>JAQPPZ010004643.1:0-1200000 GCA_028583015.1 Wollemia nobilis
TTCACGTATCTTTAAGTTCCGCACTTTTTTCCGGTAGCGAAATCGCTACACCTTCGTGTTGTGCAACTTTTGCCTGTAGCGAAATCGCTACACCTTAGTTCTGTGCAACTTTTACCCGTAGCGAAATTGCTACACCTTTGCTTTGTGCAACTTTTACCCGTAGCGAAATTGCTACGCCTTTGTGTTGTGCCTTTGCAACTTGTAGCGAAATCGCTACAACATTTTCACTTAACACTTTCTTCCTGCTTCGGCCAACGAAAATTCAACATGTAGCAAAATCGCTATAGTTTCTCGACTTAGCTTCTTGGCCTCCAACATGTCGTAAAATCGTGACAGTTTGCCTTGCGCCTTCTCTCTCTTCCGACTTGTCACGAAATCATGACATTTTTGATTGCGCCTTCTCTCTCCTCCAACTTGTCACGATATCGTGACATTTTCAATTGCTCCTTCTCTCTCCTCCGACTTGTCACGAAATCATGACATTTTTGATTGCGCCTTCTCTCTCCTCCGACTTGTCGCGATATCACGACATTTTCGATTGTGCCTTCTCTCTCCTCCGACTTGTCGCGATATCATGACATTTTTGGCTGCATCTTCTCTCTCCTCACTTTCGTCGTGAAATCGCGACATTTCTGGCTGCGCTTTCTCTCTCCTCCGACTTGTCGCAAAATCGTGACAGAAAACATGTCGCGATATCGTGATAGTTTTCTAACTTGTCTTTTTCTTCGAATTTTTTCTATCTTCTGCATCTGAATGACTTCTGATCTGTCTACCCACTGCATCCTTGGATCTAACTGCCTGTGTTGACAATAATGACAATCTTCTTGCAACACCTTGCTCAACACTTAGCAGAGTGATGGGATCTAGATAAGGGGACCTTCTAGCTCCTAACAAGGGATATGACTATGATGCTTAAGTATGTGCATCACATCTTTCGAGTACCTGTGGAGGGGTTGCATGTTTGATTTGGACATGATAATGTGTATGAGATAAGTCAATTTTTTGGTGATGGATGGAAGGATATGAGGATCAATAGTGAGGGCATCAAATACCTAGATATGTATATGTAGGGGTATTTGGAGGTACTACCAACTTATATTATGTTCTTACTAAGGAATTTATTGGTGCCTAATAACACTGGCTACCAGTTCCCTTGGAACATGATTCATTTGGTATTTTATATGATCTATGAGCCTCAAGCATACAATTGGATGCTTGTTTTTCTAGATCATGTACACATGGAGTTGTACGATGTGAAGAGATAAGGTAAAAAGAGGTTAGACTATAGTATATTTATTTAGATCTGGGGTTGGGAGCATTTCAGCATATATCATCCTGTAGGTCTACCTTATGAGTGGGATAGGGATTAGCCCTATGCATTGATATGGTGGGTAGTTTAGGGGATACAGTTGATTCATCCTAGTCATAGTGACTAGGAGTACAAATATCTATGGGTAGGTTTAACACCTAATCAGGTGTATTGGTGACCATGGTGAGATGTTAGGTGGCTTATTAATGGAGAGCATTTATGGTGGATTAAACAGGCCAAATGGATGGTTGGTTGACATGGTAGTGAGGTGGAGTTGATCCAGTTATTACAAGTGCTATAATAGTTTAGGATACTATAGAGTATACTTGAAACTCCAGTGTTGTATAAGTTTTAGGATGATGAGCTAAGCCTACCTTATACTAAGGTATGCTAGGTGGAGTATGAGAATGACAAGGATATGGATCTCTTGAACATGGATGATACCAAGACCATGGTGGAGTACGATGCCTATTTTATTTCTTAGACTCCATGGGCATCGAGTTAGGTGGTTGATGAGGGTAGTGGTGATGATGAGGAGGTGATAGCCAAGGTAGAGGAGACTCTTTGATGTCAGATATATCATCAATCCAATAGTGGATGGAGGCAGTCGAGGACCACAATAGATTAACCTCTTGATATTGGAGGATATGGTGAGGGTGGGGGTGGTATGGAGGAGGTTCTGTAGAAACCTCCTAGTTAGAGTTAGGATGAGTGGGTTGAGTTCTAGGTTGAGCGAGATAGCCTGGTTGAGGAGTGGGATCAACTTTAGTGAATGGTGGCAAAGTAGGATGTAGGGATAGCAGTACGGGATGCTAAGAATACTTAGCTACATTTGGAGTTGGAGGTGCAAACTATGGTAGGTGGAGGTGAGGATGTGATAACGAGGCTATGGGTGGAGCTATAATTGAGGTACACTCATCAGATATAGTACATGGTATAACTTTAATATCAGGATGGCTACATTCAAGAGCTTGAGGATTGCCTTATGTAGCATGGCATTGTACTGTCAGTGCAACATTTCTCATCCGTATCTAGATCTATCAGGCATAGTGACTCTAGGTGTACTGAGTCATGCTTGAGGTCTCCTCAATTTCTTAATCCTTCAGGATCACAGGGGTTTTCCTTTGAACACTAGCTAGGTTCCTCTCATTTTTTTATATGAGCCTTAGTGCTCCATTAAATACAGCCTTTGAGCATACTTTGTACATGTGATATTTATCTATCTATCTATATATATATATATACATGGATTTTATTTTGTGTATGTTCTTTATGTGAATGTATGTGTGAATGCATGTGTATATAATTTTGTGGATGTATTATGATATCTATGTGAATTCTTTATGATGACAATGTAAATAAACTAACCTTCTAATGATCATTTGTAGTAGTTTAGATTTTGTTGGGCCATTTTTATATTTGTTGCTCAATCAGGGATACCAATATATTATGGTGGGATATGAAGTGGAAGACTCATCTAATGATGTGACTATGGTTTGAATAAAGTGTTTTGACTAATGGGTGACTAATATAGAATTGTTTTGTAGAGACTCAAACATCCTAGTAATTTTGAACAAACTCATTAATTTTTGTCGAATCTCTCAAAGACCAAATGTATGTGCAGTGAATGTTTATTACCAATAATGAGTATGGTGATGACACAAACCAATAAAGAACTAATATGTATCCAAGTAAATTCATTTACCCATCTTGAGTAAAGTGAGATGAAACCTGTCATTGAGGAGACTAGGAAGCTAGCTTGTCCTTATGTGTGATCAAAGGTTTCTTCAAGAGAGATGTGTCACCATGCATGAGCATGTTGGAAATTTTGAGAAATTGTCATTGGTGTTCAAAATTAGTTGTCATTGATGTCAAGGTGCCAAGTGATAGATCAGATTAAGTGCAAGTGGAAGTTTAATGAAATTCATGATGGGTTTAAATATCTATATTTTACACCCAAGAGAATGGGTCAACCCAAGGAAGCAATTTATCCAAGGCATCAAAAGGATATAATATTATAATAATTGTTATTAAAATATTAAATTGATATGGTGAAAACCCCAAATAAAATATTTATAATTTTCATTATAATATTTTATAAATTAAAGTGGGTTTTAAGTTGGAGTGATAAGGTGTATTTTAGTCATTTTTATATTGTTTTTTATTGAAGTCTTCTAACCCTTATTGATATTTGCAAAGAAGTAATTATGAGTGTGGCATATTTGTGAGATCAACTATTTGGAAAAAAAAAGGTATGGGAAAATTCTTCTTTGGTTGAGTTGATTGATTAGCTTACAAAAATTAAATTTTGGAGTGAAAATGATTTGATTAGGGTTTCCTTTTTTAAAGTGTAATGCTTCAAGGTTTGATGGAATTAATAGTTGTGATTAAAAACTTATTTTGTAAGCATTGTTGTTGAAGCATTTGGATTGTGCAAAGAACTTGAACTAGGGTTTTGTAAAGAACATGAGTATCATTGTGATGTGATATTTGTTGTTGAGAATTGTTGGAAACATTTTGAGTTGGTGTTTACATAGTTGAGCTAGGGTTTGTAAGCAAGGGTTGGTTCTTGATAAATTGGTTGAGTAGAGTTAATTGAGCCTAGTCAAGTGGATTTATGAAGTGGTTGTTCAAGTTCCATAAAACAAACTATTCTATATTCTAATTTGAATTGTGAAAGAGATTGAGCTTTGAGTGTAGAACATATTGAGTCTCTAATAATTCTCTTTATATTTCTATGAGATTAATTTTATTTGAGAAAGTGATTGATATTTGAGTGTAGAACATATTGAGTCTCTAAAAATTCTCTTTATGCTTCTATGAGATTGATTTAAGTTGAGAAAGTGATTGAGCTTTGAGTATAGAACATATTGAGTCTCTAACAATTCTCTTTATGCTTCTATGAGATTGGACAAGTTTTGTGTGGACTTGTTAAGTAGATTTGAGGCAAGTCTTTGAGAAGACTTGTGGACTGATTTTGTGTGAGCTTTTATGGAAGCTTACAATACAGATTTGGACAAGTTCTGAGTGCACTTTTTGAGTAGATTTGGACAGGTTATGAGTGGACCTATTGAGCATATTTAGACAAGTTCTGAGTGGACCAGTTGAGCAAATTTGAGTAGGTTCTGAGTGGACCTATTGAGCAGAGATTGAGAAGATTTATGCTAGATCGATTGGACTATGTTTAGTGCAAATTTGAGATAGAGCTTTGGAGGTGACACAACAGAGAGGATAGTAGTCTCTAGTGGATAGAGATCCATAAGCTAGGGTAGTGAGGATAGGTATTCTTAGTGGGGATAAGAGTCTTCAGTGGAGAGAGATCCACAAGCCACTGAAGTGGAGGCAGTAGTCTTTTAGAGGATCACCAACCAGAGCAGAGGAGAAGGAGTTCTCCTATGGATAGATATCCACAAACCAGATTTAGGGGATCAACATCTCCTTTGGACAAAGGTCCATAAATATTGTAATTGGGAAGGATTCCCAAAATATTATTTGAGAAATATTTAGAAGAAATATTTTTCCGTGGAAGTAGTCATCTTTGGGTGAACCACGTAAAAATGATGTCTCTCATGTGTGTGATGCTTTATGTGATGTTTACTATTTTATTAATGTTGATGCTACTATTTGGATTAAAAAGCAAAAAGTTGTATTGTATACTATTCACCCCCCTCCCTCTCAGTATAAGCACATGTTCTTCAATTGGTATTAGAGCATGTCTCTCCGTGAAAAGACTAACAGCTTGGAAGAGGATCCATCAATAGCACACATGACTTCAGAAAATGAAGAAGAGACTATGTTTGACATAAAATAAGAATTCTTTGCTGCTCTCAGAAAATTGGAAAGACTTAGAGAAAAGAATTCAAGTTTGAAGGAACAAGTTCAAGAAGATGAAGAAACAAGGATGGAACTCATACAAAATATCATAGATCTAAATATTAGGGTGGAAGAAGGAAATAATATTGAGAAAGACATGACAGATCTATTAAGATCTAGGGAAAAATAATGTGAAATATTGGAAGCAAAAATTGTTCACCTAAGGAATAAAGTTGAAAGGACCAGGGCACTACAAGATACATAATATGAGAAACAGAAAGAGGAATCAAGTCTTCAACAAGCAGAAACCTCAAACAAGGATAAGCAAGCAAAGGATATCAGAAAGGAAGAAATCAAAGAAGAACCTTGGATAAGAGTTAATCACAAGAGGAAGATGACTTCTCCACAAGTTTCAAGGCATCCAAACAGGTTACATAATTTCTTCCATGGTCATTGCTTTTCTTGCAGTAAATATGGTCATAAAGTTGTACACTGTATTCATCATGCAAGATACAATAGAAATTTCAATTCCTTTGCACCTCTCATGGATAATGATGTTACATGTTACAAATGCAATAATTTTGGGCACAAGGCTAGATGGTGTAAAATGATACTTCCAGAGTCTATAAAAACTCAACAACTAGGAAAGATGAAAATAAAAATATTAAGGGTAGATAAATGTTAGTACAAATAGCCCTTCATGCTCAGGATAAAGAAGAACAATGGTATCTTGATAGTGGTTTCTCTAGTCACATGACAGGAGACAAAGACAAATTCATTGTACTGAAAGAAACAAATAGAGGATTAGTAAGTTTTGGTGATAATGGATCAACAAATATTGGTGGAAGAGGAACTCTAAGTTTAGACAATGGAAAAACAAGAACAAAGAATGTTTTGTATGTTAAAGGATTAAAACATAATATGCTAAGTATAATTCAACTTTGTGATCAAGGATACATGGTTACTTTCCATCCAGATAGATGTGAGATAAGGAAAATAGAAACTGGAAAAATCATTGTCAATGCAAGAAGAACTCCAAAAACTTATACATGCTCATTGAGATCAAAGGGGAAAAGTGATTTCTATCACAAGAAAATGAGAGTTGGTTGTGGCATATAATATTGGGTCACTTGAATTTTGACAACATAGTCAATATAAGCAATAAATAGGCAGTTAGAGATTTACCCAAAATAAGAAGACCTCAAAACACAATATGTGCACCATGTCAACATGGAAAGCAAAATAGTACAACCTTTAAGTCAAAATGTTATATGTCATCTGAACCATTGAGCCTAATACATATTGAATTGTGTGGTCCTAGAAAAACACAAAGTATTCAGGGTGAGAGTTATTTTATGTTGTTTGTAGATGATTATTCTAGAATGGTTTGGGTAACCTTCCTAAAATAGAAGTCATAAGCCTTTGAAAAATTCAAAGCATTCAAGGAATTGGTTGAAAATGAAACAGGAAAAAGGATTAAGTGTCTACGATCCGACAGAGGAGGAGAATTTAATTCAAATGAATTTGTAGAATTTTATGAACAACATGGAATCAAGAGAGAGTACTCAGCAGCAAGAAATCCTCAACAAAATGGGGTAGTTGAAAGGAAGAACAAGACTGTTGAAAACATGGCTAGAGCTATGTTAAATGAATCTAAGTTATCAGATGGTTTTTGGAAATAAGTGGTAAACATAGTTGTATACATAATCACTAGGGCTCAATTGAGGGTAAATCATCACAAGACTCCATATGAGCTTTGGAAAGGAAGACCTGCCACTGTAAAACACTTCAAAAAATTTTGGAAGCAAATGTTACATAAGATGGGAAGATCAAAACTTGGGCAAGTTTGATCCAAGATGTGATGAGGGAATTTTTCTTGGTTATTCCACAAAGAGTAAAGCCTATAGATGCTTCAACAAAAGAACATGCACTATGGTGGAAAGTATAAATATAACAGTTGATGAGAAGATAGATTCTAGAGAACCAGTTTAGCAAACTATGTATCAAGAAGATGGATGTTGTCAAGAAGAATTTTGTGAGGAATTAGATAAAGATGAAGAAGAAACACAAAGACTTCTTCCTAAAAATCCTTCCAGGTATGTACAAAAACATCATCCAAAAGAATAGATCATCGGGGATCCATATGAAAGACACACAAGAAGAAGAATAATAAAACCATATCAACAAGCAAAATTTTCTTTGCTATCTAAGATTGAGCCAAAAGACTTCACTCAGGCAAGTGAGGATGAATTTTGGGTTAAATCAATGAATGAGGAATTGGATCAGATAGAGAAGAGCAAAACATGAGAACTTGTTCCACGACCAAAGGACAAAAATGTGATTGGCACAAAATGGGTATTCAAAAATAAATTGAATGAAGATGAACAAGTGGTCAGAAATAAAGCAAGGTTAGTATGCAAAGGTTATGCATAGGTAGAAGGAATTGACTTTGATGAAACCTTTTCTCTAGTTGCATGACTTGAATCTATAAGGATGTTTTTAGCCTTCTCAAGTTTCAAGAACTTCAAGGTATATCATATGGATGTCAAGTCAGCATTTCTAAATGGGGTTCTAGAAGAAGAGGTTTATATTGAATAGCCAGAGGGATTCATACTAGCAGATAAACCAGATTAGGTATGCAGATTGAAAAAGGCTTTGTATGTTTTAAATCAGGCTCCTAGAGCATGGTACTCAAGACTGGATAAGTATCTTCAAGAATAGGGATTCATAAAAGGAATAGCAAACAATAATTTATATATCAAAAATGAAGGGAATGATCTTCTAATAGTGGTTGTTTATGTTGATGATATAATTTTTGGAGGAAACAATGATAATATGTGCAAATATTTTGCTAAAAATATGCAAAAAGAATTTGAAATGTCTATGCTTGGTGAATTGTCCTTCTTTCTTGGACTTCAGATTTCACAATCAGAAAGGGGAGTGTTTCTCTCTCAAGCCAAGTATATAAAGGAAATATTAAATAAATTCAGGTTAGAAGAATGTAAACCGGTAAGTACTCCCATGGTCATAGGATGCAAGTTGAGTAAGGATGATGAATCTCCATAGGCAGATCAAGATATTATACAAATCTATGATTGGTAACTTATTGTATGTTACAACTACAAGACCAGACATAGTACAGTCAGTGGGATTAGTGGCAAGATTTCAAGCAGAACCTAAGGAAACACATGTGGTAGTAGTAAAAATAATTTTTAGGTATCTAAAAGGGACTATGGATTTTGGGCTTTGGTATCCCAAAAGTGATAGTTTCACACTAACAACTTATATAGATGCAGATTGGGCCGAAAACATTGATGACAGAAAAAGCACAAGTGGAGGAGCATTCTTTCTTCGAGAATGTCTAGTATCTTGGTTAAGTAAGAAGTAGATTTTAGTATCTTTATCTACATCAGAGGTAGAATACATTGCAGTAGTAGCCAGTTGTACATAGGTGTTATGGATGAAGAGAAATCTAGAAGACTTCAAGATAAAGCATGATCAACCCATTCCTATACTATGTGATAATACAAGTGCCATAAGTATCTCAAAAAATCTAGTAATGCACTCCAGGACAAAGCACATTTTTATTAAGTATCATTTTCTGAGAGAACATGTGACAGATAAACATGTCAAATTAGAATATATCACTACAAAGGAACAAATAGCAGATATTTTCACTAACCCACTTTCAAAGAAAATTTTTGAGTATCTTCGAGGAAAATTGGGAGTGAGACTCCCACCATAGAATTAACCACCTTAATAGAAAGTGGGGGAGGGGATAATATAAAATGCTAATTCTTAGCCCCGAGCCCCAAAGGTGAACCTTTGCCATTGATGTCAAAGGAGGAGAGAGATTTGAGTATTGGGGAGAGATTTGATATATGAGAGAGCATTGAGCTAGGGGGAGTAGTGTCCCAGGGGGAGCAGCACAGAAGAAGAAGTCAAGATTTCAGTAAAAAGAATTTGGGTTGTTATTAATGACAAAAGGAGAGATTTTTGAACATTTTTAACAATTATCATTGATATTAAAAATTAGTTGTCATTGATTTCAAGGTGCTAGGTGATAGATCATCTTAAGTGCAAGTGGAATTTTAATGAAATTCATGATGGGTTTAAATATCTATATTTTACACCCAAGAGAATGGGTCAACCCAAGGAAACAATTTATCCAAGGCATCAAAAGGATATAATATTATAATAATTGTTATTAAAATATTAAAGTGATATGGTGAAAACCCCAAATAAAATATTTATAATATTTTATAAATCAAAGTGGGTTTTATAAAGTTTAATTATATTTAATAAAACCAAAGGTTGGGTTTGGAATAAAAGGCATTCAAAGCACTTTTAAAACCTTCATCGATGTCATGGAAGGAAATTGGGGAAGCGCCGACATCTTCCAAGGTATGGAGGAAGCAATATAAATACATTGCCCAAAGTCTAAAATATTATCCTTGCTCGTAATTTTAATTGGCATGCAAAAAAGAATAAGAGCTCGTGAGAATTGTGAATTTTGTAGACATCAAAGTGTTTTAGGAAGGAAGCATTAATTTTCTAAGGCACATAGGATAACATGGCCTAGTGGTGAGTCGGGAAGCATGAAAACATTTGTTCATGTGAGGGCTTACGTTCGAAATGCAGCAAGTGCATTGGAGGTCATGTTGGTTAAGGCGCCCAAGGCGCATGTCATTTTGCCAAGGGAATAAGGAGTTGAGATTTGAAGCATGTGGTGGTGCTTTATTAATTTTAAACAAGCTTGTGGCTCGTGTGGTGACTTTTGCCATGGATAACACGCATGTTGTGGGTAAGTTTGAGGGTTCGATTCCCTCCAAAGGCAAGGTAAATATTTTTGGTTAAATTTTTAATTACCCACCTATGTTGGATATATAAGGGTGTTTAATTTTTATTTTTTTTAGCATATGTTGGAGGTATAAGGTTTATGAGTGGAATTAATTTTTAGAGGGGTTAATTATTAAATAAGTGATGTTATTTGAGATTTGTTATTAGGAGTGATAAGGAGGTCTTTATAAAGTCTTAATTAATATAGTGATATATTGGAGGATTAAGACTATTGAGCATTGATTTCATTTTAATAAGGGTTTTTCTATTAAAGAAGATTATGGTGAATATTTTTTTAAGTTGGAGTGATAAGGTGTATTTTAGTCATCTTTTTGTATTGTGTTTAATTGAAGTCTTCTAACCCTTATTGAGATTGGCAAAGAAGTAATTGTGAGTGTGGCAGATTTATGAGATCAACTCTTTGGCAACAAAAAGGTATGGGCAAATTCTTATTTGGTTGAGTTGATTAATTGGCTTACAAAAAATAAATTTTGGAGTGAAAAGGATTTGATTAGGGTTTCCTTTTTAAAAGTGTTTGAGTTAATGCTTCAAGGTTTTATGGAATTAAGAGTTGTGATTAAAACCTTGTTTTATAAGCATTGTTATTGAAGCATTTGGATTATACAAAGAACTTGAACTAGGGTTTTGGAAAGAACATGAGTATCATTGTGATGTGAGATTTGTTGTTGAGCATTTTTGGAAACATTTTGAGTTTGTATTTACATACTTGGACTAGGTTTTGTGAGAAACAGTTGGTTCTTGAGAAATTGGTTGAGTAGAGTTGATATAGCCTAGTCAAGTGGATGTATGAAGTGATTGTTCAAGTTCCATACAACAAAATATTCTATATTCTAATTTGAGTTGTGAAAGAGATTGAGCTTTGAGTGTAGAACATATTGAGTCTCTAAAAATTCTCTTTATGCTTCTATGAGATTGATTTGAGTTGAGAAAGTGATTGAGATTTGAGTGTAGAACATATTGAGTCTCTAACAATTCTCTTTATGCTTCTATGATATTGATTTGCGTTAAGAAAGTGATTGAGCTTCGAGTATAGAATATATTGAGTCTCTAACAATTCTTTTTATGCTACTATGTGTTGTGGCTGATCCACAACACACCCCAAAATTGGGGACCCACCTTTTTTGCATGCTTTCAAAGAAAACTGCAGTAGCCCAGGTGCTAAAAAAATCAAGGAAAAAGCAAAAATTTCACTAAGGAGAAAAAGTGTCGCGATATCGCGACATGTCGCTCTGTCGCGGCCGAAAGTTGTCGCGATATCGCGACATGTCGCTCCGTCGCTGGCAAAAATGAAAAAGTGTCGCGATATCGCGACATGTCGCGTTTTCACGGCCCAGGCAAGCAGGAAGAGGCATTGATCAAAAATTGTCGCGATTTCGCGACGTGTTGTGAAATCGCGGTCCAGAGAGGAGAGAGAAAGGTAGAATGGAAAATTGTAGCGAAATCGTGACATGTCGCAAAATCGCGGTCAAGACAGTCAAACGGGGCACGAAGCAGAAAAGCGTAGCGAAATCGTGACGTGTCGCAAAATCACGGTCAACGCAGTCAACGACAGTAGGTGGGCGGAACCGTCGCGAAATCGCGACGTGTTTGATTTTCGCGGCTTGCAAACGGGCGGAAGGCATAAAATATAAAATGGTCACGAAATCGTGACAAAACCGAGCCAAAGGCGATAAGGCCCAAGGGGGGGGGCAAATCGCGACGAGAACTGACACAAAGCGCATAAGTCGAAAGGCGTCGCGAAATCGTGACGCGTCGCATTTTCACGGCACGGGTGGATTAAAAGGCCTAAGGGGTAAAATGGTAGCGATTTCGCTACAGTTAGAAAATGAAGCCAAACAAAGCAAAGAGGTAGCAAATCGCTACGTGTTCCGGTATCGTGGTTCACCCACCGAATGAAAAGAGTCTAAGGCACAAAGGCGTAGCGATATCGCGCAACTTTTGAGGAAACGTTCCGACGGACAAAGACGTCGCGAAATCGTGACAGAAAGTGAAGACCATGCAGAGGGCGAGAAAATGGTAGCGATTTCGTGACACTTTATTGAAAAGAGACTAAGTGCGGAAAACTTGTAGCGAAATCGTGACATGTCGAATTTTCGTTGTGCATGAAGGCAAGAAAGCTGCTGACAGAAAAACGTCGCGATATCGCGACATGTCTCATTTTCGTTGTGCATGAAAGCGGATAGGGTTATTGGCAGGAAAATGTCGCGATATCGCGACATGTCGCGTTTTCGCGGTGAAAGCAAGGAAGCAAAGCTACATGCTATTTTTGGTCACGATTTACATGGGGCCGTTACAGAACATGCAGAAAAGTGCGAAACACGTGGCATACATGTGTAAGGGCTGCAGAGGCGTTACAGTTCACAGAGAAGATCTCGAGCATAAAATCAAAAGCAATGGAAAGGCGGGGAAGGTGAAACGAAGCAATCTGGAAGACGAAACGAACCGTCGTGGAAGGAGAAGCAGTTTGCCAGCAAGTATAAAACGCAGAGGCACAGATTGATACGGGGTCGAAAACCGCTATGAGCGGGTTGCAGAGTTGATGGTGATTAGCCGTTTTGGGCCTGCTATGGAGTGCTTTTCTTCCACCTTTTGCTGGTTTTGAGAAAAACCAGAGATTCTGCTATTGTAACAGGACATATTTTTTTAATGCAGAATTGTTCAAAAATTTGCATTTTATGGGCAAGAAAGGATGAGAAATTTTTTGCATGCTTCATTTTAACTGTTCTATTTTTCTCCTTTCAGATTTCAGATTTATAAATGAAATACATGCCATTGTTTTGGGTTATTTCATGTGAATGTCTGCAATCTGAAAATTATTTTAAACCCTTGGAGCTAGCACCTAGTTTACTTTGATTGTGTTTGTTTTGCAGGTCAAATAGGCTAGGTTGCATGTACGAAACTCTCACGTATTCGGTTTTGTCGGAATAGGATAGCATCAGACTGAACGTGTTCAATTTTTAATTTTCTGCATTTCTTTTCATTAAATATTTATTTTTCCAGAAGGTTCAACTTAGTTAAAATAAATATTTAAAAATTACAAAATCTAAAAAAGTAAAATAATGAACAATCACTAAAGTTTCATGGTGAAATAAACCAACATTGCCCCTTGTTTACAGTTACTTGCAATCACTAAGGTGTTCCAAGCATTTAAATTGAATATCTTTATTTGAGATTACTAATACACAGTTGCAAATGCTAATACAACGGAGACCTTGGAGAAGTTGGTTGTTTAACTTCTTTGCAAGAGGGGATTTGGAACCCAAATCCTAAGGAAGAGTGTAATTTCACAAGTGTGTGAAAATACCACTCAACATTTTGGCGCTAGAAGGAGGGCCTGAACCGGTTTATTTCAGATTGATTTAAATGCTATAGGGATTTAAATTTTGAATATTTCATGCCCTATTGATTATTATCTTTAGCCCTCTTTTAATAATACAACTTTGTATTGTTAAAAGGAGGACATGAATTGCTATGCATTGTTCTAACGCTTTGATTGTTCATACAGGAATAATGTGATTTAATTTAATTTAAAAAATAAATAAAAATAAAAATAAATAAAAAATTTTTTTGGGTATTAAAGTTATATTCTTTAAGATTCACTAATGGCTATGTTTTCACCGTGGATGACAGGTAGCCCATTGAACATACCAGGAGTTCAACATTATTTGCCCGTTGGTTTTGAGAGATGTCTTCCTCGATTTTTGTCTAACGGGACAAATATTGCAGGAGAACACATTCAAGCATTCAAATTTGTTGTGAATCACTTAACAATTTGGCATGATGATGTTGTTTGTAAAATGTTCCCTTACACCTTGGACAAAGTGGCATTTGATTGGTTTACAAGTCTGCCCTTAGGGTCTATCACTTCTTGGGCTCAACTAGAGGCAACATTTCTTAATCAATTCAACAAAAAGCAAGTTGACCCAATCCGCATGTATGAGCAGTTTTTCACTATTAAAAAAGGACCAAGTGAAAATGTGAAGTCATTTTCTGAAAGGTTCTTTGGATTATATGCTCAATTAGTGACATTTTATGCTCTTCAAGAAGAAATGGCTCTCCAAATATATGTAAATGCTCTTGACCCACTCATTTCCACATATTTGCGAGGGATGCCTCAAATCACATCTTTGACACAAGCCTATACTCAAGCAATGGCAATTGAGCAACAATTGAGTTGTCAAAATTATGGTGTGGGTTTTGGATCGTATAATCTTCAATCATTTAATACCTCCTTTACCCATCCAATGATTTATCCACCTCAACCAAATTCAAGTGTAAATCAATTTCAGAATCAACAATCATTCCCAAGCTTCAATCAATTTCAAAATCCTCAACCTACTATGCAAGATCAACCATCTTTCTTAAGTATGAATCAACTTCAAAATACTCATCTTGATTCAAAGGATATTTCTAAAATCAATTTTAATGATTTTCATAAGAATATGATTTTAGGCAAGGGAGGAGTACTAGATCCAACTAGTATTGAAACATGTGACAAATTGGAAACCCTTGACTCACCAAAAGATGAATTCTATGAGGATGAATCTGTTTCGGATGACATTGTTGAAAATGATGGCCAAGAAGATCCACACCTTCCAAATTGTGATAAACTTGAATCATGGGTTACACATGTGGATTATGATAGCCTTATCAATTTGAATACAAGCAATAACCCAATTTTGGAAGTAATTGAACCATCTAAGGAAGGTGAAGATAAATTTGATGAGAAACATGTTGATGAATTAAAAGATGATGAAGAAATAATTGAGCATCACAATTTGATTTTGAAAGATGATCATTATGATTCTTGGGAAGAGTATGCTCACTCCAAAACTGCTAATGAAATTTGTGTGCCTATTGATATGCAGGATGATACAATTGCCCTTTCACATGAGGATATTACAAGTCCTGTGCAATCTGAGAATGTTTTGGAAGAAGGGTTGGAATCTCATCAAAGGTTGGAGAAGGATATTGATTTTACTACCATGGATGAAGAAGGAGAATCAATTGTTTTTGTTCCCCTTGAGGGGCAAGAAATCAAAAATCTTGATCCACCTATTGTTTCTACAATGTCTATGCCATCTCAAAATGATGAAATTACAAAGCCTAAGTGGTGTGGGTTTGATACTATTGATGATCCTAATGAAAATATGGATTTTGAGGCAACTCAAGCCATTGATCATGGAAAGGTGTCACGTGACACATATCTTGAAAAATTAGGCTCTTGTTTTGAAAAATATGGACGCATGTTTGATTGGGTGCCTAACTTTGGTGTTTTTGAACAGGTGTGGGATGATGAAGAAGACAATGAAGAAAAAGAAAAAGCTACTAACACTCATCAAGTTGTGATAAATTCTAATCATGATGGGTTGAGTATGGGTGACAAAGTGAAATCTCTACCTTTGGTAGTAGCCACAAAAATTTTAAGTGATGGGTTACATGATGTCCCTTTGGATGCTAACATCATTAGTGAGGAAATGCCAAATTTTGTTGATGCTTGTCAAGTTTTGAATGATTTTGATTGCTTTAAAATCCTGGAAAAATATTTGAATTCAAGATTTTTAGAAATAGGCTCTTGTTTGCAATATCTCACATTTGAAAAAGAAAGCCTACTTCTAAATCATGAATGGAACTATGAAACGGATACTTTCAAGAATAGACAAGATAAAATTGAATATCATTTATTGTCTAATCATTTTAGTATTTTAACGCTCACCTATGAGAGTACTAATGGAATTAAATCTAATTGGTGGGGTGAGCAAGGGAAGTTAAAAGTTGGTGCATGGTGTGGTCTAATTTTGTTTTTGTTGGATTCCTACAACATTTGGCATGCGTATCATGTTACATTTTTTTTGAAATGTTCTAATCATGTTTGGGATCCAGGAAAGTAATAGTCCAAGCTTGGCATCATCTTGTACTATATTGTATATAAATTTTGGTTTTGGTTTGGGTTTGTGTTTTCAAGTTTCATTTTGGGATTGCTATTTGGATTAGGATTTAAGTTGTGTGGTTGATTTCATTTGACATGTTTAGTTTGTTTTGATAAAAAAAAAAAAAATTTGAGATGTCAACTTATGCCTAAAATCAGGAGAATATGAAACATTGGAATTGTGTTGTAGAAAGCTCCACAAGTAACACAAACATTTAAATATTATCGTTTGGATCTTGTGATGCATGAAGTTGTCAGTTTTGCACATTATGGTAAAATAGATGATATATTCCAAAAGAAGTAGTGCATTCATATCTCATGTCATATTCCACATTGCATATACATGTCATCTCGGTTACATTTTCATTCCATGGGCAATTATTGAGAAGGTGTTGAATCCTCTTAGGATTATTACATAACATATATTAAAAGGATCCTAAGGTTGGGAACTGCTGCCCAAGCTATCTTGAACCAAGCACATTCCATGCACATTAAAAAGAATCTTGAGCAAAATGGTCAAAACCATACTTGGATGAAAAGGTGAGGTGAAAAGAATATTTCATGTTTGTCCTATCATGCAACATAATCCTTAAAACAGTGGTTTTTACCATTTCCATCAAGCTTAAAGCCTAAAACCAGAGTAGTAAGGATAGGGTTAAATCCTCATCGAACTTAGGTTGAGGATCCAACTCCCCAAAGCTCTGATTTGACCTACATGGAGTAGTAAGGATAGGACTTAATTCTCATCTCGCTTAGGTTGAGAATCCGATTCCCCAAAGCTTCCATTTTTCCCATTTCATCATAAAGCTTGGATTGGAAGGATCGTACTACATGTCCCCTGCAAAGGATGGGTAGTCATCCCAAAGGTCCAAGCAATAAAAGTAAAACTAATTTTTTCCATTTCATCTCCATCTTGGATTGGAAGGATTGTACTACGTGTCCTCTGCAAAGGATGGGTAGTCATCCCAAAGGTCCAAGTAATAAAAAATTAATATTTCCCATTTCATAAATCTTGGATTGGAAGGATCGTACTACATGTCCCTAGCAAGGATGGGTAGTCATCCCAAAGGTCCAAGAAATAAAAGAAAAAGAATGAATGAAGCCAAGTCATGGATTATGGGGTTAAGTATGCTCATGCGTGGCAACATGTCTTGCCTAAAAGCAAGACCACTGATTGCTCATATGGATAGACTAGCCCGACCATTTCATCCATAACAGGTTAAATTATTTTGTTCAAGATGAGGTAATGAACTCCAAATCAGAATAGTAAGGATAGGGTTAAATTCCCATCTCGCTTAGGTTGGGAATCCTATTCCCCAAAGTTCTGATTTCACTCACACTTGCACATGGGTTCAAGATGGTAGTGACACATAACCAACTTTGGGATCTAGTAAAATTAATTCAAAGCGACATGTCACGATATACATATATTTGGTCCTAAGAGGGTTTGACATTTTTAATATGTTTGTCCATGATATTAGAAGGTTTGAGCATTTATAAAGCGGGTTGTTACATCTCTAGCATCTTCATCATACATCAAATCCTGCACAAATCATTCATAGCCTTGCATACAAATCATAAGTGAAACTGACAATGGAATGTTGAACAAGTTCAAATGATAGGGAATGAAACACATTGCACACACCGAGCTGATACTTAATGATTCTGATGTTTCATGTATTTTTGATCTGTCGGTATTTGTTTATCTTCTATGTGCTGACGCCTGTATCTAAGCTTGTATGTTTCAGGTTGGGTTCTCACCAAAATGCTCAAGAGCATTTGACAGTAGAGTCGCCATTTGTTGTGGCTGATCCACAACACACCCCAAAATTGGGGACCCACCTTTTTTGCATGCTTTCAAAGAAAACTGCAGTAGCCCAGGTGCTAAAAAAATCAAGAAAAAGCAAAAATTTCACTAAGGAAAAAAAGTGTCGCGATATCGCGACATGTCGCTCTGTCGCGGCCGAAAGTTGTCGCGATATCGCGACATGTCGCTCCGTCACTAGAAATGAAAAAGTGTCGCGATATCGCGACATGTCGCGTTTTCGTGGCCCAGGCAAGCAGGAAGAGGCATTGATCAAAAATTGTCGCGATTTCGTGACGTGTTGTGAAATCGCGGTCCAGAGAGGAGAGAGAAAGGCAGAATGGAAAATTGTAGCGAAATCGTGACATGTCACAAAATCATGGTCAAGACAGTCAAACGGGGCACGAAGCAGAAAAGCGTAGCGAAATCGTGACGTGTCGCAAAATCATGGTCAACGCAGTCAACGGCAGCAGGTGGGCGGAACCATCGCGAAATCGTGACGTGTTTGATTTTCGTGGCTTGCAAACGAGCAGAAGGCATAAAATATAAAATGGTCACGAAATCATGACAAAATCGAGCCAAAGGCGATAAGGCCCAATAGTGTAGCGAAATCGCGACGAGAACTGACACAAAGCGCATAAGTCGAAAGGCATCGCGAAATCGTGACGCGTCACGTTTTCATGGCACGAGTGGATTAAAAGGCCTAAGTGGTAAAATGGTAGCGATTTCGCTACAGTCAAAAAATGAAGCCAAACAAAGCAAAGAGCGTAGCGAAATCGCTACGTGTTCCGGTATCATGGTTCACCTGAATGAAAAGAGTCTAAGGCACAAAGGCGTAGCGATATCGCGCAACTTTTGAGGAAACGTTCCAGCCAGACAAAGACATCGCGAAATCATGACAGAAAGTGAAGACCATGCAGAGGGCAGAAAATGGTAGCGATTTCGTGACACTTTATTGAAAAGAGACTAAGTGCGGAAAACTTGTAGCGAAATCGTGACATGTCGGATTTTCACTGTGCATGAAGGCAAGAAAGGCTGCTGATAGAAAAACGTCGCGATATCGCGACATGTCTCATTTTTGCTGTGCATGAAAGCGGATAGGGTTATTGGCAGGAAAATGTCACGATATCGCGACATGTCACGTTTTCGCGATGAAAGCAAGGAAGCAAAGCTACATGCTATTTTTGGTCACGATTTACATGGGGCCATTACAGAACATGCAAAAAAGTGTGGAACACGTGGCATACATGTGTAAGGGCTACAGAGGCGTTACAGTTCACAGAGAAGATCTCGAGCATAAAATCAAAAGCAATGGAAAGGCGGGGAAGGTGAAACGAAGCAATCTGGAAGACGAAACGAACCATCATGGAAGGAGAAGCAGTTTGCCAGCAAGTATAAAACGTAGAGGCACAGATTGATACGGGGTCGAAAACCGCTGCGAGCAGTGTTGCAGAGTTGATGGTGATTAGCCGTTCTGGGCCTGCTATGGAGTGCTTTTCTTCCACCTTTTGCTGGTTTTGAGAAAAACCAGAGATTCTGCTATTGTAACAGGACATATTTTTTTAATGCAGAATTGTTCAAAAATTTGCATTTTATGGGCAAGAAAGGATGAGAAATTTTTTGCATGCTTCATTTTAACTGTTCTATTTTTCTCCTTTCAGATTTCAGATTTATAAATGAAATACATGCCATTGTTTTGGGTTATTTCATGTGAATGTCTGCAATCTAGAAATTATTTTAAACCCTTGGAGCTAGCACCTAGTTTACTTTGATTGTGTTTGTTTTGCAGGTCAAATAGGCTAGGTTGCATGTACGAAACTCTCACGTATTCGGTTTTGTCGGAATAGGATAGCATCAGACTGAACGTGTTCAATTTTTAATTTTCTGCATTTCTTTTTCATTTTTATTTTATTTTCCAGAAGGTTCAACTTAGTTAAAATAAATATTTAAAAATTACAAAATCTAAAAAAGTAAAATAATGAACAATCACTAAAATTTCATGGTGAAATAAACCAACATTGCCCCTTGTTTACGAGTTACTTGCAATCACTAAGGTGTTCCAAGCATTTTAATTGAATATCTTTATTTGAGATTACTAATACACAGTTGCAAATGCTAATACAGTGGAGACCTTGGAGAAGTTGGTTGTTTAACTTCTTTGCAAGAGGGGATTTGGAACCCAAATCCTAAGGAAGAGTGTAATTTCACAAGTGTGTGAAAATACCACTCAACACTATGATATTGGACAAGTTCTGTGTGGACTTGTTAAGTAGATTTAAGGTAAGTCTTTGATAAGACTTGTGGACTAATTTGTGTGAGCTTTTGTGGAAGCTTACAATATAGATTTGGATAGGTTTTGAGTGGACCTATTGAGCAGATTTAAACAGGTTCTGAGTGGACCTGTTGAGCATATTTGGATAGGTTCTAAGTGGAGTTGTTGAGCATATTTGAGCAGGTTTCGAGTGGACATATTGAGCAAAGATTGAGAATATTTGTGCTAGATCGACTAGACTGTGCTTATTGTAGATTTGAGATAGAGCTTTGGAGGTGACACAATAGAGAGGACAATAGTCTCTAGTGGATAGATATCCATAAGCCAGGGCAGTGAGGATAGGTTTTCTAAGTGGGGATAAGAGTCTTTAGTGGAGAGAGATCCACAAGCCAGTGTAGTGGAGGCAATAGTCTTCTAGAGGATCACCAGCCAAAGTTGAGGAGAAGGATTTCTCCTATGGATGGAGATCCACAAACTAGATTTAGGGGAATAGCATCTCCTTTGGACAGAGGTCCATAAACATTGTAATTGGGAAGGATTCTCAAAATATTATTTAAGAAATATTTAGAAGAAATATTTTTTTGTGGAAGTAGCCATATTTGGGTTAACCACGTAAAAATTATGTCTCTCATGTGTGTGATGCTTTGTGTGATGTTTACTATTTTATTAATGTTGATGCTACTATTTGGATTAAAAAGCAAAAAGTTTTATTGTATACTGTTCACCCTCCTCTCAGTATAAGCACATGTTCTTCAAAGCATACTACACTAAAAATCAAGCCTCTATAGCCCCAATGGATATTAGCTCCATAGTCCAATGAAATTATCTTTAAGCTTTGGGGAATCATATACTACATAATAATTTGAATGGAAATGTAGTGATATCCTTACTACTTGGGGATCTATGGTGTGTAATTTGTAAAAGAATTAAAAATTTGAGGAATCAAATTCTCAACCGAGTGTGATGAGAATTTTTACCCTATCCTTACTCCTCATTCTTTTATTTGGAAGTGTTTTTAGTGGTGAAGATCACTATTTGATTTTGGACTATGTGCATAATGGGACAAGCAAAAATGTTTTTTTTTTCTTTGAGGTTCAACCCAATCATGGTTTTATCCCTCTTTGAAACAAGACGTTATTAATAGGTTTTGTATGTGTTTGGTTCAATAATGTTAGATTCAAATCCTTAAACTCAATATTTTTTTAGTGAAAATATGCTTTGGTTGAAAAACATAAGCTTATAATGAGAGGGGGGTGAACAATATAAGACCACTTTTTAATTTTATTTACTCAAGATATATAATCCAATATATCAATGTAATGTCAATAACAGTAATGAAAGATACATAATTTACCACACACAATAGAGACACCAATTTAACATGGTGTACCCAATGTGGGCTACTCCATAGAGAAAATATTTCACAAAAAATTTCTCAACAAATATCTTGGGAAACCTTTCCCTATTACAATGTTTATAGACCTCTATTCAAATGATACATAAATACCCTAATCAAGTTCATGTATCTCTATCCATAGGAGATACCAATCATCTTAGCTATTTTATGGATCTCTATCCACAGGAGAACTCTTTCTCCTTTGCTCTGGCTAGTGATATTCTAGAAGACTACTACCTCCATTACTCTGGGTTGTGGATCTCTCTCCACTGAAGACCTATATCCTCTACCCTAGATAATGGATCTCTATCCACTGGATAATATTATCCTCTACTCTATAACCTCCAAAAATTATTCTTAGCTTTGTCTCAAATCTACACTAAACACAATCCTTTAGTCTAGCACAAATCTGCTCAATCTCTGTCTCAAATATGTACTAAACACAGTCCTTCAGTATAGCACAAATTTTATCAATATGTGTCTCAAATTTGCACTAAACACAGTCCTTCGGTCTAGAACAAATATGCTCAATCTCTATCTCAAATATGCACTAAACACAGTCCTTAGGTCTAGCACAAATTTACTCAATATTTATCTCAAATATTCTCTAAACACAGTCCCTTAGTCTAGCACAAATCTGCTCAATATTTTTCCTTGGTCTGGCACAAACCTATCCTCAAATTTGCACCAAAATATATCCTCAAATCTATCTTAAAGCCTTAACACAAATCTTGACTCAATCACAAATCAACTCTACTAGATCTGCCCCAAACCTTAACTCAAGTTTTGAACAAATAAATCAATCAACTCTGCTTACAAGTCTTCTCAAATATATGCCTAAAATCTACTCTACAAGTCCTCACTAGAACTTGTCCAATCTTCTCAACAAGTCTTCACCAAGACTTACCTCAATTATGCTCTACAAGTTCTCACTAGAACTTATCCAATTTTCTTAACAAGCCTTCACCAAGACTTACCTCAAATATGCTCTACAAGTCCTCACTAGAACTTGTCCAATATTCTCAACAAGTCTTCACCAAGACTTATCTCAAATATGCATTGTAAGCTTCCACAAAATCTTACTCAACTCAACTCACTCTATTATAGAAAACCTCTTCAATCACACAAACAAGCTTCACATAGAATATTTTTTAATATCACATAAATATATAGAGAATGGTTAGAGACTCAATATGCTTCACACTCACAACAATACTCAATCACTTTCAATCTCTCTTACTTTACCATAGAAACATATAAAGAATGGTTAGATACTCAATATGTTTCACTCTCACACAACACTCAATTACTTCCAAACTATCTTCGAATCAATTAATAATAAAAACAATTTGTTTCATAGAACTTGAAATATCACTCCAACACTTCCAATAAACTAAGTTCAATCAACTCCACTCAAACAATCACTCCAACACTTCAAATAAACTAAGTTCAATCAACTCCACTCAAACAATCACTCAATGAAAGCTTACTCAATAATGCTTATCAAAAAAACCTCACATAACAATGATACTCATGATCTTTCACAAACCCTAGTTCAATATAGTTCTCATAACAATGATACTCATGATCTTTCACAAACCCTAGTTCAAGATAGTTCTCATAACAATGATACTCAATATTTCCAACAATGCTTATCAAACAAGGTTTCTAGTATCAACTTTCATTCCAAAAAATCCACATCAATCAATATTGGATTTCTCAAAATCAAACTCAACAATGCTTATCAAACAATCCTTTTCACTCCAACTTAGCATTCACAACATCCAACAATATTTCACTCACAAGGAAGATATGCCCATACTTTTTTGAAGAAGAAGATTTAATTCTCAAAACCTATCTCAATCACACTCACTCTTTTTGCCAATATCAAAGGTTAGATAGCAAAAAAATTTCCTTAATATTTTATTTCAAAAATATTTCACCAAGTCAAAATATCAAAAATCAACTATGCCTTATTTCTCCTTTCAAATCAATTATAACATTATTTCAACAAAAACATCTAACACCCTTCGCACCCTTATTACTCCTTTTAACCACTTAAAAATCAAACACACAAATTAAAATTTTGCATACCCTTTTATCTCCCTCATATAACTCATAAACCCTTTTAACTATGCAAATTTTAATTAACAAGACCTTAGGAAATTAAAAAATAATTTCCACCCTTTTCAATTTTTGGATGCAATGACAAACCTTAGCATATGGCACATACATTGTAATTTTTTCCAAAAGTACTTTAGCGAGATTCAAACCATCGATCCCTCTCTCCCCAACACCTCTACATAGCCCACATCCACCAAGTGGGCTACGTGCCCCCATGATATAAATGAGGCTCACACCTCCCTCTTAAAGCTCATCCACCGGTGCAAAAGATAAATCATAACTCTGCCTTCCAAAATCGTTGTCATGTGGATTTGATCCCGTGACCTATCACCTACGAGTGAATTACCACTACCCTCACTACCAATTGTGCTACCAATGCTTCTATGATTTACTCGACACTCCTCTATGCCTTTGTTCCTTGTTCTACCTTCTCAAAGGGTTTAAAATGCACATGTGAATTCCCCTTAGTCCTTGGCACACGATTTATTTTTCATTCGAATAGCTCGCATGGATGCCTTCCCAAGGTGGAACTTACCACCTTATATATGCTTTAATAAAATTTAGAACACGTCGACCCTTTTATTAATTTTGAATTTGAATAAATTCAAATTTTGAATTATGGCACTTTTAAATTAATTTAAATTTAAATAATTTAAACTTAGGACCTTATTAATTTTTTCATGGGTCTTTTGGGAAAATAATAATTGTATCACTCTAATACCTTTGCTTTTCTTCACACCAAACTATTTTTTTGATGAAAAGCTAAATTATATTAATAATAAAGTTTAACATGAAAAAAAGTGGCGGGTGGCAATGATCACACCCCTGGAAGAGACAAGCCAGCCCTAACCACGGGTTGGGAAACCACAAACCAGAGCTCACTACAAACTAGGCAACATCAATCAAATAGGCAGTGAAACTTGCATGCAATCAGAAAGTTTGTGGCTGCACGTCTATGTTGGAGTCTCATGGAATGGCCAAGGTATGCGGTAATCCATCTGTGTGTCCCTGATCCTGAATCTCCCCAGCCTTGTTCTCGAGATCTATCAAGCTGGCAATTATGTGCACTTATATCCCCTGCATTCTAGGCATGCTCCTGTGTGCCACCATTAACTTCCACCAGCTCATCCTAGGCACCTCTGGGTGGAGAACATGAAGGTGATTGAATTGGTTGTGCATTCCATCCATCATTGTAGGTAAAAATTTCATGTCCCCAACCTCCCTGTGCATGCACCAGACGTGGCAGTTGATGAGACCTCGAGCGGGAACAGGAATATTA
Organism: Wollemia nobilis; assembly: GCA_028583015.1. Taxonomy (NCBI): domain Eukaryota; kingdom Viridiplantae; phylum Streptophyta; class Pinopsida; order Araucariales; family Araucariaceae; genus Wollemia; species Wollemia nobilis. Next base: position 24,787 of record JAQPPZ010004643.1, read on the forward strand.
TAATATTACCAGAGAATATTATAATATTATATATTATAATATTATTATCTTCATTAACCTGCTTCTTTGCCTTGCTGGAAAAACCACTTGGAGAACATTAATAACACCGCAGTTTGGACATCAACCTTTTGATATGAATGCATGGATGACATTGAAACTTGGTCATCATCCTTATGACATTAATTATGACAAACTTTTCTTTCTTCTTGACATCAATGAAAATAAACCTTGCTCATATTTCCAACATTGGTCCGAGAGGAAACTTGACAAGCAATGGAGGTTGCTTGAAACACTGGGGGTGGCTAAGTGATCGAAAACACCTAGGGGTGATGGAATTTTATGATAAATGATGACATGACTTATGAAATGGTGAAATGGGGTGGATTTTAACTTGAGGGTGCCCCTCATTAAGGCAAAAAGACTTATTGGATTAATTATTATCTAAACTAAGCATATTATCACTAGTATGGTGTATGAAATGTACTGTGATGACATGAATGTGATTGTGGAAAATTAATGTGTGAAGTGTAAGATGCTTTGTGTATTTTAACCATGTATATATGCATATATAAGTTTCATTAAGCATAGAACACTCTCAAGTGGATGATGTTCAATGGTTCAGGCTCTTCTACTCCCTCTAGACTGGCAAGCCTATATGTTCCTTGATCCAATTTTTGTTTGATAATGTATGGACCTAACCAATTAGCCACAAATTTATCATGAAGATGCGATAATGCATTGGTGTTTTGTTTATTTTCTTTAAGGACAAGATCATCTACTTAGAATTTGTGTAGATGAACTTTGGTGTTGTAAGCACACTTTAAAATATCCTGATATACTCGTAAGTGCTCTAAGGTATTGATTCACCTTTCATCAAGGAGTGTAAGTTGGTCAAGATGTGCTTGTCTAGCTGTATTGCCATCTATGAAATCTTGCAATGAAATTTATAGTGAAGGAATCTTGAGCTCAAGAGGTATGATTGCCTCTGCACCATAGACCAATGAGAATGAAATTTTCCTAATAGGTGTACAAATGCTCATTCAATAAGCCCATAATGTAAAGGGAATTTGAGTATACCAATATAGATGATTTTATTTGACTAATTTCTTTATAATAACGATTAAAGTCTTATTGGTTGCCTCGGTTTATCTATTTTTTTGTGGGTAATAAGAAGTTGAGAAACTATGTTGGATATTATATTTGTTGTAGAGTGCGTAGAAATCCTTATTTATAAAATATTTGCCATTGTCATAGATTATATTTGATGGAATACCAAAATGACATATGATATGTTGAAGTATAAACTCCACAATTCAAGGTCCTATCGTACTAGTCAGATGAATTTCTTCAACTCATTTGGGAAAGTATTCAGTGGAAGTGATGATGAATGTGTGTTATCCTGAGGAAGGAGGTGAGATTTTTTTTTTTTGGTAGATAAGTTACTATAGAATTAATACCGGGTTTTACAGGTTGACCCAAAACCTTTTACAAAAATCAAGCCAAGGTTGTTGATGAACATGTCCTTACTAAGGATCCTATATATTTAAAATCTACATACCGCCAAAGCCATTACATCTGGTAAGGCACATATCCTGTTATCAAAAAGAAACTTCCCATACAACATTTTAGGTATACCCCGAGAAAACACACCTGCATCATAATTACAAAAAAAGAAACAAACACAGATCCCTTCCTTGAAACAATGGAGAAACAAAAATTTGTAGACACACATAGTAGAGTACTGAAAAAAACTCCCACAAGCTCTGTATTAACAATTACTCTTAATAATTCTTTGGTAATTGCTTTTTTCTGTATATGACATGTTTTAGGACCACATCCCGTCTTGGCCAATCAGCCTTGGAGAAGTGAACCTGCTGGCTAGATTTATGGCAGTGGCTATCTGGTGGTCCATGTGGCTCTGGTTTGAAGTCTTATATTATCGTTTCTTTCCTGCCTTGTGATTATTAACCAACCTCAAATTACTAAGATTACTAGGATCCATGTTATCTAACATGTGACTGTCCCCATTATTCTTTGTGATATTTCCAAGCAGCATCCACCAAGACTGATAACTCGGATAATTTTTATTGTGAGTCCATTTCAAAAAAGATATGGGAATACTCATAGCCTTCAAACTTACAGTGCCTTCCTTGTTGGTAAATTCGACTATCATTCTTGGCATTCTTGTTGAATAAGCTCCTCTACTTCACTTGGGACACTGTGTTCCCATTTGAAAAAAATTTCACCATCGACACCCAAATTGGCTAGCTTATCAGCAACTTTGTTAGCTTCCCGAAAGACATGTTGGGCTTTTTTGTCCTGTCTTCCCTGGAAAAGGATCCTAGCCTCTTCAAAAAAAAAATTAATCCTCCAAGGAGGTGTTTTCCAATTATTGAGGAGATTTATAACATGCATAGAGTCTCCTTCTATGATCAAATTACCTTCTAAGTATTGAGTCATTTGAAGGCCTCTCCACATAGCTCTAGCTTCAGCTTTGTTGTTTGTCCTTGTTCCCAAATATTTAGAAAATACAAGCATCATATTCCCATTATGATCTCGCACAATTCTGCCAGTGTCTGATCTGCCAGGATTTTTCTTAGCTACTCCATCAAAATTAAGCTTAAACCAACCCATAGGAGGTGGGGACCACTTAAAATTGGCTCTAGGGTTGACTACCCTAGGCACAAAATCATATAACAAGGTTAAGCTTAAATATTGAGCAATCGTGGTCTCCTACAGATGAGATTTATGGCTATCAAAAGGGATAAGGTTCACATTCTCATTGGAAAAGGATATGATCCTGGTGATGATAGTTTGATGATCATGGATAGACTCATTAAAGACTCTATGATTCCTTTCTAACCACACCTACCAAAGATAGTGATTGAGACAAATTTTACACATGTATCTAAGTCTTTGGCTTGAAAAGGGACAAGGCCACTGGATGAACAAATCAAGTATGGTGGTTGGTTTAACCCAGGAAATATTGAAGGCCTAAAAAACCTCATTTAGGACAATCAAGGAAAAAAGGCACTCAAGAAAAATGTGATAAATGGTCTCCCAATGAGCCCTGCATAGATAACATCGATTAGTGATAAAAATACCTTTACACATCATATTATCAATGGTTAGAATTCTTCCTTGGATAAATAGCCATGAAAAGACTATAATTTTTGGAATTAAATTTTTTATCCAAACTAAGTCCTTTTGGAGGAAAAAATCCTCGTCATCAAGCAGAAGCTTGTAAGCTGATTTAACAGTGAACTGCCCGTTTTTCATAGGATCCCAGGTAACTTGATCTTCCTTGGGTATCATGGGGATAAAATATTGCTCGAGAATGTTACAAAGATTATTTTATTCTGCTTGAAATCCCTGAATCCTTATTTTTTTCCACTTCATTCTACCTCTATCCTCAACCATATAATCGGAGACTTTTTTGCCAATGAGTTCTTCCGTGATATCTCTGATTCGGGCTACGTTAGGATATTGCATCAGTGGTTCATCCTTAGCCCACCTGTCATTCCAAAAATTTATCCTCTCATCATTGCCTAAAACCCATCTTAAACCTTTTTTGATGATTTCCTTACAATTGAGAATTTCTTTCCAAAATGCAAAACCTCTGATTGGAACTGAGTCACTTAGAAATTCCATATTTTGAAGATACTTTCATTTTATGATAGCTATCCATTCAAGGAGGTGATTTTCTACCAATCAAGTCAAGACCCCATTGTGAAAAGGGCCAAAGACTTTGGATAGATTGTAATTCTTGTGATGGTGCATGAGTTAAATTAGCATGTTGTTGGTATTTTTTATACTTCTTGATATAAATGCAACAATCACGTTCCATGGTGGACCAATAATAACCCATGCACAATATAAGCTTTGTAATGTCCATTCCACTAAAGTGAACACCACAAGTACCATCATGAGATTTCTATATGGCTCTTTGTGCCTCTTTAGGCTAAATATAATGAAAGAGGACTCCATAATAACCATGTCTATACAACACGTCCCCCAAGAGAGTGAAACATGTTGCCTTTTACTTGAAATTTTGTTTGGTAGTTTGAGAAAAATCTGATGGGAGTGTTTCAAACTTGAGCAAGTCTTTTACTTGACTAAGCCAAGGCTCATATGATTAGGCATGAATGAAGTAAACGTCCTTCTCATATTTAGACTCAACTTAAGAAATTGTAGATTTAGAAATTGTTGTGATGATTAGTGGTTGTACCTCTCCTATGGAGTTCTTTGGAATCAATGATCCTAGAGAGGCCATCGCATATGTAAATCTATTAGTTTATCGAGGAAAGCTATCAATCTCATACCAATCAAATTTGATGAGCGAATTTATTGGTACTTCATGATAAAGTTTTAAGATTGGTTCTTTGCATTGGTATATTCCATTTACTTGATGAACAACAAGTTGGGAATTGCCAAATATCCTGATATACTTTATGCCCATAAATATGGTTGTTTGAAGTCCTAGAATTATGGCTTCATACTTTGCATTATTTTTTGTGCATGGAATACCAAGTTTGAATGATAAGGGAATAGGTATCCCTTGTGGTGTATGAAATATGACTCCTACACCTTATCCTTTTTTGTACTTGGAACCATCAAATAATATTGTGATATCCACATCCTCTTTAGGAATGACATTTTCCTCTTGCTTAGTGATGGTAAATACTGAATCATATAGGATTTCAATAACCAAAGGTTTATCATTAAGTAGAGCTTATACAAGTTGATCAGATATTACCTAACCTTTAATGGATTTTTGGCTGATGAACTCAAGGTCAAATTTTATCAGAAGAATTATTCATTTTGTGATACAGGTATTGTTGTAAGTGCGAGACATTATGTAACGTAGAGATTTTTCTTTATCTATGACATAACTGGTGTGAATTAGCATATAATGTTGGAGTTTATTAGTAGCAAAAACCATTTCTAAGCATAGTTTTTTCATGTAAGCGTATCGAGTTTCATAGCTTACCAATGTTCAACTAATATAGTAGAATACTTGATCACAATTATTTTTATTAGTTTGTGCAAGCATTGTCCCTAATGTAAAATCTATTGTTGAAACATAAATATGGAAGGGAACCCTCTAGAGAGTTAGAGATAATACTAGTAGAGAGGCTAAGTATTACTTGATATCATCAAAAGCCTTTTGATATTCATCTATCCATGAAAATGTTACCTCATTTTGTAGTAGGTGATTGAACGACCTGCATTTGTCTGAGATTTATGCAATGAAGCGACTGATTGATTGGATATTTTTTTGTAAACTACGTAACTCTTTCAAGTTTTTTGGGGGAGGCATTTCCATAATTACCTTGACATTATTTGGGTCCACTTAAATACCTCGCTTGGACATAATGAACCCTAAGAGTTTTCTTGATGTGACTCCAAAGACACAATTCTTGGGGTTCAATCTGACATTATGCTTTAGAAGTCATTCAAAAAAATTTCCAAGACACCGATATGCTCTTGAAATTTTTTAGATTTGGCCAATAGATCATCCACATAGTGTTCAATAATCTTGTGCATGTAATCATGGAAGATGTATGTCATTGCATGTTTTTTTTTTTTTGAATTTACATGGTGGAATCTGTAGCCGCCACGAATCCGGGCAGGCTGTCCAACTTTTTATGGCCACCATAGTATTTTGCGTTGTCCGCCCTAGAAGCCACCACACAAATCTTTGCGTAGTCCGCCCCTATAACCACCATGCCATAATAATTTTAAACCTTTTACGTCACTGAAAGCACCAGGAAAGGGACAATCGTTCAGTCCGACAAGGCCCGAGATTTGAACCTTGGACCTTTGCCTCCCTTATGCGGTTTGGATGAACCAATTGGTCTACACCTCAGACCTTGTATGTAATTGCATGTTGATTAGTAGAACCTATAGTTTTAAGACCAAATGGCATCACCTTGTAACAAAAATTTCCCCAAGGTGTTGTAAATGTTGTTTTGTGTTGGTCATCAAGATTAATTCAAATTTGATTGTATCCTGAGAAACCATCCATTAGAGATAGCATTTTATGGCCAGTGCAAGTATCGACAAGAGTATCGTTGTTTGGTAGAGGAAATTCATCCTTAGGACATGCTTTGTTAAGATCTTGAAAGTCAGTACAAATGTGAATCATCCTGTTAGACTTACAACTGGGTACCATATTTGAAAGTCACTCAGGATAGTCAATGGGTTGAATGAAAACCACATCTAATAACTTCTTAAGTTCTTCTTTGACCATGAGGACAATGATAGGATGTAACTTTCTCAATTTTTTTTTTATCAACTTAGCATCATAATGCAAGGTGATATTGTGGACAATAAAGTTAGGGTCAAGACCAAGAATATCTTTATAAGACCAAGCAAATATTCCCTTCTTCCTTAGGAGGAGATATATGAATTGCTCTTGTTAATTAGCAGATAAACTTTTTCCAAGTTTTACAATTTGTGGATTGTCCAGATCTGTGCATAGGTTCACATCTATAGTTTCTTCAATGGCCATGTGTGAACCTTCCTCAAGTTTATGGGATTTTGGAATCAAATGAATGCCATCAATGATGTTATCAAACTCTTATGGCATAGTCTCTTCCATTTTTTTTTGTAAAATAGTCATATTTGAGGGTGAATACGAAGGTGAAGGGGATGGAGGAATATAAGAGGTAGAAGCTATTAAAATAATTTAAAAAATAATCAATTCAGATAAGGATGGGGGTGTTGAAATCCATTTCATATCGATGAGACTTATGTCAATAGGAATTGGTTTTTTCAAATCGTATGGATTATGGAGTGGTGTGAATAAATCAATAGAATTTATGATAACTTAGTGGGGGAATGGTGGCTATGATGTGGAGGGTTGTTTTTCTTATTTTTAGAGTCAATGAATGAACCTTGATAACCGGGAGAGCAGCAAGTAATACGTATAAATGCAAATGATCGAGATATGCAAATACAAAGATGCAATGCAAAAATATTTTTTATTTTTTTGTATTTACATTTTTTACATCATGATTTTATGAGGTGATCAATGATGTGGAGGTGGTGGTTCACCAATTGGCTCAATTCACTCCCTTGGGAGGAGAAAATAGAATATGGGTTGATGTATGGGGAACATTATGAGATAGTACTCATCATGTTCGATGAATGGAGTGATTGGGATCAATTCCTCTTTAGATTCATCTGAAGCTAATGACATGATGTTTATTTAATTCATCCTCAAAGTCATCATTGTTATTGTTTTCCTCTTCATGATCTAGATTGAAGTGTTTAAAGGCTTTTTCAATAGAGGAAGTGGAATATTGTGGATTGTATCTCAAACCAGAATAGTCATGCACTTCTCGATATGGAAGTTTGATGATATCATGCATGCCCTATTCATGTCATCATAAGCCATATCCTTGTGAATTAACCTTACAAAAATATCATGATGGGAAATTACTTAGGTTCATCTAGGGGAAGTGGATTGGATGATGTTTCGACATCCCATACACAAAATTAAGTCTATTTGGGGATGAACCCATGTTGTACACTACTATTGATAGGGGTGGATTGCATGGATGACCATAATCCTTGATAGTTTTTATGTTGAGTGGTGTGACTATGACATCTTGAACCACATACTCACCAATATTAGGACTAGTAATATGGACTACATCTTATGTGGATGATGATGTGTATGGAGTGAATGTAAAAATGTGGGACTCATAAGTGGCTTATGGCTTGAGTGAGGGGAGAGATGTATGTTGGAATGGCATCTCACAATCTATCAAATCAACTTGTGAGACATTAGCTGGTGGATATGGGTTTAACTGGTGATTCTTATGTGTATAAAGTGTTATTGGGTACTTGTAAAGTAGTTTGTATGTATGATGATGAATAAATGGTGATTAATGATGTGGATGATATGGAGGGATGTCCCCCTTGTATGGATGTTGAGGGTGATGATTGGGTCTAACCACATGTACATGTTGTTGGTTGTGATGAAGGTTGGGGTGTGGAAGTGGAGGCCTGATGTGGATCAATTATGGGGAGTTCCTCTAGAATGGGTGCTTTGGATGAATTATTGTGATGTGAAGTGGATGGTGAGGTTTATGGAGTTAAGAATAGATGGGTGGATGGAAGTGAGGATTCATATGGGTTGGAGATGAAGTTGTAGTATTTGAATGGCTCAATATCTGTAGGTATGCAATGTATTTGTCTCTCATGTACATATTTAAAATATTTGTGTAGTATTGAGCGAACACATTTCATTTCCATTATCCAGGGGTATCTAAGGAGTACATTGTAGGCCATGGACCCTTCTAGGATATGGAAAATGGGGTGCAAAATATTGACACCCACTTGTACGAGTAAGACCACAGTATAAGCTATAGAACATAGAGCATCATTGAATTCTCACAAGGTGAAGGTGGATTTGGTGATGTGGTAAGGTGGAAGATTAATATGGTAGAATTTTAAAGTGGTAATGACGTTTATTGATGAGTCGGTGTCAATTAATACTCATGTAAAAGGCTTCCTATAAACCTAAGCCATGATGTGTAATGGAGTATTTGGTAATTTTGATGATATTAATTTGATCTTAAAATCATAGAATACGAGAGAAGATTCCATACATATTTGAATGCTCCTCATTAAATTGTTGAAGGAATTAGACTCTTGAGTTTGGAGTTCAATGGATTTCAAGATCTCCATTAATGCCTCATGGTGTGGATGAGATTGTTGTATAATATTATAGATCAATAATTTGGTTGAAGCCTGTGCAACCCCGGGAAGCACACACCCCGGCTACCCTACTTGAAATTTTGATTTATTATGTATATTATCACTTGCACAAAAATGAAAGTATTGAAAGCACAATGTAACACGAAAAATAAGAAACAAATAAAGATGTTTTATTTATTGATATCTCAAATCCTTGGTTACAAGTTCATCCCTCTTAGGGATACCCATCATTTTGATACAAATATTTACACAATATAGAGTAGCGATTGGATGTATTCCCCGCAAGGGAATGGTGCACCTACGTAGGCCTCCTGGTCCCGCACACAAAATTGTATGGGAGATTATAGATGCCTCCTTCTCTAGATTTGGTCCTGGAGGGATATTTGTGCTCTTGCTACTTCAATATAGTCCTAAATATCTATACATGCACTCATGGAAACAACAAAACATGCTTAGTAGGATGGGTCACCTCTCTAGATGAGGCCTTTGTTAGTGGATCAGATAGATATGATAATAATGAAATACAAGCATAAACAAAATAATAAATGCATGGAAAGATAAGAAATATAAAATAAATGCATTAATGAAATCATATCTAAGCTATAGCTAATCAACAAATCAAGCAGTAATGAATCTAGGCTAAAGCAAGAGGAAATAACGTCTATACCCTAAAATATGCCTATGGGCCACTATCTAATATAGCGATCATGATATGAAATTCTTCTCCTTGTGAATCAAGGATTGTTGTGCTATCCTATTTATCACAATTGATGTTCAAGGGTCATTGGGCATATCTCCTACATTTATTTGTGGTTGGTAACAATGAATCTAAAAACTGATGCATGGTCGTAGCTCAACCAAATGATGCTCCAATGCTCCTCAAAGGGATGTAGCTTGGTTCTTTGTTTTGATAAGGCTTCACTGCATAACTCTAAAAATTCATGAATCTCTTGATATTAGTGGGAGAGTCCATATGTAGAATTACCTCTCATATATGGACCTTGTCTTCCTGGGGAAGCTTCAATCCAAATTGCATGCGACTAGCCATTCTGGGTGGGAAGCATCAGTCACAAATTGGCATTGAAGGGGTAGTTAGGAGGAACTCAAGGAGTTCCTTGCAAAAATCCACCCACTTTCCATGTAGAGGTGCAGTCAGACTATGTGATCCAAGCCTATATTCATAGCCAGACTATGCATGGTGCTAGCCGCTTTCAGGTTTAGTGGCCAAGTGTGGCCACTACAGTCTTTAGTGGCTAGGTGTGGTGGCCACTTTGCTTGAGAGTGACCAAGCTTGGATGGGCTAGAATTGCCCTATTTGAGTGGTTAGAACCACTACTTGCTCTTGGAGAGATCCAAGAGGATTCATATGGTCTATGAATGTGTCCATATGGGTAGTCTTCTAAACATGATGCATTTTAGGTGTCTATAGATGCCCCTTTTTGGGATGCGTTGTGACCAAAATGCAACACGAAGCAAAAAAAGTAGACCACCTAGGGCCATATTGTAGGTTGGATGATGATCATTGATCTGATCAACATAGGATGCCCTAGTCATGCGGGAGGGTGTGAATCCTAGAATTATTGCTTCCAATAGAATGGAAGGCTTAAATATGTGGGATTTTGCACTTGTCATCAAGCGATCGGGTAGCTTTAGTACTACTATAGGTCTAAAAGGAGGAGAGCTACAAACTAAATTTTCATATTTGATTTTTTGCCCCAAAAAAGGGTAAGCTTATGATAGTTGTTGGCAATGATTCGTAAGATGAACGGAACTCTGACATGATCGAGATAATTTTTTTTTTACTTTGATTGTGATTGTTGAAAATTTTTTACTACCCCCTCAAGCGACGATTTTATGAGGAAAGGAAAATTAATAAAGCAATGAGTTGCTTGACCAAAATGAATGATTTGGACCTCTTTAGAGGTTTTTTTGTTGTTATAGATTAGTTCACATCCATGTGTGATTTCAACCCTATTTGGTAATTGTACGTCTTTATCCCATGGGAGGGTTTGGCCACAATGGCCTTCTTAGGGAATTAAGGTGATAGTAATTCTATTTTAGCTTATGTTGAACCACTATTTTCTATAGGAGAAATGAGATGGATCCTCACTCCCGTGGGATGGTTTGGCTGTTATAGACTTCTTCGGGTTTGAGGTGTGACGTCTCAATTCTACCAAAATTGTTTTGCCCAAAGTGGCCTTATGGTAATTTCCTCATATCGTTGAATTGCATGGAGCACTAGTTGCTGCAATTGCCAAGTCCATAGAGCAAATTACTAAATATGAGGCTCAATTGAGATTTTATTGTTATTTTATTTTTTTTGTTAATTGGATTTTATGATGTTTTTGGATTTCAATATATGTAATATTTTTTTTGGTATTTTTCCTATTTTGGTTGCTTTGGATATGAAATGGTGTGCTTTATGGTTTATTCTGAGGTGCTTTGTGGTGAGAAATTGTGAAAATGCCTCATTGGCTCTTGGCCACTATCAGGTCTAGCTACCCCCAAATAGTGCTTCGTGGTCACTGTCAGGTCCAGCAAACAAGAAGTTCGGTCCACTCTCCCTAGAAGCAGCCAAGGCTTGAATAGAAAAGACAAAAGCAAATTAGGGTTTTTGACCCTTCATTCTTCTAGTTGTCAATTCTAATTTTAGAGCTCTGAGTTGAAAGTGACTACTTGTGATCTAGGTTGTCGTTGATCTAACATCATGGCTGAGTAGGGTGAGGCTTCGATGAGTGGGGTATACAGAGCTTCTCGGGTACCTCTCTAAACCCTAGCCTTCTTTTATTACTATGGTAAAATTAATCTAACTAACCCTATTGGTAATAAACTAAATGAGTAGATAGGCTTAATTTAGGGCTTAATCACATGGGTTTCCTTTAGATTTTTTTTGTAAATTTTATGTGATTTTTGGCCATGGGGGCACACCGTTGGAGTGTCGCTCATTGGCTACTACCACTCAGAGCAGCTAGCTTGGTCTGTGGCTGGCCACTGTCGCTGTCAGTGGCCAGCTTGAAATCCAATGGTCAAATTTTTGACCATTGGAAACTGGCCACTACCATCTTCAGTGGCCGCTTCATGGCTGCTCTTTGCGCTAGTGGCCAGGTATCCTTAGGTGTATTCTCTTGATTTTTGGATTTTAAAGTCATTTAATTGATTTTTTTGAAATTTTGAAGAATAGTATTTGATGTTTTTGGATGCTTAGGTGCATTTACCCACTATGCTTGTTGCCTTAAGCACATCTTAGATTAGCTTACACCGATTTTGTTTTATGCATTTATTTAGTTATCAGTGCATTTGATTTAGGCTTTATTTCACACTCTTAGATCTTGTCTACTCGGGCTTGGGACCCGAAGCTACTTTGTGACCTTTTGCCTAATATGGATGACAGGGAATGGGTCTGGCTTGATGCTTGTGGGATCTAGCATGTCACTGGCCTTTCGATGATCATGTCAGATCAGGCCTATTTGATTGACCTGGCCAACACATTCCACCTTTCTACCATAAATATGACCATTACATTGGAGGATATCTACAGGATCTTTCGAATTTCTTTTTATGGAGTGCCCATTTTTTCTTCTCCCACTAATACCCGAGATGCAGTGTTCATGAGGGTCTTTGGGAGACATGTCACTATTACCTTCAAGGATACTCATTCTGTCAAGATTTTAGTTGCTCGGTGGTACCAAGAGGATGTCTTCTCTTGGAGGCATGTTGTGTTACTGATGGTCATCTGCAACATCATTATCCCTAACTTCTTTAGAGCAAGGTTCCCATGGAACCTCTTGGTGATGGTACAAGACTTGATCAACAATGATGCACCTATTATCTATGCTTGGAGGAGCGCACTGCTGGCACAGTGCTATGATGAGCTATACTACATTCAGTGTCACGGATGGGATAGTATTACTTGTAGCTTACTCCTCCAGATCTAGGGATGGGAGCACATCAAGGTTGACCATCCAGTAGGACTTCTAGGGGAGATCACTGCATTAGATGATGATGTCCAGTGTTATGAATCCAGGTGTCCTAGAGCGCTCGAGGAACACAAGAGCCAACCTTTTGTAGGGGAGTTTTTCCACTATCTGGTATCTTTGACTGATTTACAAGCTACTAATATCATCTGGAGGCCTTTATATAAGTGCCCTATCTAGGAGGATCCAACTAGCTTCACAGTGAGGACTCAACATGACTGATGGGTTATCGACCGCAAGGATGACATCAGAGAGTTCTTCTACCACTCCAAGGTGCTTTAACATTTTGGCATTCAGTAGGATGTTTTTATTAATCCATTTGTCTATCACTGGATTTTTGTAGAGAGGAACCTTCTACTGTCATGAGAAGATGACCCTCCTATAATTGATCCTAGTGTAGTCAACACTGGTGTTATAGATGTGTACACCTACTGGTGGGGTACACAATTATGGCATGGTGGTGGCCACCTAGGGTAGTCTTTGGATGAGGCTGAGGCTGAGGATTCTTATGGGCATCGAGTGTAGGCTTGGATAGATGATTAGGGGTAGGTATATTAGTAGGAGTAGGTGGTAGAGGAGTAAGTTATAAAGGAGCAAGTTGCTCTCAAGGAGGAGGAGGAGCTAGCTCTTAAGGAGTAGGATTTTTCTCTCCAAGCTTAACTACACCAGGTTGAGGCTGAGCTGCAAACATCCCATATTTAGGTGTAGTAGAGGGATGCCATCATTTTCGACCTTCAGAGATAGGTTTTCCAGCTTACTACTGAGTGAGATGCTGCTCAGAGCTAGATTACACCACCTATTATAGTACCTCAGGTACTTGGTGGTCTAGATGTAGGTGCAGAGATTTGGTGCTTGCATGGACTATTAGCAGATGATTTGGAGGAGTGTACCTAAGATACCTCCTACATCCTAACATTAGAGCATGATGTCAAGCTTCAAGGAGACCAGCCTTCCAGAGATAACTATGGTAGGAGGGTCCTAGAGGACCACCTGGAGTACTATAGGGCAATCATTAGCTCGATCGAGCCATAGAACTAGGTCCTAAATAGAGTGGACTGGGGGTTCCAGTTCTATGATATCATATAGATCCCTCTAAGGGATTCCCCTCTTTTGATACATATTTTACAAATTAGGGCAGTGGATGTATGATATCCCCTTGCAAGGGGTGATGCACTTTCACAAGCTTCCCAATGATGCACATGGAACGGTATGAGGGCTTACAGATGTCTCCTTCTCCAGGTTTGGTTCCTAGAGGGATCATTTTGCTTTCGTATGTTGATATCTTGTTAAATGTACTTATAGTCCCTACAAGCATGAAAATAATAGCAAACACTTAACTATCCAAGATTTCCTCCTTAGATGAGGTTGTTAGCAGTAACCTAATAATAAATAGAATTATGCTCCATGATAATAGAAATTAATTCTATGAATGCAATGAATTAGATCTATGCTAATGATGTAAACACCTGTAATAAGCTAAACAAATAATGCTAAGAACCCTAGACTAGACCTATGGGCCACTGTCAGAGACAGTGGCCGTTAAGATGAAAACTTGTCTCTATTACTCCAAGGCTATGAATTTAAGCTTGTTACCAATGTTGAAATTATTGTAATTTCTTGTCCAATGTGTTGAATATCTTGCAGATGAAAAACCCCAAATAGGTTAGCACTTCGTTGCTCCTCAATGGTGCCCCAATTTGCTTTCCAATCCGATAGGGCTTCATTACAAGAAAATATTCCTCAAGTCTCAAAAGCTCTCCCCGATTGTATCTCTGCAAAAGGTCTCTCTGAATTGATGATCGGTCCCTTGGTGCTCTTAGCTTTACACCTTATAATGTTTTTGAAGCCCTAGGTCAATGTCAAAACCCTAGGATTGATTTTTTGCATGCACACTGGACGTTGGCATGAGAAATTTTACCTTTGTCTATCCTTGAGGGTCAGTTAACTAGTTTCTAAATCAAGACATGAGTCTTTCAGGTAGACTAACCATGGGAAATTATGCAAATTTATCCCTGCTCGACTTTATTGCATGCAAAATGCCACTATCACCCGTGATTGGGCCGATTTTGTTGCAAGTTGCTTTTTAGGGTTTAACCGCTATCATCTATAGTAATTAATATTTGGCCATTGTGATCTACAGTGTCTAAGGTTTGGACTCTCTAAGCTAAAGCAGCCAGGATCTAGCCACTCTGGTTCATAGCAACCAAGCTTGGATGGGCTAATACTACCCCATATGAGTGATGAAAACCACTTTTGATACTTGGAAGGTCCCAAGGTTTAGTCACATGATCTATGAGTGTGCCCGTGTGAGTAGTCTCCCTAAACATGATATATTTTAGGTGTCTACAGATGCCCCTTTTTGTGATGCGCTGTGTGAAAAACACAGCGTGGAGAAAAAATGTAGACTGCTATGTTTTTAGGGTGTGATGATCATTAATCTGATCAACGTTGGATGGCCTAATCATGCAAGATGGAGCACATATTTGAATCATTGCTTCAACCTGATTGAAGGCTTAATTTAGCACATGTTCATTTGCACTCATTCCTCACATGTAATCAAGTAGCTTATGTTTCTACAAAAAATCTAACTAGAGGAGAGCTATAAACTAAAAATGTCATATTTTCTTATGAACCTAGCAAAAGGGGAAATTT
This sequence comes from Wollemia nobilis, assembly GCA_028583015.1. Taxonomy (NCBI): domain Eukaryota; kingdom Viridiplantae; phylum Streptophyta; class Pinopsida; order Araucariales; family Araucariaceae; genus Wollemia; species Wollemia nobilis. The sequence continues at coordinate 40,143 of JAQPPZ010004643.1, forward strand.
TTGTAAGAGTTGTGTGCAATGATCCATAGGAAAAATGTAATTTTGATGTGATCGAGTGATATTTGGTTGAATTTGATTATGATTATTTGAAAATTTGAACTACCCCCTCACACAATAAATTGGTGAGGGAAGGGAAATGAATGAAGTGACAAGTCGCTTGACCAACTTGACTAGTTTGGCTCCTTTCTAGGGTTTGTTATTTCAATGGGCAAACCCCCATCCAAGTGTGATTCCAATTATTTATGATGATCATTCATCCCTATCTCGAGGAGTGGTCCGACCACAAATAGCCTTATTAGAGAATTAGTATGAGAGATTCTATTTATGCTTGTACTACATCACTTGGATCAGTTTTTTTATGTCATAAGGAAATTAGGATGATTCTATCGCATCTGTGGAGTAGTCCGACCATCTTGATCTTCTTCGGGGTTGACGTGACACATCATAATTCAAAAATGAATAATTTACCCCAAGTAGCCTTATGTTAACTACTTATCTCACCAAATTGCATGGAGTGCAAATCACTGCAATCGATGAGTTGATAGAGAAAGTCACTGAATACGAAGACTACTCGAGATTTTTTTATGTGATTTTTTGTTAGCATTGTGATGGTCAAGGTCCATCAAAATGTGTTTATTCAATTTTCTTTGCTATCCCTCCTAGAAGGAATCTTTCTGATTTTGCCTATGCTGCTAGCCGCCATTAGCTCTAGTGGCCCCCATGTTGGACATTTTGAGTCCCTACGCTAAAAAGTTGTCATTGATGTCAAAAGGACCTATGCAAGTAAGCACAATGATTTTATCCATAAAGAGATTCATGAGAAGCCAATGTTTTGATCAAAAGGATGCATGACATTTGGTTCCATAAAGGAGCTTCAAGGGAATCTTAGCAAAGGGTTTTCATTTAAAACCATGGATGGCAGATTTGAAATGGATTTTTCTTAAAACCCAAGTTGGCTTTTTGTTTCATCGAAAAAGGTGCCCCGGTGATGGAGATATTTAATTTTAAATATTTAGTTTAAATTTTAAATTATTTAAAATTTTAATTTTAATTTTAAAATTAAAAGTAAAATTTTATCCACCGACGTCATGAGGAAGCGTCGACGTTTCCAAGCGGAGGGAAGGCATATATATATATGCCATTAAATTATTCAATTTAAATTATCCTTGCTCTTGTTGTTAATGTGATTGTCAAAAAGCAAATAGAACTCATGCAAAAAATGTTTAAGTGGTAGAAGCAATGAATAAATCAGATAGTGTGCAAAACCCAAGTCACCTTGGGCAATGTGGCTTGTTGGCAACTAAGGCAGCACAGAGGCATTTGGTAGCACAAGGTCATGCGTTCAATTTTTGGCAAGGTTTGTTTGTTGTGCTTTGTGGTGGAAGTGCCAAGGGTGCATGGTTTATTTAAGGCATGTGGGCCTATAGCATATAAAGGGAAGTCATGTCCCTTTTAAATTGCAAATGAGTAGGTAGCTCGTTTGGCTACCTTAGCCATGGCTAAGACGACCGTGGTGAAGCAGGTCAAGGGGTCGAAACACCTTGAGGGAGGTATGCGATTTTTTAATTAAAATTTTTTTGAATGCTCTAAAGTTTGGAGTGGTAAGGGTTAGAAAATATTTTATTTTTGTAAAACCTTTGTTGTGTTTAAAACATTAAATAATGATTCTGTTGGTGAAAACCATAGATGATTATTTGAGCCTTATGGTATTGCTTTGAATTTTTGAGAGCATTATTTTAGGAGAAATAAAGGTTTTGAATAAAGTTGAAATTGAATAGTGGCTTATTGATTATTATTTTTAGAGGGTTTTTCTATAACAACACAGAAAGACAGCATACCGATGTGATGCAAACAAAAATGGATACAGATGCTAAGTCCTACGAATGCATGAAGGAAATGATGCAGAAACAATATGTAAGCAAATAAAGCGAGGACTCTTTTATTGATATTGCTTTTAATCCGATTACAATATGTCCCTCCTCTAGGGCTCAAAACATGTGATACAATTTGTTACATCAATGGATGCATGGATGAAGCTGCGATTCCAAGGTCGGACGGTACGCTTCTAGCATCTTCCGCGTGCCCACATTCAAAGTGGGCGGGCTAAAGGTTGTTGCCGCTTATGTCCATGTGTTCGTCATTCCTTACTACCCCTCTAGTATTCCTAGTGGTGAGATCCTATGCACAGAAAGACAACAAATCGTTAATAACCTATGCGTATGTAGAAAACATGTAATCCCCAATGCCTCCAGCGGGTGCTTGTGGGATATCAGTGATAAGGTTGATAAATCGATTACAGAATGACATATGAATGTAAAGGACAACTTATAGAATTGGTATCACCTAATTTTGCATCAAAGTGGCATCGGACGACCCCATTATGCACGTTTGCCTTCGAGGGCCTCTCCAAGGTGAGCGCTCCAATGTCCTACCTACACTCATCCAAATCACCTAAAACTCATAGGTTAGGCATTATATGTGATTTTAAGACTACCCAAATTCTCAGAACTGTATGTGACAGGGGCACCCTACGAGCTAGTTAACACATAAAAATGATAAAACTACAGTCAAATCATGTCAGAATGCAATGAAAATTTAACAGGGGCATTAGGATATCATCAGGGACCTAATGCAAAAATAACAGTAAGGAAATTAGGTATAAATTTTTAATCACTCTGGGGTGGGATGCTGGGGACTGCAACAAAACTTGCAAAAAGTGACCTTGCAAATGTCCCATCCAAAGGCCTCCAAAAATCCTACAAACTTGTCGTTAGACTAAAAATAGTATTTTGAGATGACCCAGAAGGTCATATTTGGCAGATTCTATCCAGGTCATCCTGTATCCGAAGGCGCTCTCTACAGGTTAGTAAACGCATAAAAATGACAGAAACCAGGTCAAATCATGTCAGAAAGCAATGAAACTTGAAAAACAGCATAAGTACATTAAATAAAAGAGAATGCAAAAAGAATAGTAACAAAATCATACACAAATTTTGAATATTTCTAGGGTGGGGTTATTAGGACTACAACAGTTCGGGGGGTGCCCGGGGGTGGGACGCCCACCGTTTAGGGCCTAATTTTGACACCAATCCGAGTGGGATGGTCCAAAATCTCCTAGGAGGTTGTGTCAACGATTTTGGGGTGGGATTATGGCTGATTTCTTGGGTTTTTAAGTATGGATTGCGTTCCTAGTGTTCACCCGATAACCTCTCTTCCAAAAGAGAAATTAGGGATGTAGGAAGTACAAAGAGGAATGGGGGTATAGTTCGACAGCACTTTGTTGCTCCAAATGCCCCAAATCTATTATTTTTTTGGTGTGAGGAGGATCATCTTTTTATAGACCTAAGGGTCTCCTTTGAATGTGCATGCAAGGGTGCCACTTGGCTCACCCTGCCTTTTTGGGGGAGAGAAGTTTCCTCTCTGATTTAGAGCCTCCTTGAATGAGGCATCCATGATTAGGGTAGGCTTGACTGAAGTCTCTCTCTGATTTGAAATCGTTCCTCGCAATTGCATGCCCTGAAGGTGAAGTTAGGTGGTAGATCTGGGCTACCATTTGTCAAGGTTTGACTTTTTCCGATCAAACCTGCTAATCCTCCCACCCTGGAGTGATTGCTGCTAATCGTCCCGGGGTGGGACGAATAGGATTCTAATCATCCCAGGGTGGGACGAATAGGGAGAAAAGTGCTTAAAAGGTGCAAAACTAACCTCTGACCTTCCAAACTGATTTGGGAGTGGTTAGGACCACTATTTAACCTCTGGAGGCTGCCCTAGGTGGTATGTATACCAATTCAATCAGTGCTTGTAGTCACATAATCGGATTGGTGCTATTTTGGTGTCTACAGATGTCCTTGATTGGGTGTGTATTTGTTGATTGGTAACTAAGAGTGACTACCCCCTCAAGTGACGAATCGATGAGGGAATGACCAAAAAATGAGAAAAGTGACAAGTCACTTGACCCAAGGTGACGTTTTTAAGGGTGTCTTCAATTGTTTTTTGTTGAACGCTTATGCAGATTTCCAACCATAAGACATATTTTTGGTGGGCTTTGACCCTTTTTGTGATGCCAATTGGGGTAGAAATTATCAAAAATCCTCCTTCTTGTGGAGTGGTCTGGCTATGGTAGCCTTCTTAGAGAGTAGGATAGTGAGTATTTGTGACCCCGACGATAGTTTTTCATGCCATGAATGTTAGGTGCAAAGGTACCTTTGTTCAAAATATTTATTGTTGTTTTTGGTGCATTTTTTGGATGCAGTTTATGTAGCTTTATTTCTTGCTCTGTAATAATCCCAAGGTGGGACCATACCAATTTTGTAATTTTCCCAGGGTGGGATGAGTGCTAACTAGAGCGCTCATCGAACGATTAGAGGCCTAACGGTCTATATAAGGACCAAAACTAGGTTTTGGTCTCATTTGCAATATTTTATTTCTTGGCAATTTGGAGCAGTGAAGAGGAGTACGAGTGTGCATAGCGGAGCGCTACTAAAATTTTGTTGACATCATGAGTGCGATAACCGGATCTCATAGTGGAGGACCTAAGGTAAGACCGGTATGATGTTCATTCTCTCTGCCTGTTATTCGTGTGTGTTTGATTTAAAACTCACATATAAAATGTTCGTTTAATTTATTTTGTTTTTAAGGTTTTAAAAACCTAATTTTTTTGTGTGTGTTGGTTTTATTTCATTCGTATATCAAGTTGAAAACCTAATTGTAGCACCCTAAAATTGGCATAGTTAAACCATCAATAAAAGGATTAAAATTTTGAATTTTAACCCCGAAACCTCCTGTTAACCGCTCACCTCGTTTTTCATGCCATTTTTAGAAGTTTTTTTTATCGTTGGCCGATATCGTCACCTATCTAACGATATCATCCCAAATAGAATGAATTTGTCTAAAATAGAATGTCCAGATGATTTTGTCCCAAAACCAAATTTTCATAATTAGCCTTTATTTCAACAACCTCTCCAACTCGGGCAGAAGCATGTCTGTGTGGTTGGAGATTTCTACGTTGGAGATCTCCCATATTGGAATGATCCCCAACCTCCTAACCTCCCCCCGATCCTATATAAACTTGGAATTTTTCTAGTTTATCCCCTTGGCTGATCATTTCCCTACAGCTCTAGTTTTTTGCTATATTAGAACATCCTTGCCCCCATCATTTGTGTTTGTATTTTTAGGTTTTATTGCAGGATTTTACTGTGTTTCAGTCAGAGTAAGCTCGAATCGTCGCAGGTGATCCAACATGATTTTGGATGATCCTGTCGAGATCGATGATGATCTCGTATGATTGTATATGATTTTTATTACAGTTCATATTAGGGGCAAGCAAAGCCCTGAGTTTGCGTTTTCTACCTTTCTTATTTAATTGTGCATTAGATCAATTTATTTCTATTCTGCATCCTGGAGTTCACCTCATTTAGCATATTTGCATGATAAAATTTAAAATAAGTTATTAAAATAGTGCATCCCATTTGATTTTCTATCTGGATTTATTATTTAAGCATCTATACTGTTATTTCTATCATTTTGCATCATTCTTGCAATTGCATTTTTGGTTTTTGGTGTCTTTTTCCATCATTGCAGGTTTCTGACAAATTTGTTTGATGAATTCATCAGGTTATCGATGATCTCATATGATCTCAAGATGATCACCTATTGATGCGTAGTCGTTATACCATCATTAATTCTCAATGAATCTGTCAATCCAGGGCAGTGTACAAGGCTATCTGTGGAAGAAGAAGTGAAACAGCTATAACTTAGGTCAATCTAGAGCAACAGGTCTTATTGGTGGAACCGGTTGTGTGGGGGGTTTTGGAACATTCCTATCTCTAAATTGCATGAATTAAATCTTAATCTAAGTTGCAGAATTGGAAACTAATCATTAACTACAGAAATGAAGTCCTAATTACAATTGCGAGAATGAGACCTAATTATATTGCGGAATTAACAGTTGTAGAATTGAAAGTCTGATCCTAATTGCAGAAAGGAAATCTAATTACTTTTGCAGCAATGAAAGTCTAATCTTAACATGGAAATGAAAACTGTCAAGGTTCTGTAATAGAAGGTTGTCAATCTTCTGTGCAGGATTTGACAGCAAAACATAAAATGCAGGAAATTACAAAAAAATAGCAAATTCTGGAAATAACAGTCTGAAATAAAATGGAAGCTTTGCTGAAAGTAAATATTACAGCTAAAACACTAAGCACAAGATTAATCTAAGCATAAATAAACTAAGACTGCAAATATTGTCAGTTGTTTACAAGCAATTGAAATAACAAGTTCTACAACTCATTCTGCTAGCAGCAAAATCAGAATAAAACCTATTGTTAGTCCTCCTCCTAGGTCTGGAAGTGGCCAGCCTCCTTGTCCAGAAGAAGGTATAAGTCTCTCTCTTTCTCTAAATCTTAGTCACACTCATTTACAAGCAATATGAAATAGAACTGGTGCACTTTATTGATTAAAAGACATGATTACAATAATTCTGCTGAAAAACTGTTACAGGACTGTAACAGTCAATTTCTATCTATTCTCTGCTTCTTCCTTACTTTCTACTTCCTACTGCTACTACTTCTACCTCTCTATACTACTACTCGGCTCAACCTGAATGGGAGCAATATTTATAGATGTCCTAAGGTCTGATTACAAACAAAGAATATCTCAAAAGATCTAATCCTACAATGCTGCAACAAATTCTGGTTTTATCCTAGAAGAAGATTAAAACTTGATCTTTCCCTTAATGATGGCTTTGGTCGGCAATGACGGCAAAGAAAGATGGAAGATATTTTCCTTTACTTTTTCCAACCTTTATTTCCCTTTTTTTGGCTTCAAAAATCGGTCAACAAGTCAAAAAACACACTCTATTTTCATTTCGAAGATAAGTGGCTTCATTTCGAAGACAATGCAATTCTCATTCCGAAGATCGCTCATTCCGAAGATACTGCAGTCTCATTCTGAAGATCGCTCATTTCGAAGATACTGCATTCTTCATTCCGAAGATCCGCTCATTTCGAAGATACTACATTCTTCATTTCGAAGATCCGCTCATTCCGAAGACGTCGTGTTCTCTCATTCCGAAGATATCTGTTCATTCCGAAGATACTTCGTAATGAACAAATGTATGCTTTTCCAGTGATTTCTTCTGCATCTCTCAGGTGGGTTATCTCCTAAGATCAAATTCCAATGGTCTTCATCCCTTTCCTCATGTGAATTCCATGCCTTGCTTTTTATGGACAAGCTGGCTGGAATTTACATGGGAAAGACCAGCTTTTATCTGCACAACCAATAGTTTGCTTGCACTCATTGCCAGATTTAGGTGAAATAAATGCTTGAGACAAATCAAAACATGATTAGTGAAATGCTGCTATTATTCTAAGCATATCCCATTTTAGCAAATCATAGCAAAAAGAACACAAAACTATGCAAAAAGCTGTAAAATCAGCATATAATATTTCAAATACATTGATCATGCAAAATGGTTAATATACAACATATTGAATCAACTTAACTAACATATCGGATAAAACATAAGAGTTTATAGGCAATTTTAGTGTTCAAAACATGTTATGATTGAGGCATTTCCAGGCCTCATCATTTTCCCCCAACTTATATTAATGCATGCCCTCATGCATTCTCGTTGGGATATGGAATCACATATGTCCATGTTTAGATTCCATGACCTGTAGAATAATTTCTTGCCTATGTAATACCCCCTATTTTCCTGAATGTTTCTGAGCCAATCTTCAAATTGTTCATCAGGCTGGGCATCTTCCTCAAAGTAGAATGGAACAAGAGTAATGATGGTCGGAGGCCTGAACCTGAGACCTATCCAGTTATGTTGCATGATCTGAATCAACTGGATTACACCTTCTGCTCTTCTTCTGGACCATTCTAAGTTGATGGGGGAGATAGGTTCTCTTTTCCTCAAAGACATGGAAAGTTCAGCCCATCTGTCTCTGCATACTGATAATGCTGGGAAGAAATTGTGATCACAAAAATTGTTAAATCTGGCCACACAGTCCCTTAAGTTGTTCAAGTACATTCTCTTTATATCATCCCTGTTCATCATTGAGAAGTGCTGCCTGGTGATAACTAGGTGATTTGGCTGGATTGCTCGACTAACAACTCAGCCCTTGTTTCAATCACTTTATTCTGCTTTTTCTCTTGATCCCAAGAAAGCTGATTCTGCAAAGTAGACATAAATGCTCTCAACTGAACATCTCCAATGTAGATTTGAGGATGAGAGTCAACTTCCTCTGGAATGAAGAAACTGTGTAAAAATAGTTCACACAGGAGATTTTTCTGCTCAAAAGGACTCGTCAAAATATGCCTCCAAAAAATCTGCAATAGTGTCCAATTTATATGGGAGGTTTGAAGTAATCCTCATGACCTCGCCATCTGAGGTATTTTTCCTTCAAAATAAGGCTGTAAAATCTGGCTGGTCGTCTAAATTGGACTAAAAATTCAGCAATTTGGCATAAGTCAGACACCTTTTCTTTCAATGCCTGAATTTTTGTGTCCTTGGCTTCTAGTTGTTTTGCTTCCAATTTGAACTTTTTAGTTTTAGTGGCAAGTCGCTCATATCTAATCATCCAGCTAGCTATGTCTGCATTGTACTGCTCTAGAGACACAGTATTAGGTGGTCTTACTACAGGGGGGATCCTAGGCAACAAATTTATCTGAACTCCTTTTTCTGCCACTTCTACTGGTTGTTCATCTATCAATAACTCTACTTGCACCCCCTTATTTGCTATTTCTATGGGGTTGTCATCAGATAGTATTTCTACTTGTACCCCCTTATCTGCTGTTTCTACTGAAAGTGTAACAAGTTGAAATGCAGGGACCTCAATAGGAGTACTTACTTGAACATTTTCTTGCTGTTGGGACTGTTCCTGTGTTGGTGGCTCATCTTCAACATCCTCTGCTATGCTCTTTATCATTTCTGAAGCATCTTCAGAACAAGAAGGCAATGCTTCAGAATAAGATGGTGCTGCTTCAGAATGAACAGGCACTTCTTCAGAATGAAGGAGTGCTGTTTCAAGATGAACTCCTATGTCTACCTCAACAGAGTCATCTGCCCTTGATAGACCCAGAAGCAATTGAGCCAAATTGTCTTCATCATTGGATATAGCTGGCTGTTTTTCAGATTGTGACAACAGTTTTCTCAATTCTGCCACTTCCTGCTGAAGCTCTGCAATTTTTCTTTCTTGCATCTCAATGATGCTTTCTTTCTCTGAAATCCATCTGGTCTATGTTTTGACAACACTCCTTGCTGCCCTCAGCTGCTCTGTGATGTCTTCCACTTCTGTTTCTGCTTAGAAGCTGATGCAGACAAATCAACTGCAGTTGGCTGCTCAACTAATAATTCCTCTTCTGCAACAATTTGTTCTTGTTCAGGAGGCTCTATAAAACTGTCTATGAGGGTATCTACCATATCTGTAGCCTGTTGAACTGTAGCTTCCTCCAAACCATCCTGCTCAGTTTCTGCCTCAGCTATCTGTTCAGGGAATTCTGGAAAGTTTTCAGAGGCTGGTTGTATCTCTGTGACATCTGGGCTGCTTGGTCTATCTTCTTCCTCCATAACCTGTTCTGTTGTTTCTTTCAAATGGATTCTTGTAGACCTCCTAGTTCCAGATGCAAACTTCTTCTTTTTGCTCTATTTTCTAGTGACAGCAGGGGTCATGGGGTCAGTTTCAGATGCCTCTATTTCTCTTGTTGTTTCTGCCTCTGTTTGGTTAAGTGCTTCACTTCTCTGTTCTATCAAATTAGTGGTCACTCCAAAAAAATGAACTTTCTTTTGTTTCTCTGCTCTGCTGCCAGTTCCAGATCCTCTTCTCTTTTGTTTCTTGGCTCGTGAAGTTGAGGGTTCAGGAGCAAGGTTTTCTGCTACTGCTGTGGGGTGTAGTTCTGTAACAGCTTTAGGGGCACCTTCTAGTTTCTTCTACAGCATCTTCTGCAACATTTTTTGCAGCAGTTGTTTCCTCTTCTGCAGCAACATCAGCAGCATTTGGTTCTTCTTCTTCCTCACTTTCATCCCCAAAAATGACATCATTTAGGGTAGAGTAAAACCTATCAAAACTCCTAGGGTTTCCTCTAAAATGGTGTTGGCAAACTAGTTTGATAAGACCATGGTGGCGAAGACTTCCTTTACCCTCCTGATATCTCTTTGCCATGTTCTTTAATTCTTGATACAGATACAGGGGAAGATTTACCCTAACTTCTGGTTGTTGCCCACCATGTCTGAGATGGTTCAAAATTCGTAGATGATGCCCTGACAACAACACATACTGCCCTTCACAGGTTAGGAATTTAATTACCCAGGTGGCTACTTCATCCCAGGGTTCCTGTAGGCTGGCCCTTTTTAACCCTTTGCATGTGTTGTTATGGGTTAAATACTCAGGTTCTCTATCATTTTCTTCTACAAACTGATTAACTACATTTGCCAATGTGTTCTTGCCAGATCTAGAAATTGAAATCCCTTCTAATGGCAGCTCAATAATTTGACTTAAAATTTTAGGGCTTACCTCAATAGTCATGCCATTAACATGTGCTCGGTTGTTTCTGAATGTATGGGCGAACATGCCAGCCAAATCTTCAGAAGACCCATTAAATTTATCCAAAAATGGCATAAACCCTCCGTCTTCAAAAATCTGCACAACTGCCAGGTTTTCTCGGAGGTAGGTGGTATCTACAGGTTTCGTTCTGATCTTTTGCCCCATATTTTTTGTTTAAAAAAATGTACACTATGGCTGCTATTCTTCTGTTGGATCTCTGGCTATTTTATGTTGCAGATTTGCAGAGTTTTAGTTTGAAACCTTCGTTGCCCTGTTTCTCGTCTTCTTCTTCGGAATGAACCGTAACCTGTGCACTGTACTTCGCAAACACATCTTCGAAAAGAAAGGTGGCACACATTTCTACTATTGCACCGAACACCTGTCCGTCAATGATTGCATGGACGTCCTTGCCGTCAGATCCACCTCATTTGGTTTTAATTTTTGTTCCTAGATTCTCACGTGCATGTTTATTGGCATTAAAAATTGGTGGCATATGGTTGGTCACGTCCTCCGTATTTCCAATGGGTGCAAAAACAAACCATGTGCTGACTGACACGTGTTCCTTCCTCGTATGCAACTAAAAGAGTTTGATTTTGTCGTACCTTGTCTTCTTGGATGCCACGTGGAAATGCTCTTTCCGAAGATTATAACTTATTGCGCAGACAAAATTTCATTCCAAAGATTATGACTTCATTTCGAAGACGAGTCTTCATTTCGAAGACAAATCCTCATTCCGAAGATTATAACTTCATTCCGAAGATAGGTCTTCATTCCGAAGACAAATCCTCTTTGCAATTTTAAATCTTCATTCCAAAGATTAATCCTCATTCCAAAGATCAATCCTCATTCAAGATCAATTTATTTAAGTAAATCTTCATTCAAGATCAATCCTCATTTCAAGAAAAATCTTCATTTCCAAGATGATGCAGCAAGTCGTCATTCCGAAGATCAAGTTTCATTCTAAGACAAATTGTCATTCCAAAATTTCTTTAAGACAAATTGCAACATTCATTTTGCTGTCATTCCGAAGACAATTTCAATCCGAAGATAATACAGCAGGCACTATTTTTGGCATTCTTGTTTCAAAGATTAGGCAGAAATCAATATTTTCATTCTCAAAACATGTTTTAAGTATGCCAACTCTTATGAATACCTTTTATGCTAATGGTTAATTTTCATATACTATACACCAATCATTTTATAATGAAGAAATGTAAGAAATATATACCTGATAAAAATAGTTAATGCCAGTTTTGAAGAATGACTGCCTTTGTTGATATTCTACTGAGATTTTCTGCAACATTTCAAAACAAGTGCACTTGGTGAATTTGTACAATGATGGTTTAGAAATTTCTCAAGGTTATGCATGCCAAAAACTGGTTTTCATGCACACCAACTCAGTAGTGCCTTAAGAAAAGGTTTTCACTGCTGAGTTATTCATTTTTTTTTCTTGATCCTGACTATGCCCATGAAGGAATTTCATGATTTCCCTTGAAACCATGCCCATGAAGGAATTCATACTCAGAATTTATTCATCTTTTTGTTTTCTATTTTTTTTTGATTTTTTTGTATTTTTTGCTTTTTCTTGAAATCCACTGATCATGTTGATTGTTTTGAAGTGGAAGAGGGAATCTCTTCCACCTGTTGTGTATCCAAACTATCAAGTTGCTGCAAGAATTCATCTTTAGTCAGAGGTGTATGGTACACCCTGAGGCGATGTCCATTCACTACCAACTTTCTTCGTGACCCATCAATAGGAGATAGACGAGCTGCTCCATTGTCAAATACCTCCTCAATCCAGTAAGGTCCCAACCATCTAGTTCTCAGTTTCCTAGGGAAGTCTTCATATTGAGAATCAAACAGTAAAGCCCAATCTCCTTGTTGAAGTTTCCTCTGCTGAATGTGACTGTCATGCCACAGCTTCCTCTGCTCCTGAATTACCTCAGTCTGGTGCAGAGCATCCAATCTAAGTTCATCCAATGCATTCAACTGTAGAATCCTGTCTGTCTGTGCCTGCGACAATTCAATTCCAATTTCCAGTGTTGTGCGCAATGTTAGTAGCTCAAATTCAATAGGTAAGAGAGGCTTTTTACCAAAGACTAGTTCATAAGGTGTGAATCCAATAGTGGACTTCCAAGTAGTATTGTAGGCCCAAACTGCTTCAGGTAATTTATCTAGCCAATTTCTCCTATGAAAAGCTACTATTTTTGTCAAGATGCGTTCTAGTTCCCTGTTTGTTACTTCAACCTGGCCATTTGCTTGTGGGTGGTAAGGTGATGATTTCCTATGTTTGATTTCATACAATTCTGTAAATGCTTTTATGACTTTGGATGCAAATTGGGGTCCTTGGTCTGTGGTGATAGACCGTGGAGCTCCAAATCTCTAAAAAATCTGAGTATACAAGAAATCAACGACCTTCTCTTCACGAGCATGTTTGAAAGCACGCACCTCTACCCACTTTGTCAGGTAATCAGTGCATACTAGAATATGCACCTTTCCTTGAGAAGGTGGATCAATAGGTCCTACAAAATCAAGCCCCCACCTCTCAAATGGTTCTAAAACCATTTGAGGCTGCAGTGGCATCTCATTTGTATGAGTGGGTTTCCCCATTCTTTGGCATGCATCACAATGCCTGATGTACTTTTTCACATCCTTGTGAAGAGATGGCCAATAATATCCTGTCCCTAAGATTTTCCTAACTGTGCTTTTTACAGAATAGTGTCCACCTGAGGGTTCATCATGACAAGCTCTAAGGATATCATACACTTCATCCTTTCGGATGCACCTACGTAACACATGGTCAGGACTGCACTTAAAAAGCATACCCTTAATCCATTCAAAAGAAGAACTTTGTTTGATCAATTGTTTTTTTTGTTTTGAAGTGAAATGTGGAGGAACTTTCCCTGTGACCAAATAATTGGCTATATCTGCAAACCAAGGTGATTGGACTGATATAGCAAATAGTTTTTCATCAGGAAAAGTGTCATCAACTAATTCCCCTTCATCTGTGTTCTCGCAACCTGGACAAGAAATCTGCCACAACATTAGCTTTTCCTGGTTTGTTGATTATAGTGATATCAAATTCTTGCAGCAATAAGCAACCAACGAATAATTCTTGCACTTACCATAGGTTTATTCATCAAATACTTAATGGTTGTATGATCTCGTGTGAATAAATATTTGATAACCTGTGATATAATGCCTGAATTTGTTGATGGCATAAATTATCGCTAGGAATTCTTTCTCAGTTGTTGTATAATTTTTCTCGGCTCCTGTCAAGTTCTTGCTAATGTTGTAGATGGTATAATGTTCACCATTATCAATTTGTCCTAATGCTGCTCCAATTGCTGTATTGGAGGCATCAGTTTGTATGTGAAATGGTAATGTCCAATTAGGTCCTCTGAGCACAGGTGGAGTTATCAATTTCTCTTTCAGAGCTTCAAATGCTTCCTGACACTTTGCAGTCCAGGAGAATTCAGAATCTTTAGTCAATAGAGCAAACATAGGACTGGCTATTGTGCTAAAGTTGGGAATAAACCTGCGGTAAAAACCAATGTGTCCTAGGAAGCTTCTGACATTAGTCTGAGTTTTAGGAGGAAGGAGATTCTTGATAATTTCCACCTTCTTTGGATCAACTTGGATCCCTTCAGGAGAGATGTGATGACCAAGAACTATCCCTTCCTTCATCATCATGAAGCATTTTTCTGGATTCAAGGATAAGTGGTATGTTTCACAACGAGTTAAGACTTTGTCAAGATTTTCCAATGTAAAATCAAAAGTTTGTCCACATACTATGAAATCATCCATGTATATTTCAACACTTTTGGTGGTCAGATCAGCAAAAATTGCTAGGACTCGCTCGCTGAAAAGTTGCTGGGGCATTACACAAACCAAAAGGTAAAACCCTATAGGCAAATGTTCCCCATGGACATGTAAAAGTTGTCTTCTCTTGATCTTCAAGTGCAATCTGAATTTGATTATATCCACTAAATCCATCAAGAAAACAAAAGTATCTTTTTCCAAGCAAGAGTATCTAACACCTGATCTATGAAAGGTAATGGAAAATGGTCTTTGTATGTCACCTTATTCAACTCTCTATAGTCTACACATACTCTCATTTTTCCATTTTTCTTCGGAACTATTACCAATGGAGAAACCCATTGGCTATCAGAAATTGGGTAAATGAATCCTACTTCCAGGAGTTTTTCAATTTCTTCTTTCACAATATCTCTTAAGGCAGGATTCAATCTTCTTTGGGGTTGTCTAACTGGCTTGACTTCTTCAGTATAGATTCTGTGGGTACATATATCAGGATGAACTCCTGACATATCTTTGTAGTTCCAAGCAAAAGCATGAACATGCTTCTGCAAGACAACTATCAATTTTTCTTCCTCTTCCCTAGTAAGTTGGTCGTAGATGTTCAAAAATTTGCCTGGTTGGACTTCTATTTGTTTTGTATTTAGAAGGACTGAATTCACTCCTTCATACCTGGTGATTAAGGGATTAAGAGGACATTGCTGAGATGGGAGAAAAGAAGCAGTTTTTGTTTTATTGCTGCTTGAGGGAAGCATATCTTGTATGGAATAGTGAGAAGGAAAAATCAGATGATGGTGCCATCCATGTGGTAGTGAAACAGAGTTTCCCTGTGATAGCACATATGGTGCATCTTCAGATTTTTGATTCTCCTCATTACTTAACTGTTGGATATTTGTTGCTTCCCCTTCTAAACCTTGTTCATGCAGAACATTCATCGAGATTGTTTCATTTTCTAAATTTTCTGTGTCACCGAGGTCTTCTGTGTGTTCTCTTACTACTAAGGTAGCTAGTGTAGAAATGACCTCTTCTGGTTCTTCCTCTGAGTCAAAAAACCATAACTGACCTAAAAATTTGCTGGATGGTTTTGCAGGAGGATATAAAGAAATCTGTTTTAGATCAATACCATTTGAAATAGTCATATTTCCAGATCTGCAGTCTATGAAGGTTGCTGCAGTTGCAAGCCAAGGTCTTCCCAAAATAATGGGATATCCATGTGCTGAATTTCTTGGCTGTAAAACCAAAAAATCTACAGGGAATTCCCAAGAAGAAACTTCTATAGGGACATCTTCAATGATTCCTTCAGGTTTTGCAACCGACCTATCAGCCATTTCTAAAACTGTAAATGTGGGGCTGAGATGTTTGAGCTGTAATTGTTCCATTGTATCCTTGGTCATGACATTTATTGCAGCTCCTAGATCTACTAAGACATTTGATATTGGTACTCGAACCTATGGTGACTGTGATAACTGGGCTTCCTGGATCACTATACTTTGGAGGTACTAGTTTTCCAGATAAGAGATCAGCTATCTTCCCTTCAACCTGCACAGTTTTGGGAAATGCCTTCTTTTTTCTTCCTGCTCTTTTAATGCACAAATTTTGGACAGTACTATTAATCTCTGGTATTTCCTTAATAGCTTGCAATAAGGGCAATGATATAGTCAACTTTTTGAGTTCTTTGACCAATTCTGACTCAGAATTTTTTGGTATTGCATTGAATCTTTCAGGATATGGAATTATCCTTGGTAATTGTTCTGCCTGTGATTTTGTCTCTTTCTCTATTGTTGGTTGGATTTTTTCTGGTTCCAATGATTCTTTTGTCTCCATTGTTGGTTGGACTTTCTCTGGTTCTGATGATTCTTGCTCTTCATTTTCTTTGATTTCAATTGAAACTGGTTCAGGTACAATTTTCCCTGAACGAAGTTGGATGTTACTACAATCAAGAACATTAATTTCAACATTTTCTTTAGCTTCAGCCACATAGACAGGAGGTGTCTGTCTCACACTGTTTGGATTAGTGACTGGTTGAGCTGGCAATTGAGGTTGTTTCACTTGCTGTGTTTGCTGTTGTTTTTCTTGAAAATTTTGATTAGGTGCAGGCAACAAATGCTGAGTTTGACCTTGATTCCTTTGCTGCCTTGGATAGGACTGGTATTGCTGATTCCATTGTGGTTGGTTTTGCATCCAATGTGGATTAGTCTGATTTTGATTCCAAGCTGGATTGTTTTGATTCCAAGATGGGTTGTTTTGATTCCATGAGGGGTTGTTTTGATTCTGATTCCAGTCTGGGTTACTCCAATTTGCTTGTGGCCATTCTTGGGAATTTGTCCATTGAGGATAATTCCAAGGACGTTGGGGTGGTTCTCATTGTCCCCAAGGCATAGTACTAGGATTATGCCCCCAATTTGTAGGAAAACGAGGAGGATTTTGGTATTGAGAGAAATTTCCCCCTTGTTTTGGTCCAATATAGTTGAGTTCCTCGGTCTGATTTTCTAACATAGTTTTGAGTTGTGGTAGCAGGTGGCATTGATCAGCTGAATGCCTTTTTGAACAGATACTACAAATGGCTGAGATAGATGTTTTATTCAAAGGACATTCCTGCAAAGCATGTTTATTTCTACATCTTGGGCAATAAATTGCCAAAGGTTCTATGTTTTTTGCTTTTGCAGACATTTCCCCCAAAGTAGTGTTTAGGTGCACTAGAATATCAGTTTTGAAATTTGCAAGTTCCTCTATCAAGTCCTTTACATCAGTGCCATTTGTGCGGCTTTTTCTTCTTCTCTGCTTAGTGCGAGAGTAATTCCTACAGAGATCCATAATTTCCTCATTACTGAGAGTGGTTACATCCCCTTTTCCCATCAAATCCAGAACTTCTCTGGATTCATCTTGCAATCCTCTCAAAAAGATGGTTTTACATAATTCTGGTTCTACAAGTCCACATCTCCTTTGAACAAAGGAGAACCTATCAAGATAATCTTCCAATGTCTCATCATCTTCCTGCTTGATTCTGAATAACTCATCTTTTCTATTCCTTACACGGCAATATTCTTGATATTTGTCTAAAAAGACAGTCTCCATTTGATCCCAGGTTCTTATGGAATTAGGCTCTAAGCTCATGAACCAGCGCAATGCTGAATCCTTGAGTGTTGAGGGAAAAACCTTAAGTTTTTTATTGTCATTTATATAATCATAGGTCTGACACACTACCTTGAATTCAAACAAAAACTGATCAGGATCTTCAGATACAACACCTCGGAAGGTTGGAAGTACTGAAGGTGAAATGGTCTTCATGGGAGAGTTTTGTGTTGGATTCAGATGAATAGGATATTCAAATGTTCTGGAAGGTTGGAGTATATCCTGATCATCTCCTTCATTATGAACATAGCCATGTTGGCCATCTATATTGCCTCCTTCTGCCATAGTTTCCTATTTGTTGGGAGAAGTTAAAGCTTCCCAAATTGTTCTCTCAAGAGGTCCAAGCCTCTCTGTTGATGATGAGTCTCGATGAATTGTCTTTCTTAGGATATTCTGATGATGATAAAATTGGTGATTTTCCTATCTCAGAATGTTCTAGTGATGGTGAGACTGGTGATTTTTCTATCAATATTTCTGGTAGTTCAAACACAGGTGATTCACCCCTTAGGCGTGAAGATCTCCTTAATGGAACAAGCCAGGGATCCTTTGGGGTAGTTCTACCTTTTTCATCCCTTGACTTATTCATTCATGTTTACTCCTAAATGACATAAATTAAGTCAATAGTTGTTATCTTCCTCAACTGTTGTATTCAGATTTTAACCTGAATTTTCATAGTTTAGTCTGATTACAACTATTGGACTATTTGTTTTCTTCTGACAACACTATTCCCCGACAACGGTGCCAAAATGATGCGTAGTCATTATACCATCATTAATTCTCAATGAATCTATCAATCCAGGGCAGTGTACAAGGCTATCTATGAAAGAAGAAGTGAAACAACTATAACTTAGGTCAATCTAGAGCAACAGGTCTTATTGGTGGAACCGGTTGTGTGGGGGGTTTTGGAACATTCCTATCTCTAAATTGCATGAATTAAATCTTAATCTAAGTTGCGGAATTGGAAACTAATCATTAACTACAGAAATGAAGTCCTAATTACAATTGCAGAATGAGACCTAATTATATTGCAGAAATAACAGTTGCAGAATTGAAAGTCTGATCCTAATTGCAGAAAGGAAATCTAATTACTTTTGCAGCAATGAAAGTCTAATCTTAACATGGAAATGAAAACTGTCAAGGTTCTGTAACAGAAGGTTGTCAATCTTCTGTGCAGGATTTGACAGCAAAACATAAAATGCAAGAAATTACAGAAAAATAGCAAATTCTGGAAATAACAGTCTAAAATAAAATGGAAGCTTTGTTGAAAGTAAATATTACAGCTAAAACACTAAGCACAAGATTAATCTAAGCATAAATAAACTAAGACTGCAAATATTGTCAGCTGTTTACAAGCAATTGAAATAACAAGTTCTACAACTCATTCTAGTAGCAAAATCAGAATAAAACTCTGATGTTAGTCCTCCTCCTAGGTCCGGAAGTGGCCAACCTCCTTGTCCAGAAGAAGGTATAAGTCTCTCTCTTTCTCTAAATCTTAGTCACACTCATTTACAAGCAATATGAAATAGAACTGGTGCACTTTATTGATTAAAAGACATGATTACAATAATTCTATTGAAAAACTATTACAGGACTGTAATAATCAATTTCTATCTATTCTCTGCTTCTTCCTTACTTTCTACTTCCTGCTGCTACTACTTCTACCTCTCTCTACTACTACTAGGCTCAACCTGAATGGGAGCAATATTTATAGATGTCCTAAGGTCTGATTACAAACAAAGAATATCTCAAAAGATCTAATCCTACAATGTTGCAACAAATTCTGGTTTTATCCTAGAAGAAGATTAAAACTTGATCTTTCCCTTAATGATGGCTTTGGTCGGCAATGACGGCAAAGACAGATGGAAGATCTTTTCCTTTACTTTTTCCAACCTTTATTTCCCTTTTTTCGGCTTCAAAAATCGGTCAACAAGTCAAAAAACACACTCTGTTTTCATTCCGAAGATAAGTGGCTTCATTCCGAAGACAATGCAATTCTCATTCCGAAGATCGCTCATTCCGAAGATACTGCAGTCTCATTCCGAAGATCGCTCATTCTGAAGATACTGCATTCTTCATTTCGAAGATCCGCTCATTTCGAAGATACTGCATTCTTCATTCCGAAGATCCGCTCATTTCGAAGACGTTGTGTTCTCTCATTCCGAAGATATCTGTTCATTCCGAAGATACTTCGTAATGAACAAATGTATGCTTTTCCAGTGATTTCTTCTGCATCTCTCAGGTGGGTTATCTCCTAAGATCAAATTCCAATGGTCTTCATCCCTTTCCTCATGTGAATTCCATGCCTTGCTATTTATGGACAGCTGGCTGGAATTTACATGGGAAAGACCAGTTTTTGCTGCACAGCAACAGTTTGCTTGCACTCGTTGCCGGATTTAGGTGAAATAAATGCTTGAGACAAATCAAAACATGATTAGTGAAATGCTGCTATTATTCTAATCATATCCCATTATAGCAAATCATAGCAAAAAGAACACAAAACTATGCAAAAAAACTGTAAAATCAGCATATAATATTTCAAATACATTGATCATGCAAAATGGTTAATATACAACATATTGAATCAACTTAACTAACATATCGGATAAAACATAAGAGTTTATAGGCAATTTTAGTGTTCAAAACATGTTATGATTGAGGCATTTCCAGGCCTCATCACCTATGATTTGGGATGATTTTGTACAATTACAGATGATCTTATCATATCCGGGATGATCTGGACTCCTACAAGCTTTAGAATCTTCATCAGACATCAGGAATCAGGTGTATTCCTCTCCATTTCACATAGTCTCTATATTTAGGATTCATTCATGTTTTTTGTCTTCATATAAACCCAAAATTTCATATAGAATAGCTTAGATTCATTTTGGCCAACCTAGGAATATGAATGATTGAATATAAAATGAACACATCAAACCCATTCTCAACCTAGGCGTAGAAACTGCCACTCAAAGTTTCCTGGTGAACCCCACCATCCGTCGAAAATTCACCCTTATACCCCTCCCCTCGAGAGGCACGACCTTCAAAGGGCCTCTCCGTCCGAGGTATTGTCCCATCCTTCTCTCATCCCCCTTCGAGGGCACGGATCCTTTAGCCTGAAGGTAAGGGTGTGAAAAAATTATTTGATACATTTTGGTGAACCCGACGTGAAACTAAAACACCTTTTGAAAACAATCCAAAAAAAAACACATTATTAAGAACATCTAGAATTATTAGACAACTGGTAAATTTGCATATCATATTTAGATGGTAGATTATAATAGAAGACGAGCTGTCACCATAAATTTTGAAAATCAATTAACGACCATAGAGATTACTTCTATGCTTAGAGTACCTCAAACAAATAGAGTCCAACCTTTGTGGGATGAACTTGATAGGAGATTGGGTATTATTGAATCTAGATCTGTAGAACTTAGGCAAATTAAGAGGTTTTTCCTAGATAGAATCCTGGATCCCGATCAGGTGACTTTGTACCATGAACTCCAGAGAGCTTGCCATAGGTGGTTAGCCGATAAAAGAGCACTTGTGTCTTCTGAATTATACACCTTTGAGGAATACCTTGAGAATGCAATTGTAGTACATAAATTTCTATCTCGTATAGAGGATCAAGAAGTCATTCTTATAGATAGAAAGAGATGGAATAGAGTTCCTAGAGTTGTGTTGTATCGAGAGTATTGCCATGAACTTTATTTTTATAGGTCAGAGTCTGAAATAGATCATATTACCATAGCACACTTTGTCAAGTTCTTGAAAAACCACTTCCAATTTGAAGAGGAGCATTTCATGACTCTTGATGAACTTGATCCTATCAATGATATCCATAAACTATTTATAGAAAACTAAGTCATTCTTTTTACTATTGTTATTTCTTGCAACTAGCATGTTGTTTGTTATTTTTATACTTGTGAAATAATAATACAAAACAAAAATAAAAAAAATAAAAAAAACAAATTTCCTTTTTAAGTATTATAGTAGGTATATAGTTAAAATATATACCTCTCAACCCTATTGCATATATATATATAAGTATATATATTTGCTAAAACCTAAGTTTAGCACAATGCCTAGACTTAGGAATGGAAAACAAACCGAAGAAGAAGAAGATTGGTTAGGAAGACCATTAATTGACCAAAATGTCCCTCCTGAGGACCAAGTTCCGGAAGAAGAAACCCTAGACCAACAAGAAGAAGAGCTTGATGTAGGAAATGAACAAGAAGAAAATTTTAGAGAGGAAGGATCCTCATCCCCTAAAATGTCTCCGAGAGGAGCTATCACTTTTGAAAACATGGAACAATTTTGGAAGTTCATTAACACAAATATTGGTGTTTTTAATAGAGCAGTCCATATGGACAAGGATCAAATTAGTGACACTCAAGCAACTCTAGAAGACGTATTTCACACACGCACTAATCCCTTGTCCTTTATTGAACAAGAGAGTGATCAATCTGGACCATCCAATTTGGATATAGCAGCCGTGATCCGGAACATGCAACAACAACAGGTTACCCAACCACCTAAAGTGCCTGTTAACAAGCCTAGGGTCATTCCCGCACAAAAGAAACCATCATTTACTGCTCTATTTCGCCAAGCTATTGATCAACATACCTCAAATCAACAAAAACCCAAAACAAAACCAAACACCAATTACCAACAATCTGGGATACAACATAATACTATTAAAAATCCCCTTCATAATACTCTTCCTACCAACACTTTGCATAATAGCAATATAGCATCTAATCCTTATGCCACACCATCATACACTCATAAATCCCATACCTATGTCCCACCGAACCAATATGGTGGACAAACTAGTAATCTTGAAACCATGGTGAAATAGTTAGTTTCCCGCATGGACCAGATAGATCCCTACCATCCCTCGTACAACTATCGAGAGATGTGTAGTCAGCCTTTAGATCCTATAGTCGTAGCACAGCCGTATCCTAAACATTTTCCTATGCCTGTTCTTCCCATATATAAAGGAAGTGAAGATCCCATAGAGCATCTTCATATTTTTAGGATAGCATGTCATGATATATCACATGATGACTTGTTATTACTAAAAATGTTCCCAAAGATCTTGGGAGGAATGGCATTAGAGTGGTATTATCAATTATCCACTAATTCTTTGAGGAATTTCGAAGAAACTGCCAAGTCTTTTGTTCATCAATTTAGTGCCTATATCGAAATACATGTGACCATTAAAGATTTGTATAACTTAAAACAAGACAAAGATGAATGCTTTGCTGATTTCCTAGCTAGGTGGAGACAATTGATAGGAAAATTGCACTTTGTGTTACCTTATAGGGAGATGTTGGACATATTTATTAATAATTTGCAAGAGCAACTATCTTACGAATTATCAACTGCTACCTTGACCACCTTCGATCAAGCTATAGACTTAGCCCGAAGAGTGGAAGATGCTCTCATTAGGAGAGGCTAGCTTAAAAAGAAAGACGATGAGAAAACATCCAAAAATCAATATAAGAATAAACAAGTTGTGGGTGATGGAGTCACCGATAGCAGAAATATTGCTAATGTTAATGTTGCAAAGACAGCGGAGAAGTTTGTACTGAAACCTCCTGATAGACCTCCTCAAGAATTTACTAGGTTAAATCAACCTTTATCAACTATTCTACCACAATTATTAGAACGAGGTTTGATTCAATTACCAAATATCCGGGAACCTGATCCAACTATACCCGGATACAGAGCTGATTTACATTGTGACTTCCATAGAGGACCTGGACACACTACCAACTCTTGTAAAATATTAAAACATAAAATACAGGACTTGATTGATAACAATGAGATGGAGGTGCAAGCCTTTCAACCTAAGAAAAATCCTCCTAATAATGCTCAAAAGAACACCCCACAAAACTAGAATCAGAATGCCAATCAATCATTGGACATATTTCAACATCCTTTACCAAAACATGGTAAGGAGGTGGCTAATCAAATTGAACATCATAATGTTCCTCCTCCTGCCCGATATGTAGGAACTATTAGTGGGCATTTACCTGCTCATGAGCCAAAAATATTTGACACAACTTTATCCATGGTTACAACCAGGCCTCTATATAATATTTAGATACCTAATCTTAGTGATACAGAATATGAGACTGAGAGTGATATGGAAATCACATCAAATCAATCGAATAGTTCTGAAGATGAATCGGATACTATTCACCCTATCACAAGTCATATGGTTCTAGAAGAACCATTTCCAAGAAGAGTCACTACTAGACCATCGTCCCACCAATTACTTTCTAATGAGTTAGCTATAAACGCTAGACCAAGACCCATTCATCATCCACAGAATAATATTGTGGGTACCATCGAAGCTGTTACTAGACAACAAGCTCAAAATTCTCAACAAGATCAAATTCAGAATGGTGGATCAACTCCATTTGTTTTGAAGGTTCCTAATAAAGGGAATCATGCACCTAATGTTCAACCTAAACCTCCTTATAATATTAATGAACAATTATCAAATATTACAGCTAGAATTTCCCTCTTGGACCTCTTAAGATCTTCTCCCACACATAGAGATGAATTAATGCTCACATTAAGCCAGATGATGGTACCACAAGACATTCACCCTCAAGAC
Organism: Wollemia nobilis; assembly: GCA_028583015.1. Classification (NCBI taxonomy): domain Eukaryota; kingdom Viridiplantae; phylum Streptophyta; class Pinopsida; order Araucariales; family Araucariaceae; genus Wollemia; species Wollemia nobilis. Next base: position 64,266 of record JAQPPZ010004643.1, read on the forward strand.
ATGGCCAATACTATAATAACTCATGAAGTTGATTGTATTGAATTTCGAGATAGAGACATACCTCAACATAGTTTACATAAAGATAACCCCTTATATATTACCGCCTTAATTGGAGATGTAGCAATCAAACGAGTTTTGATTGATAATGGTTCATCTTTAAATATTTGCACTTTTGACTTCTACCAAATATTTGGGTTTAGAAGTGATGAAATGAAAAGAACTGATATGATTATAAAATCTTTCAATGATGAAACACAAGAAACGTGTGGAGTTATTACCATTCCATTGCAAGTTGGTCCAAGAACCTTGGATACGATTGTGTTTATTGTACATTGCCCTGCATCATACAATATACTCTTGGGTCACCCTTGGATCAACGTGATGCGAGCTGTTCCCTCAACTTTACATCAATGTGTTAAATTTGAATTTAAGAATCAGTTGGTTACCATTCATGGTGATCCAAGACCCTTTGATATGTGTGCTTTGGCAGAACCTATTGGAGTTCAATTTTGCCCCGCACTGTCATCCACACATCCTAATTCTCATTATCCATCTAAACATGTGAAACTCACACCCACAATGTCATCTACTTCTTCTCCATCAGATGCACCTTCACATATAGCTCAACCATCTTCTAAACAAACCACATTAGGACCTAAGAAATATCCTAATCCCACAACCAATGTCTCTTGTTCTACTCCTATAACTTCTATACCTATAATAGACCCATCTATTGACACCTCTACACCATCTATATCCACCAAATGCATATTCTCTACATTAGAAGACGTAGGAAATGTTCCTTCTACCTCTTATGCTCTTACTGATGAGCTCTTACCCGATCTATCTAAAATTCTTATATCAGAAGAAACGAATGCTTCTATGCAATATTCCCTTATTTTAAATAATTTGCCACCATCTCCTCGTACCTTGGGCCTCCCACAGCCTATGGGAAGTATTTACCAAGTCGGGAGTTGTGCCTTTATTTATAAGGGATATGACTAGGGTAGAATACCCAGAAACATCAAAACTCATTATGATGGATATGCTCGATGTTATTTTACTAATGAGTATACTAAAGCCAAACCTATAATGCTTAAATTGGGATATAAAGGGAAAGGTTTGGGACCTTTCCAGAATGGTATGAAAGAACCTTTTGAGGTAGAGCCGTGGCCCGCCCGATGTGGTGTGGGCCTATTTTCTAGTAAGGGTCAACCATTTGAGGATGATGACCATCTTATATGTTACCAAGATTATTTAGATGAACACGATGCTTTGTGTTTAACGAATAAGCCATTCACATGTAATATGCTATCTATAGCTTATCCTGAGATGATTGCTGAATCCGACGATGAGTTGGAGGGAGATATCTTCCATGATGTCTCCATTGAGGAATTATTACATAACGGATTTTATTTTGATGGCTCTATATCTAGTATATCCCAGCTTGAGGCCATGACTCCTCAAGATGAATTATCCAAGTTAACCTTGGAAGAATTACAGGAATTGGGCGTTTCACCCGCCCCACCTAATTTTGAGAGAGATCTACACATGGAAGTAGAAAATGTCATAAAAATTAACATTGGAACCAAGGATAACCCTCACATAATCAACATTGGATCAGAATTGAGTCAAGAAAAATAGGATAAATACATTGCATTTCTTAAAGAATATGAAGATGTCTTTGCTTGGACATATGAAGATATGCCGGGTTTAGACCCTTCTGTAGTTATGCATCACCTAGTAGTCCATCACGGATGCTAAACCTGTTAAACATAAACTTAGAAAAATGCATCCTAAAGTGGCCTTACTAGTCAAAGGAGAGTTAGAAAAACTCCTGAATGTTATTTTTATACAAGCCATTGATTATGTTGAATGGATCTCGAATGTAGTTCCAGTAACTAAGAAAGAAGCTACTAAGGTTAGGGTTTGTACATACTTTAGAGATATTAATGTTGCATGCCCTAAAGACGATTTTCCCCTTCCCAATATGGATCAGATCATTGATTTTACTGCTGGGAGTGGAATGATATCCTTAATGGATGGATTTTTTGGTTATAATCAGATCAGGATAGCTCCTAAAGATCAGGCTAAAACAACCTTTATTACCCCTTGGGGGACCTTTTGTTGGAAAGTGATGCCATTCGGTTTAAAGAATGTAGGTGCAACCTATCAACGAGCCATGACTTATATCTTTCATGATATGATGCATGATATACTACATGATTATGTAGACGACATTATAGCTCGTTCTACTAAAGAAGATGACCATTTAGATGACTTGAGAAAAGTATTTAATCGGTTAAGGGAATATCTTATCCGATTGAATCTATCCAAATGTATATTCAGAGTTAAGTCTCGTAAATTATTGGGGGTTATAGTTTCTTTACGTGGCATCGAAATTGACCCTCTCAAGATTACGGCTATCACTGATATGCCCGCACCTACAAATATATCTGAATTATGGAGTCTACAAGGTAAGCTTCAAGCCATCCGTTGCTTCATCGATAAGTTGGTGGATAAAACTGGACCCTTTCTTAAGCTTCTTAAGAAGGATGTCTCTTTCCATTGGGACAACGAATGTCAGGAAGCATTTGAACTCCTCAAACAATATCTTCTTAACCCACCTATACTTTCACCACCTAGACCTGATCGCCCATTTATCTTGTATATTTTTGCTTCAGATTTTGCTTTAGGAGCTATGTTAGCTCAACTTGATGATGAGAAGAGAGAGCGTGCTAATTATTACATTAGTAGAACATTAATTAGTTATGAAACCCACTACACAACATTAGAGAAGTTATGTCTAGCAGTCATATTTTCTACACAAAAACTATGCCATTATATGCTCAGTCAGAAAACATACGTTATTGCTAAATCCGATCCCTTGCGGTATCTCATGAGTCGACCTTATTTATCTGGTCGCACAACAAAGTGGGTTCTTGCGCTAAGCGAGTTTGAACTCATGTTTATAGGACAAAAGTCTGTTAAGGGTCAAATCATAGCAGATCAATTAGCTGCTGCACCCTTAGAATCCACCCATCCCCTCATCATTGAGTTTCCTGATGAATGCCTTAAAATAGAGGTAGATCATTCAAAGCAATGGTCCTTATACTTTGACGGAGCTCGATGCATGAGTGGGGCTGGTGCAGGTATTATTTTTATATCTCCACAGAAACATCTCATACCTCTATCCTTTAAATTAACGTTTGCCTGTACTAATAACACTGCTAAATATGAGGCTCTAATCCTTGGATTACGAGCTGCCATGGCACTAAAAATTAAAAATCTATTAGTTTTCGGTGATTCTCAACTTGTTATAAATCAAATTAATGATTTTTATCAGACCAGAGATGATAAATTGCACCCATATAAAGCATATGTATTACAATTAATATCTTTATTTGATCAAGTTACCTTGGAAGCTATTCCTAGAACTAGCAATCGTGTGGCTGACGCTATGGCTGCAGCTACATCTCTTTTACCCTTGGAGTTAGATGACAAATATGCTACCATCATTATTCATCGACTCTAGGAACCCGCTTCAATTAAATCATGCTTGGAACCTTTGGACGTGTTTCTAATCAACGAAACTACTCCTAAACTTTGGTACACTGACATCCTCAATTTTCTTCAAAATGGGACCTTCCCTGAAGGTTTTAATAGAAACCAGCATCGGTTATTGCGTAGACGAGCAAGTCGCTTCGTAATAATTGGCAATACCTTATATAGGAGATCTTTTGAAGGTATCCATCTGAGATGTTTGAATCTAGAAGAGTCTAGATCAGCTTTGAGTGAAGCCCACGATGGATCTTGTGGGGGACACTTTAGTGGTAGCGCCATTGCTAAGAAGCTCCTTAGGATAGGATATTTTTGGCCTACCATGGAGAATGATGCACATGATTACGTGCGCCATTGCGACAAGTTCCAAAAACATGCTGACCTTGTCCATGCGTCTGCACAAGAACTGCAGGCTATTTCATCTCCTTGGCCCTTTTCAAAATGGGGCTTAGACATTATTGGAAAAATCAATCCTGTGTCATCTGATGGACACAAATTCATCATAACCTCCATCGAGTATTTTATGAAGTGGGTTGAAGCTATGCCCTTAGCTTCTTGCATTGGAACCCAAGTTTCCAAATTTATTTTTAATCAAATTATTTGTAGGTTCGGAATTCCTGCAAATCTCATCTCGGATAATGGAACTTGTTTCAAAAATAAAGATGTAAAGAAACTATGTCAAAAATATAAAATTCAACATCGTTGGTCCACTCCCTATTATCCTCAAGGTAATGGCCAAGCAGAAGCATCTAATAAAACATTAATTAAAATCCTCAAAATACTGGTCAATAAATCTGGCCGAGATTGGCACATTCAACTATATCCCGCTTTGTGGGCCTATCGAACTAGCATTCGTACTCCCACGGGAACTTCACCTTTTGTTTTGGTTTATGGCGTTGAAGTTGTTTTTCCCTTTGAATTAGAAGTTCCTTCTTTGGCTCTGCTACTTCAAGATACTGAAGTAGGAGATGAATATCATGCTGGCAGATTTAGTCAGTTGGAACTCCTAGATGAGAAGTGCATCAATGCTTTGGAGCATCTTCGAGCCTACCAGAACAAGCTCAAATGAGCATATCTTAAGAAAGTTCATCATCGATCCTTTGAGATCGATGACCTCATCTTAAAAGAAAATAAAAAAATACTAATGCAACTAAAGACCTTAAAGGTAAATTTGAACCTAACTGGCTTGGGCCATATATCATCACTGCTAAATTTGGATCGGGAGCATACAGATTAGCTACCTTAGATGGTAAAGATCTTAAAGAACCTATGAAAATTATGCATCTTAAGCGCTATTATGCATAATTCTGGTAATTTCATCACTGTATATATTGTACATCTTGTCTCATTTTAGTAAATTCATATAAAAATTTCAAAAACAATAATATTATGTATTCTCTCAATTCATAAATCAAAATCAAAATATAAAAAAATCAAAATCTTCAAAAACATCTTTTATTTTTGCACCTATCAATTCTTGAAGTATTGCAATTATATTTTCAGTTGTTTTGGATAAATTAGCATTTATTTGGAATCCCTCACTTTCACACTCACATGAATAAATATCTTGATCTTATTTGGTATGATATTCTCCTTATATCAAAGTCCACAATTGAATTAAATAAAGTTATATCAAAGTCCACATGTTCAAAAATCTAGCAATAAAGTCACATTTATATATTTTCAACTTTCGCAATGATGGTATAGTTCCTAAACCTAAATTGGAATTTTATGCCTAGTGCAAGTCCTCATATTATATTTTATATTTATCTCAAACTCAAAAATCAACTATGCAATAAAACTATTATATCAATTTCTTCTTTGGATTTCATGATGATGGTATAAGTCTATACCTAAAAATTCTATGCCTAGCGCAAACCATCGTTTTAATTTTATTTCCCATTTTTATCCATAAAAGCATATGGATTAAATCATTATGTTACACAATTGTGCTTTAAAAAAGAACGAAAACTTTTCTATTTCATTTCATTATGTCAACATTCAGTTTTTTTGCGACGATGGTATAATTCCTAGGCAATTGTTCAAATTTCTATCACACTTAGGAATTTTATGCCTAGCAAAAATCATATTTTTAATATTTCATGCATAATATTTTCATGGACATCTGAAAACAAATCATCACCATCATCATTTTTCATCATCACATCACAAAAGTCTTAAGAAAGTCTCTTAAGCACCCTTTTACTTTTAGCAATATTTCTCTACCGGGATTAGCTTAATGACCTAGCGAGCGGCGACTCCATGAAATGGTCATGTAACAGTGACAATGTCCTTTGAAATTATTGTTAGAAGTCACTTTATTTTTTCATCAAATCACACCACAACAACCAATTTGTTTACATCAGATTATTTCATTTAAATTTTATGGCACGACATAAAATTATAATATTTTCAATGACATAATTACATGAATAATCAATCAACAATTAAAATATTAAAGCATCATAAAACATATGCACAAGTCATATCACAAAGAGAATATATATATATATATATCAAGAAATATATGTACATCATATCAAAATGGATTGGTATGCCACAATCTATACCCTGGCATACTCAATCCTCTCAAAAATATACAGTCTATAGTCAATGTGCAGCTAGTCTCGAGAAGCCCTCGAGCTCTCAGCCTCATCTCCTCTCCCGCCTTGAGGTGGAGGAGGTGGTCCCATCGGAGTCCATGCCGTGTCATGGGTCCTCAACGTCGATCATGAGGATGTCCTTGATGACCCCATCCTGACCGGCTTTGCAATGCCGACTGGTAGTTGTATCCTCTAGCCCTCTGGAACCAGCTGGAAGTATACTCCCTGATAGAACGTGGTCTGAGCAATAGCCCATGCCAGCTCCCGCATGCTCACCCCTCCACTCTGAGCCTTGAGTCATGTAGCCTCATCCTGCAATGTCTGCACCTGAGCTCATAGGTGGGCATTCTCTGCTCGGAGAGCCGCCATCTCGTTGCTCTCCCCCACCTCGACACCCTTGCCCTTATCGAGCGATGGTGGCCTATCCCTCTACTAAGAAGGGAGTCCCTCCTCCCTCCTCTCTGGCTGCTGTTGTCTCTCCGAAGCCTATGGTACTCTCTGGCATCTCTCCTAAGGAGGCCATCGTTGATCCCTCCCTCCATGACTCCTCACTGCATCGATGGTAGCCTGGCATCGCCTCCCCATCCGTTGCACAACAACATGCATCGGACCCTGTGCCCTCGTCATTCGAGGAGGGTAGATGCCTGCATACCAGGCATCATATTCGTCTGCTACCCCAGCATCATCCCCATCCATTGGCTGAATGGGGGCATCGTTAGTGTCCTGACTCTAGAACCACTGCATGTCTAGAGCCCCACTCAGTGTAGTATTATCCCGGATAGTCTAGGAGTACTCGTAATCCCTAAGAGAAGGGATCCCCTGTTGTAGACCGAACTACCTCAAAACTTGATCGTAGCGATGGAGCTCTACCTCTCCTCGCTCCATCCTCAACCAAAAGACTCGCTTGATGCGAGCCAACTCCTATCCATCCTCTCCCCACCCTGGATGCTCTCTCCATGGCCTCCAGGTGATCTGATCTAGGATGAGGTCATCTAGCAACCTCTGGGACATCGACAGATCTATCCGCCGCTATGACCCTCTCTAGAGCCACCAATAGAAAACTTGGGGTCTCTCCCGGTCAACTCCTATCAGTGGAAGCCCTATCGGCCTCCGCATCGCAATGTGCTCCCAACACCAAACCTGTAGCAATGATGTCAACACCAAAAATTGACCTCCCTTGTATACGACCCCGTAAAGGATCCTATACAAGCGGCATAGTACAAAACTACCCCAAGAAAACCTATAACCGTGGTATCTCATGTCATAGACCACATCTGAGAGGAGCCATAGTAACCTGCATCCACTTTGGTGGCATAGAAGTAGGCCACCCACCACCCCTACCAAAACTCGGGTCAATCGAGACACCCCAGGCATCTGCCTCAATGCCTCGATGTTCACTCCGCCCTTCTCTAGGGCGAAGCTTGGGTCGTTGCACAATCGCATCATGGCATGGCCCTAATTGGCTGAAGGAGTCATGAATCGCCCATGTATGGGGATCCTCAAGATCCTCCATACATCCTCTAGAGTGGGAGCCATCTCCCCTTTTTGTAGTCGAAAGCAAGATGATCCCGGATACCATATCTCTGCTAGGGCTGTCAGTAGCCCCATGTCTATAGGAATTTGTGGCATCTTTGCCACATGCTGTAGTCCAACCTCTGCTAGTCTATCCCACTCGGCCTGATCGAGCATGGCTACATCGTCTCTGAGCCCCCCGTATTTCCATTCCCGAATCTTTAGTAATCCCCTCTACAAAATAAATAATAAAACAACAAAAAAAAATCATTAGTACATAATCATTAAAATCAATTAAAATCAATTTCATCTCATAAAAAAATGATATCGTCCATTATTGGATGATATCGTACTAAATTTAGTAAAATCATCCTTGGTAGGACAAAATCGTCTCCCTTTTGTTCAATTTAGGGATCGTCCTTTATTGGATGGAATCGCCCCTATTTCTCCAATTTCATCCTTAGACGAAATCGACGATATAGGGACGATTTCGTCCCGACGTCGTCGACGGCCTAAAAATGGTCGCGATGACCAAAAACAATTAAAATTTAAAGTAAAAAATTAAACAAATCAAGTTAAAAACATAATGTACCAGGTTTAGATCCTTACCCGCAACCCGCATCGGACCTCTGTCGATCTGTGTGTCGTTTCCACCATTTCGCCTGCAGAGCTCTGAAACAACGAAAGTGAACAGTAAAAATGAATTAGGGTTTTACCCTATTTTTCTTAATTTTATTTAAAAACAACATTTTTTAAATTTTTTATTTTTGCTTTTCCGTGCTTTTACCTCAAACGTTCGATTTGGGTAAAAACTCGGAGGGGGCACCATAGCAAGCAGTTGTACGATTCGACCTAGAATCGTCGTCTAAAAAATGGAATAAATTTTGCTTTCTCGTAAAGCATGAAGAACTCGTCTTTAACGCATTTTCTTCAAAAAATTCGCTAAAGAGGGGGCAAAATGTAGCACCCTAAAATTGGCGCAGTTAAACCATCAGTAAAAAGATTAAAAATTTGAATTTTAACCCCGAAACCGCTTGTTAACCACTCACCTCATTTTTCATGCCATTTTTAGAAGTTGTTTTGATCGTTGGACGATATTGTCACCTATCTGACGATATCGTCCCAAATCGGACGAATTCATCTAGAATAGAACGTCCAGATGATTTCATCCCAAAACCAAATTTTCATAATTAGCCTCTATTTCAACAACCTCTCCAACTCGGGCAGAAGCGTGTCTACGCGGTTGGAGATTCCTACGTTGGAGATCTCCCAGATTGGGATGATCCCCAACCTCCTAACCTCCCCCTAATCCTATATAAACTTGGGATTTTCCTAGTTTATCCCCCTGGCTGATCATTTCCTTGCAACTCTAGTTTTTTGTATTAGAACATCCTCGCCCCCATCATTTGCATTTGTATTTTCAGGTTTTATTGCAGGATTTTACTGTGTTTCAGTCGGAGGAAGCTCGGATCGTCGTAGGCGATCCAACACGATTTTAGACGATCCTGTCGAGATCGGCGATGATCTCGTACGATTGTAGATGATTTTGACTACAGTTCAGATTGGGGGCAACCAGAGCCCCGAGTTTGCATTTTCTACCTTTCTTTCTTATTTAATTGTGCATTAGATCGATTTATTTCTATTCTGCATCCTGGAGTTCACCTCATTTAGCATATTTGCATGATAAAATTTAAAATAAGTTATTAAAATAGTGCATCCCATTTGATTTGCTATCTGGATTTATTATTTAAGCATCTATACTATTATTTCTATCATTTTGCATCATTCTTGCAATTGCATTTTTAGTTTTTGGTGTCTGTTTCCATGATTATAGGTTTTTGATGAATTCGTCTGAGAATTCATCAGGTTATCGATGATCTTGTCTAATCTCAGATGATCGCCTATGATTTGGGATGATTCTATACAATTACAGATGATCCTGTCATATCCGGGATGATCTGGACTCCTACAAGCTTCAGAATCTTCATCAGACATCAAGAATCAGGTGTATTCCTCTCCATTTCACATAGTCTCTGTATTTAGGATTCATTCATGTTTTTTGTCTTCATATAAACCCAAAATTTCATATAGAATAGCTTAGATTAATTTTGGCCAACCTAGGAATATGAATGATTGAATATAAAATGAACACATCAAACCCATTCTCAACCTAGGCGCGAAACTGCCACTCAAAGTTTCCTGGTGAACCCCACCATCCATCAAAAATTCACCCTTATACCCCTCCCCCGAGAGGCATGACCTTCAAAGGGCCTCTCCATCCGAGGTATTGTCCCATACTTCTCGCATCCCCCTTCTAGGGCATGGATCCTTTAGCCTGAAGGCAAGGGTGCAAAAAATTTGGGCGATACACTAATATAGGAACTTTATTTGCTTTGTCAATTTTCGTATATTAAGGTCAAAAACCTAGTACACAACTGTTTCCTGTACTTTTTTTGTGTTTGTATTTAGGTTTTAAAACCCAAACATTTTCGTTTTATGTTGTTTTTGTTTTTGCCATATTAAGGTTGAAACCCTAATATTTTTTTATTTTTTTATTTTTTTTGTTTGGTTCATATTAAGGTTGAAACCCTAATATGATTTTTGTTGTTTTATGTTGATTGTACAATTATTTTCATGTCTGCTATCGTTGCTATACAATTTTATTTTAATGTTTTGTACTTTTGTTGTACTTTATTTTTTTGTACTTTTTATGTTGTACTTTTGCTGTATAATTGTAAATTGTAGCTTGTTGTTCTTCTGTACAATTTTATTTTAATGATTTTGTTTATATTAAGTATGTACTTAATATCGCTTTTTGTTTTGTTTTATTTTGTTGTTTCAGGTGGTGAAGAGTCGGTACCGCAAGTCGACTGTTTTCTTTGATGCCCTGGATGCCCCGACAGTTATGGATTGGGAGTGGCTTGATACCCTTGGGCTCAAGCACGTGATGCATCTGGAGCCTGTGGTGGGGGATCGGGCATATTTGACTGCCCTAATCAATCTGTGGGATCCCCGTACCAACACTTTTCATCTCCCAACAGGGGAGATGAATGTTACTTTGGATGATGTGTATCAGATTATGCAGATTTTGATAGATGGGCTATCTATCCAGACGACCCACCGTGACCAGTGGACAACGGTATTGACACGATGTTTTGGTCCGGTGGTGGAGAGGGCTATGGAGAGGGCAGAGGCTGACTGCCATATAGGCGGTATTCTAGTGTGGTGGTGGCTGGAGAAGGGTGTATCAGGGGTGAGGCATGCTTTGCTCATGGCCTTCATTTCCAATATGCTGCTTCTTGACTCCTCAAGTGCGAGGTTCCCTTGGAGCCTGCTTGAGTTGGTTTTCACATTGGTGGAGTTTCCTACATTAGCTCCACTTATTATGATATGGAGTCAGAAGTTATTGGCACAGTTGTACAATGAGTTGTACGAGGTTCACTATCAAAAGTGGAAGGGGATCAGGTGCAGCTATCTCTTGTAGTGCTGGGGGTGGTAGCACATAGCTATGGAGCAGCCGTAGGGTTTGCCTTGGACCACCCGAGGTGAGATGGTGGATCAGGAGATTGGATATGCTAATTTATGGCAGAGGTCAGAGGAGCATGGACAAAGTCAACGACAAGCAGGTGACATAGGTCACTATACTGATACCTTCTCTCATCTAGTGCTAGGGTAGGTGTTTTGACGATCATACTAGAACTATCTAGCCTGGCTTGAGGTTGGAGAGTGGCTTTGGCATGTGCATAGGGGTAGATGGTTGATTGGGTGACACAGGATAGAGTAGAAGTACTTTCCATATGTCTAGGTGATGCGGCAGTTTGGGGTGCACCAGGGATTGCTTGGTGATTCCTTGATCTATCGACATCATGATGATGAGAAGACCCTAGTCTGGCCTATCATTGAGCCATTAGGCAAGGGGTCTGATGCAGTTATTAATGTACCTAACGTGGATGATTTCGGGGTAACTGCAGAGTATGAACGGTGGTGGATTATGTGATGATGGCGGGGTGAGGGACCTCTAGGAGGTATGGATACGGCAGCAGCAGGAGGTGGGGGTGCAAAGGCACTGGTGGAGGGTTTGGGGGCTCTGCTTGATGATGTTGACATGGTGGAGGTCGATGACTTCATCGATGATGGAGACGATTTGGTGGTTTCAGAGCAGTTGGATGTACAGGATGTCTTGGAGCAGTGGGTTCCAGAGTAGCAAGCCATCCCGGAGGTGCCCATGCCTTAGGCTATATCAGGGGATGCGAAGGCTGGGCTTCATGCTGAGTTAGCATGATTGGAGGGTCTCCTTCAGAGATGGGAGAAGGAGCATAGAGATGCTTTGGTGGATATAATGCAGGAGATGGATCTCCTATGAACTCAGTTGGTACAACAAGATAGTGCACTGGTTGTGTATCGCCAACGAGATATGGAATGGGGTCGATACCGGATAGAGTTAGAGACAGAGGTTGTCCACCTTGGTGGATAGTTTCCTGTTCTTGATGGAGGTGGCTCATCATGCCATATGAGAGGCAGTGAGACTGAGCAGTCTACATTTTCTCATCGCAGGTGGCTAGGTGAGGGTAGTGTTGATGGTCAAGGTGCGAGGACTGGCAGTAGTTGCCCTAAGAGGTCCCATAGGACCCATACTACTGGGGGTAGTTCTAGTCACACCGATCCTGCATGATCATGGTGGCCGACTCCCTAGGCTTTGGGGATTTTGAATTTTTGGTTTTTGTGAGGTTAGAGGACCTGCTTATTGTAGCCTAAGGGTATTTTGACTTGATATATATACATGACTCTTTTTGGTTTGATTATATCCTTATCATGGTTTATTGTTATTTTATACACATTTATTTATGTTGATGTATGCATATGCTATTATGACTACGAATGATTTTAAATATAAGATATAGATGTATGCATATGGAATGAATGGAATGATTTGTTGGTATGCAGGCGGTGGCACCGTAGACTGTACAGAATTTACTGTCTTTCTGTACTATGTGATTGCTTTATGGAATAACTTTGCATTTGTAATTTTTGTTTTGTATTTTCTGATGGTGATGTAAGTAATGAAATGTACAACAATTGTTTTAGAATGTAGTTAAGGTTTTTTTGAGACTCATATGCTTTAACTAACTAGTCAAGACTGTACATTATCTTACAAGACTTTTGAACAAGGTATGAATTAGACTTGAGTTTAACCAAGTTATTTCACATCCCTGTGTGTGCGATTGAGTTTGTTTATGTGGTATTCATAAGGATACCACTAGTGCTAGGTAGGCTGTCCACCAAACCTGTACTAAGGATCACCTAATTAGCTCCACTAACTCCTTTGTTGTATGTAGTAGGATTAATCTACGACACAATCTAGGATATCATAAGCTAGCTCATCCACATGCAAGTATTGGTCTACACACACGCAAAGCCAATGTGATAGACGTATCATCATGCATTTAGGATACTGCCATTGCTAGGTAGGCTATCCACCAAACCCGTAATGAGGATCACCTAAATGGTTTTTCGAATGCTAAGAATTCCAAGGATTCAAGCTCAGGCGTCTTTCAGTTGTTCAATTTGTTGAGATACTTGCTCTCATATATAGTGATGAAAATCACTATTTATTTTTCTCTCTTTTTTTTCTTCTCTTGAGCAAGGGGTTTGAGTAGTGGTGATAACCACTGTTATTTTTTATTGTTGCCTTTTGAGGATTTAGATTTTGAATTTTGATTTCAAATTTGAGCTTGTGGGATTTTGGCTTGTGAATGGTGTTGATCCTTTAGGCCTTGGGGATGACTACCCATCCTTCTCAAGGGTGTGTAGTACGAATCCTTACGACTTTGGGGATCAAATGTGTTTGGGAATTTTTATGGTGAACTTTTGAGACTTTTCTTTGCAATGGCATTGATATTTTAGGCCTTGGGGATGACTACCCATCCTTCTCATGGGTGTGTAGTACAAATCCTTACGACTTTGGGGATCAAAGGTGTTTGGGATTTTTGATAGTGAACTTTTGGGATTTTGCTTCTTGAATGGCATTGATCCTTTTAGGCCTTGGGGATGACTACCCATCCTTCTCAGGGGCATGTAGTAATAATTGTTATGACTTTGGGGATCAAAAGGGTTTGGGATTTTTGATAGTGAACTTTTGATATTTTTCTTTATGAATGGCATTGATCCTTTTAGGCCTTGGGGATGACTACCCATCCTTCTCAGGGGCATGTAGTACGAATCCTTACAACTTTGGGGATCAAGGGTGTTTGGAATTTTTGATAGTGCCACTATTTATTATGGGGAATTGGATGGGGAAGAGCTTGTCCTTCTATCAATTCTCAGCATTCTTGAACCATTCACACAGGGGGATGAGCAGGATAGCATTTTTTCTTAAGGTACCCTAGATCGCTTTGTAGGTTTTGTCTTTTGTTCATACAACTTGGGAATTTTTATGTGTTTTAAGCTTGTGTTGGGATGCTATGTAACAAGGCATGATACAAGTAAAACTCTACCTTGTAAAAATTGGTCTGACTTTGTATAGCATTTGACTAGAAATCTAAAGACAGCTGAATGACAAAAACCCTAAAGACATTAGAAGACAACTGACTATGATATGGCGAAAATGTGAAGGGTGTTATTCTTGATGGATATTTTAAAAAATGGATTGAATGTGGAAAATTATGGAATTGTCGAGTAATTATAGTCTATGGTGCGTTTGACATGTATGACCAGCAAATATGCAATGTATGTATGCAATGCCTAATGTAGCTCTTCTTCTTTTTTTCTTTTTCTTTTTTGACATTTAAGATTATGCATGAAAGTGAGATGCAATTTTTTTTTGTTATTTTTGATTATCTATTGTTTTTAAATATTTGTTATGGACGGTTTAACCTGAATGGGTGCGGACCAAGTGATTCTTACGGATCCTTGGAGGTTTTGACCAAAGGAATTATAGATACCTTTGGGGTGTTTTGGATGACCAAGCGATTGTGGGAACCCTTGGAGCTTTTGGTTTGACCAAAGGTATTATAGATACCTTTGGGGAGTTTTTGGTTGACCAAGCGATTTGTGGGAACCCTTGGAGCTTTTGGGTTGACCAAAGGGATTATGGATACCTTTGGGGCATTTTGGGGTTGACCAAGCGATTGTGGGAACCCTTGGAGCTTTTGGTTTGACCAAAGGGATTATGGATACCTTTGGGGCATTTTTGGTTGACCAAGCGATTACGAGAACCCTTGGAGCTTTTGGTTTGACCAAAGGGATTATAGACACCTTTGGGGCATTTTTTGGTTGACCAAGCGATTGTGGGAACCCTTGGAGCTTTTGGTTTGACCAAAGGGATTATGGATACCTTTGGGGCATTTTGGTTGACCAAGCGATTATGGGAACCATTGGAGCTTTTGGTTTGACCAAAGGGATTATGGATGCCTTTAGGGCATTTTAGGGTTGACCAAGCGATTTTGGGAACCCTTGGAGCTTTTGGAGTGGGTGATGGCTCTCTAAATGTTGAATGGCCTCAAATGACTGATGTTCAAGGGTTCTAGTTCCGTGATTCCTTCAAGAGAGGCGAGCCGGTATGTTCCAGGTCCTATTTTACTGTCGATTACATAGGGACCTAACCAATTTGCCATGAATTTATCCCTTAAATGGGGTGGCAAGTTAGAATTTTTTTGGTTCTCTTTTAAGACCAAGTCACCAACCTGAAATTCCCTTAGGTGAACTTTCGTGTTGTATGCTTTCTTAAGTCACTCTTGATAGATACGTAAATGCTCAAGAGCATTAACGCATCGTTCGTCGAGTAACGTAAGCTATTCTAACTGGGCCTGCCATGCAGTGTCATCATCAATGAACTCTTGCATTGATATGTGCAGGGAGGGTATTTCCAACTCAAGAGGTATGACTACCTCGAAGCCATACACTAGCAAAAATGGAGTTGCCCTAGTGGGTGTCCGAATGCTAGTGCGATAAGCCCATAGGGCAAGTGGTATTTGGATGTGCCAATCCTTATGACTATCTGCGACCATATTTTAAGGATGGCAACTAGCATTTTGTTTGACACCTCTGCTTGCCCATTTGCCTGTGGATAATAAGGTGTCAAAAAACTGTACTAAATTTTGTACTTTGTTGTCAAAGCACGCACATCTTTGTTCTTAAATGATGTTCCATTATCCAAGATGATCTTGGATGGAATACCAAAATGACATATGATGTTATGTAAAATAAACTCCGCAATGCGAGGCCCAGTCATAGAGGTAAGTGAAATTTCTTCCACCCACTTAGTGAAGTACTCTATGGCCGTTATGATAAATGTGTGATGACCTGACGACGTAGGGGAGATCTTTTCGATGAGATCTAAGCCCCACTATGAAAATGGCTATGACGATTGGATCGATTGCAAGGCCTGAGAAGGTACGTGTGTCAAGTTACCATGGTGTTGACACTTCATGCACTTCCACACATATGCGCAACAATCTTGCTCTAAATATGGTCAATAATAGCCCATGCAAAGAATGTGCTTTGTGATGGCCATGTCGCTGAAGTGGCCACCATATGTACCATTGTGTGCTTGGGTGATCACCCAAGTGGACTCCTACTGGTCCAAGCAACGAAGGAGGATCCCTTTGTAGCTCCGACGGTACAAAATGTCTCCTAGCAAGACATGTTTTGCCACTTTCTGTTTGAATGATATTTTTGCGACATGCGACAATCCAAGTGGGAGGCTACCCAACTTGAGATAGTCTCTTATGGGTGTGTACAAATCCTGCTGATCAAAAACCTCGATGGTATGAACGGCCGATCCCTCTTGAATTTCATCCCTAGCAAAAGTTGAGCGGGATATAACTTGTAAAAATAGTGTTGTGTTGCTATTAATAGGGGTTCGAGAGAACAAAGACCCCCATTTGGCATGATTCAAACTATCATGGATTCAAGAGAACCTATTTTGAGATGGTTTAATCTGGATCGGGTGGATTCCTGGTGTTATGTCAGATCTTGCACGCTCCATCGTGGATTGCAATAACATTTTTACTTGAATGGTTATCATCTCACCAAAAATGTCTTGCGGGATCAGTGACCCCAAAGAGGCCATAGTATCCACAAAATGATTTGATGATTGAGGGAGTGCCTCTATATCATACCATTCAAGATTTGCCAAGAATTTATCCATAAGGGCTTTGTAGGCCTACAGAACTGGGCATTTGCATTGGAATACCCCTTTCACTTAGTTGACAATTAACAATGAATCACCAAATATATTCAAGTGTTTGATGTTCATGGTGATGGTTTTCTGAAGACCTATGAGCAAGGTTTCATATTTAGCATTGTTATTGGTGCATGAGAAATCAAGTTTAAATGATAAAGGCATTGGAGCCCCTTGCGGTGTGAAAAACATGATTCCTACGCCACCCCCTTGCTCACATTTAGAACCATCAAAAAATAAGGTTATGTCCGCCTGTGACTCAGGCTCATCAAAATCTGGCGATTCTAAGACATGGAAGACCCCATCATCGGGCAGCTCTATGGTCAGAGGTTGAACGTCTTCAAGAGGAGCCTCTGCTAGTTGATCGGCGATGAATTGACCTTTGATGGACTTTTGTCCAATTAATTTGATGTCAAACTCCGTCAACAACATGATCCATTTTGCTGTGCGACTACTGTGATAAGTATGACTTATCATATACCGTAATGGATTCTCCTTAGACACAACATACATCGTATTACTCAGCATGTAATGGCATAGCTTTTTGGTGGCAAATACCATCGCCAAGCATAGCTTCTCAACGTATGCATAGTTAAGTTCATAACTAACCAGGGTGCGGCTAAGATAATAATTAGCCTGTTCTTTATGTAATTCATTTTTTTGGGCTATCATGGCACACACTGCCACCTTAGTAGCTGATATGTATAAATAGAACGGCACTCCTAGTCTAGGTGGTGCCAATACTAGCGACAAATCCAAGTATTGTCACTCCTGGTCTAGCTGGTGCCAATACTGGCAACAAAGCCAAGTATTGTTTGATGTCATTGAAGGCTGATTGGCACTCGCCATCCCAATGAAATGTTGCCCCCTTGTGCAATAATTGATTCATGGATCGGCACTTGTCAGATAACTGTGCTACGAAGCACTTGATTGATGCGACCTTACCCTGCAAGCTTCTGAGCTTCCTGATGGTGGTTGGGGGAAGCATTTCAAGGATTGCCTTGACTTTATTTGGATCTACCTCGATGCCTCATTTTGAGACTATGAAACCCAATATTTTTCTAGATGTGATGCCAAATATGCACTTCTTGGGGTTTAGCCTAACCTTGTGTTTGATGAGGCGATCAAGGATCTTGCATAGGTCATCAAGATGATTTTGGCAAAGAGATTTGGCCAACAGATCATCCATATAATCTTCCAAATTTTTATGCATGTGATCATGGAAGATGTATTTCATAGCGCGTTGGTAGGTGGTACCAACATTTTTAAGGCCAAAGGGCATGACCTTATAACAAAATGTCCCCCAAGACATCGTGAACGCCATTTTAGTTGATCATCGATATTGATACAAATCTGAATGTATCCCAAGAAACCATCAGTGAGGGAAAGTATTTCATGGCCTGTTGTAGTGTCTACCAATGTGTCGATGCTAGGCAAGGGAAAATCATCCTTGGGACTTGATTTGTTTAAATCTCAAAAATTGGTGCATATGCAAATCCTTCTGTTAGGATTTTTTATGGGTACCATGTTGGCCAGCCATGGTGGGTAATCTATGCAGATGAGTGCATCCAACAACTTTTGTAGATCTTCTTCGACCATTAAGGCCATTGTTGGGTGCATATTACATAGCTTTTTCTTGATTGGCTTGACTGTATGATCAAGTGTTAGACTATGCATGACTAGCTGCGGGTCTAGCCCCGAAATGTCTTTGTAGGACCATGCAAAAACCTCCTTCTTCTATTTGAGAAGGGTAATGTAATCGGCTTGCTCTTCGGGGGATAGACTTACCCCCAGCTTGATGATTTGTGGATTCATTGGATCAAAACCGATGTCTATGTCAATCATCTCTTCGACTGACATGTGGGATCCGTCCTCCAACTAGTGTGGAGTTGGGATCAGGTGGATATCATTTGTTGAATTTAGATCTATGTTGGGAATGTTGGGTTCTTCTTCAACATGGAAGATATCCTGAGTCTATCCTGGGGTGAAATGGAACATCTCACTATAAGGCCAGTACTCTGATGGGGATGGTGGTAAGTCAGCACGATCCTAGTCTATGGCATCTAGGTCTAGATACAATGATCATGTTGGATCGGCTGGATTGCATATGGGGCGGTTAAATCAATGGAGATCATGTTGATGGACTAATTTTGGTCTCCATTACTACATGGGTGTTGATTCAGACATCCTTGGTGATCCTTGTACCCCAGATCTAGCTCTGTGGGTATTGGCACAAAAGGATCGGCCCTATGTGCAGATAGAAGGATAGGGTCTGCCCTAGGCACTGATGTCCCTATAGGGTCTCTAGGTGGGAGGTGCTCCTTGTATGCCCGAAGTGGTGGATGAAGCACTTGGTTTAACTGTGCTTGCTTTAAATTCCACATATGCCTTGGTCCCATATTTAAATGTTCAAACATATCATTGATGTCTATGGGGTATTCCTGTTGCCTCATATGGTTGAGATATGCCATCTCAGTCTCATCCTCATAGTTGCTATTAGAGATCCATAGGCCTTCATTGGCTCTGAAAACTATGTGCTCCTCTTGCTAGTATAGCTTCCCACTAGGCGTTTCTTGATCTCTATCCTCACTCTCTACAAAAACCTAAAATATGGCATGCAGATAGTCGATGTTGGGGAAGATACTTGGATCTTCTTCCTCCGATGGATCACCTGGCCTTATGGTCGGCATGGGAGGCTCTTTTTGTTCAAGCAAGTTGATTTGGTACCTTCTAGGTAGTTTTGCTCTCTACGGGAGGGCTGAATTCTCTGAAGGAAGCAATTGCCCGATCGAAACATTAAAGGGGAACATTGAGACACAGTCCTCCTGATAATCGTCAATGGGTGTCACCTACGAGTGATTGCTATTGAAATCAAAAAGGTCCCAAGGTGCTATCTCATAATCTGACTCATCTTCAGAAGACCTCCCTTGATTTTGTTCATATCCCTCTTAGAGGTTACTTCTTGGACTTTCCCCTTCCTCAATCAAAGGGGAGGGGTTGCTGAGGTCAACAAGGTTTGTTGTCAACAATGGGAAATAATTCCCCAATGTGTATGTAGTGTTGGGATTGGCATATGGATCTTGTGCCAACCCATCCCTGTTGCCTAGACCTAAGCCTTGCATGGTTTCTACCAAGATGTCGAGGGGCAAAGGGTGGTTGAACCCTACTCCCGATTTATCATATGGTATCCGGTATCTTGGTTGACAAATAATGTGCATTCCTTGTTCATATCTGCCCAATCCATATCAATGCCAATTACATTGGTCTAGGTATTTCAAGGCGAAGTTCGGGTTGGACAGATAGTCAACATTCTCAGCAAATGGCTCTTTGTCCTCTTCCTCTTGTAGGTAGGATTCAATGTCATTCTCGAGGCCCCCATATACAAAATTGGTCTGATTTTGTGGGTAATCTAAAGGGACAATAGTGTCGATGGGGAGGTGAGGTCTCCCTATGTCTTGCATGGATTCGAACGTGGGTGTTGCCACAACGTTCTATACTAGGTACTCCCCTAGGCCTATATTGGCCATCTCAATGGTAATCATCAATGATTGAGGTGGAGGGAATGGGAGTTCTCCCTGAGTCCACTCCATGTTGGACAAACCAGGTGTCTCGACTTCCATTCAGTTGGGCACCTCTTTGGCATATATGGTTGAGACTAATGGTGGTACCTCCTCTAGGGGCTTCTTCCCATTGTCCTTTAGTGTGGCCACCATAGGTGGCATCATTGGTGAAGGAACAGACAACAATGATGGGCTAGGTTGGTGATTTGAAGGACTCAATAGCGAGGATGTAGGTGGAATCAGACCCTATGTGGATGAATTCAATTGAAATTCCAAATGTGTCAATGGGAGGGTCGATTTTGGCATCAGTTGCACCGCATTGTAAAATTTAAAGGGCTTTAAGTCTGCTTGGACTACATGTACTTGCACTTCGTATGTTTACTTGAGTCATTGATGGGCAATCGAAGGGACACACTTTACGTCCCTGATCCAAGGCTGGCCTAGCAAGATATTGTAGGCCATCTCACCCTCAAGGATGTGACACAATGTAGGAATAGTCTTCTATCCTACTTGGATGGGCAGGACAATTGTATCAACCATCGAGCATAATGCATCGTTGAATGCTCGAAGAGTGTAAGTGGATGCCATAATATGGGATGTTGGCAGCTTAAGGTTTTTTAATGTCGCTATCGTGATTATGTTGTTGGATGAGCTAGTGTCCAACAACACCCTCTTGAATGGAATCCCGTTGACCCACGCAATGACGTGCAGGGGTGGATCCACCATATCACCAATCACCAGTTTCAGTTCATCTTCCCTGAAGGTTATGACTGGTTCTGTGCACTATTTCACATGTCCTATGAAATTGTTGAAAGAATTGAATTTGTGGGGTTGTAGCTCAATGGATTTGATTATCTCCATCAGAGCCTCTTGATGGGGCGATGATTGTTGGATGAGCTCATAAATGGAGATCCTCGCCGATGTGGTCCTTAAATTTTGAGTAAGTTTAGTCTAAATCATGGCCACTGGTCTAGGTGGGGGAGGTTGCGTAGGGTGTTGTGGAGGTTGTGACATTGATGGAACATTGCCTGTAGCTACAGAGGGTGCAACCGT
Organism: Wollemia nobilis; assembly: GCA_028583015.1. Lineage (NCBI taxonomy): Eukaryota > Viridiplantae > Streptophyta > Pinopsida > Araucariales > Araucariaceae > Wollemia > Wollemia nobilis. Next base: position 85,736 of record JAQPPZ010004643.1, read on the forward strand.
GTTTGGGTATCTTTTGTTCCGTGTCACGATGCTTATCATCCCTACGTATCCTTGCATGGGTTAGTTTTGTGTTACCTCGTTCACTTGTAAAGTCTTTGCTTGTGCATCATGGGCATGGAGGGGGTCTTTGAAGACCTCCATATATTGGTTGCTTAGTGCTACGGGATTATCTACCATGAACGTTTTGTTGTCTATCAATTCCTACACTAGGTTTTTGAATTTCCAACAAGTGGAGATCCCGTGTCCTTTTTGTCAGTGAAATCTACAATATAAGTCTTCCCAATAGCCCTTGGTTTTTGGTGTGTTGGGGTCTATGGGTCGACTTTCTGACAATTTTATCAAGTTTTTTGAGAATAAGCGGTCAAACAAGGAGTCTCTAGAATCCATGAATTGTGTGAATTGTCGCCTAGGGCGATGCTGCCGATTTTGCTTTTGTTTATGATTTTCTTTTTCATAGTTATCAAGAGGAACTACCTAATAATTACCCTTTGGGGTTTGTGTCGTTTTTGCAAGCTTTGGTATAGTTATGGCAACCTGATTGACCGCGGCGGGTTTCGGTTGTGTGGGCCAAGTTTTAACATTTTTGGGCCACTCTTTCTTGTGCGGCTTAGCAATCTCGTCATCTTGTATTTTGATCTCCTCAATTATCCTGGCTTGTGCTAGGGCTTCTTTGAGGGTGGCATATTTCTACAGCTACAATAACATAGAGATCGACCTTAAGCAACTCTTTGAAAACATTTGAGTCAAGTAGGCCATGGGAGGAAAGTAAGGTAGCTTTGAAAGCAATGTCCTCCATTGATTCCCATAAGCAACCATGGTCTCATCATCATAATGCTTAAGGCCAACTAGGTTGCTTAAGGATACCTTCTTCTTGGTGTTGAAGGCAAAATGTTTAAGGAATGCATCCACTAGCTATTCTAGATTGTTGATGCTATGCTTCGACAACTGGGTAAACCAATCCGAGGTAGGGCCTGCGAACATGGTTATAAATGTTCTCAGAAGTAATGCATCATTGTCCTAAATACCAAAGCATTGACTAAGGAACCTTGTTACATGCTCTTGGGCATCCTCATCCCCTCTAAAATTACCAATTGAGGCATTTTGAAGTGGTCAAGGTATGGGGGTGCCGAAACTGAAGGATGCACAGGGTGACTGTGGAGTTGGCATAATATGGGCTTTTGGGGCCCTGAAGTCTTGGTCTCCACAGACTCTAAGTGCTCTAGCAGTGCTTTGTATGCATCAAAGGATTTGATTTCCTCTTCTTTGGTTTTTTTCCATTGTGAATTACAAGGAACTTGAGGCCTATGGAGGGGTATCTAGATAGCGCCCCCTGCCTTGGTAGGACGTTTTAGCCCGCTCTTCTTCTCGCTCAAATTCCTAATAGGCTTCTTGAGGAGTTTTTGGGTATGACATATAAACATGGATGGGTGTCTGAGGAATGCACCCATCATTGGTTCTAGGGGTGGCCTCCTACTCAGGTCTCGGAGGTCTTGGAGGCAATGCTTGATAAGGTTGTGGAGACCTGTCTTGTACTAAGGGGTTGTGCCTCTCATAAATTTTTGTCCTATGTGTGCAAGGGGTTGGAATCATCTCATGCATAGTTTTCTGGAGCAACTCATCTATTTTGAGCTGAATGTGCTCTTTGTTAATATGACATAGTTGTTCTAGCTATCGCTGATCTTGCCTAAGCTGCATGATTTGCACTTGGCAGGCGGCCTGTTTGGCAAATGCCAAGTCGATTTGTTCCACCGTCCTAGGTCTAGGAGGCCTAGATGCCTCCCCTACATATCTATCTCGGTTGTGGTGATCTAAGATCTCTATGGGTTGCTTTCCTCTATTGAGGTTAGCAAAATTTACCTAAGGCTCTAGCCTTAATAGGTGATCTTGATAATTAGCATGTGTGAAGGCGCATTGCTCCCATGCGGTGTATTGATCTTGAGGAATATACTGGTTTTCCTCATGCTCCCTTTCGTACATGTGAAAGGGATGGGCAGATTTGGCTCATCCTATCTAAAGAGCCTTGTGCTCCAGATTTGGCCTATTAGTTCTAATAGTAATGAGGGGTGGAGGGGGAATGATATAATCGTGTGCCCCCTCCTTATGAACCCTATGCTGCTCTAGCGCTTCATCGTGTAGTGGCCACTCATAATGAGTGTCTAAGGGAGCCTTCCCATGTGTGTACTCCTCCTGAGAAGGTCTGTGTTGAACGGGAGTGCCCCTCAAATGGGTGCCTCTATAGTCCTTTTTTGTAGTGGTATAGTGTGGACTATGTTGTGGGTCAGGCTGCTAAGGTGGTATAACCAAGTCCTTGGTGCTATAACAGAGGAGACTTGTGCCTCCTTGTATACTTTTTGTAGCTTCTGCCCATGATTGGGCTTGGCTACAGGTATACACCATGGTGGTGGTTTTTCTAAAAATATATGTATATTTTTATCTCCTTTACAATTTTTATGCTATACCAAACAAAAGGGGACCACACAAGCAAAGAAATGATTATCTCATTTACAGATTAAATGTGTGTCCTAGATCTGGTCCAATGTGTTTGATTTTTGTTATGTAACTCTTGTAAATAAAACTTTGTTATACATGCATAATGAGGGCTCTTGTATCTCCAAAATGGTCGCCCCTTCAATATACCATTTCCAGGCCATTATACCGAACCTCTCAATATACCCGCCCTTACGTGAGGGAAACTATTGGTATGCGAGAGCATAACAGTAAGTGGAACATAGGCGGTATGGAAGGGGGATAGCTCTATTTTTGACACCTACCAAAGAAGACTTATCCTCATGCATGGGGTATTACCCCCACTACACTTGGTCAGCTTTTGTCAAGATTTACGTCTAGTAACAGTCGCAATCAGGGTATATGTATGCAAAATCCAAGCCAAGGTGGTGATGAAATTCACCATTGGTCTTGATCAAGTGTTGGGGTATTAAGACCAACTCCTTGATGTTAACTTTATTAGGTGGTGTGTGTGTTTCCTTTTAATTGTGTAAATAAAGAAAACATACAACAAAAGATGGTTTTCACTAATGCAATGCTTTAAAGTACATTTTATCTTTCAAAAACCATTAGTAGCAAAAAGGAAATCACAAAACCTACCTAGAACTAAAACCTATAATGAGGACTTGCCACTTGTGCAAGTATCATGCAAACAAACCAGATAAGAATGCATTCCTAACCAAGTTCCTTCCATTTAATTTACTCTATGTTTTTGTTTTTTATTGCAAGAAAGGAAAACAAACTACTTAACCTTTCTATGCAAGTGTCTGAAAATAAAGCAAAGAAAGCAAAAATTTGCAGAAATAGAAAGTAGAAAAACATAAATGATGTTTAGAAAGATAGCAGAGGACAGGGTCCCACCATTTCTGGGGGTGGCAGCACATAGTTGTGGAACGGTCGCAGGGTTTGCCTTGGACCACCCGAGGTGAGATGATGGATCGGGAGATTGGATATGCAAATTTATGGTGGAGTTCAGAGGAGCATGGACAGAGTCATCAGTGGGAAGGTGACATAGGTCACTATACTGATGCCTTCTCTCGTCTAGTGCTAGGGCATGTATTTTTATGGTTGTACCGAGACTGTCCAGCCTGACCTAAGGCTGGACAGTGGCTCCAGTATGCATGCAGGGGTAGATGGTTGATTGGGTGGCACAGGACAAAGCAGGAGTACTTTCCATATGTCTGGGTTATGCGGTAGTTTGGGGTGCACCAGGGATTACTTGGTGATCCCTTGATCTATCGACGTTGTGGTGATGAGAGGACCCTAGTCTGGCCTATCATTGAGCCATTGGGTGAGGGGTTTGATGCAGTTATTGATGTACCCGATGTGGATGATGTCAAGGTAACTATAGAGTATGATAGATGGTGGATTATGCGGTGATGGTGGGGTGAGGGGCCTCTAGGAGGTATGGATATGACAGTTGTAGGAGGTGGGGGTGCAGAGGCACCGATGGAGGGTTGGGGGGCTCCGCTTGATGATGTTGACATGGTGGAGGTCGATGAATTCACCGGTGATGGAGACGATTTGGGGGTTTCGAATAGCCAAATGTATAGGATGTCCCGAAGTAGTGGGTTCTAGATCAGCAGGTCATCCCGAAGGTGCCCATGCCTCAGGCTATCTCAGGGGATGTAGAGGTTGGGCTTCGTACTGAGATAGCACAATTGGAGGGTCTCCTACATAGATGGGAGGAGGAGCATAGAGATGCTTTGGTGGAGATAACGTAGGAGAGGGATGTCCTGTGGACTCAGTTGGCATAGCGAGATAGCGCACTGGCTGTGTATCACCAATGAGATATGGAGTGGGGTCAGTATCGGATAGAGTTAGAGATAGAGGTTGTCTGCTTCGATGGATAGTTTCCTGTGCTCAATGGAGGTGGCTCATCATGCCATATGAGAGGCAGTGAGACTGATCAGTCTACATCATCTCGTCGTAGGCAGTTAGGTGAGGATAGTGTTGGTGGGTAGGGTGCGAGGGCTGGCAGTAGCTGCCTTGAGAGGTCCCATAGGACCCATACTACTGGGGGTAGTTCCAGTCGCATCGATCCTACGTGATCATGGTGGCCGACTCCCTAGGATTTGGGGATTTTGAATTTTTGGTTTTTTTGAGGTCAGAGGACTTGCTTATTGTAGCCTAAGGGCATTTTGACTTGATATATATACATGACTCTTTTTTGTTTGATTATATCCTTATCATGGTTTATTGTTCTTTTATGCACATTTATTTATGTTGATGTATGCATATGCTATTATGACTATGGATGATTTTAACTATATGATATAGATGTATGCATATGGAATGAATGGAATGATTTGTTGGTATGCAGGTGGTGGCACCGCGGACTGTACAAAATTTACTGTCTTTTTGTACTATGTGATTGCTTTATGGAATAACTTTGCATTTGTAATTTTTGTTTTGTATTTTCTAATGGTGATGTAAGTAATGAAATGTACAACAATTGTTTTAGAATGTAGTTAAGGTTTTTCTAAGACTCATATGCTTTAACTAACTAGTCAAGACTGTACATTATCTTACAAGACTTTTGAACAAGGTACAAATTAGACTTGAGTTTGAGCAAGTTATTTCACATCCCTGTGTGTGCGATTGAGTTTGTTTATGTGGTATTCGTAAGGATACCGCCAGTGCCAGGTAGGCTGTCCACAAAACCTGTACTAAGGATCACCTCATTAGCTCCACTAACTCCTTTGTTGTATGTAGTAGGATTAATCTATGGTGCAATCTAGGATACCATAAGCTAGCTCATCCACATGCAAACATTGGTCTACACACACGTAAAGCTAATGTAATAGACGTATCATTATGCATTTAGGATATTGCCATTGCCAGGTAGGCTATCCACCAAACCCGTAATGAGGATCACCTAAATGGTTTTTCAAATGCTGATAATTCTAGGGATTCAAGCTCAGGAATCTTTCGGTTGTTCAATTCGTTGAGATAATTGCTCTCATATATAGTGATGAAAATCATTGTTTATTTTTCTCTCTTTTTTTTCTTCTCTTGAGCAAGGGGTTTGAGTAGTGGTGATAACCACTATTATTTTTTGTTGTTGCCTTTTGAGGATTTTGATTTTGAATTTTGATTTCAAAGTTGAATTTGTGGTATTTTGGATTGTGAATGGCATTGATCCTTTAGGCCTTGGGGATGGCTACCCATCCTTCTCAGGGGCGTGTAGTACGAATCCATACGAATTTGGGGATCAAAGGTGTTTGGGAATTTTGATGGTGAAATTTTGGGATTTTGCTTTGGAATGGCATTGATATTTTAGGCCTTGGGTATGACTACCCATCCTTCTCAGGGGCATGTAGTATGAATCCTTATGACTTTGGGGATCAAAGGTGTTTGGGATTTTTGATAGTGAAATTTTGGGATTTTGCTTCTTGAATGACATTGATCCTTTTAGGCCTTGGGGATGACTACCCATACTTCTCAGGGGCATGTAGTACGAATCCTTATGACTTTTGGGATCAAAGGTGTTTGGGATTTTTGATAGTGAACTTTTGGGATTTTGCTTCGTGAATGGCATTGATCCTTTTAGGCCTTGGGGATGACTACCCATCCTTCTTAGGGGCGTGTAGTACGAATCCTTATGAATTTGGGGATCAAGGGTGTTTGGAATTTTTTATAGTGGTGAAGACCACTATTTATCGTGGGGAATTGGATGGGGAAGAGCTTGTCCTTATGTCAATTCTCAGCATTCTTGAACCATTCGCACAGGGGGATGAGCAGGATAACATTTTTTCTTAAGGTACCCTAGACCGCTTTGTAGGTTTCATCTTTCATTCACACAACTTGGGAATTTTTATGTGTTTTAAGCTTGTGTTGGGATGCTATGTAACAAGGCATGATCCAAGTAAAACTCTACCTTGTAAAAATCGGTCTGACTTTGTACAACATTTGATTAGAAATCTAAAGATAGCTGAATGATGAAAACCCTAAAGACATTATAATACAACTGACTATGATATGGTGAAAATGCGAAGGGCGTTATTCTTGATGGATCTTTTACAAAATGGACTGAATGTGGAAAATGATGGAATTGCCGAGTAATTACAGTCTATGGTGTGTTTGACATGTATGACCAACAAATATGCAATGTATGTATGCGATGCCTAATGCAACTCTTTTTTTTTTTTTTTACTTTTAAGATTATGCATGAAAGTGAGATGAAATTTTTTTTTTGTTATTTTTGATTATCTGTTGTTTTTGAATATTTGTTATGGACGATTTAACCTGAATGGGTGCGGACCAAGTGATTCTTACGGATCCTTGGAGGTTTTAACCAAAGGGATTATAGATACCTTTGGGGAGTTTTGGGTGACCAAACGATTCTGGGAACCCTTCAAGCTTTTGGTTTGACCAAAGAGATTATAGATACCTTTGGGGCATTTTTGGTTGACCAAGCAATTTGTGGAAACCCTTGGAGCTTTTGGGTTGACCAAAGGGATTATGGATACCTTTGGGGCTTTTTGGGGTGGACCAAGCGATTGTGGGAACCCTTGGAGCTTTTGGTTTGACCAAAGGGATTGTGGATACCTTTGGGGCATTTTTGGTTGACCAAGCGATTGCGGGAACCCTTGGAGCTTTTGGTTTGACCAAAGGGATTATAGACACCTTTGGGGTATTTTTGGTTGACCAAGTGATTGTGGGAACCCTTGGAGCTTTTTGTTTGACCAAAGGGATTATGGATACCTTTGGGACATTTTGGTTGACCAAGCGATTGTGGGAACCCTTGGAGCTTTTGGTTTGACCAAAGAGATTATGGATACCTTTGGGGCATTTTGGGGTTGACCAAGCGATTGTGGGAACCCTTGGAGCTTTTGGAGTGGGTGATGCCTCTCTAAATTTTGAATGGCATCAAATGACTGATGTTTAAGGGTTCTAGTTCTGTGATTCCTTCAATAGATGCGAGTCGGTATGTTCTAGGTCCTATTTTACTATCGATTACATAGGGACCTAACCAATTTGCCATGAATTTGTCCCTTAAATGGGGCAGCAAGTTAGAATTTTGTTGGTTCTCTTTTAATACCAAGTCACCAACCCGAAAGTCCCTCAGGTGAACTTTTGTGTTGTATGCTTTCTTAAGTCGCTCTTGATAGATACGTAAATGCTCAAGAGCATTGACGCATCGTTCGTCGAGTAATGTAAGCTGGTCTAACCGGGCCTACCATGCAGTGTCATCATCGATGAACTCTTGCATTGATATGCGTAGGGAGGGTATTTCCAACTCAAGAGGCATGACTGCCTCGGAGCCATACATTAGCAAAAATGGAGTTGCCCCAATGGGCGTCTGAATGCTAGTGTGATAAGCCCATAGGGCAAGTGGTATTTGGATGTGCCAATCCTTATGACTATCTGTGACCATATTTTTAAGGATAGCAACTAGCATTTTGTTTGACGCCTCTGCTTGTCCATCTGCCTATGGATAATAAGGTGTCGAGAAACTGTGCTAAATTTTTTACTTTGTTGTCAAAGCATGCACATCTTTGTTCTTAAATGATGTCTCATTATTCGAGATGATCTTGGATGGAATACCAAAATAACATATGATGTTATGTAAAATAAACTCTACAATGTAGGGCCCAGTCGTAGAGGTAAGTGAAATTGCTTCCACCCACTTAGTGAAGTACTTTGTGGCCGTTATGATAAACGTGTGATGACCTGACGATGTAGGGGAGATCTTTTTGATGAGATCTAAGCCCCACTACGAAAATGGTTAAGCCAATTGGATCGACTGCAAGGCCTGAGAAGGTACGTGTGTCAAGTTAGCATGGTGTTGACACTTCACGCACTTCCACACATATGCGCAACAATATCATTCTAAATATGGCATATAATGGCCCATGCGAAGAATGCACTTTGTGATGGCCATGCCGTTGAATTGGCCACCGCATGTACCATTGTGTGCTTGGGTGATTGCCCAAGTGGACTCCTACTAGTCCAAGAAATGGAGGAGGATCCCTTCGTAGCTCCGACGGTACAAAATATCTCCTAGCAAGACATGTTTTGCCACTTTTTGTTTGAATGATCTTTTTGTGGCATGCGACAATCCAAGTGGGAGGCTACCCAACTTGAGATAGTCTCTTATGGGTGTGTACCAATCCTGCTAATCAGAAACCTCGATGGTATGAACGGTCGATCCCTCTTGAATTTCGTCCCTAGCAAAAGTTGAGTGGGACAAAACTTGTAAAAATAGTGTTGTGTTGCTATTAAGAGGGGTTGGAGAGAAAAAATACCCCCAGTTGGCATGATTCATACTATTATGCATTCAAGAGAACCTATTCTGAGATGGTTCAATCTGGATCAGGTGGATTCCTAGTATTATGTCAGAGCTTGCACGCTCCATCACTGATTGTGATAACATTTTGACTTGAATGGTTGTCATATCACTAGAAATATCTTGCAAGATTAGTGAACCCAAAGAGACCATAGTGTTCACAAAATGATTCGATGATTGAGGGAGTGCCTCGATATCATACCATTCAAGATTTGCCAAGAATTTATCCATAAGGGCTTTGTAGGCCTACAGAACTGGGCATTTGCATTGGAATACCCCTTTCACTTGGTTGACAATTAACAATGAATCACCAAATATATTCAAGTGTTTGATGTTCATGGTGATGGTTTTCTAAAGACCTAGGAGCAAGGTTTCATATTTAGCATTGTTATTGGTGCATGAGAAATCAAGTTTAAATGATAAAGGCATTGGAGCCCCTTGCGGTGTGAAAAACATGATTCCTACGCCACCCCCTTGCTCACATTTAGAACCATCAAAAAATAAGGTTATGTCCGCCTGTGACTCAGGCTCATCAAAATCTGGCGATTCTAAGACATGGAAGACCCCATCATCGGGCAGCTCTATGGTCAGAGGTTGAACGTCTTCAAGAGGAGCCTCTGCTAGTTGATCGGTGATGACTTGACCTTTGATGGAATTTTTTCTAATGAATTCGATGTCAAACTCCGTCAACAACATGATCCATTTTGTCGTGCGACTACTATGATAAGTACGACTCATCATGTACCATAATGGATTCTCCTTAGACACAACATACGTCGTATTTCTCAGCATGTAATGGCATAGCTTTTTGGTGGCAAATACCATCGCCAAGCATAGCTTCTCAACATATGCATAGTTAAGTTCATAACTGACCAGGGTGTGGCTAAGATAATAATTAGCATGTTCTTTATGTAATTCATTTTTCTGGGCTAGCATGGCACCCAGTGCTACCTCAGTAGCTGAGATATATGAATAGAATGGCACTCCTGGTCTAGGTGGTGCCAATACTGGTGGCGAAGCCAAGTATTTTTTGATGTTGTCGAAGGCTTATTGGCACTCGTCATCCCAATGAAATGCTAACCCCTTGTGCAATAATTTATTCATGGATCGGCACTTGTCAGATAATTATGCTATGAAGCGCTTGATCGACGTCACCTTACCCTACAAGCTTCTGAGCTTCTTGATGGTGGTTGGGGGAAGCATTTCAAGGATTGCCTTGACTTTATTTGGATCTACCTCAATGCCTCATTTTGAGACTATGAAACCCAAGATTTTTCAAGATGTGATGCCAAATACACACTTCTTGGGGTTTATCCTAACCTTGTGTTCGATGAGGCGATCAAGGATCTTGCATAGGTCATCGAGATAATTTTGGCACAAAAGATATTTGGACAATAGATCATCCATATAATCTTCCAAAGTTTTATGCATGTGATCGTGGAAGATGTATGTCATAGCGCATTGGTAGGTGGTGCCAATGTTTTTAAGGCCAAAGGGCATGACCTTATAACAAAATTTCCCCCAAGGCGTCGTGAACACCATTTTTAGTTGATCATCAAGATTGATACGAATCTAGTTGTATCTCGAGAAACCATCCATGAGGGAAAGCATTTTGTGGCCTGTTGTAGCGTCTACCAATGCGTCGATGCTAGGCAAGGGGAAATCATCCTTGGGACTTGCTTTGTTTAAACCTCAAAAATTTGTGCATATGCAAATCCTCCCGTCAGGATTTTTGACGGGTACCATGTTGGACAGCCATGGTGGGTAATCTACACAGATGACAAAATGTGCATCCAACAACTTTTGTAGCTCGTCTTTGACCATTAAGGCCACTGTTGGGTGCATCTTACATAGCTTTTGCTTGACTGGCTTGATTGTCTGATCAAGTGTTAGATTATGCATGACTAGCTGTGGGTCTAGCCCCGGCATGTCTTTGTAGGACAATGCAAAAACTTCCTTCTTATCTTTGAGAAGGGCAATGTAATCAGCTTGCTCTTTAGGGGATAGACTTACCCCCAGCTTGATGATTTGCATATTCATTGGAACAAAACCAATGTCTACATCAATCGTCTCTTCGACTGACATGTGGGATCCATCCTCCAACTGGTGTGGAGTTGGGATCAGGTGGATATCATTTGCTGAATTTAGATTTGCATTGGGAATTTCGGGTTCCTCTTCAACATGGAATATATCCTGAGTCTGTCCTGGGGTGAAATGGAACATCTCACTGCAAGGCTAGTACTCTGATGGGGATGGTGGTGAGTCAGCATGATCCCAATCTATGGCATCTAGCTATAGATACAATGATCGTGTTGTATCGGCTGGATTGTAGATGGGGGTGGTTAAATCAATGTATATCATGTTGATGGATTGAGTTTGGTCTCCATTACCTCGTGGGTGTTGATTCATACATCCTTGGTGATCCTTGTACCCCAGATCTGGATTTATGGGTATTGGCACAAAAGGATCGACCCTATGTATAGACAGAAGGACAGGGTCTACCCTAGGCACTGATGGCCCTATAGGGTCTCTAGGTGGGATGTGCTCCCTGTATGCCCGAAGTGGTGGATGAAGCACTTGGTTTAATTGTGCTTGGTTTAAATGCCACCTATGCCTTGGTCCCATATTTAAATGTTCAAACATATCATCGATGTCTATGGGGTATTCCTGTTGCCTCATATGGTTGAGATATGCCATCTTAGTCTCATCCTCATAGTCGCTATCAAATATCCATAGGCCTTCATTGGCTTTGACAACTATGTGCCCCTCTTGCTGGTATAGCCTCCCACTAGGCGTTTCTTGATCACTATCCTCACTCTCTACGAAAACCTAAAATCTGGCATGCAGGTAGTCGATGTTGGGGAAGATACTTGGATCTTCTTCCTCCAGTGGATCACCTGGCCTTATGGTCGACATGGGAGGCTCATTTTGTTCAAGCAAGTTGATTTGGTCCCTTCTGATGGGCTGTCGTTAAGCACATCATTAATTCTCAATAAATTTGTCAATCCAGGGTGGTGTCCAAGGGTATTTACAAGAGAAAGTTCAAGCAAGGTTGTAGTTCAGTTCATTTGGAAGTGTTGTGACTGTTTCACAACTAGCCCCAAAGCTTGGGGACCCACATTTTTTTTTGATAAATTTTGGTGTGGTTTTTGTCTTTTTCTTTTTTATAGGTTTATTAAAGTGTTTATAATTCAAATATTAACTTTTGGGTTAATTCATGTTTAAGAAAATAAATAAACTAAAAAAAAAAGGAATTAAAAATATAAATAAATAAATAAAACAAAAAAAAAAATAAATAAATAAAAATAATATATATATATATATAAACAAATGAACATAAAATAAAAACAAAAAAAAATAATAATAAAAACAAAAAGGGATAAGATATATATATATATATATATATATATATATATATATATATATATATATATATATATATATATATATAATCTTATATTTTCATGGTGGCCACGTATAGCTCTTAAAGCTTTTAAAGCACCTTTTATTAGCTTTAAGTAGTATGTAGTGGTAGGTTTGTTTTTTTAGCTTTTTTGTTTTTTTGTTTAAGTTTTAATCTTTAATTTTTTCATGTTAGTTAAGTGAAATTTAGTTTTTGTTTTTTTAACGTGTTCTTTTTCTTTTTGCAGGGTATTGCGTAGGAAACGAAAGGGCCAGGAGAAAAGAAGCTCCACAAGTAACATAAACATCTTAAGTTATGAAGTTTGGTTTTGGATTGAATAAGTTTTAATTTAAAGATGTGTGTTTATTTGACATGTTTTGTTTGTCTATATAAAAAAAAAAAATGATGATGAAAAAGTTGCCTTGAGATGTTAACTTATGCCTAAAATCAGGAGAATATGAAATATTGGAATTGTCTTGAAGAAGCTCCACAAGTAACATAAACATCTTAAGTTATATTGTTTGATTTTGTGATGCATGAAAGAGTTAGTTTTGCATGACAAATCATTCCATTTGCAATTCAAGAAATAATGCATTCATGTTCCATCTCACCTTACATACATCTCATCTTAGTTACATATGCATCTTAGGTACAAGCCATTAAAGTATGTCAAATCCTCTTAGGGTTGTGTTATAACATATGTGTAAGTAAATCCTAAGGTTGGAAACTGAGTCTTGAGATATCTAGAACCAAGCACGTCTCATACATTAAAAAGGCTCGTGAGCAAAATGATCAAAACCTAACTTGGAGGAAAATATTGGGCGAAAGAAGTTTTTCATGTCTATCCTGTTATGCAACATGATCCTTAAAACAGTGGTTTTGACCACTTCCATAGAGCTTAAAGCCTAAAATCAGAGTAGTAAGGATAGGTTTAAATCCTCATCAAACTTAGGTTGAGGATCCAATTCCCCAAAGCTTTGATTTGACCCACATGGAGTAGTAAGGATAGGGTATAAATTCTCATCTCGGTTGGTTGAGAATCTAATTCCCCAAAGCTCTTATGTCTCATTTCATAATCAGTCTTGGATTGTAAGGATCGTACTATTTGTCCTCTACAAAGGATGGGTAGTCATCCCCAAGGTCTAAGCAATAAAATTAATATTTTCCATTTACATCTAAATTTTGGATTGGAAGGATCGTACTACTTGTCCCTAGCAAGGATGGGTAGTCATCCCTAAGGTCCAAGAAGTAAAAAATAAATTTTTCCCATCTCATCTTTATATTGGATTGGAAGGATCGTACTACTTGTCCTCTAGCAAGGATGGGTAGTCATCCCCAAGGTCCAAAGAAATGAAGATAAGTTTTGGATTGTGGGGTTAAGTATGCCCATGCATGGCAACATGTCTTGTCTAAAAAACAAGACCACTGATTGTCCAAATGGTTAGACTAGCATGACCATTTCTTCCATAATTGGTTTAATTATTTTGCTTAAAGTGAGGTAATGAATTCTAAATCGGAATAGTAAGGATAGGGTTAAACTCTCATCTCGGTTGGTTGGGAGTCTGATTCCCCAAAGTTCTGATTTCACTTTCACTTGCACATGGGTTCAAGATAGTAGGGACTCATAACCAACTTTGGGATATATAATAAAGCAATTCATATAGTTGATCCTAAGAGGGTTTGGCAATCTTGAATGCTTGTACATAATAATAGAAGAATGACCATGCATTTTATGAAAGCAAAATCTCCTAGCACATTCATTAGGATACACAAATCATTCACCATCCCACATATGCATTCATGCAAAACTGATAATGGAGTGTGGATCAATTTCAAATGATAGGGAAAGAAACACATTGCACACACCAAGCTGATGCCTAGCGATTCTGATGTTTCATGTATTTCTGATCTTTTGGAATTCTTTGGATATTTGTTGACGCTTGTGTTAAAGTTTTGAAGTGTGTTTTCAGGTTTTCTTTTTGGGTTCTCATCAAAATGCTCAGGAGCATTTCCCAGCAGAGTCGCCATTTGTTGTGACTGTTTCACAACTAGCCCCAAAGCTTGGGGACCCACATTTTTTTTGATAAATTTTGGTGTGGTTTTTGTCTTTTTCTTTTTTATAGGTTTATTAAAGTGTTTATAATTAAAACATTAACTTTTGGGTTAATTCATGTTTAAAAAAATAAATAAACTAAAAAAAAAAGAATTAAAAAAATAAATAAATAAATAAAACAAAAAAAAAGGAAAAAAGAAAGGATAAATAAAAATAATATATATATATATATATATAAACAAATGAACATAAAATAAAAACAAAAAAATAATAATAATAAAAACAAAAAGGGATATATATATATATATATATATATATATATATATATATATATATATATATATATATATATAATCTTATATTTTTCATGGTGGCCACGTATAGCTCTTAAAGCTTCTAAAGCACCTTTTATTAGCTTTAAGTAGTATGTAGTGGTAGGTTTGTTTTTTTAGCTTTTTTGTTTTTTTGTTTAAGTTTTAATCTTTAATTTTTTCATGTTAGTTAAGTGAAATTTAGTTTTTGTTTTTTTAACGTGTTCTTTTTCTTTTTGCAGGGTATTGCGTAGGAAACGAAAGGGCTAGGAGAAAAGAAGCGCACGACATGGAGAACGCCAAGCGAATGGAATTTTAAACGAAACGGAGAGCTGCGAATAGCATTGGAAATGAAATGAAGAGTTGGAAAACCAATGAAAGGGCATATTGAATATATATATTTTTTAAATAGGCCATACAAACACAAAAAGCGGAGGAAAACAGGAGCGGAAATGGTGGCATGGCCAAATGGGAACTTTGGGCATGGCCACATTTGTAAAGCAGGGATTTTAATTGGAATGTGAAAGCTTTTATTCAGAAATTTCAGGCCTTGTTAGCAAGAAAGAATGAGAAATTTTCTGCATGCTTAATTTTAATTGTTTTATTTTTCCCCTTTCAGATTTCAGACTTGTATGTGAAATTGATGCCATTATTTTGGGTTGTTTCATGTGAATGTTTGCAATCTGGAAATTATTTAAGACCCTAGGAACCAGCACCTAGTTTACTTTGATTGTGTTTATTTTGCAGGTCAAATAAGCTAGGTTGAATGTACGAAACTCTCACGTATTCGGTTTTGCAGGACGGGGTGCTATCAAACTGAAGGAGCTTTTGCATTGCTGTGTTTTCAGCAATTATTTTGATGCAAACTTTAATTTTCTGTTTCCAAAAATTTTAATTTCAGAATTTTTTCCTATTTTCAGGCATTAAAATAAACATTAAAAAAATTTCAAAATCTAAAAATGATTTCACCATTGCGTAGATTATAATTCAGACTTCAAATATGCACTTTGAAATTTCATTTTCGGACTTGTTTAGTATTTTTAAAAATTCATCGAAGTTGTTGTTTTGTCACAGATTTTAAAAATCCGAAAATAGAAATTTTCCATTTTAAGGTCAAATTTCGTTTTTCTAGTTTTGTTTTGCATTCATGAGCCTATGATGACATTCCCTTCATGGAAATTCCAATTTCATTGAAGGAGTGATGTTTTATGGCATTTTCACAAATTTCCATTTTGGGCCTAAAATTACCCTTTCTTCATAAAAATTCCAATTTTACGAAAGAGGGATAATTTGAGTACTACATTGAAGGTATTTTCCTTAAAGCACTTAATTGTTCATCTTGATGAAAATTTGATTTCATTCAAGAGGGATATGTTAAAGTGACATTTTGAAGCTATATTTGAAGACCCTATTCATCATTAAGGATTTAATGCAAGATAAAATCTATCTTAAAATCATCAAGATAAAAGGAATTAAAGCATTACATCGTGGTCATATGAGGGCCAACTCACATTTACTTTATCAGGGTTCAATGAACAATCATTAAATTTTCATAGTAAAATAAACCAACAGTGCCCCTTGTTTACAGTTACTTGCAATCACTAAGGTGTTCCAAGCATTTAAATTGAATATATTTATTTGATTCACATAGGCAAATGCTAATATAACAAAAACCTTGGAGAAGTTGTTTGTTTAACTTCTTTGCAAGAGGGGATTTGGAACCCGCATCCTACTGGAGAGTGTGCTTTCACAATTGGGTGAAAACACCACTCAACAGATTGGCGCTAGAAGGAGGGCATGAAACGGTTTATTTCATCATGATTTTAAATGCTTAAAATTGCTTAAGAGCTTTACAACACATTTGGATTGTTCATACAGAAATAAAGTAATTTAATTTTTCAGAATTTTGGTCTCATGCAATTACTTTTCATTTGATTTTAATGAATACATCTCTTAGTTGATGCTAACTTGATTTCTGTTTTATATTGCAGGTTGAATATTCAACAGATTTGGTTCTAAAATTACATTTTAAGTTCACTAATGGCAACACTTGAGGAGCAAAGGGTATCCCTGAGAGCTAAAATAACATCTCTAAGAGAGAGAATGGTATTAATAATAGAGGATCATTATAAGGGTTTGTCTATACATGTGGTACCATATCATGTTCCTAAAATGTTATTGGATTTTTTACGGTGTTTTAATCAAGAGGTACCACTAGGATACTTGCAAAAGCTGCATGTATACAAGAGTACATTGTGTCAATTCCAGATTTTTTTTGAGGAGGTGGCTTGTAAGTTATTTGCATACATTTTGGATGATAGACCATTCTTTTGGTATAGCCAACTACCCATGGAGGTTAGGACTTCTTGGATACAACTAGAAGCAGCCTATCTTAATCATTTTGGTAATCAAGCTGACTTAGAAATATTGAAAAATCAGTTTACCTCCATATGTAAAGAGTCTAATGAATCCTTGAGTCAATTCAATGAAAGATTTCGTGAGTTGCACTCCCAAATGTGGGAAAATTTTAACACATCAGAAGAAGAAGCCATGGAAGTATACCTAGGAGCCATACACCCCATACTTGCTTCACTCATTGAGGAAAAACTGAGTGGTTTGTCCCTAGAGAGAATCCATGAGATCTTAGAAGAGATAGAACGACAAGGTCTTGAAGAAGAAAAGGCACAACATATTCACATGAGAGATTGTTCTTTTGATGCCAACCTACACCAACCATCAAACATAGCACCCTCCACTCCAATGATATCTAAGGTAAATGATCAAGGGGATGAATTTGAATACCCAAATTTTACAACCACCTTAGATGTAGTCCACGAGGAGGTGCAAATTGCTAAGACAACATCCAATAGTGAGGATCATGTAGAGATACATGATTATCTAGATTCAACAATGTTTGATATATGTGAATGGATGGAACCCACCATAGAATTGAATGAAGTGGTTGAAAGAGAAATGGAAAGAAAATCAATAAATAAATTTGAAGATATGATAGAATTTCACCACTTGTTCTTGGAAGATACTATTGATGAAATGTGTAAAATTAAAGATCAAGAAATTCTTCACCCTCCAAATTATGATAATGAATCATGGGTTACTAATTTGGACAATGATAGCCTTATAAATTTGAATTCAAGAAATAACCCACTTTTGGAAATAATTGAACCATCTAAGGAAGGTGAAGACGAATTTGATGAGAAACACATTGATGATTTGGAAAATGTTGAAGAAATAGTTGAGCATCACCACTTGATTTTGAAAGATGATTATTATGATGCTTGGAAGAAGTGGGAAGACTTCACTCTTTCCAAAGCTACTAATGAAACTTGTGTGCCAATTGATATGCAGGATGACATAATTGCCTACTCAAAGGAAGATATTACAACTCCTATACAATTTGAGGATGTTTTGGAAGAGGGTTTCAAATCTCATAAAATTTTGGAAGATTATAATGATCCTATTGCCAAGAACAAAGAAAGAAGAGAATCTATGAATGAATCAAAAGATCATGTCACAAATATCATGGAGTTTCATCTCACAGATTTGGATGACGATTTTTACAATGGTTGGGGAAGGTATGGTAATGCATTATTTTCTCACATCCCTATAGATGAAACTCATATTTCACTTGACATGCAGGATGGTGAGCCTTCTACATCATACGAAGATCTCATATTCGCAAGATTTGAAAAGGGGACAAAATATAAATTCATTGAAAGTGTGGATGCAAGTTTGCATGATGATTTTGGGGATTCAAATGAAGAGATGCCATGGATAGTGAACAAAGAATTAGAACCAAATGATAAAGAGATGGATCAATTGGAAGCAACTCAAATAAGTGATCATCAAAGCAGATTACTTGACATACACTTTGACCAAGAGTGTTTGAGGATTGAAAAGGATGACCATATTTTGAATTTAAATAATTTGAATGATGAAATGTCACTAAAGGTAAATGAAAAACAAGGTATAATTTTTAATCACACCTTTAATAACATGGTTTTAATGAATGGAAAAGAAGTTGATGCACTTGAATTGTTAAATAAAATTCATCAACAATTACTAATTGAATCTAGGATAAAAACTTTTAATGATCCTAATTTAGTAAATATCCTAGATGCTTGTAAATTGTTACACAAATTTGATTGGCCTATAAATTTGGAAAATGATTTGGCTTTGAAGTTTGTAGAAATAGGATCTTACTTACAAAATTGCATATTTGAAAAGGATAGCCTAATTCTAAATCAAGGAGGCAATTATGAAGTTCACATTTTAAAGAATAGACAAGATAAAATTGAAAATCATTTATTGTCTAATCATTCTAGTAATTTGATGCTCACCTATGGGAGTATTATTGGAACTAAATCAAATTGGTATGGTGAGCATGGCAAGTGGAAATTTGTTGCGTTGTTTGGTCTGATCTTAGATTCCCACAACATTTGGCATGCATATTATGAGCAGTTCATAAAAATTTCAAAGTATATCAAATAGACGTAAAATCAGCATTTCTAAATGGAAAACTGGAAGAAGAGGTTTACATTGAGCAGCCAGATGGTTTCCAACTCGGTGATAATCCCAACTTTGTTTGCAAGTTGAAGAAAGCTTTGTATGGTTTGAAATAGGCACCTAGAGCATGGTATGCAATGCTGGATAGCTATCTGATTCAACAGGGGTTCAAGAAAGATTTTGTGGACAGCAATCTATATGTCAAAACAGAGAATGGCCATCTTATTGTCCTTGTTGTTTATGTAGATGATATCATTTTTGGCAGCAGAAATGATAAGTCCTATAGAGACATAGCAAATAAAATGAAGAAAGAATTTGAGATGTCTATGATTGGTAAACTTTCTTATTTCCTTGGACTGCAAGTCAATCAAAATGAAAATGGGATTTTTATCTCTCATGTCAAATATGTGAAAGAAATGTTGAAAAAGTTCACAATGGAGGATAGTAAACCTGTTAGCACTCCCATGACAACAGGTTGCAAGTTTAGCAAGGATGACAAACCTTCAGATGTAGATCAAACCATGTACAGATCTATGATTGGAAGCCTCATCGTATTTGATGACTACCGGACCATATATCTTACAGGCAGTATGCATGGTAGAAAGATTTCAGGCTAGTCCCAAAGAGACTCATGTGACAGCTGTGAAGAGGATTTTTAAGTACCTCAAGGGTACTATGGAGTATGGGTTATGGTACCCAAAAGGTAAGGACTTCACTCTTATTGTATATTTTGATGCAGATTGGGTAGGATGTATTGATGACAGAAAGAGTACCAGTGGAGGAGCATTTTATCTTGGAGACAGGCTAGTAGCATGGCACAGCAAGAAACAAGAATCAGTCTCTCTATCCATAGCAGAGGCAGAATACATTGCAACAACATGTTGTACGCAGATATTATGGATGAGACAAACCCTGAAAGATCTTGGTATTCACTTCAAAGAGCCAATTTTTGTTAAATGTGATAACACCAGTGCTATTAACATCTCAAAGAATCTGGTTATGCATTCAAGAACCAAACATATTGCAATCCGGTATCACTTTTTGAAGGATAAAGTTGCAGAAGGAGAGGTTAAATTGGATTTTGTTCCAACTACAGAGCAAGTAGCAGATATATTCACAAAACCATTGCCCAAGGAAGTTTTTGAGTACCTTCAGAGTAAGTTGGGAGTTGTCACGCTTCCCAAGAACTGACTATCAATTGGGACCACATTCTTAGGGGGAGCATTTATGCCTAGGCTTATAGTTTTGCTCATATTCATGATTTTTTCTAACTATAACAATGTTTGTCTGAGAATGGTGTGCATAGACTCAGGGGGAGTCTACAGCAGCCCTTTGGTATTATTGTCAAAGGGGGAGAAGAATTACAGGAGATTACATGAGTGTTGCCAACAATTCCAAATGGGGAGATTGTTGAGCAAGGTGCAGCAAAAGTATTGTCATTGTTGTCAACATAGACAGATAGATCAGTTGATGCAGTGGACAGGATTTCAAAGGTCAGTGAGAGCATTTACAGTGAATATCCAAGAAGACAGAAGTGGCCTAGATTCAAGGATCAAAGAAAAAGACAAGTAAGAAAACTGTCGCAATATCGCGACATGTTTTCTGTCGCGATATCGTGACAAGTTGAGAAGAAAGAAGGCAGAAAGAAAAACTGTCACGATTTCGCGACATATCGGAGGAGAGAGAAAATGCTGGCAAAACTGTCATGATTTTGCGACATATCGAAGGAGAGAGAAAAAGCTGAAAAAGCCGTTGCGATATCGCGACATGTTGGAGGCAGAGAAGCCAAGTGGAAAAACTGTCGTGATTTTGCAACATGATGGCAGAGAAGAAGGCAAATAAAAAAACTGTCATGATTTTGTGACATGTTGGATGAAAGAGAAAGTGCAAGGAAAACTATCACGATTTCGTGACATGTTGGAAGAGAGAGAAAGCGCAAGAAAAACTGTCGCAATTTCGTGACATGTTGGAAGCAAAGAAGGCAAGTAAGAAAACTGTCACGATTTCGTGACATGTTTGGAGAGAAGGCACAAGCAAAGAAAACTATCATGATTTTATGACATGTTTGGAGAGAAGGCGTAGGCAAAGAAAACTGTCACGATTTCACGACATGTTTGGAGAGAAGGCGCAGGAAAATAAAATTGTCACGATTTCACGACAAACTGCAAGAGAGATAGTACGAACAAAAATATGTCACAATTTCATGACAGGTTCGAGAGAAAGAGCTGGCAAGGAAGAGTGTCGCGATTTCATGACAATATGCAAGAGGAAGCGCTAAGGAGAAAAAGTGTCACGATTTCGTGACATGTCAGGTTTTCGCGACCCGAAGGGAAGAAAAGCGCCAAGGAGAAAAAGTGTCACGATTTCGTGACATGTCGAGTTTTCGCGACCCAAAGAGGAGAGAGAGTGTACGGAGGCAAGTGTGTCACGATTTCACGATATGTTGTGTTTTCATGGGTGAAAGATAGAGAAAGGCACAAGGCAGCGAATGTGTCGCGATTTCGTGACATGTGTTTTCACGGGAAAAATACAGAGAAAGGCACAAGGCAGTGAATGTGTCGTGATTTCGTGACATGTGTTTTTGCGGGCCAAAGACAGAAAAGGCACAAGGCAGCGAAAGTGTCACGATTTCGCGACATGTTTCGTTTTCACGGGTGAAAGGCAGAGAAGTGCAAGGAAGCGAAAAGTGTCACGATTTCGCAACATGTCTGGTTTTCGCTAGTGCAAGCCAAGTAGAGTGTACGAAAGCAAAAAGTGTCACGATTTCACGACATGTCTGGTTTTCACTAGTGCAAGCCAAGTAGAGTGTACGAAAGCAAAAAGTGATGCAGGAGCATCCGAAAACAGTAGGGCAATCCTGCGTCATCCAAAAAAAAATTAGTTCTTTTTAAGTTCTTTGCACTTTGATCTTTTTATTTTTGGCATCGAAGAAGGTTTTGTAAAGCAATGTTTGGGTTTGGAGAAGTTTTAAGGCAAAGGGAGGAGGGGTCGCGAAATCGTGACATGTCGCGATTTCATGACATGTCGCGAAATTGCGACCTCGAAAGCTGTTGTGAAGCTTTGGCGGGTTCCGTCGCGATATCGCGACGTCGCGGTATCGCGACGTCGCGATATCACGATCGAATTTCAAAGGCAAAAGAGAAGGGTTCCAAACGTCGCGATATCGCGACGTCGCGATATCGCAACGGTCACCAATGCAAAGTGAAGGAGAAAGGGTCCTGTCGCGATATCGCGACCGGTTAGAAACCGCCACGTGGCATTTTCACAAGACAACGCAAGGCAGAGAAATTTACGAGGAGCTTCAGCAAAGAGTTGAGGCTTGAGGAAGCGTTTTTGGTCGCGATATCACGACATGTCACGATTTCGTGACCTGTCGCGATATCGCGACCAAGTAAAATCATGACCAAAGAAAATGAACCGAAGACCGGACAAGGCGAGGATTGGACACGTGGGCAGCCACGTGTATCAAAACTATGGAGAGGGGCACGTGTTTTGGAAACGTTGTGGATAGAGGTGGGTAAAGCCAAGTATGTATGCGGACAACCAGGGGAGGTCAGATTTAACACGTGGACAGCTACGTGTATTGAATCAAGATGAGAGCCACGGCCGCGTTTCTTTTCTTTTATTGACAAAGTAACAGGAACAGGCAATGGAACAGACGCAAGTAATGGCCATTATGGAGGAGACCACGAGTACAGGAGATCGATCTGACGAAGACGGCGGTTGCAGGTCGAGGAAAACCATTAATGCAAGCTCCATGGTGGTTCGGGCGATGGCCCATTTATGGCAAAATTTGAATTCTCGTCCTGGGGGGAAATTTGAATTTGAAATTTGTTTGGTGGAGGCATTGATTGCCTGGAGGACTGAGGCCTCGTTAAAAACTCGGAGAAAATCTTTGTAAAGGGGATGGTGAAGTTCGGGATTGGGGGAAGAAGTGTTGTGCCGGGGGAAAGTTACTACAGTATTTTGGTATTGAATGAATTAATGAAAATTTTTGTGAATTTACTGTGAGATTGTCTGTGTGAATCCCGGATTTGCCATCAAGTGGTATCAGAGCAGGAGCTCCTGAGCGTGTAACAGATCGCCGGAGAAAGAGGCAGTTACACCAGGATCTGTGGGAAGATTTAAAAATAAATATATATATATATATATAATGCCTCCACGAAGGAACCGAGGCGGAGGAGGAGGTGTGGTGCCGGTCGAAGACTTTCGGGCCTTGCAAAGGCAAGTTCAAGCCTTGCAAGCAGAGTTACGCAGAAGGCGCGAACCCGGAGGGGAAGAGGAAAGTGAAGATGAAGTTGAAGAGGAAGAACAGTCTGAGGAAGAAGCAGAAGCTGTGGATCCAGCTCAGGCCCGGTTGTATAAGGCCATCTCTCAGATTGGAAAGCAGCCTAAAATGGAGGTTTCTACATACTCGAGAAACCTAAATCCAGAAGAAGTGATTGACTGGATAAATGATTTGGAGGAATATTTCGAGTATGAGGAAGTTGAAGACCCTAACCGAGTCAGATTTGCTAAGACGAAGTTGAAGGGCCATGCCAGCATTTGGTGGAGAGGAATCCAGTTGGAGAGGAACAGGAGAGGGAAGGAGAGAATAACGAGATGGGATAGAATGGTGGAGAAGCTTAAAAGACAGTTCATCCCGACAGATTACGAGTTGGATCTGCTAAGAAAAATGCAGAGCTTGAGACAGACAAACAAAACTGTCCAAGAGTACACTGAAGAGTTTTACAAAATTTCTATTAGAACAGGGCATTTAGAGGCAAACAAAGAGAAGGTAGCCCGTTACATTAATGGGTTGAGGCTTGGTATCCAGGAAGAACTGAGCCTGGTTCGATTAAACACCATTGAGGATGCTTACCAATTTGCCTTGAAGGTAGAAGAAAAGCTGAACAGGCGGTTTGAAGGCAAGCAAAGAGGAAGAGGCCGAGGTGGAAGGACTGGTGGGAGAACCAGTGGGGAAAAGTACAAGGATCCGAAGAAGACTGGTGAAGCCAGATAGTAACCAGGACCAAAAGGAAGAGGATGTTTATCAGCCTCGAGATCGAAACAACTACCCAAGAGGACGGGGTGGATCTGGACGAGGATTTGGAAGAGGAGTATTTCGTGGAACGTGTTTCCACTGTGGTGAAGAAGGACACCGGGCATTTGAATGTCCACAACACCGAGAAAGAACAAACAAGAGGCCTGAGGGTCCAGCCAGAGCTATTGTGGCGGAGGAGGATGTTGAATCCGAGCATTCCGAAGAAGCAGAGAGGGGAGAGACAATGATTGTAAGAAGAGTCCTGTTGAACGGGGAGAAGGACACAGACCAGAGGAAAAGCTTATTCCACACTAGATGTAAATGTGCGGGCAAGGTTTGCAATATCATTATTGATAATGGTAGCACGGATAACCTGGTTTCTGAGGAAATGGTTACCAAGTTACAGCTAGAAAGGAAGAAGCACCCACACCCATACCGGGTCGCATGGTTGCAAAAGGACCACAGAGCTTTGGTCAATGAGCAGTGTTCTGTTAAATTTAACATTGGAAATTATTGTGATGAGGTCCTGTGTGACATCTTGCCCATGGATGCTTGCCACATGTTGCTGGGGAGACCCTGGCAGTTTGACCGAAGTGCAGTACATGATGGCCGAGCCAACACCTACTCATTGACAAAGAATGGTGTACGCCATAAACTAAAGCCCTTGAAGGATGCAGATGAAAAGGTATGTCATATTTCTAGAGTCTGTTTAGTTGAGGGGAGAGAGTTTATGAACGGGTTAAAGCGTGAACATTTATGTTATGCAATAATCCCTAGAGTTAGGGGGAAGGAATGCCAGGATACCCCAACAGAAATTCTAAATCTGCTGGAGGAATTTCCAGACATTGTGTCTGACAATGTGCCCGAGGGCTTACCCCCTATGAGAAAAATTAGCCATCATATAGATTTAATACCAGGATCAAGCCTGCCAAATAAAGCTGCGCACAGGATGACACCTGTAGAGACTGAGGAATTAAATAGACAGGTCCAAGAATTATTAGAAAAGGGATTAATTCGGGAAAGCTTGAGCCCATGCGCAGTCCCTGCAGTGCTGGCGCCAAAGAAGGATGGGGAATGGAGGATGTGTACAGATTCACGGGCCATCAACAAAATTACTATTAAGTACAGATTCCCGTTACCAAGAATGGATGATATCATGGACTGTTTAAGTGGAGCTGAGTACTTCACAAAGATTGACCTGAAAAGTGGCTATCATCAAATCCGTATCCGAGAGGGAGATGAATGGAAGACAGCCTTCAAAACAAGAGAAGGCCTGTTTGAGTGGTTGGTCATGCCCTTTGGACTGTCCAATGCACCAAGTACCTTCATGCGGCTGATGAATGAAGTACTGAAAGAATTTTTGGGAAAGTTTGTTATTGTTTATTTAGATGATATATTGATATTCAGCAGGACCCTGGAGGAACACCTGATGCATATCAGGAGGGTCTTTGAAAAGCTGCAAGAAGAACAGTTATTAATAAATTTGAAAAAGTGTAATTTTGTCAAGAAGGAATTGGTATACTTGGGGTTTGTAATCTCAGCAGAAGGCCTGAAGATGGACCCCGAAAAGGTGAGAGCCATCATTGAATGGCCTACTCCAAGGAGCACAACATAAGTGAGGTCATTCCATGGTCTGGCCAGTTTTTATAGGAAGTTCATAAAGAACTTCAGCAGTATTTGTGCACCTCTCACAGAGACAATGAGGGGAGATAAAAAGGAGTTCAAATGGACATCAGGGGCTGAAAGGAGCTTTGATACATTGAAGAGAAAAGTTACAGAACAGCCTGTTTTGGCACTTCCAGACTTCAACAAGGTATTTCAGGTGGACTGTGATGCCAGTGGCAGTGCAATAGGGGCGGTACCGAGTCAAGGAGGCAAGCCAGTTGCTTATTTCAGTGAAAAGTTAAATGATGCTCGAAAAAAGTATTCTGTCTATGATCAAGAATTTTATGCTATAGTTCAGGCCCTGAAGAAGTGGAGACATTATTTATTACCAAAGGAGTTTGTACTGTTTACTGACCATCAGGCTTTGCAATACATTAACAGTCAGAAAAAACTGAACCAAAGGCACATGAAATGGGTGGAGTTCCTCCAAAGTTATACCTTTGTACTGAAGCACAGAAGTGGGAAGTCAAACAGAGTTGCGGATGCCTTAAGCAGAAGGCAGACTCTGCTGACCAGATTGACAGTAGAAGTAGTGGGGTTTGAAGAACTGAAGGGTCTATACCCTACAGATCCAGATTTTGTAGAAGCCTGGGAGGCTTGCTCAATACCTCTTACTATGGATAGAACAAAATGGTTGGATTTCTTAATCCAAGACGGAATGTTGTTCAAGGGTAGTAA
The DNA here is from genome assembly GCA_028583015.1 of Wollemia nobilis. Lineage (NCBI taxonomy): Eukaryota > Viridiplantae > Streptophyta > Pinopsida > Araucariales > Araucariaceae > Wollemia > Wollemia nobilis. Next base: position 112,190 of record JAQPPZ010004643.1, read on the forward strand.
GTTGTGCATTCCCAGAAGTTCCATGCGGGAGAATTTAATCAAAGAAAAGCACAACGGAGGATTGGTTGGGCATTTTGGTAGGGATAAGACCATTGCCTTGATTGAGGAAAATTACTACTGGCCACAACTTCAGCAAGATGTACGGAAGTTTGTGCAAAGTTGTAGAATATGCCAGATGGCAAAGGGTGTAAAACAAAATACAGGACTGTACCAGCCATTACCTGTGCCTGAGAGACCATGGGAGGACATAAGCATGGACTTTATCCTTGGATTGCCGAGAACACAGAGGGGAAATGATTCAGTATTTGTAGTAGTTGATCGGTTCTCCAAAATGGCACATTTCATTCCCTGCCAGAAGACAAGTGATGCAGTCCACATTGCTGGGTTATTCTTCAAGGAAGTGGTACGACTTCACGGTCTGCCAAGAAGCATAGTTTCTGACAGAGATACCAAGTTTGTTGGGTACTTTTGGAGAACTCTGTGGAAGAAGATGAAAACAGACCTGAAATTCAGTTCTGCATACCACCCACAGACTGACGGACAGACAGAGGTGGTGAACAGAAGCCTGGGTAATCTATTGAGATGTTTGATATCAGATCAGCCTAAAGGATGGGATTTAGTTTTACCACAGGCGGAATTTGCTTATAACAGTTCAGTTAATAAGAGCACCAACAAGTCTCCATTCCAGATAATATACGGGAACAGCCCAAGAAATGTGTCTGAACTGAGGAAGTTGGACAAAAGAGAAAAGTGCAGTGCCGAGGCCGAAGAATTTGCGGAGCATATGAAAAGTCTGCATGAAGAAGTAAGAAAACAAATTATAAAAATGAATACTCAATACAAGACAAGGGCAGACCGAAGCGGCGGTTCAAGGAGTTCAAAGTGGGAGATGAGGTCATGGTGCATCTCAGGAAGGAGAGATTCCCTGCCAAAACTTATAACAAATTGAAGATGAAGAAGTTTGGACCATGCGAAAATACGGGAAGGCGGGAGTCAGGAAATGCATATGAAGTGGAGTTGCCCAATTGGCTTGATATTTCACCTATTTTTAATGTTTCAGATTTAGTGGAATATCATGAGGGGGAGGGTACGGAAATAGCAAGTGCAGAATTATGGCCAATTCCAGCCTCTACTCCAACCACAGACGAGGTCGAGGAAATATTGGACACCCATGAAGGCAGAAGCACCAGAAACAAGCAATATTCTGAGTATTTAATTAAGTGGAAGGGCAAACCTATTGAGGACGCAACTTGGCTGTCGAAGACGGAGGTTGACCGCCTGGGTCTTCCCCAAACAAAACAGAAGTGAGGATCACTTTTAATTTACCCCGGGTGTCTGATGCAGGAGCATCCGGAAACAGTAGGGCAATCCTGCGTCATCCAAAAAAAATTTAGTTCTTTTTAAGTTCTTTGCACTTTGATCTTTTTATTTTCGGCATCGGAGAAGGTTTTGTAAAGCAATGTTTGGGTTTGGAGAAGTTTTAAGGCAAAGGGAGGAGGGGTCGCGAAATCGTGACATGTCGCGATTTCGTGACATGTCACGAAATCGCGACCTCGAAAGCTGCTGTGAAGCTTTGGCGGGTTCCGTCGCGATATCGCGACGTCGCGGTATCGCGACGTCGCGATATCACGACCGAATTTCAAAGGCAAAAGAGAAGGGTTCCAAACGTCGCGATATCGCGACGTCGCGATATCGTGACGGTCACCAATGCAAAGTGAAGGAGAAAGGGTCCTGTCGCGATATCGCTATCGGTTAGAAACCGCCACGTGGCATTTTCACAAGACAACGCAAGGTAGAGAAATTTACGAGGAGCTTCAGCAAAGAGTTGAGGCTTGAGGAAGCGTTTTTGGTCACGATTTCGTGACCTGTCGCGATATCGCGACCAAGTAAAATCATGACCAAAGAAAATGAACCGAAGACCGGACAAGGCAGGATTGGACACGTGGGCAGCCACGTGTATCAAAACTATGGAGAGGGGCACGTGTTTTGGAAACATTGTGGACAGAGGTGGGTAAATCCAAGTATGTATGCGGACAACCAGGGGAGGTCAGATTTAACACGTGGACAGCTACGTGTATTGAATCAAGATGAGAGCCACGGCCGCGTTTCTTTTCTTTTATTGACAAAGTAACAGGAACAGGCAATGGAACAGATGCAAGTAATGGCCATTATGGAGGAGACCACGGTACAGGAGATCGATCTGACGAAGACGGCGGTTGCAGGTCGAGGAAACCATTAATGCAAGCTCCATGGTGGTTCGGGCGGTGGCCCATTTATGGCAAAATTTGAATTCTCGTCCCGGGGGAAATTTGAATTTGAAATTTGTTTGGTGGAGGCATTGATTGCCCGGAGGATCGAGGCCTCGTTAAAAACTCAGAGAAAATCTTTGTAAAGGGGATGGTGAAGTTCGGGATTGGGGGAAGAAGTGTTGTGCCAGGGGAAAGTTACTACTGTATTTTGGCATTGAATGAATTAATGAAAATTTTTGTGAATTTACTGTGAGATTGTCTGTGTGAATCCCGGCTTTGCCATCAAAAAGTGTCATGATTTCGTGACAGGTCGCAACAACACGCTTACTGACAGTCAACTGAAAGTAGAACGACAGTTACAGGGGCAGTTGTAGAGTAAAATCATGCAGTGAAAATAAGTATATTTAACTGAAGTTAGTGCCGCAGTTATAGATAGAAATCATGTAGCTTTTTTAAGAACAGTCGAAGAAGGAGAAATTGAACAGTCGCATAAATAGAATTGAAAAATGCATGCATGCACAGAAAATAATACGAACAGTCATGACCAAGAAGACGAACAGTCATAATAGAGAGATATGTTGCATGTAACACGTTTGATGAAATGCCCACTCTATATATACAAAAAGAGTTCATAAAGAAGGAGTTACAGTTGACAAGTGGCAGAAGAGAATATTAGAGAAACAGTTAAAATTGACAAGTGGATTATGAGAAATAAACGAAGACGTTATAACTGGAGTTTTAAAGCGAAAGGTCTGTTATAAAAAGGGCAGTCATGTAGAGAATTTAGTTGCCACTGAATGTGTGAAAGTGCTGCCGAAAGAGGGTGAGAAGAGTGTTGTAAGAGAGCGACAAGCTGAGCAGTAAGTGTTTACTGTGTTTTGATAAATTGGAGACCAGTCAAGGTCTTGTAAAAGTGAAGGCATTTGTATGTCATTGATATAGCTTTCAAAACAGTGATCCAAGTTGGTGCTTGAATAGGGGTTGGTGCTCCTTTCTGTTGGTGTAGATAAATCAGGGGTTGGTGCTCCTTCCAGGTAGGTCTTGGTAAACAGATTGTAAAATTGGTGTTTTGCAAAGGCTAGATTTGGATCGTAGTCTAAGCAGTCATTCTTGAGGAGGAGACAAATTGGTGAACCTTGTTACATTGTGTGTTGTGGTGTGCTCTCTTGTGATAATTGCTTTATCTATTTTCAAGTTCTCTTTGCTTCAGTTTTAAGAGTTGCAGATTAGATTTTAAATAGCTACACTGATTCACCCCCCCCTCTCAGTGTCATTGTGAGATTATCAACTCAGACACACTTAATTGGTCTATCCCTCAAGAACACATATGAGAAGCTTTTTGCATATAACAATATATAACATGGAATACAAAAAGAACAATTACTTTTGGTACAATGCACAAAATTCAATAAGCACATATATTATGCAATACATTGTTAGATATCAGGTCAAAGAGACATTTACACATGGATGTAAAGCTACATGGACAATAATTTTATTCAAGTCAAGAATGAACTCTCCCTACACTTGGAAGTCATGCAACATATAAATAATACATCTCTTGTCACTAGGTAGTCTTTGAAAGCTTGTGTAGTTGGGATATATCAAGGTGCAAATATGTCAAGGTTTGTAGGTATATCATAAATACTCATGGAATTTGATGTACTAAATAACAACATTCCAATTTTTTTGAAAGGACTATATCACATTTTTGTAATTCATGCAAGAAAACTAGAAAGGATGGATGTATACATCAAATACTATAAGCATACATTTAACTTGCAAAAACTTATTGAAGTCTAACATCAAATTCTAGGCAAAAGGGTTTATAGAATATGTAAACATTAGAATTGTTTGAGTACATACCTTCGATGGAAATGGGTAGAAGAATCACATATCATCCAATAGTCTCTTGTTGTTAAGTGGGTTGATTATTGTTGATGAAGCTATTTGAAGAGTTTTAAACTGTGTAGGTCATTTTATCTTCATGTTCTTGAGAAGGAGAATTGGTATATCCCCACCCTATAGTTGTTATCATATTAAAGCAAAATAATATGCAATTGAAGAGTGTGCTTAGAGCTAGAAAAGGTAAGAATGGATGCATGAGTTACTTGTGATATGAGAATAGAGTCATAAATGATAAAGAGAGAAGTTAAAAGAGGGGTTCATAAATGAGTGCATCTCCATAAGATCATGTTTTGTATACTTATACTTGATATGTAAGTGCATAGGTTGTCAACCTACGTAGCATTAATGACGATGATGATGATGATGCCAATTGCATAAGGATTGAGATTGCCTAAGAGAATTCTAATAGTCATATTCAATATTAATTTATACTAGAAGTAAATCAAAGGGATGTTCTCTATATATTTATGATATTTTATGATCAAAATGCAACTGTAATAACCTTAATTGTATTTACTTTTTAGCACTTTTTAGAATTATTACACACTATATGTATTGGCAAGTTCAGGTGGGAAGAACATTATTGTTAGATCACTTTTCTTGTCCATCAAGTCAATAAGAAGGATGACTTTATCTTGTGCTTTATATAGTGTTGCTTCTTAAGACACAACAATATCACCAAAAAATATTTTTATAATACTATGGCTCATTAGGTCTTCTATGGAGATAAATTTGTTTATTAAAGCCTTGCACCTCTTAATCAATTTTTGGTCTTGTTGAAAAATTGTGTGCTCCATTGCTATTGCAATACAAAGTTATATTTGTAAATACATGCAACATTAAATGTTAATGTGTGTATGTGTTTACCGATTAAGCATATGGGAAAAACAAGCACATACAACATAGATTTCAAGTGACATACCTTTTTCAACTAGAAATAGAGACTAATGTGGTGTGTTTACATTGGGAACATAGATAAAGAGATCAATTATATTGTGGTTATTATGATATGTGTTTGATTTGAAAGTGTGGTATTACAATGTGTAATATTGGATCATCTATGATCGATCTAGGCCCTTATGGAGCTAAGCTTGTATTGTGAAAGCAAAGAAATATCGTTGGAATTCATGTGATTTTATAATGCCTATGCTCTGCTACCTAGTTTTGATATGATCAAGTTGAATTCTCTAATGATAATAATTATACCCTCAACATATGAATAGCAAATCATAATATCAATAGTATGGAGAAGATTATAGTATGAATATCTTGTACAACATAGATATTAATGATTGTAACTTATAAATACTATGAAGATATTACCTCAAATCGCTACCTTCATCCTCACTTACTCAATATTTTTATTTTGCAGTCCTCTTTTGACACCTTTTTATAGCCCCAAAACCCTTGATATTTGGATCTCAAATAACATCTCCCTTTCCAAGGCCGAAGCTCCAAGCCTTTCATGCATTACATTACTCCAAAAGGAATGTTTTCACTCAAGATACATTGTTAAACAAGATTTACCACTTGTCATAAATTCCAAGCACAACGTTCACTATTAAAATCTTGTGCTCATGGTTAATTTAATTAGTGATCTATTTTCTCTTAATAATTACCAAATAAAAGCTTAATCACTAGTATTATTTATGCTAATGTTCTTTGGATTAATAGTTAAATCAATTTCTTCTTATTAATTTGTTTCCTTGCAAAGCTACTAACATTAGAAAAATAATAATTATCCACCAAATTGGATACTATCAAGTGCTAATATCAACCATTAGCATCAATACCAAACAACAAACAAAGGCTCTTGCCAAGCCAAATAAATCCAACAAGGATGAAATCAAGCATTCCAATACTACACCCATTTTTCCTTAAGTAGGTGGTTCCTTTAAGATAACCAACGTTATCACCTACCTACTAAGGAAGACTCCCTTGCGATAGCAACTTCTTTGCCCAATGGGTGTTCAAACAACATATATGCAATGCATCTATATGAAGGGCATTATCTTACCCTTGAGTTGTCGATGAACAAGTCATCCATTATTTCCCATATTTTCTCTCAACTTAGGTGGTTGTCCCATGCCAATCCACCGATGAGAGTACCTGGTCTTGCAACCATAATTATATCAATAGTACCATATTCCAAGAGTAGAAATCAAAGCATATAATGCAACTACCCATTCTTATTGACAACATAAAAAGAGACTATGCATTAGATATCCACACATCAATACATAAATCAATGTCAAGAATAGGTCCTACCAAGGAGGGTCATTACATACTCCCACTTGGACTAAACATAGCCCTATATGTTTCTTGTAAAAGAGCATACATATATTTCATTCAAATAAATATGAGAAATGCTTCCTCATTTCTTCAACATCTTTCCATGTTGCACAATTCTCTGAATATTGGTCCCACTAGACCTTACATTGATCTAGGGTTTATTTCCTCAACATCTTAGAACAAAACCCTAGAATCTTTATTGGTCTCACCTCAATGGTTGAGGGGTCTACCATATATAATTTAGAAATATTTTAAACATGAGAAGGATCAACAACATACTTTCTAAGTAGGGATATGTGGAAAGTATCATGGATATTTTATAGATTGGGTGGTAAGGTGAGCCTATAGGATATTGGACTAATCTTATCAATGATCTCAAAAGTCCCAACATAGCAAGGATCCAACTTAGTTGACTTGATGGCACTTTTCATGGGTCTTACCCTCAAGAAAACTTTATCTCCCACAAAGAATTCTCTTGGTGATCTTTTCAAATTAGCATAGCTCTTCTAGTGATCGATAACTTCCTTGAGCCTTTATCGAATCCCTTTGAGCTGCTCCTCCATATCTTTGATAGTGTTCAATCCGATCACCACCCAATCCTTTGGATTATCCCATGATAGAGGTGTTTTGCATCTTCTGCCATACAAGGCTTCAAACGAAGCCATTCCCAAGGATGCATGGTATCCATTATTATATGCAAATTCCACTAGATGCAAAAATTCTTCCCACTTAGACTTTTTATCCATGTAATACATGTGAAGCATATCCTCTAAAACTTGGTTTACCCTCTCTATTTTACCATCTATTTTTGGATGATATGTAGAACTGATATTCATCTTAGTGCCCATTGCACGATGAAGAGCCTACCAAAATTTTGATGTGAACCTAGAATCCCTATATGATATGATCACCTTAAGAAAACCATGTAACCTAAAAATTTCTTTGGTAAAATTATTTTCCACCATCGGTGCATCATCCTTGATGTTTCTTGGTATAAAATGTGCAACCTTGGTCAACTTATCAACCACTACCAAGATTGCATCATGTTGGTACCTAGTCTTAGGTAAACCCATAATAAAATCCATAGATATTACCTACCATTTTTGTGTAGGTATATCATGTGGGTACAATTTCCCTATTGGGTGTTGATGTTTTGCCTTAACCTTCTAGAACTCTAAACATCTTGCAATAAAACTAGTGATATCCTATTTCATTCCTTCCTAATAGGTATTTTTCATGTTTTTCCTCATTTTTGACCCTCCTGGATGAGCATAATATGGAGAACTATGCACCTCTTGCATAATCATTCTCCTTAATTCACCAATTTTAGGTATGAAAACCCTATCCTTAAAACATAAAAGACCATATTTTATGTTAAAATCCTTATTTTCTTCAAGATTTTCCTCAATTTTAGCCTGGATTTCCATGCAATACTGATCTTATAATTGCATTTCTTTGACTTTGTCCATCAAGTCTATATGACTCTGGGTTAAGGTTGCTATGTGTCTTCTCCTACTCAAGGCATATGCAACCTTATTTTCTTTCCCTTTGATATACTCAATACCAAAGTCATATTCTACTAAGAACTCTATCCATATTCTTTGTCTTGCATTCAACATAGGTTGGGTAAATATATACCTTAGACTTTGATGGTCTATCCTTAGCTCAAATGGTTTACCCAATAAATAGTGCCTCTAGAACTTTAGTGCATGCACAACTGCTGCCAATTCTAGGTCATGTGTAGCATAATTTAGCTCATGCTTCTTGAGTTTCCTAGACTCATATGCTACTATAGCCTCATTCTAGGACAACACCCCACCCAAACCTTCTAAGGAAGCATCTGTACACACTATAAAATTCCCAAGAGGATCTAGTATCTTGAGAATTGGTGTTGTAGTCAACTTATTCTTTAAAGTTTCAAAGGTGGTTTCACATTTCTTTGACCATTTGAAATCCTTTTCTTTTCTCTGAAGGTTGGTGATAGAGTAGGTAATCTTTGAATAATCCTTCACAAAATACCTATAATAACCAATGAGCCCCATGAAGCTTCTTACTTTAGACACATTTGTTGATGCAGGTCAACTTAATATAGCCTCAATATTTTTAGGATCTACAGCAATTCCTTCTACCAAGATGATATGTCCCAAATACTACACTTGTAAGGTATAGAACTCACATTTAGATAATTTTCCATATAGTTATTTTTTCCTTAGCACCTCTAACACTAACCTTAAATGTTGGTCATGTTCCTCTTTGGTGCGAGAATATATCAAGATATCATCTAAAAATACCAAAATGAACCAATCTAGATATTTCTTGAACACATGTTCATAAAATTCATAAAAGTTGCTAGTGCATTTGTTAACCCAAATGACAACACTGTGAACTCATAGTGTCCATATCTAGTCTTAAAGGTTGTTTTATGAGTATCCTCCTCTCGAATCCTCAACTAATGATATCCAAATCTCAAATAAATCTTTGAAAATATAGTGGCATCCTTTAGCTGATCGAAGAGATCATCAATCCTTGGCAAAGGATACCTATTTTTTATGGTCACCTTATTTAGCATCCTATAATAAATGCACAATATCAAGGAACCATCCTTATTTTTCACAAATAGTACTGGAGCACCCCAAGGTGACACACTAGGTTTGATCAAACCCTTTTCTAACAAATCTTGAAGTTGCACCTTTAATTCTTGCAACTCAATCGGGGTCATTCTATAAGGTGTTCTTGCAATGGGTTCTACCCCAGGTATTAGTTCAATGGTGAAATAAAATTCACGTCGAGGTGGTAGGCCTAGGAGATCTTCTAGAAATACATCCCTAAATTCATGCAAAATGGGATATTTCTTAAATATTTCCTCATCCCCTTTATCACCTATCTTGCCATTAATCTTGACTACATACAACATACCACCTCTTTTAATGGCTTTCTTTAGCTGCATAGCCAACAATAAATGGGGTCGAAAATACCCTTGCCTACTTTGAACTCTTACTCTCCTTTTATCCTTATCAATGTAATCATCCACATCTCTTGGAAATTGATTAAGGCTCCATGAGACTTTAACCAATCCATCACAAGGATAATATCAAAATCATGGAGTAGTGCTACATATAATTTCCATATAGTGGATCCATTGGGTAAATTTATCTTATCTATAGGCAAACATTGATCTACTAAGTAGGTCTTTTCATACCCACTCTTGACTTTCCACCCTTGCATCAAAAATCTATCTTTGTGGCATATCCCTGATAATACTAGTGGAAATAAAACTATTTATGGCTCTACTATCTATTAAAAATATAACATCTTTATCAAACAACTTACCATTTAGTAACATAGGTGTTGCTTGTCCATCCAAGTTTTGATTCCCTGAAGCGGTATAAATCCAATGTTGCTACTATTTTTCTCTGTTACTCTTTTCTGACCATCTGGGACATTTATTGGTATAGTGAGGTCCCCCATAGGTAAAGCAAACTCTCTTGGGTGGTTGAGTTTTTTATTTATTCCTTTTTTATTTTGGGTCCTTCTCCTAAATTTCCTTTTCCTTTTCTATTTTCGCATCCTTGCTCTGTTAGAGTATATTACCTTATTTTGTGGATACTTTTATTTTCTAATAGGTAAATTTTCCTCTTCCCACATCGGATGTCTATCCCCCTATGTGGATATGTCCTATCCACGTCTCCACGTTGTGCACGTGGCTATCCTCAGGGTTAGGCGGGTCAATTCGCATCGGTCTAGTCTATCACACTATAGTGTGTAGTTGGCTATGTTGCACAAATAACAGGTCCATAAGTATTTGACAGGTCCAGGACCAGGCGCTCTGACATGTAGGTCATTGTTCATGGTCGTTTGACCATCGATGAATGTCATATTTCAGTGCGGCTGGTGGGATCCATGCCCTCTAGTCAATAGCTTACATCGGTCGGCGTCAGTCATCAGATAGGTAAATAACATAACATTTTTCATGCTTCTATTGGGATCCTTTGTTCTCTCAGCTTCCTTTTTGGAGCCCAACACTCTCCCAGTTTCCTTATTGAAATTTATTGTTCTCATTTTCTTGTCTGAGTCCTTTGTTCTTATGGAATTCCTTGAGAAATATACTACAACTTCCTTATGCATAATCGACCTCATCCTATTGGATGATCTCAATATATGTGCCATTTACTATCCACACAAAGAAGTTGGGTAAGTTACAATTTCTCTCAATTATACTTACAATTTGTTAGTTTCATTTTTCCCATGAAATAACTAAGACCATTATCACTCCTTGATAATGATCATGGTTAAACGTGCCTGCCATATATGATAACTCCATTATCACTCATTGGATAATGACCATGGCCACTCTCGCCTACTCACAAGATGCCACCTATAATAAGATCATTATCATTCACTTGAAAATGATCATGGCCACTCTTGCCTACCCATAACATGCCATCTCTAATAATACCATTATCTCTCACCTGATAATGATCATGGCCACTTTTGTCTACCCATAAGGTACCATATTTGATAAGATCATTATCACTCACTTGATAATGATCATGACCACTCCTGTCTACCCACAAGGTACCATTCCCAATAAGAAACTATACCATCAATGTTGGGGTTATAATTGTATATGCTCCAAGTATAGTTACTCCTCATGAAATATGTTGGAAGGACCTTAGCATATTTTTATCAAATACAATGGTGACTTATTGTGATCTAAAAATTCTTGGGGGTGAATTTAACATTGTTCTATCTCCTTTGGAAAAGAAGAGTGGTATTCTAGAATTGTCTAAATAAATTCAATATTTTGCTTCATTTGTAAATGCAAATGACCTTTAGGATGTTAGTCCTTCAAGTTTTCAATATAAATGGGATAATAGATGCATTGGGAAAAATCATATAGAAGAAATAATGGATAGATTCTTGTTATCCAATAAATGGTTGCAAATAAATTATACAATCTCTTCATATATTTTAGTGTTAATAGGATCAAATGACAAACCCATTCTTTTGACTTGTGAGTTTCCTAATAATGATCATCCAAAGCCATTTTGCTTCCAGTCTGTGGCTCCAAGACCCTATTTTTTCCATATGGTTATGTTATGATGGGATGAATAAAAAATTGAAGGATAATGTATGTACATGTTTTTTCAAAAGTTGAAATATTTAAAGAAGCAAATGAAGATTTGGAATACCAAATATTTTGGTGATATTTTTAAAGAAAAGAAAGAAATTGAATCCAAGTTAAAAAATTTACAAGAAATAGTAGAAATCAATGGAATAGATCAAAATTCTTATATGAAAGAAAAATAATTACTTTTTTATTATCATAATGCATTGAAAAAGGAGGATTCATATTGGTTCCAAAAATCTAGAGAGAAATGGCTCAAGGAAGGAGATAGAAAAACAAAACAAAATCATGGTACAATGAAAACATTTTTTTATTTTCATCACATCAATTTTTTTTCAACTCTAGATGGAAGAAATATTGAGGACAAAGAAGATATAAGGAAGGAAGCAATTAATTATTTCAAAAATATTTTATCAGATACTAGGCAAGATAAGGAGGCACAAGATAAACTTCTGCAAAAAAATTCCATCAATTATCACACAACGATAAAACAAAATCTTGATGAAGAGGATATCTATGGAGGAGCTCCATGAAGCCATTTTTCTTTCCATCCTAACAAGGCACCTGGCCCCAATGAATTTCCTATAATTTTCTTTCAAAACTTTTTGGATTTATTCAAGAGTGATATGTTAGTTATGGTTGAAGAGGCCCAGAAAAGGAAGGCTATAATAAATGATATTAATGCTAATTTTAATTATGTTGGTTTCTAAGACAGGCAAGACAAAATATTTTGATGATTTTCATACAATAAGTGTTTGTAATATGATTTATAATATCATTTTAAAAATTATGGTAAACATGGTAAAGGGCATTGCAGGTTGTGTTGTCTCAAAGGAACAAGGAGGCTTTGTTTGTGGTAAACAAATTCTTGATGGTATAATTATTTCACAAGAGGCCATATATTCTCTTCATTCTATGAAAATCCAAGGTATGCTTATGAAATTAAATATGAACAAAGCATATGATAAGGTTCCCAAATTTTCTACATGTTCTTCTTAGAAATTTTTGTTGGTGTGAATGGATTAAATGTTGTTATAGCATTGCAAAATTTAAAATTTTGATCAATGGTTCTCCTACTGGTTACTTCAAGTCATCTTGTGGACTTCATCAAGGTGATCCACTTTCTTCTTATCTATTCATTATTATTACAGAAGCATCAAGGAGAGATTTTTCAAAGGCAAAAATAGAAGAAAAAATCAAAAGTATTCAAGTTGCAAAAAATGGTCCCTCCAAATTTCATCTCCAATTTATTGATGAAACTTTTCTTTTGGACCATCCCTTAGTTAGTGAGGCCATAGAGTTTAAATCAATATTATCATGCTATGAGAAGGCTACTAGATAGTTGGTTAATACTACAAAATATAGGAATTTTTATTAATAATTCCCTAGATTTACAACAAATTATTATGAATATTTTAGGGTTTAAAATTGGAAATTTTCCACCAACCTACTTGGGTATTCCTTTGTCTCATAAAGGAAATAAAAAGGAGCTTTGGATCTCATTTTTGGATAGAATGAAAGCTTGTTTGGTAGGTTGGAAAGATAAGTTCTTAACCATGGTAGGAAGGCTACAACTCATAAATACTACATTACAATCCATCCCTATTTATATGATGTCACTTTCAAGATTGCCAACAGGTATAGCATTAGAAATTGATAAAATTCAAAGAGACTTTATATGGAAAGGTTGTGAGAAAAAATTAGATTTCCTCTTTATAAGTGGGATAGGGTTTGCAAAGAAAATAAATTGGAGAAGAAGGCCTGTAGAATTGGAGACATGAATTTGGAATTAGGAGCAAATCTTGGGTGAAGATTGTTTAGAGATCAAGGAAAGAATTGGGTGAAAATATTACTTCAAAAATATATAGGTTCTCTTTATGCAATGAAGATTATTTAGGAAAAGAAACTCTACCCAAAGGATCATCAACATGGAACTTCATATCAGATAGTTTGTAATTGATAAATAAACATATTAGATGATCAATAAATGAGTGGAGTTATGCAAATTTTTGGTATGATGCTTGGTTGAAGCATTATCCTCTTATCTCTAACTCAAAGTGGCAAAAATTGGTTCAAGCATGCCTAGCATGTAAAGGTCCAAAGGTAAAAGACTATATTATTATGAGCAACAACTCCATATCATGGATTTGTTTTAGTAACCTAATTGAAGGAGAGGAACTCAAACAAATTATAGATGAACTTAAAAAGATGCTTCAAGAGTTTTATTTACCATTTTTTACATAAAAGGATGAGTTGGTTTAGAATTTATCAAATGATGGTGCATACTCAGTAAAGTTGGGATATGAGGATTTACAACAATTAAAATATCCTCCCCAAATTTTCCTTGGAAGAATATTTGGAAGTGTGGGACATGGCTTCACCAAATGACCTTTGGGATTTTTTTATCAAGGTTGGATCCTTGTTAATATGTAGTATTTTGGTGCTTATATTTTTTGTGCTATGCTAGCCTATCCTACTTGACTTCTTTCAGAAAATGGAAAGAGAGAAAATAAAAAATGATGCATAAAGTAAATTGTTGGAATTAAATTGCATAAAGCAAAACCTATCTAGCTATCTAAGGGTCGCAATGTGCCAAGGGAATGCAATTCCCATATCACAACTCAGTAAGATGAATGAACATATGAATCAAAAAAAAAAAAAAATTGAACACATATTCAACCATAGAAACATATAATATGTTATGTATAATCAAAAGAGGCTCAATGGCCTATACATGTAGCTATCCCAAGGCTCAAGTCCAGATTGAGAAGCAAAATGAAAAAAAAGAGAAAATGCCATAGGTTAGATACTTGACACAATAACAAAATGCAAATCCCTATTTACATATACAAACTACTATTTATAATATTTACAGGTGAAGTTTGAAATTCAAAATTTCCCCCCAAAAATGGGTATGGACAAGATCGTCGACATCAGCTCTGGTTGCAAGATCAATAAAATTGTGCTGCATTAATTTTTGAAAATCCTAGAGATGAGTAGGGTTAAAATGACATAAATTCCTCCATAGATGGCATGGTCTTCTTATTAGAGGGGTCATTTAATGCATTCACCTTCCTTTATAAGGAAACGAACTCTACCATCGATTTTGGTTGATGAGGTCATTTTGATGATCACGACCTTGTGTTTCCTTGGATCATGACCCTTCTTGATGATCTACATTTTATTTGTGTCTACCCACCAAGTTTTGGTAAAGTTTTGGTTATGGACCTCCCCTTCAATGATCCAATAATATTTTCCCTTTGCTGTTGGTCAACCCCTATTTTGGTTGTCATTGTTCTTGATGTTCCTTTTTTCCCTAATGGTTGATTCTTTTGAGGATGCCCCTGCACAAGATTATACCAAGCCTTATTGGATGGGTATGCTTATAGTACCTGGTGTTTTTTATGCTCTTATTGCTCTTCCCACCTTTGAGCCTCTAGGGGATCTTTGTGAAGATCAACAAGGTATGTTGGCCTTATTAAGTCTTTACTTGACTCTTCTAGTCCCCCTTAGTATTTCCTTCCAAGGCCCTTAGGTTTCCCCTATTGGGTATGTTGTTCATGTCCTTTGATTAATTACCCTTGGATATATGGAGTGTTGCAACCCAGTTTCTAAATGAAGGTAGCTTAGTTTTAGGGCCTTCCTACCAGTTATGTAGGCGATCCCTAGTGGACTGAGTTATTGGAGGCTTCATCATCAAGGGAACCCTTTTAATCACCATAAAAAAGGCTCAAGGGTTCCTCTTGAATATGTTTTGAGGCTTAGTCACCATAAAAAAGGCTTAAATTCCTTATTGGCTTGATCTGTGTGGATAATTTTACCTTAGAGTGAGGGGAGCCTCAAGCATGCTATTAGTCTCTAGCATAGACCATCCTTTGCAGGTGTTCTCTTTGAATCAGCTACTTTGTACATGGATGGAGCTTTATGGCCCTTCATCTGGTTGGCTTAGGCAAAAATCCTTGCTTACTTCTCTTCTAGGGTAAGAATATTTCCCACTATAGTGAAAACTTCACTATAATTTTGGTGACTCATAGGGGACTTTTGCTTGCAGGAGTAAAAGAACCCAACAAATGGTAGCCTTATCTATTGGACGTGAAGTCTCTAGGACAAATAATTTTCTTTGGAAGCTTGGGAACTTATGATAGGAATTTTGGGCTCTTAAAAATGTATCAATAGGGAGCCCTTATTATTGTAGACTATTGGATAATAAGGCATTAAAAGCATTTTGTACCTTTCTCCCTCCTAAATCCTTCTCATACAACTAGATAGGGGATGGTGTGATCATTTGCTACACTATCATTCATTAGCTAAATGGGACACCATCCAATGACTTCTGAATATAGCTTAAGAAATTATTACATTACGCCACTCCTATCAATCACTAGTCTTCTTATTTTATGCATTTTTTCTTGGTACATATGGTAAGTTTCCCATAATACTTCACTCGGGCATCTTGAGTTTTTACCCATTATTTATGCATCACCTATAAACATTGGCCAATAAAAATAGTAATTGGTTTTCCTTTATTTAAATATCACCTATTTACATAATATACATGACCTGACGTGTATTCACACATCAATATTTCTCCTTAGAGTTGGATCACTAGAATCTACATTGCTTAGACCATAGTGATCTAGATTTTTGTTTATCTTGGTAGCTTGGTTGAGTGAGGACATGTTCTCATGATCCTAGTGGGATATGATACTCAAGAGAGTTATCTTCCACTGGCATGTTGAGTTCTTCTCCTATCATTAGGTACACCTCAGGTTCCATCATCTCAAATTTCCCATACAAGTTGGTTCCCCACGTGTCGTCTACCCACTCATACGTTTGACTATTCAAAACTTGGGTATGTACTTCATACCTGAGTGCCTATGATTTTTCCTCAACAATCAAAAAATACCATTATCCTTTGGCCCAATTTATCAAATTAAACTCCACATAATGCATGTGAAGTGGTTTGAAGGGGACCTTCATCTTGGCCTTGTAGCGGGTCTATAAGGACCAATCCAAAGAGAGGTATTGTTGATTTTTATGATAAAATATTATGAGAGGTAGATACCAAATGATGTAGGTAGATCTATCACTTCCACTTCTTGTACAATGATTATTTTGGGATAAACATACAAAGAGAGCTATAGGTTCTTCAAAGGTTGAGGTTTGGTATTGGTGTCTCATCCAGCTACACTACCCCTTGTTTGACCAGCTCATATGAAGGCATCAATCACTCTTTTGAGAATTATTGAAGTGCTTGCTCTGGATTCTACTACGTAGTATTAGATAATTTTATCATTATAGATGAGTGTTAGATAAAACAATTGTGGATTGGGTCTTCTAGGACTAGATATTTGTAAGATGGCTTACTCCTTTTGTTACCTAATGATCTTTTGTTTCTCTAAGGCTTGCTCTAGCTACTTCATTTGCTCTGGGAGAGTGAGGACCTCCCATACAAGTACTAGTATGATGGACCTCCTAAGATGCTCAACCACATTGAAATATTCTTGTGGTTGAGTCCTTGGTGCATTTATTGGTACCCATTTGGTCAAGACCTTTCCATATTTAAAGTTAGCATTTGGATTAGAACCAACCTTAGTTGTCCTAGGATTAATTATCTTTATGGTGGTAGCTTTGCCCTACTTTGATTTATTTCTTGTACCTAACTACTCTCAGGCATTTGGATATTTGATATCGATCACTGCTCTTGAACCTCCTCCATTGCCCTCCTTTTGCTTCTTGTGAGGAAACTAGATTGAAATGAATTCCAATTGCCCAATAGAGAACTTGTTCATCCTAGGATGGTGTAGACTTCCCCCTTATCCCAGGTTACTAAAGTTTGTTATGATATTTTGGTCTCTGGTATAGGATTCTCTAGTGGCAAGTTTTGTGTAGTGGCTAGGCCCAGTGCTTGAGCAAGATCATATTGACATGTGTGCAGAGGCATTGGACATGTGGCTTGCTGGGGCATCCCATAGTTTGGGAAGTAATGAACTAGGTAGAAGTATGGCCAACCATAAATATCTCCTATGTATTTTTTTTAGGCTGGGACCATATTTTTATCAAATTAGTGGGAGCTGGTGGTATGGGGACTGAGACAAGCACCATTTGTCTTCCAAGAGTTTGAAAAGGATCAAAATTTGTATTAGGGAGAGGAGTATATCTCTGATATTGATGAGGAATAAGAATCCTCATCCAATTAAACATAATTAATTTATACTTTAATTAATATTTCATTAAATATTATTAAGTTAAAAAGTTTAATTAATTGTTAATTAATAACTTATTATTATTAATTAATAGTTAATATAACTTTATGAAAAGCTTAATTGTAAAGGCAAGTTCTAAACATTGTGCCTATTCACATAATGTACTATTTATATTGAAACATAGTGAATAAAATTATTCGGCATTGAATTTCTAGATTTATATATTTTGCCCATTGTTTCCACATCATTTGGTATCAGAGCAGATCATTATTTTTTATCAGGTAGCTCCATAACCTGGCTTCCACCCTTGTCCTTTACTATGGGCATATAAAGTATCTGAACTATTTGCGCATTTTTATAGGGGTACTAGGCTCACTACCTTTCCTTCTATTTCAAGACATTTTTGCACATTTTTCAATGTGTTGATTTGTGGCCCTTCAAAACTTGTTCTTTCCAGCAAAATATTGCATGATTCAAAGTGTAATTATTTGCATGCATTAAATATTATATATTATTAACTATATAATATTTTCATATATTATATTGTGCATTGTACTACATGTATGCATGCCTGGGCAACATTGCATGCATTATAGTGCACACTACACTCTAAGCATAAAGGGAGAAGCCCTTGTACTCACATGTGGCATACCCACATGCAACCCACCTCACCCCCCTTCTTGGAACCCCCTTTCCTTTCATAAGCATGCATTAAATAATTTGTGCAAGCCCCCTACCTTTCTAAAAATTAATAATTAATTTTTAATTTAAATTATTTATTTAAGAATAATAATAATTAATTAATTATTAAAGGAGGTAAAATATTCCTCCAAGGAAGAAATATATCAATTCAAGGAGGGAAAATATCAAATTGAGAAGGAAAATTATTAAAGGGGACAAAATATCATGAGGGAAGAGGCTAGCACCATGTCACCTAGCCAAGACTTCATGAAGCTTGTGAAGCTGACACAACAGGCTAAAGAGATGGTCCTACTGGCCAAAGAGATATGTGCCCAAATAGTGAAGATCATGTCCACTATGAATGATGCAGACCAGAATGAGTCCCTTGGTGTTAAGGACTCCAAGAAATATGTTAAAGTTAATTTTAGCCCTACTGCATTAGCCCCAAATCTTAGCATTGTGGACAATGAAATTGGCATAATCAAAGCCGATTGTGGACAACAAAGCACAATTGGGCTTGGCAAACCTTTTTCTTTGGAACTATTTAACGAGGTGCCTTCCACTCAAGAGGCAACTCCTCTTCCACCTCCTTTGGTGTACATCATGGAATATGATGTTCTTGATCTTGCTTCCCTTCAATGCGTATCCTCTTTTACTGACTTCGAGGATAAAATACTTGATAATAATTTGACAAATGTGTTTGACGGTGAGCTTGTTAAGGATGAGACTTATTTCTTTGATTTACCACTTATATCAGGAGTGGGCCTTGATCACTCTATGTAGACCTATTCTTGTGCTCCAAAGTTGATGCACATATTCTTGGATGGAAGCCTTGTCCAACCCAAGTTCAATATTGGCACACCTACTTCTATTATTCCTAAAATTAAATCCATTATTATGCAAGATTTAGATTCCTGGGATGAGAGTACCATTAATATGCTTTGAAGACCATTCCTACTCACCTACTTCACGTGCATAGTGCCACATCCTCGACCTCCCCCATGGTCGCCTCCTCATTCTCAAGATCTTTGCTCCTCCTATTCTAAATGCATTGGGGTCCAATGCACATATTGTTGGGAGGAATAATGAGGAATAAGATTCCTCATCCAATTAAATATTAATTAATTTAAAATTTTATAGACACCAAATCCTAGCCACTTGTCATCCATTCGCATCCTCAAATCACAACCATTCATTATATATATATATATATATATATATATATATATATATATATGTATGTATTTATTTATTTATATATATAAATATAAATATTTTATTTTTATATTTATATAAATATTTAATAGATATATGTATATATGTGAATAAATCTTAGTCACCCATCACAATTTAATCTTGACCATTCATTCATCATGATCCGTGTCACTTGTTCAAGCTCAATCTCAATCCTTCATCATGTTTTAATATCGGTCACCCATTGGTGTCATCGAAACCCTAACATGATCAAGGGAAAATTATAAAAGATGATTCATTTTTGTGAATCAAGGTCCCAAAAATTAACATTCAAAGAGCATTGATCATTTTCCCACTCACAAACCCTAGCATTCTACTAACACCTCTCATCTTCGTCGTCGACAAACCCTACCCAAATTTTGTAAAGTGTTCCCCATCACCCACAAACACTCTAAGGCATTCATAGAATGCTACAGAGCATTTTTTGAATGTTGCAGGGCATCCATAACCATCCCTGAATGCTACAGTTTAAAAACCCTTAAACACTCATGGATGTTCATGCAACACTAGATCAAGGAACCATAAGCATGGATCATAAATACAAGCATCATTTTGATAAGGTATCATTTGTTATTACTTTACTTACATTTTTGGTATATTTACACTTTATTTTATCAAGAATTTTAGTTAGGGTTAATATTGTATACTTTCATATTTTAGTGGGCCTCACACTATGGAGGCCCTGCAAGTGTTACTAACCTATTTTTTGATTTGTTTGTGTGCAGGTTATAAGAAGCATTTACATTGATGGTTGTTGTAGCCACAAGTGGCCCCGTAGGGATACACAAGCCCACTCACAAATTTTTTGGAGTGAAGATGAC
Organism: Wollemia nobilis; assembly: GCA_028583015.1. Classification (NCBI taxonomy): domain Eukaryota; kingdom Viridiplantae; phylum Streptophyta; class Pinopsida; order Araucariales; family Araucariaceae; genus Wollemia; species Wollemia nobilis. The sequence continues at coordinate 132,729 of JAQPPZ010004643.1, forward strand.
CCAGAGACACCAAATATTCATTTGAACGAGGGTTTTAAACCCTTTGATTGTAAAATAATTTGTATCAACACAAGTTGCATTGTAATAGTGGAGATCAAGGCTCCCACAATATCAATATAATATCATTTCTTTATTGTGCAATATTTCTTGTGTTGGATCTGTTATCATTATCCCGATGTTCATTTTTGATTTACAAAATGATGATCACGGTGGGACCCCCAAAGTGTTTCTTATGTTAATTTACCTTGTCAATCTAGAATTTTTGATCTACATTTTCTATTTCTATTGCAGGTTTCAAAAATCAGTTAGCCCAAAAATTGTGAGTTCTAGGTCTAGGGTTTCTAGAAGAACTAAGATTTGATCTGTGGTCATGTGAACACCATCCAAAATTTAGGGGATACCACTCAATGTCCACGTGGACGCTACAAACCATTCGTGGGATTATGTAGAGCATTTGTGAGTTTCGACAGAGAAAAATATGGGTTAATTATGGGATTTTGCACCGCATTTACAGAGTTGGATAAAAATATGTAGGACTTTTGGTAAGTCTTGTTTAAAATCTACTCACATTTTTTTTGCTTTTAAAAATATATATATATATATATATATATATATATATATATATATATTTATTGTTCTATTTAAAAAGCAACATCTTGCATTGTTAAACATCATAGGAATTCATAAGTATTTTCAAAATCATATAGAATTGCACATAGGGATAAATTTGCATCTGTGCATTCATTTTAGTTGCATTAAACATTCATTACACTAGATTCAAGTTTTTACTATCTTTCATGGTGTTTTTACTTTTTTCTTGTGTGCTATTTGCAATAAAATTGAAAAGCATATTAGCTACACTTTAGGCTAAAGTTTCCCAATCCTCACTCTTCTAGGTTGGAACAAAGTCACTTGTGCTCAAGCTTCCTCCCACTATTGGAAACACTCACTAATTCAAAGTGGAAGAGCTAGGTGAACCCTCCACTGTTGGAAACACTTGCTGATTTAGAGTGGATCTTAAGAGGTGTACCCTAGACTCTTTTGAGGGGCTTGGTATTAGTGTTCCTAGTCACCAACTTGGTTGAGTGAAAGAGGGTTTCTTTGCATTTTATGTACACCATAGACAACAGAGACTTAAAAAGAATCACACACATTGCACATTCCATCTTCAACATCAGTGAGTTGGATTTCATCACCAACCATTGATTGAGACCAGCAATGGTGGGCTTCATATCCATCCGTTGGCTTGCCCCATAGATACATTAGAAGCCCATGAATGATTTTTTCTAGATTTCATCACAAGAAAAATATTCACTTGACATCCACCTTAGGAAGCCACCCTACATAGTTGTCTAGGCTTAGGGTCATAAAATCAAACACACAAAAAAAATAAAAATAAAAAACATTGTTGCAAGACATAGGATACAATTGTTTGTTTGATTTGTGTATTTTTATTACCATCATACTTTCCACACACATCCTTGCACATTCACTACCCCTGCTTGCTCATAGCTTATGGTATTGACAAAAAATCAAGCTAGGGCCATGAATCAAGCAAAAACCTCATCCATGGAGTGCTCCACTCTTTCCTTAGCCACTTTTATGGCTAACCCAACTAACATAACATAGACAAGCTATTTTGGTTTTTTTGTGGCACCTTATCACACAATATTCACTTTGAATTTTGATGTTATGCAAAGAGCCATTCATACCTCCATTTCATAAACTGAACCATCAATGCCCACTAATATTTGTATCACTTATATGGATATGGATAAAGTTAGAGATTATTTAAGACCAACCAATCTATTTCTATAATCACTCCACAGTCCATTTAGACATATTCCTTCTTCTCAGTAGGAATTTGTTTACTCACATCCCAACAACTTCAATCAAGTCTACACTAACCCTCTTTTTGAGGCAACATCTGCACCCTCACACCAGATTCCTCCACCATAATGTAGCCAAAGTACCTCCATCCCATCCACCCAAACCACTACCTATTACAACCCGTTCTACAAAGTACAAGTTAATGTTGCTTCATAGATTCCATCCACCCTTCCATCCACCACTCCCCATTCAGTTGTGATTCCTTTTGTAGCTTACCCTTCATTAACCTCCATCAACATTGCTAACACTCACACCTCACCTACATCCATTTACAGCACAATCACATAATTTGCATCAAAAATTTCCATACAACAAACATGAAAACACCTTAATAAATTGCTTATGGGCCAGCAAGATGCTTGTTCTTACCCTCAACAACAATTACAAGTAGCAGATTTTAAACCCCATTCCATTCCAAGCTAGAACACTTTCTTCACCCTTGATCCATGCTGGGTATCACAATATTCTCATGTTGTTATACCCACACATTTCATTCACCCACATCAACCCCAATTCTACAACCCAACATATTCATATTCCGTAAACCTCATATCCACTCCATCAATAGCAGTTACTCTATCACCAAGCCCAACAACATACCCAACATCATCAAATACCCCTCAATCCATCAAACCATCAACATCATATTCCATATCAATAATTCACCACTCCACATACCCCACCTCCACACAATCATCAAATAATTAATGGCTTCTACACACATGGAAGACCCTAAATCCAATCCATGCAACAAAAAATTGATAGCTTGATTATACATACTCTTGGTATGATGTACCAGAAGCCTATACTGATACAACTACTCAATCAACCTATTTATTTTTTGGTACCATCATCGCCTTATCCGATAGAATTTACAATACCAAAATTTGACAAATTCAAAGGGACTGAGGACCCTAGAGAGAACATTGACACATTCATTCACTCATACTTTCGAACTCAAGATCAAGATGCTTTAATGCTTAGAACTTTTCCTCAAATATTGGGGGAGATACCTTAGATTGGTATAATCATCTGCCACACCATATCATTTATATATTTGAACAATTGGTAGATAAATTTTTGGAAAGGTTCCTCCTTAATATCTGTAAGAAAACCACATTGACTGACTTGTACAACCTTAAACAATTCGATGAAGAGTCGGTCTATGATTTTAGAAACCATTGGAGGGCAGTTATCACTAAGTTTTCATTCTCCCTACCAATGGAATAATTGACCCGAATGTTTGCAATGATTTGCCTAAAATCCATCTCCTTTTTTTGTTGCAACTACAACAATACAAAACATTTGATGAAGCTCTCACCCAGGCTTGTGTAATCGAAGAGAAAAATCCAAGAGGGTGTGATCCAACCAAAGAAAAAAGAATGGCATAATAAGGGCCAATCTAAAGAAAATCATTCTAGCCAATCAAAATTAGGATAAGTAAATCAAGTGGTTTTGAGTCAACCCCAAATGACTCAACAACCCCATAGTCAACATGTTGAGTGGATATTTTGCCCAATTGCAAAATCCCCATCATAGTTAGGGTATTAATTCGAAAACCCTCTCTTGCAAAGAAGTTAAAACAAAAAAAACTTCTCCAAGGTTCCACTATATAAGCATTGCACATGTGTATTTGTAATCTTGTGAAGATGTGTCAAATAAGTGCTAGGAATACCTTAGTAATTTGCAAGTAACTGTTAACAAGGGACCAGTGTTGGTTTATTTTATTACGCTATGCTAGTGATTGTTCATGAAACTTAAAAGAAAATAAAAAAGTGATTGGACCTCATATGACCACTATGTAAAGCCTTAATTGCTTTTTATCTTGGAGTATTTTAGGTAGATTTGATCTTTATTTGATTAAGCAGATTTTAGAAAAGTTTTATCTTGCATTATTAAACCCTACTTTGAACTTTAAACCCAAAATATTAAAATCTATCTTTAAGTATGAATATTAAATGATGATTGGATTTCTTTTATGTTGCTTTGTAAATGAAATAAAACAATGAAATGACTAGCTTTAAAATGTGGAAGCCAAATAAATAACCCCCTTTTATGAAATTGATTTTCATAAAGAGATGTCAATTTATTGCTTTAAAAACAATGGCCTTTGAAATGTCATATAAATCACTCCCCTTTAATGAAATTGTGATTTTCATAAAGAAAAGTTAATTAATTGCTTGTAAAGTAAACATGCGAAGCTTGAAATTTAATTTACGTTTAAAATATGCAATTATGTAAAATTTGAAATTATAAAATATCTGTAAAAATGGTAACTTTGAACAATTTTTTTAATTTTGAAATGGCTTCAAAATGAAATCGAATTTGTTCTAAATAAAGCGTTAAAGATCGTTCTTCACATCCATGCATTTTTTTTGGAGTTTTAATTTTTTTCGATTTTTATTTTAATAGCCGAAGTTTTAAAAAATCTGCAAAAGGAAGGGTTAGAAAAATAAAAATAAATTCCGAAAAATAGACCAGAAAGCTTGATGAGTCCCAAAAATGTACATTTTTATACACTATTAAAAGGCATCATTACTAGTTTAATTAGCATGTGAGATGCATTTTTATATAACTTATGCATATAATTGATAGAAAATCTGGTATTATGCTTGATTGGTGTTTTTAGTGGAAATTGTGTATAAATGTAGGTTTTATTACTAATATGGTGTTTTCCAGTCTACATCCACTTGGACCTGGCATATTTATGCTTTCAAAGACTAAGGCAAGAGAGCAGGTGTCTTCCTCTTCAAGGAAAGTGCCCAGTAGAAGTAGGTGCCTTCCTCTTCAAGGAAGGTGCCCAGCAGAAGTAGGCGCCTTCCTTATAAGGAAGGGGCCCCCACCAGGAGTAGGCGCCTTCCTTATAAGGAAGGCGCTCAAAAAAATGAGGCACCTTCCTCATACGGAAGGTGCCTCCACACCTCCATACTTTGCAAAGATTTGACCAAGCAAGCAAGTGGGACCATGTTGACCGTTGACTCCATGTCATATGCACCAAGTTGGGATAGCTACCAAATCACATGAAGAAAAAGAGGGAGATATTTTGTGTATTGTTATTAAACTAAATAAAGCACCTATATTATTAAGTGATTGGTCGGTTCAACTTTGCAAGGTGAGGATTATTTTCTCACGAACAGAACAGAGCGACAATTATCTAGCAAATCAATGTGCGTGAACAGACAATTGACAAATCAGGAAAATAATCTATTTTGCATTGGCAACTAAGATGGACAAACACGTGAATGGATTTATTACTGATATCATACATGTTTTGATAAAAACAAAATATGCCTGATTTATCCTACGGGTAAAATTAGTGTGTGACTGTTATTATTAGTGCATGATTGTTAGGATTGTCTGGCTGGAATGTTTACAACATATCTATTGTAACTGCAAGTCTAAAATAGACTTGCCTAAATTTTTAATAGAGGAAGGTTGTGCATTGTATAAATGCATAGGTCTTCCCTAATGGAAGGGACGATCAATTTTATAGAGGAGCTGATTTATTTTACTTCTTTTCAAATTTATTAAGAGTGCAATTCCTCTTATTTGAGGAAGCTCTACGCAGCTAGCTGGGTGGACTATCTGCGGGAGCTTGGGTCCACTCCCTGCAAAAGTCCTCCCCTGTTTAATTTATGTATTTGCTTTCTGTAGATTAGTTTACTGCTTTCTTTCCTACTTTTTAGGTGTGTGTTTATTTTATCGCATTTTATTTCCGTACATTTATTTTCAGCACTTTAATTTAGTTGTTTAATTTTCTGCACTTAGTTATTTAGTTTGGCTAAAATCAAAATGCATACACATCCCCCACAAAACTGAATAAGGTACATAAGGAATTCATTCCCCAAAACTACAGGCATATACTATGCGTGACACTCATAAGTTTACGGACTTACTAGATTGATAATTTATGGAAGAGAAATGAATGTTTTTAAATACTGCCATGCCATGTTTTCTCCAAGTTGTCAGCTGCAAATAGTCATTTCCTAGCCTGCACGTTTTACCATTATGTTGAAAAAGTTTTGTTTTTTGAGGCTAGGGGGATAAAATGCTCTTCTCATGCTATGACGTATTAAACTAGTTGATAATGAAGCAGATGATTTTTGAAAGACTAGTTTAAATATAGGCATGGGGGGACCCCACCTTCATCATTGCCACCAACAACACAATAAACATTGTCTAAAAAAAAAAGAGAAAAATATATCTTCTACTGAAAAGGCTCCAAGTTAAGAGCAAAATAGAGTTTTATTTTGCTACTTGTTGGAAGAGAGTATCCTCTTTCCCGAGGACCAGCTTGGTCTAGAAGGGAAATGAGAAATCTCCAACTGGTAGCTAAATAAAGAAACAAATAAAAAATAGAAGCTTTATTTTTGTTACTTGTTGGAAGAAAGTATCCTCTTTCCCTAGGACCAGTTTGGTCCAGAAGGGAAATGAGAAATCTCCAACCAGTCACTAAATAAAGCAAGCGAGGAGCCCAAAAGTAATCAGAATATGAAAAAAAAAACAATGAAAAAAAAATAGTTAGTTAGAATTTTATTTTAACGTCTTTAGTTTAGATTTTTCTTTTATGTTTTGTAGGACAACGTGAAGTGCAAAGTAGAAAAATAAGGAGGTGTCTATGAATATTTCATGAATTGAGAATTATACGTGGAGTTCATAATAGCACTATACGAACTGTCTCGTGTACATGATTGTGTAGCATCCAATCTAACAGGTGAAAGCTAGCGGAGTTTTACCTTGGAAACATTGGCACTTGAAGGCAGGCTAAGTAACCCTGATCAAGCGAAAGGCTTCCATCCCAAGGTGCTTGTGGAATTTGGGGGAAAATTTTGCTGCAAGGTGCATGACTGTTACAGCCTGGATAATAAACAGAGTCAGTGATGCTACACCAAGTGCAAGGGAAGAGTGTCGAGACAATGTTTGAGTAATGATCAACGAGCTCCATTAACAATCGCCTCACATTTGTGAGAGTGGATTAGACATCGGCATGGGGGAGACCCCATACCATACCAGTAGCTTGGATGAATGTTCAATCATTCGTTAAAAAAAAAAGAAGAAGGAAAAAAAAAGAAAAAGAAAAAAAAATGAGAGAAAAAAAAGGAAGGATACGTGAAAAAAAAATGATAAAGTCCAATATGCCTTGATCATCAATAAGGCGCCTTCCGCATGAAGAAGGTGCCATACAATGGAGGCACCTTTCGCATGAGGAAGGCACCATACATTGGAGGCGCCTTTCGTATGAGGAAGGCGCCATACATTGGAGGCGCCTTCCACATCAAGAAGGTGCCATACATTGAAGGCACCTTCCACTAAGAAGGCACATTCCACAACAAGTAGGTGCCTTGACATCTAGGGTGCCTTGATCCATTTCCCACACTTGGGTGGTTCAATGGCACAAGGGACAAAAAAAAAAATAGAAGAATAAGTGACGAGGTGCCTTGATGGCATACAGTAGAGGTGCCTTGATCAAAAATAAAAATAAAAATTATGCGAATCCTCCCAATGAAAAAAAATGCACAGAACATGTCTTGCTTAGCGTAAAAATTGCTTTCTTATTACTTTGCATGAAATCATGAACCTAATGCAAGTTGCAGGTATCCTGAGAGCCAGGGCCTAACAAGAATGGAGTCATGACTCCTATTTTACTGCTTTCATGTGTGCAGGTAATCGTGCCCTATGAGTGCAATCTGAAGGCATCCTAAGAGCTAGGGCCTCAAGCACAGGCCATGATTCATGTTTTCTAGTTTTTGTAGGTGTAGTTTTGTAGGACACAACCATGAGCATGATCTGTAGGCGGAGCCGACTTAAACTAGGCCTAACAGATGTGACATTTTGTGCCCTGCAATTAGGAGAGCGGCGAAGTGGAGAAGGCACTTGCTTCCCACCAGGAAGAGAGTGCCTACAATCAGTCCAGTATAGTAGTGCCTTTTTCCACCTGGAGGAAGGCACCAATAAGTATTTTTCTTCTCCCTTAGATGAGGGTACCTGTTGTTCAGTGTGGGACCTAACGTTTGAAGGGTTGCAGACCTGTTACGTAGAGGGACCTATTGTTGGTGACAAGGGCATCACTAATTTAAGTGGGGGAGAATAAAAAATGGTAAATAATGGTTGTGATGCTAAAGTTGTTAAATCCACACCAATAGAAGAAGGAATAACAACAACGATTAATGGTGTGGAGGAAGAAGGCAGCCAAAAAAAAATAATAAATAAAGAAATAAATAAAATCTCCTGGAGCACCAATGTGAATATGTCTCACACCACCCACATCATATACATCAGGTTCTATGAAATTCACCCGGGTATGTACTGATTTTCCTGTTAATTATGTGTATAGTTATTTTAAAATCATTTCTATGCTAATACCAGTCGATGCCCCTATAGTTTTTCAAAATCTCCCATGACATGCCTCGGATATAAGAAAAAAAAAAAAAAAGGGCTATGGCATCTACGTGAATAAATTTGGCATCATTTTCATTGTCGCCTCATGACAATGGCAATCGACTTGAGCGAACACATATAAATGATGCTACTCTATACCACAAAGGAGGTTTTGGAGATGTCAAATACATTTCATATGTGGGTAAAAGTAGCAGCTGGTGACTGCACTTATTTTAAACCAATTTGGGCTCACTAAATATGACCAATGTGCAACATTGGAAAATGCCAGTATTTATATAAAAAAAATTGCAGTGGTCATTTTCCCTGAATAGTGTGGTCACAATTTAACTATTTGTCCACAATGATTAGTCAGGATGTGTTTTTGACTTCTGCTAGTGCCACAATGCTCTATGGATGAAGAATAACAACACTCAATAAAAAAAATACTTAGTGTTGAATAAAAAAAATAGTACTGAGAAAAAAAACACAGCAATGCTGAATAAAAAAAATAGCAGCGCTCAACGATAGAAAAATAAAGGTGTTGAAGGCCATCAAAAAAAAAAAGAAAAAAATATATATATTATTATCCCGGGGGTTGTTGTCACGAAGACAGGACGATTTTTAGGCATGGTCAGCCTACGAGAGGGATAACTTCAGCTTTTGGTGCCACGAGGGCGTGGCACATGTTAGGCATGGGGGGATGATGAGTCCCAAAAATGTACATTTTTATACACTATTAAAAGGTATCATTACTAGTTTAATTAGCATTTGAGATGCATTTTTATATAACTTATGCATATAATTGATAGAAAATTCGGTATTATGCTTGATTGGTGTTTTTAGTGGGAATTGTGTATAAATGCAAGTTTTATTACTAATATGGTGTTTTCCAGTCTACATCCACTTGGACCTAGCATATTTCTGCTTTTAGAGACTAAGGCAAGAGAGCAGGTGCCTTCCTCTTCAAGGAAGGTGCCCAGTAGAAGTAGGTGCCTTCCTCTTCAAGGAAGGCGCCCAGTACGAAGTAGGTGCCTTCCTTATAAGGAAGGGGCCCCCAACAGGAGTAGGCGCCTTCCTTATAAGGAAGGTGCCCAACAAAAGTAGGCACCTTCCTCATATGGAAGGTGCCTCCATGCCTCCATACTTTGCAAATATTTGACCAAGCAAGCAAGTGGGACCATGTTGACCATTGACTCCACGTCATATGCACCAAGTTGGGATAGCTACCAAATCATGTGAAGAAAAAGGGGGAGATATTTTGTGTATTGTTATTAAACTAAATAAAGCACCTCTATTATTAAGTGATTGGTCGGTTCAACTTTGCAAGGTGAGGATTATTTTCTCATGAACAGAACATAGCGACAATACAACGAACAAGACAATGCAATTATCTAGCAAATCAATGTGCGTGAACAGACAATTGATAAATCAAGAAAATAATCTATTTTGCATTGGCAACTAAGATGGACAAACACGTGAATGGATTTATTACTGATATCATACCTGTTCTGATAAAAATAGAATACGCCTGATTTATCCTATGGGTAAAATTAGTGTGTGACTATTATTATTAGTGCATGATTGTTAGGATTGTCTGGCTGGAATGTTTACAACATATCTATTGTAACTGCAAGTCTGAAATAGACTTGCCTAAATTTGTAATAGAGGAAGGTTGTGCATTGTATAAATGCACAGGTCTTCCCTGATGGAAGGGACGATCAATTTTATAGAGGAGCTGATTTATTTTACTTCTTGTCAAATTTATTAAGAGTGCAATTCCTCTTATTTGAGCAAGCTCTACGCAGCTAGCTGGGCGGACTATCTGCGGGAGCTTGGGCCCACTCCCTGCAGAAGTCCTCCCCTGTTTAATTTATGTATTTGCTTTCTACAGATTAGTTTACTGCTTTCTTTCCTGCTTTTTAGGTGTGTTTTTATTTTATCGCATTTTATTTTCGTACATTTATTTTCAGCACTTTAATTTAGTTGTTTAATTTTCTGCACTTAGTTATTTAGTTTGGCTGAAATCAAAATGCATACACATCCCCCACCAAACTAAATAAGGTACATAAGGAATTCATTCCCCAACACTACAGGCATATACTGTGCATGACACTCGTAAGTTTATGGACTTACCGGATTGATAATTTATGGAAGATAAATGAATGTTTTTCGGGACATGAATTTCTGCTCACCAAATCTGAAAACACTAAAAACAAACTACTACCAGCCTGATGCTACCCTATTCCTGCAAAATCGAAGATGTGATAAGTTTCTTCATGTAACCTAGTTTACCCGAAGTTGCATTTGCACAGTTCGAGACAAACTAGATGTGAGCTTCTAAGGAAAAAATGAGTTCCATGTTTTAAACCTTCAATAGCGCAACCATAAAAATGTATTTAAAACTATCTAAGCCTAAAACATGAAAATGGGGAAAATAAATAGTTAATTTGAACATGCAAAAGCAATCTCCTTCAATCTTGCTAATAGGATGTAGATTTTTGGAATCATTTATATTAAAAAAATACAGTCTTTGCAGCATATTTCAACCTTGGCCTCCAAAAAGGTCTAACCCTTGGCATTGGAAAAACTTCCAGCCCCCAAAACTGTGCTTGTGCTAGTTGCACTTCCATGTTTTATTTTCTTTCATTTGGTTTCCCCTCGTTTGTATTGACTCCATTTCATTTTTCCATCCATGGAGACCTTTCATTTTTGTTTTCCCTCGTTGGCTTTCATAACATTTCATTTTCAACGTTCTGCTTTTCTTATCTTAACTTTACCAGCGTGAGACAAATATCCCTAATAATTTCCCTCATTATTCTTTCCTAACACTTGCCTCAATGTCTTTGGTACTTCATAATGGTTACATCTCTTGTAACGCATTTACGACACCTCTATTTTATAATAGATGACAGCCATGTGAGATAATATCTCACCTCGGATAGCACCATGCACCAATGCTAATGTCTAAATTCAAATGCATGGACCCCAAAATATAACCTGTGATTGTACTTTAATATTGTCATAGTCTTCATGTATATCTCCCTTCGGATATCAGTCACCCACACAATGTAACTATTGTGGTATCGATTCATTCTAACCCATTATTAAATGTCCATTATCGACGATATCCAAACCCTACAATGACGACATCATCCTTTGATGTTTCCATATCTTCATCTGCGAAGGGATTTCATCCGCGTCTGCACCCTGTGCTCATCCATAGCTTTTTACCTCGATTGGTCACCTTAATCAGCTTCACTACCCTTTATCTTCTCATCATGATTTGAGGTAAAACCCACTATAAAATATTGTGAATAAATATTACTTTAGATAGTGACTAAAAAATGTGTCTGTCACTCTATGGTATTCCTCATTGCAATATTTTGATTCCCTAATATTTTCAAACACTATCTTTGACTCTTGTCTACTTACAGTCGATGCCCTTAGCGTGGTTATGCCTGATCTATCCCCTCTGGCATCCTCAACCTACTTTACCTGATGATTTTATTCCTTAAGGTTATGGGTGAGTGTTGCAAGCCTCCAAAAATGTGACCATAACACTGCACATCCATATGACCATTTAATATTTCCTTAGTGGCTATGGACGTCATAATCTAGGTTACATATGTGAATAAAATTGTATCATCATTGAAACACCCACTGTCATCAATCGCAAACACTAGCATAACAGAAAAAATGAAAACACTGCTACCCGAGGTGAAGACAACAAGGTGTGGCATGATCTTAATCTGCTTCGATAGGTCAAAATTTCCTATATTCCAACATCTGCTCACATGTTGGTTCTGACCGAGTATCTACCATAAATGTCTGCTGCATTTGATAAATGGAATAATATGGCCACAACTCTCAGGCAAATGCAAGCCTTTCAATAACCTGCTACAAAAGGGGGTGACATTTTCATAGATAAATGAATGTTAAAAATATTTTTATGACATCAAACAATACTTGGATTCTCCACCAGTATTAACTCCACCTCACCTGAGGGTCCCTTTTCATATTTATATTTTAGCAATGAACTTTGCATGAGGGACAATGCTTGCATAAAATAATGAAACCAATCAAGAGCAAGCAATTTATTACATTAGTCAAACACTTGTAAGCTATGAAACTAGATACGCTTATGTGGAAAAATTATGCCTAACAGTGGTTTTTACCACTAAGAAACTCAAACATTACATGCTAAGTCACACTACTTATGTCATAGCTAAAGAAAACCCTCTGCGTTACATGATGTCTCGCACTTACAATAACACTCGCACCACAAAATGGATAATTCTTCTAACAGAGTTTGATCTTGATTTCATCAGTCAAAAATCCATTAAATATTAGGTAATAGTTGATCAGCTTGTGAAAGCTCCACTTCCTAGTGATCAACCCTTTATTATTGAGCTCCCATATGACTCTATTTACCGTCACTGAACAGGAGGAAGATATATTTTTTGAAGAGGATGTGGATATCACACTCTTATTTGAAGATTCTCAGTGTAAAAAAGAATAAGGCGCAGGAGTCATATTTCATACACCATAAGGAATACATATTCCTTTATCATTCAAACTTGATTTCCTATGCACAAACAATAATGCAGAGTATGAAGCCTTAATATTAGGACTTCAAGCAACCATAACTATGGGTGTAAAGCATATCAAGATATTTGGTGATTCCCAACTTGTCATTCATCAAGTAAATAGAGAATACCCATGTAAAGAACCAGTATTAAAACTTTATCATGAAGTAGCAATGAAATTGCTTACAAATTTTGACTAGTATGAGATTGATAGTTTACCTCTCATTTGACTAATAGATTTGCAAATGTGATGGCCTCTCTAGGATCACTTATTCCAAATAACTATTTAGGAGAGGTACAACCATTAATTGTCACAACGATCTCTAAATCTACAATTTCATGTGTTGAATCTAAAGATGAGGACTTTTGATTTATCCACATAGAGTCATATGAGCCTTGGTCTAGTCAAATAAAATTCTTCCTCAAGTTTGGAACACTCCCATCTAATATGTCATGGACTGCTAAACAAACTTTCAAATAAAAATTAGCTCATTTCACTCTCTTGGGGGATGTGTTGTATAGATGTGGCTATAATGGAGTCCTCCTCCATTGTCTTAAGCCTATAGAGACCCAAAGAATATTTTTTGAATTTCATGATGGTACGTGTGGTGGTCACTTTAGTGGAATGGTCATCACAAAGTACATTTTATGCATGGGGTGTTATTGGCCCATCATGGAACACGACTGTTGCACTTATATCAAGAAATATCAACAATGTCAACAACATGCTAATTGAACTCAAGTGCCATCACAAGCCTTATAGCCTATTCAGAGTCTTTGGCTCTTTTCACAATGGGGTTTGGACCTGATTAGTAAAATATCACCTCCTTCCTCAGGATAACATACATTCATCATCATTGCTACTAAATACTTCATAAATTGGATCGAGGTAATTCCTCTAACCAGTATGATAGGACCTCAAATTGTGGATTTTATACTTTAGCATATCATCTATCACTTTGGTATCCCATTGAAAATAATCTCAAACAATGGCAAGTCTTTCAAAAATAAGGATGTTCGAGCATTGTGCAAAAAATATAATATACAAGACAGTTTCTTGACTCCTTACTACCCATAGACAAATGAACAAGTTGAGGCAACCAATAAGACCTTGAATGCTATTCTCAAGAAATTAGTCAAAGAAAATCATCGATATTGGCACACTCAAATCCCCTTGCCATTATGGTCTTATTGAACAAGCATCTTTATGCCTACTAGGACAACACCATTCTCATTTGTCTATGGTGTTGAATCCATCAAGCCTTTTGAGCTTGAGATCCCCTCACTACATATTTCATTATAGGAATTCATATATGACAACACTGCTACACAAGCACGTCTTGACCGACTCACACTCCTTGATGAAAGGTGAATCAATGTCTTGGAGCATTTACGAGTATATCAAAATCATTTAAAATGTGCTTACAATGCCAAAGTCCATCTACGTGAATTTCAAGTAGGAGATATTATCCTTAAATATAATCAACAAAACACCAATGCATTGTTACATCTTTACAATAAATTTGTGGCTAATTTGTTAGGTCCATATATTATCACACAAAAAGTGGGTCAAGGAACTTATAAGCTTGCTAGTCTAGAGGAAGTAGAAGATCTCGAGCCACTAAAAATCATCCACTTGAGAGCATTCTATGCCTAATATAATTTATATGCACATATACATGGCTAAAAAAATACAATAAAACATCATCCATACACTTTGCATTTAACACATTCATTTTCCACAATCACATTCATTATTATTTTGGGGCATTTCATCCACCATATTAGGAGTTATTTTATCAGTTTAGACAATAATTGATCTAATAAGTCTAGTCACTTTAATCAGGGGCACATTTGATTTCACATCCATCTCATTATACCATTTTATAAGTCATATCATCATTTGCAATACACATTTCCATCTCCCCTAGGTGTTTCGGTCACTCAACCACTCCTAGTGTTTCAAGCAACCTTCAATACATATTGATTTTTCGCTAGGACCAAGACATATTTTCACTAAAGAAAATCTTGAGTTCTGGTATTTGACTCTAAAAATATTGAACCAAACACATCTCACATATTAAAAATATCTTGTTTCAAAGAGGGATAACACCATAATTGGGTTGAACCTTAAAGAGAAAAAGTCATCTTTGCCTGTCCCATTATGCACATAGTCAAAAATAAAAAATAGTTGTTTTCACCACAACACAACACTTCCAAATAAAATAATTAGTAGTAAGGATAGCGTTAAATTCTCATCATACCGTGGTTGAGAATCTAATTCCCCAAAACTCTAACTCTTTTACACATCACACACCATAAATCCTCAAGTAGTAATGATAGAAATACATTTCCATCCAGATGGTTAGGTAGTCTGATTCTCCAAAGCTTAGATATCAGAGCATTGGACTATGGATCTAATCTCCATCGAGGCCATAGATGCTTTACTGGAAGTGGAGTACGCTCATGCATGGTGACACGTCTCTCTTGAAGAGACCTCTAACCACATATAAGGACAAGCTAGCTTTGTGGTCTCCTCCATGATAGGTTTCATCTCAATTTACCCAAGATGGGTTAATGAACTCACTTGCACACACATTAGTTCTTGATTTAATTGATTCATTACCATGCTCATGATTGGTAAATGAACATTCCCTACACACACATTTGGTCTTAGAGAACTTAGATAGAACTTAATGAGTTTGTTAGATATCACCAATATGTTTGAGTCTTTGTAAAAAACTCTAAATCAGCCATCCATAAGCTAAAATAGCATCCATATCATTATCATATCATTACATGGGTCTCACATTTCACATACCACCATTTTGGTGTGCTTGATTAAGCGACGATGATAAATATGGTCAAACAAAATCTAAACTATCACAAATGATCATTAGTGTGTCCATTCACTTGCATTATTATTATCATAAAGCATAAACATTTTCATCCATCACATCACATACACATGCATTCACATTCACACAAATTCATAACACCAAAATAAAATCCATGTATATATATCATATGTACAATGAACACTTGAAGCCTATATGCAATCGAATACCAAGGCTCATATACAAAAAGTGCATTTAGGCACTAGCTAATGCCCATAGGTAGACCCCTAAGATCTTGATGAAGCCCTATACCTAGATTCACTACACCTAACAAAACTTACTAAGGAGGAGGAAGGCCGCTTTTGTAGCCTAATATGGTGTTGCATAAGCAGATCCTCTAAATCTTGGATATATCCCTCCTAAGATCAAAAGCGTAGCACATCCTACCTCTAACGAGTGTCCCTTTGTGTTAGCTATGCCTAGAGCCTTATTATTGCATCCTCGCATCCACCTACTACTATCCATACCTCTAGCTCTACCCATAACCTAACAATATTTGCATCTCACTCTGCCACCATATGTCAAAAATGGTTTCACTTAGCCTCAAGCTTAGCCCACTCCTCACTCCAACTAGGAGGTCTCTCTGAAACCTCCCCCATACCACCTCCACCATCACCATCATCCCTAATCTCTATAGGCTGCTCTACTATGATCCTCAACTATCTTCCTCTACTACTAGATCAATGAAGTCTAAAGAACACAAGCTTATACTGAGAGGAGGGGGTGAACAGTATAAGAGCACTTTTTACTTTTCTTTCAAATCAATATTATGCAGTGTATAGATAGCAATATCAATAGCAGTAATCAAAGCAATGCACAAAACACCATACACAATAGAGACACAAATTTAACGTGGTTCACCCAAATATGGCTACCTCCACGGAGAAAATATTTCTTCTAAATATTTCTCAAATAATCTCTTGGGAATCCTTCCCAATTACAATGTTTATGGACCTCTATCCAAAGGAGATGTTGATCCCCTAAATCTGGTTTGTGGATCTCTATCCATAGGAGAACTCCTTCTCCTCTGCTCTAGTTGGTGATCCTCTAGAAGACGACTGCCTCCACTACACTAGCTTGTGGATCTCTCTCCACTGAAGACTCTTGTCCCCACTCAGAAGACCTATCCTCACTACCCTGGCTGATGGATCTCTATCCACAGGAGACTCTGTCCTCTCTACTCTATCACCTCCAAAGCTCTATCTCAATTCTGTACTAAACATAGTCCAATCGGTCTAGCACAACTCTGCTCAATATTACACTAAACATAGTTCATTCGGTCTAGCACAAGTCTACTCAATAAGCTCACTCAAATATACACTAAACATAGTCCATTCGATCTAGCACAAATCTACTCAAATCTTGCACTAAACACAATCCAATCAATCTAGCACAAGTCCACTCAAATCTACACTAAACATAATCCAATCGGTCTAGCACAAATCTCTCAATAGGTCCACTCAAAACCTACTCAAATATGCTCAATAGGTCCACTCATAACCTATCCAAATATGCTCAATAGGTCCACACAGAACCTATCCAAATCTGCTCAATAGGTCCACACAAAACCTGTTCAAATATGCTCAATAAGTCCACACAGAACTTGTCTCAAATATGCTCAACAAGTCCACACAGAACTTGTCTCAAATCTGCTCAATAAGTCCTCTCTAGGACTTGCTCAAATCTATATTGTAAGCTTCCACAAAAGCTCACACAAAATCAGTCCACAAGTCTTCTCAAAGACTTACCTCAAATCTGCTTAACAAGTCCACACAGAACTTGTCCAATCTCATAGAAACATAAAGAGAATTGTTAGAGACTCAATATGTTCTTTACTCAATGCTCAATCACTTTCTCAACTCAAATCAATCTCATAGAATCATAAAGAGAATTGTTAGAGACTCAATATGTTCTATACTCAAAAACTCAATCACTTTCTCAACTCAATCTCATAGAAGCATAAAGAGAATTGTTAGAGACTCAATATGTTCTATTCTCAAAAACTCAATCACTTTCTCAACTCAATATCATAGAAGCATAAAGAGAATTGTTAGAGACTCAATATGTTCTATTCTCAAAACTCAATCTCAACTCAAATCAGAATATAGAATAGTTTGTTTTATGGAACTTGAACAATCACTTCATACATCCACTTGACTAGGCTCAATCAACTCTACTCAACCAATCACTTCAAGAAACAACTCTTGCTCACAAACCCTAGTCCAAGCATGTATCATCCAACTCAAAATATTTCCAACAATGCTCAACAACAAATCTCACATAACAATGATACTCATGATCTTTTCAAACCCTAGTTCAAGTTCTTTGCATAACAACTCACTTCAACAACCATGCTCATCAAACAAGGTTTTAATCACAACTCTCAATTTCAGAAAACCTTGAAGCATTAACTCAAACACTTCACTCAACCAATGATCTCAACAACAATGCTAATAAAACAAGGTTTTAATCTCAACTCTCAAATCAGAAAACCTTGAAGCAATAACTCAACCACTTTCGAAAAGGAAACCCTAATCAAGTCCTTTTCACTCCAAACTTAATTTTCAATAAATCCAATCAACCAAGTCAACCAAAGAAGAATTTGCCCATACCTTTTTGAATGTCAAGTAGTTGACCTCACAAATCTGCCACACTCACAATTACTTCTTTGCCAATCTCAATAAGGGTTAGAGGATAATTTTCTTCAACAAAACATATCACAAAAATAATATCAAAATTACACCTTATCACTCCAACTTAAATAATAATCAATATCCTCACAATAGTCACAAAAACCCTTAATTCAAAATAACATACTACCCACAAAGTCTTAACCTTTCAATATTCCACAATAGCAATTTTAAGACTTAAAAATAAAAATAGAATTCTCCTTATAACTCCTAAAGGTAATTCTCAACTACCACAACTTTATTACAAAGCAACCTTTCCAAACTCAACCACTAAACAACCTTATACCTCCAACTTAGGCATTTAATTAAAATTAAAATAAAAATATTACCTTTGCCTTTGGAGGGAATCGAACCCTCAACGTTGCCCCCTATGAGCGCCTTAACCATGGCCAAAGTCACCGCATGAGCCAAGCGCTCATTGAGATTAATGAAGCACCACGTGCTTCTTAATATCCACTCTCTCCTTCCACCTTGGCAAAATAACGTGCATCGTAGGTGCTTCACTCAACACACCTCACGATGCACCCATCGTGATTCGAACATGAATTCCCTTGCAAGCCAAAACTTTTGCACTTTCCAAAATGCCACTAGACCATGTTGTCTTATGCAACTTCAAAAATCGAAGCTTCCTCCCTTCAACACTTTGTTGTCACATTTTTCGCATACACTCACGAGCTCTTTCTTTCGCAAGCCAATATTTTCACTTTAGAGCAAGGATAATAAATTTGAACTTTAGGCATAGTATTTATATTCTTCTTCCACTACTTTGAAAATGTCGATACTTTCCTTGTTGTCTTCTATGACGTCGATAGAGATCATAAAGGCTTCAAATGCCTTTGGTCTTAAACCCAACCTTTGGGTTTATTAAAATATCTTTAGACTTTATAAAACCCACTTTTGCCTTATAAAACATTATAATAAGAATTATAAATATTTTATTTGGGTTTTCACCATAGCACATTTAATATTATAATAACTCATATTATAATATTATATCCTTTGATAAAGTACCTTTAATATTTATTTATAAAATTTAAATTCACACTGAATTTAAATAATTTATAAAATAAATATTATAACCCCTTTTTAACTTCTATCTTTTGCACTATTTCACTTGATCTTTGGCCTTCTTCCTGGATATCAAATAACCATTTTTATCCCCTTTGTTTCCTGCTGAAATATTTGGTATTAATGATGACTTCATCTGGTGACATCAATGACAACTTTGACTTAGGGACTCAAAATGTCCAACAATCTCCCCCTTTGTCATTGATGGCAACCCATACTCTTCTTACCGAAACCTGACCTTTATTTTTCCTTTTGCTCCCCTGGGACATTGCTCCCCCTGGCTCAATGCTCTCTCAAATATCAAATCTCTCCCAATATCAAATCTCTCCCCAATACACAAATCTCTCCCCCTTTGACATCAATGGCAAAGGGTCACCTTTGGGGCTCGGGGCTAAGAATGAGCCTCTTAGCTTAGCCCCTCCCCCACCTCCTCTTGAGGTGGTTAATTCTGGGGTGGGAGTATTTCTACTCCCAAAAGGCATTGTTCTTTACCTTTATCCTCTTCCTTTATTTTCTGAATTTTTTGATTCTTTGATTGTTTCTATCCGTGTCATCATTCCTGTTCCTATCATCATTCATGTTCCTTTTTCTATTCCTATTCTCATCCATGTTCCTTTTATTTTTCATGTTCTTTTTTTCTATTCATGTTCCTGGTTCATGTTCTTGTTCCTATTCTTATTCATACCTATTTCTAGAATATTTGCTCTACACCATTTTGTTGTGTGACCATCATTATTGCACTTATAACACTTAATGTTATTATTCCTTGGAGGTGCAAATGTCTTAGGATTTCTCCTAGTGAAGTCATATCCTCTTCTGTCATGAACCCTGCAATTCATTGCCTTGTGACCAAACTCATTACATGAGTAGCAATACCCATGAAAAATCTATCCTTTCCCATATTCCTATCTTTCATGTGTCCTGCATTGTGAAGCCATGTGCCCAAACCTGTGACATGAAAAACATCTTCCATTGAAGCTTCCTTGTCTTGACCTCATTGGTCTCCTATTCTGATTGTTGTTCCATCTGTATCTTTTATGTGCATTGTTCCTATCTTTGTTGAACTCTTTATTGTCCAACTCATCCTCTGATGTCTCACTCCCTCTTACACTATCTTCTTCTGATGTATCTTCATCTGAAGTTTCTTCTTCTTCAAGACTTGAAGTAGACTTTTCTTCCCATTTCTTTTGTACTTGTTTAGAACCAAGACCTATCTTGTTTGTTGCTCCTCTTTGTATCTTGACTATTTTATCCATACTCTTTGCATTATTTACATACTTGTATAGCTTATTCTTGGAGTCTTCTACATCTTCCTTTAGTAGAGCCACTTCTTGTGCTAACTTCTCACATTCCAAGATCTTTGCTTCTAACTTATCTTTGAACTTCTTTGCCTTAGCCTTTGATTTTTCTAAATCCTCTATGAGCAATAATCTTTCTTCATCACATTCTTGAAACTGAATTTCAAGCTTAGAGTGTTGCTTTCTTACCTTCTTTACCGTGTCAAGGGCATAGATAAGTTCTCCCTTGAGATCATAACCATTCTCTGCTGAATAATCCTCTATTTGTTTACCTTTGTCCACATCATTACTTTCTTTTGGCTTGTCTTCTATAGGATCACTCACTTCTTCTTCTAATGCCATTAGAAGATTTTCATCTGGTCTTTCAAGTGCATCTTCATAGTCATCATCACTGAAACTATAACCATCCCTTGTGCAATCATCTTCAAGATGTCCAAATCTACCACATCTAAAACACTTGAGAATAACTGGAGTCCTTTTCTTAACTGGTTCTTTCTCTTCAATCATAAATAGGACTTCATCTCTATCATTGTCTGAAAAGCTAGCATCACTATCATTTGAGTACTTACTTGCATTATCCGCATAGTAGCTCCTCTTTTGTCTTTGGAAGAACTTCTTTCCTTGTCTGCTTTGTCCATCCTTGCTTTTCTTTTGGTGCCTGTATCTTTCTGATTCCCTGTACCTGTGATCCTATTTTTCTTCACCATTGTTGTTCTTTGGCTCTTTACAATCTGTTGCAAAATGTCCATACTTTCCACAATTGAAACACTTAACAGATCTTAGATCTATGGGTCTTCTGGAACCTTTATCTCTTCTACCATAATTTGCTTCTTCATCATTGGATGACTCACTGCTTGATTCTGACTTCTTACCCTTTATCTTCTTGTTCGCTTTGAATGCAGCCTCTTTCGGAGGGATAGGATCTTTTGTTCTTATCTCAAAAGTTGTAAGCATGCCAAGTAAAGAATTTCTTGTCAGACAATCACTATCAATTGATGTTTCTATAGCAGAAACCTTTTCACTGTACCTTTTTGGAAGAGTTCTCAAGATCTTATCACAAGCATCAGATTCATCGACCTTCATTCCAAGACCTCTCATCTCATGTACAAGTTCATCAATCTTACTGAGATAGTCACGAATGTTTTCATCATCCTGCATTCTTAGGTTTTCAAATTCTCCTTTGAGATTTTTGATCTTAGCTTTCCTGACACCTTTATCTCCTTCATATATGTTATGCAGTAGTTCCCACATTTCTTTTGCTGTTTTACAATCCATAACCTTCATAGATTCTGATCTACGCAATCCTTTTATAATTGCATTCATAGCTCTTGAATTTGCATGCATTAGAAGCTTACCTTCCTTATCTGTAGGAGGATTGACTGTTGAATCATATCCAAGTTCCACTGCATCCCAAACTTCATTGCCAAGTGCCATCAAGTGAAATCTCATTAGCATACACCAATACAAGAAGTCACTTCCATCAAATACTGGTACTGTATTATTGATGGACCCATCCCTTTGATCCTTTTGATCCATTGTGTTCTTGACCACTTTTCCTTCAAGCTATCAAACTCTTCTGAAGGAACCCGCTTTGATACCAATTGAAGAACACAAGCTTATACTGAGAGGGGGGTGAACAGTATAAGAGCACTTTTTACTTTTCATTTCAAATCAATATTATGCAGTGTATAGATAGCAGTATCAATAGCAGTAATCAAAGCAATGCACAAAACACCATACACAATAGAGACACATATTTAACGTGGTTCACCCAAATATGGCTACCTCCATGGAGAAAATATTTCTTCTAAATATTTCTCAAATAATCTCTTGGGAATCCTTCCCAATTACAATGTTTATGGACCTCTATCCAAAGGAGATGTTGATCCCCTAAATCTAGTTTGTGGATCTCTATCCATAGGAGAACTCCTTCTCCTCTACTCTGGATGGTGATCCTCTAGAAGATGACTACCTCCACTACACTGGCTTGTGGATCTCTCTCCACTGAAGACTCTTATCCCCACTCAGAAGACCTATCCTCACTGCCCTGGCTGATGGATCTCTATCCATAGGAGACTCTATCCTCTCTACTCTATCACCTCCAAAGCTCTATCTCAATTTTGTACTAAACATAGTCCAGTCGGTCTAGCACAACTCTACTCAATCTTGCACTAAACATAGTTCATTCGGTCTAGCACAAGTCTCTCAATAAGCTCACTCAAATCTACACTAAACATAGTCCATTCGATCTAGCACAAATCTGCTCAACTCTTGCACTAAACATAGTCCATCGTCTAGCACAAGTCCACTCAAATCTACACTAAACATAGTCTATTCGATCTAGCACAAATCTTCTCAATAGGTCCACTCAGAACCTACTCAAATATGCTCAATAGGTCCACTCAGAACCTATCCAAATCTGCTCAATAGGTCCACCATAAACCTATCCAAATCTGCTCAACAGGTCCACACAGAACCTATCCAAATATACTCAATAGGTCCACACAGAACCTGCACAAATATGCTCAACAAGTCCACACAGAACTTGTCCAAATATGCTCAATAAGTCCTCTCTAGGACTTGCTCAAATCTTATTGTAAGCTTCCACAAAAGCTTACACAAAATCAGTCCACAAGTCTTCTCAAAGACTTACCTCAAATCTGCTTAACAAGTCCACACAGAACTTGTCCAATCTCATAGAAACATAAAGAGAATTGTTAGAGACTCAATATGTTCTTTACTCAATGCTCAATCACTTTCTCAACTCAATCTCATAGAAGCATAAAGAGAATTGTTAGAGACTCAATATGTTCTATACTCAAAACTCAATCACTTTCTCAACTCAATCTCATAGAAGCATAAAGAGAATTGTTAGAGACTCAATATGTTCTATACTCAAAAACTCAATCACTTTCTCAACTCAATCTCATAGAAGCATAAAGAGAATTGTTAGAGACTCAATATGTTCTATTCTCAAAACTCAATCTCAACTCAAATCAGAATATAGAATAGTTTGTTTTATGGAACTTGAACAATCACTTCATACATCCACTTGACTAGGCTCAATCAACTCTACTCAACCAATCACTTCAAGAAACAACTCTTGCTCACAAACCCTAGTCCAAGCATGTATCATCCAACTCAAAATATTTCCAACAATGCTCAACAACAAATCTCACATAACAATGATACTCATGATCTTTTCAAACCCTAGTTCAAGTTCTTTGCATAACAACTCACTTCAACAACCATGCTCATCAAACAAGGTTTTAATCACAACTCTCAATTTAGAAAACCTTGAAGCATTAACTCAAACACTTCACTCAACCAATGATCTCAACAACAATGCTAATAAAACAAGGTTTTAATCTCAACTCTCAAATCAGAAAACCTTGAAGCAATAACTCAACCACTTTCGAAAAGGAAACCCTAATCAAGTCCTTTTCACTCCAAACTTAATTTTCAATAAAGCCAATCAACCAAGTCAACCAAAGAAGAATTTGCCCATACCTTTTTGAATGTCAAGTAGTTGACCTCACAAATCTGCCACACTCACAATTACTTCTTTGCCAATCTCAATAAGGGTTAGAGGATAATTTTCTTCAACAAAACATATCACAAAAATAATATCAAAATTACACCTTATCACTCCAACTTAAATAATAATCAATATCCTCACAATAGTCACAAAAACCCTTAATTCAAAATAACATACTACCCACAAAGTCTTAACCTTTCAATATTCCACAATAGCAATTTTAAGACTTAAAAATAAAAATAGAATTCTCCTTATAACTCCTAAAGGTAATTCTCAACTACCACAACTTTATTACAAAGCAACCTTTCCAAACTCAACCACTAAACAACCTTATACCTCCAACTTAGGCATTTAATTAAAAATAAAATAAAAAATATTACCTTTGCCTTTGGAGGGAATCGAACCCTCAACGTTGCCCCCTATGAGCGCCTTAACCATGGCCAAAGTCACCGCACGAGCCAAGCGCTCATTGAGATTAATGAAGCACCACGTGCTTCTTAATATCCACTCTCTCCTTCCACCTTGGCAAAAGAACGTGCACCGTAGGCGCTTCACTCAACACACCTCACGATGCACCCATCGTGATTCGAACATGAATTCCCTTGCAAGCCAGTGCTTTTGCGCTTTCCAAAATGCCACTAGACCACGTTGTCTTATGCAACTTTGAAAATTGAAGCTTCCTCCCTTCAACACTTTGCTGTCATATTTTTCGCATACACTCACGAGCTCTTTCTTTCGCAAGCCAATATTTTCACTTTAGAGCAAGGATAATAAATTTGAACTTTAGGCATAGTATTTATATGCTTCTTCCACTACTTTGAAAATATCGGCGCTTTCCTTGTTGTCTTCTATGACGTCAGCAGAGATCATAAAGGCTTCGAATGCCTTTGGTCTTAAACCCAACCTTTGGGTTTATTAAAATATCTTTAGACTTTATAAAACCCACTTTTGCCTTATAAAGCTGTAGACACCAAAATAGCACCAATCCGATTATGTGACTACAAGCACTGACCGAATTGGCATACATACCCCCTAGGGCAGCCTCTAGAGGTTAAACAGTGGTCCTAACCACTCCCAAATTAGTTTTGGAAGGTCAGAGGTCAATTTGGCACCTTTTAAGCATTTTTCTCCCTATTCATCCCACCCTAGGATGATTAGAATCCTATTCGCCCCACCCCGGGATGATTAGCAACAATCGCTCCAGGGTGGGACGATTAGCAGGTTTGACTGGAAAAAAGTCAAGCCTTGACAAATGGTAGCCTAGATCCGCCACCCAACTTCACCTTCAAGGCATGCAATTGTGAGGAACGGTTTCAAATCAGAGAGAGGGACTTCATTCAAGCATGCCCTGATCATGGAGGTCCTAAATCAGGGAGGAATCTTCTCTCCCCAAAAGGGCATGGTGAGCCAAGTGGCGCCCTCGCATGCGCATGCAAAGGAGACCCTGAGGTCTATAAAAATGTGAGCCTCCTCACCCCAAAAATGAGAATAGAGTGGGAGCATTTGGAGCAATGAAGTGCTGCCGAACTATACCCCCATTCCTCTTTGTGCTTCCTACATCCCTAATTTCTCTTTTGGAAGAGAGGTTATCGGGTGAACACTAGGAATGCAATCTAGACCCAAAACCCAAGAAATCGGCCACAATCCCACACCAAACTCATTGACACAACCCCCTAGGAGGTTTTGGACCCATCCCACTTGGATTGGTGCCAAAACTAAGCCCCAAACGGTGGGCGTCCCGCCTCGGTGCCCCCCACACTACTGTAGTCCTAATCGCCCCACCCCAGAGTGATTAGAAATTTGTGCATGATTTATTTACTTTTATTTTTGCATTATGTTGTATCTGATGTACTTATGCTGCTGTCCAAGTTTCATTGCTTTCTGACATGATTTGACCCTATTTTTATCATTTTATGCGTTTACTAACCTACAAGGAGTGCCTTCAGATACAGGACAATCTGGGTAGAATCTACCAAATCTGACCTTCTGGGTCATCTCAAAATTCCCCTTTTAGTCTAACCCCAAGTTTGCAGGAGTTTTGGAGGCCTCTGGGTAGGACATTTGCAAGGTCACTTTTGCACATTTTGTGACAGTCCCCAGCGTCCCACCCCGGAGCGATTAGAAATATGTGCATGATTTCCTGACTATTCTTTTTGCAATGTGTCCTTGATGATGTCTCCATGCCTCTTTCAAAGTTTGAATTCATTATGACATGTTTTGACCATCATTTCATTCTTTTATATATTAACTAGTCGGAGGCTTTGGGGATTGCATGTTTTCCTATATCCGCATATGCTATTAACTATTTGCTATTTTTCTATGCATAGGATCTCACCACCAAGAACACCAGAGGGGCAGCAAGGAATTATGAACACATGGACACAAGCATCGGCAATGTTTGGCCCACCCATTTTGAATGTGGGCATGCGGAAGACACTGGAAGCGTACCATCCATTGGTGTAACGAACTGTATCAAACGTTCTGAGCCCTAGAGGGGGGAGATGTATTGTAACTAGATTAAAAGCAACATTAATAAAATAGGCCCCACTTTTTTTTTCTTACATCTCATTTCTGTGTCATTTCCTTCATGCATTTGTTCATCGCATTCGTAGGACTTAGCATCTATACCATATCCATTTTGTTTGCATCATATCTGGTACGCCATCATTCTGCATTCAGATTTTAGTGGTGATCATGGTGGGACCCTATCCCCTACTATTAAGATCAAGTTTTTGATCCAAATTTTGTGGTTTCTTTGCAGGTGTTATTCATTCGGGCACTGGACTGCTACTCGTGCCACCCTGGGATGAATACGTATTCGTCCCACCCTGTGACGAATACAGACCTGCTATTCATCCCACCCCGGGATGATTAGAACTCTGTGCATTTTCTGAGTAGAAACTCAGAGGCATCCGGTTTGTACAGAGAAGAGGTAGGCCTTCTGAACATCCTCTGTGTTTTTCTACTTTCTGTTTTTGCAAATTTCTGCTTTCTTTGCTTCATTTTCAGACACTTGCATAGAAAGGTTAAGTAGTTTGTTTTCCTTTCTTGCAATAAAAAAAAAAATAAAAAACATAGGGTAAATTAAATGGAAGGAACTTGATTAGGAATGCATTCTTCTCTGGTTTGCTTGCATGATACTTGCACCAATGGCAAGTCCTCATCATAGGTTTCAGTTCTAGTTAGGATTGGTGATTTCCTTTTGCTACTAATGGTTTCTGAAAGATAAAACGTACTCTAAAGCATTGCATTAGTGAAAATCATCTTTTGTTGTATGTTTTCTTTCTTTATACAATTAAAAGGAACCACACACACCACCTAATAAAATTAACATCAAGGAGTTGGTCTTAATACCCCAACACTTGATCAAGACCAACGGTGGATTTCATCACCACCTTGGCTTGGATTTTGCATACATATACCCTGATCGTGACTATTGCTAGACGTAAATCCTGATGAAAGCTGACCAAGTGTAATGGGGGTGATTCCCCATGCATGAGGATAAGTCTTCTATGGTAGGTGTCAAAAATAGAGCGATCCCCCTTCCGTACCGCCTATGTTCCACGTACTATTCTGCTCTCGCGTACCAATAGTTTCCCTCACGTAAGGGCGGGTATATTGAGAGGTTCGGTATAACGGCCTGGCAATGGTATATTGAAGGGGTGACCATTTTGGAGATACAAGAGCCCTCATTTTGCATGTATAACAAAGTTTCCTTTACAATATTTGCATAACAAAAATCAAACACATTAGACCAGATCTAGGGCACACATTTAATCTGTAAATGAGATAATCATTTCTTTGCGTGTGTGGTCCCCGTTTGTTTGGTATAGCATAAAAATTTTGTAAAGGAGATAAAAATATACATATCTTTCTAGAAAGACCACCACCATGGTGTATACCCATAGCCAAGCCCAATCACGGGCAGAAGCTATGGAAAGTATACAAGGAGGTACAAGTCACCTCCGTTATAGCCCCAAGGACTTGGTTATACCACCTTGGTAGCCTGACCCACAACATAGTCCACACTATGCCACTACAAAAAAGGACTATAGAGGCACCCCTTTGAGGGGCACTCCCATTCAACACAGACCCTCTCAAGAGGAGTACACACATGGGAAGGCCCCCTTAGACACTCATTATGAGTGGCCACTGCGTGATGAAGTGCTAGAGCAGCATAGGGTTCATAAGGAGGGACCACATGATTATATCATTCCTCCTCCACCCCTCATTACTGTTAGAACTAATAGGCCAAATCTAGAGCGCAAGGCTCTTCAGACAGGGTGAGCCAACTCCGCCCGTCCCTTTCACATGTATGAAAGGGAGCATGAGGAAAACTAGTATATTCCTCAAGAGCAATACACCATGCGGGAGCAATGTGCCTCCGCACTTGCTAATTATCAAGATCACCTATTGAGGCCAGAGCCTCGGGTGAATGCTGCTAACCTCGATAGAGGAAAGTGACCCATAGAGATCTCGGATCACCATGACCGAGATAGATATGTAGGGGAGGCATCTAGGCCTCCTAGACCTAGGACGGTGGAACAAATCAACTTGGCATTTGCCAAACATGCCACCCACCAAGCGCAAATCACGCAGCTTAGGCAAGATCAGCAGTAGTTAGAGCAACTGTATCATCTTAACAAAGAGCGCATTCAGCGCCAGACAGATGAGTTGCTCCAGAACACTATGCATGAGAGGATTCCAACCCCTCGCATGCATAGGATAAAAATTTATGAGAGGCACAACCCCTTAGTACGGGACAGGTCTCCACGACCTTATCAAGCATTGCCTCCAAGACCTCCTAGACCTGAGCGGGAGGCCACTCCTAGAACCAATGATGGGCATCTTCCTCGGGCACCCATCCATGTTTATAGGTCACACCCAAAAACTCCTCAAGAAGCCTATGAGGAATTTGAGCGAGAAGAAGAGCGGGCTGAAATGCCCTACCAAGGCAGGGGGGCGCTACCCGGCTACCCCTCCATAGGCCTCAAGTTCCTCGTAATTCACAATGGGAACAAACCAAAGAAGAGGAAATCAAATCCTCTGATGCATACAAAGCACTGCTAGAGTGCTTAGAGTCTGTGGAGACCAAGACTTCGGGGCCCCAAAAGCCTACCTTATGCCAGCTCCACAGTCACCCTGTGCATCCTTCAGTTCCGGCACCCCCATACCCCGACCACTTCAAAATGCCTCAATTGGCAATTTTTAGAGGGGATGAGGATGCCCAAGAACACGTAACAAGGTTCCTAAGTCAATGCTTTCATAATTCAGGACAATGATGCATTGCTTCTGAGAACATTTATAACCATGTTCGTAGGCCTTGCCTCGGATTGGTTTACCCAGTTGCCGAAGCATAGCATCAATAATCTAGACCAGCTAGTGGATGCGTTCCTCGAACGTTTTGCCTTCAACACCAAGAAGAAGGCATCCTTAAGTGACCTAGCTGGCCTTAAGCAGTATGATGATGAGACCATAGCCGCTTATGGGAATCGATGGAGGACATTGCTTTCAAAGCTACCTTACCTCCCTCCCATGGCCGACATGACTCAAATGTTTTCAAAGAGTTGCATAAGGTCGATCTCCATGCTATTGCAGCTGTAGCAATATGCCACCCTCGAAGAAGCCTTGGCGCAAGCCAAGATAATTGAGGAGATCAAAATACAAGACGACGAGATTGCCAAGCCGTGCAAGAAAGAGTGGACCAAAAATGCTAAAACTGGGCCCACGCAACCGAAACCCATCGTGGTCAATCAAGTTGCCATAAATATACCAAACCCTGCACAAATGACATAGCCCCAAAAGGCTAATTATCAGGAAGTTCCTCTTGATAACTATGAAAAGGAAAATCACAAACAAGAGCAAAATCAGCAGCGTCGCCCTAAGCGACAATTCACACAATTCACAGAGTCTAGAGACTCCTTGTTTGATCGCTTGTTCATGGCAAACCTGATAAACTTGCCAGAAAGTTGACCCATAGACCCCAACGTGCCAAAACCCAAGGGCTATAGGGAAGACTTATATTGTAGATTTCATCGACAGAAAGGACACGACATCTTCACTTGTTGGAAATTCAAAAACTTAGTGTAGGACTTGATAGACAACAAAACACTCGTGGTAGATAATCTCGTAGCACTGAGCAACCAACAGATGGAAGTCTTCAAAGACCCCCTGCCTTCCCATGATGCGCAGACAAAGACTTTACAAGTGAATGAGGTAACACAAAACTGCCCCATGCAAGGATACGTGGGGATGATAAGCATCGTGACACGGAACAAAAGATACCCAAACATGGTTGCACCCGATGTAGCTACAGGAGATGTTCCATCAACGTCACACCCTCCACAACACCCTACACAACCTCCCCTACCTAGACCAGTGGCCATGATTTAGACTAAGCTTACTCAAAGTTTAAGGACCACGTCGGCTAGGCTCTCCATTTATGAGCTCATCCAACAATCACCGCCCCATCGGGAGGCTCTGATGGAGATACTCAAAGCCATTGAGCTACAGCCCCATGAACCCAATTCTTTCAACAACTTTGTGGGACATGTGAGACAATGCACAGAACCGGTCATAACCTTTAGGGAAGATGAACTAAAATTGGTGACTGGTGATATGGTGGATCCACCCCTACACGTCATCGCGTGGGTCAACGGGATTCCATTCAAGAGGGTGTTGGTGGACACTGGCTCGTCCAACAACATAATCATGACAATGACATTAAAACATCTTAAGTTGCCAGCATCCCACATTGTGGCATCCACCTACACTCTTCGAGCATTCAACGACGCGTTATGCTCGATGGTTGGCACAATTGTCCTTCCCATCCAAGTAGGACAAAAGACCATTCCTACGTTGTGTCACATCCTTGAGGGTGAGATGGCCTACAATATCTTGCTAGGACGGCCTTGGATCAGGGACATGAAGTGTGTCCCTTCGATAGCCCATCAATGCCTCAAGTACACATACGAAGGGCAAGTACATGTAGTCCCAGCAGACTTAGAGCCCTTTAAGTTTTGCAATGCGGTGCAGCTGATGCCACAATCGACCCTCCCATCGACACATTTGGAATTTCAATTGAATCCATCCACATAGGGTCCGATTCTTCCTACATCCTCGTTGTTGAGTCCCTCAACTCACCAACCTGGCCCATCTTCATCATTTGTTCCTTCACCAACGACGCCACCTATGGTGGCCATATCGAAGGACAATGGGAAGAAGCCCCTAGAGGAGGTACCACCATTAGTCTCAACCATCTCTACCGAAGAGGTGCCCAATCGAATGGAAGTCGAGACACCTGGTTCACCCAACATGGAGTGGACTCAGGGAGAACTCCCATTCCCTCCCCCTCAACCATCGATGATTACCATTGAGATGGCCAATACGGGCCTGGGGGAGTACCTAGTGCGGAACATTGTGGCAACACCCACGCTCGAATCCATGCAAGACATGGGGAAACCTCACCTCCCCATCGACACTATCGTCCCTTTAGGCTACCCACAAAATCAGACCAACTTTGTATATGGGGGCCTCGAGAATGGCCTTGAACCCTACCTACAAGAGGAAGAGGATGAAGAGCCATTTGTTGAGAATGTTGACTATCTGTCCAACCCAGACTTCGCCTTGAAATACCTAGACCAATGTAATTGGCATGGATATGGATTGGGTAGATACGAACAAGGAATGCGCATTCTTTGTCAACCAAGATACCAGATGCCATATGATAAATCAGGAGTAGGGTTCAACCACCCTTTGCCCCTCGACATCTTGGTAGAAACCATGCAAGGCCTAGGTCTAGGCAATAGGGATGGGTTGGCACAAGATCCATATGCCAATCCCAACACAACATGCACATTGGGGGATTATCTCCCATTGTTAACAACAAACCTTGTTGACCTCAACAACCCCTCCCCTTTGATCGAGGAAGGGGAGAGTTCAAGAAGTAACCTCCAAAATGGATATGAACAAAATCAAGGGGGGTCTTCTAAAGATGAGTCAACTTATGAGGTAGCACCCTGGGACCCTTTTGAGTCCGATAGCAATCACTCGCAGGTGACGCCCATTGATGACTATCAGGAGGACTTCATGGCAATGTTCCCCTTTAATGTTCCAATCGGGCAATTGCCACCTCCAGAGAATCCAACCCTCCCATAGAGAGCGAAACAACCCAGAAGGGACCAAATCAACATGCTCAAACAAAATGAGCCTCCCATGCCGGCCATAAGGCCAAGTGATCCATCGAAGGAAGAAGATCCAAGTATCTTCTTCAACATCGACTACCCGAGTGCCAGACTTTTGGCTCTCGTAGAGAGTGAGGATAGTGATCAAGAAATGCCTAGTGGGAGGCTATACCCGCCATAGGGGCACATAGTTGTCGGAGCCAATGAAGGCCTATGGATCTTCGATAGCGACTATGAGGATGAGACTGAGATGGCATATCTCAACCATATGAGGCAACAGGAATACCCCATAGACATAGATGATATGTTTGAACATTTAAATATGGGACCAAGGCATAGGTGGCACTTAAACCAAGCACAGTTAAACCAAGTGCTTCATCCACCACTTTGGGCATACAGGGAGCACCTCCCACCTAGAGACCCTATAGGGCCACCAGTGCCAAGGGCAGACCCTATCCTTCTATTCACACATAGGGCCGATCCTTTTGTGCCAGTACCCACAGAGCCAGATCTGGGGTACAAGGATCACCAAGGATGTCTAAACCAACACCCGCACGGTAATGGAGACCAAATTCAATCCATCAACATGATCTCC
Source organism: Wollemia nobilis (assembly GCA_028583015.1). Lineage (NCBI taxonomy): Eukaryota > Viridiplantae > Streptophyta > Pinopsida > Araucariales > Araucariaceae > Wollemia > Wollemia nobilis. The sequence continues at coordinate 165,852 of JAQPPZ010004643.1, forward strand.
ATTGATTTGACCACCCCCATCCACAATCCAACCGATCCAACATGACCATTGTATCTAGACCTAGATGCCATAGACTGGGATCACGCTGACTCACCACCATCCCCATCAGAGTACTGGCCTTGCGGTGAGATGTTTCATTTCACCCCAGGACAGACTCAGGATATCTTCCATGTTGAAGAGGAACCCGACGTTCCCAACGTAGATCTAAATTTAGTGAATGATATCCACCTGATCCCAACTCCACACCAGTTGGAGGATGGATCCCACATGTCAGTCGAAGAAATGATTGACGTAGACATCGGTTCTGATCCAATGAATCCACAAATCATCAAGCTGGGGGTAAGTCTATCCCCCAAAGAGCAAGTCGATTACATTGCCCTTCTCAAAGAGAAGAAGGAGGTTTTTGCATGGTCCTACAAAGACATGTCGGGGCTAGACCCACAACTAGTCATGCATAATCTAACGCTTGATCCGACAGTCAATCCAGTCAAGCAAAAGCTACGTAAGATGCACCCAACAATGGCCTTAATGGTCAAAGATGAGTTACAAAAGTTGTTGGATGCATAGTTTGTCATCTGCGTGGATTACCCACCATGGCTGTCCAACATGGTACCCATCAAAAATCCTGATGGGAGGATTCGCATATGCACCGATTTTTGAGATTTAAACAAAGCAAGTCCCAAGGATGATTTCCCCTTGCCTAGCATCGATGCATTGGTAGACGCTACAGTAGGCCACGAAATGCTTTCCCTCATGGATGGTTTCTTGGGATACAACCAGATTCGTATCAATCCCGATGATCAACTAAAAATGGTGTTCACGATGCCTTGGGGGACATTTTGTTATAAGGTCATGCCCTTTGGCCTTAAAAATGCTGGTGCCACTTACCAACGTGCTATGACATACATCTTCCATGATCACATGCATAAAAATTTGGAAGATTATATGGATGATTTGTTGGCCAAATCTCTTTTGTGCCAAAATCATCTCGATGACCTATGCAAGATCCTTGATCGCCTCATCGAACACAAGGTTAGGCTAAACCCCAAGAAGTGCGTATTTGGCGTCACATCTGGAAAACTCTTGGGTTTCATAGTCTCAAAATGAGGCATCGAGGTAGATCCAAATAAAGTCAAGGCAATCCTTGAAATGCTTCCCCCAACCACCATCAGGCAACTCAGAAGCTTGCAGGGTAAGGTCACGTCGATCAAGCGCTTCATAGCACAGTTATCTGACAAGTGTCGACCCATGAATAAATTATTGCACAAGGGGGTAGCATTTCATTGGGATGACGAGTGCTAGTCCGCCTTCGATGACATCAAACAATACTTGGCTTCACTACCAGTATTGGCACCACCTAGACCAGGAGTGTCATTCTATTTATACATCTCAGCTACTGAGGTGGCACTGGGTGCCATGCTAGCCCAAAAAAATGAATTACATAAAGAACAGGCTAATTATTATCTTAGCCGCACCCTGGTCAGTTATGAACTTAACTATGCATACGTTGAGAAGCTATGCTTGGCGGTGGTATTTGCCACCAAAAAGCTATGCCATTACATGCTGAGAAATACGATGTATGTTGTGTCTAAGGAGAATCCATTGTGGTACATGATGAGTCATACTTATCACAGTAGTCGCACGATGAAATGGATCATGTTGTTGATGGAGTTTGACATCGAATTCATTGGACAAAAGTCCATCAAAGGTCAAGTCATCGCCGATCAACTAGCAGAGGCTCCTCTCGAAGACGATCAACCTCCGACCATAGAGCTACCCGATGATGGGGTCTTCCATGTCTCAGAATCGCCAGATTCTGATGAGCCTGAGTCACAGGCTGACATAACCTTATTTTTTGATGGTTCTAAATGTGAGCAAGGGGGTGGCACGGGAATCATGTTTTTCACATCGTAAGGGGCTCCAATGCCTTTATCATTTAAACTTGATTTCCCGTGCACCAATAACAATGTTGAATACGAAGCCTTGCTCATAGGTCTTCAGACAGCCATCACCATGAACATCAAACGCATGAATATCTTTGGTGATTCGTTGTTAATTGTCAACCAAGTGAAAGGGGTATTCCAATGCAAATGCCCAGTTCTACAGGCCTACAAAGCCCTTGTGGATAAATTCTTGGCAAATCTTGAATGGTACGACATCGAGGCACTCCCTCGATCATCGAATCATTTTGTGGACACTATGGCCTCTTTGGGGTCACTAATCCTGCAAGACCCTTCTGGTGAAATGACAACCATTCAAGTCAAAATGTTATCGCAATCCATGATGGAGCATGCAAGCTCTGACATAACGCCAAGAATCCACCTGATCCAGATTGAACCATCTCAGGGTAGGTTCTCTCGAATCCATGATAGTCTGAATCACGCCAACTAGGGGTCTTTGTTCTCTCCAACCCCTCTTGATAGCAACACAATGCTATTTCTACAAGTTCTTTCCCGCTCAGCTTTTGCTAGGGATGAACTTCAAGAGGGATCGACCATTCATACCATCGAGGTTTCTGATCAGCAGGATTGGTATACACCCATAAGAGACTATCTCAAGTTAGGTAGCCTCCCACTTGGATTGTCGCATGCCGTGAAAAGATCATTCAAATAGAAAGTGGCAAAACATGTCTTGCTAGGAGACATTTTGTACCGTCGAAGCTACGAAGGGATCCTCCTTCATTGCTTGGACCAGCAGGAGTCCACTTGGGTGATCACCCAAGCGCACGATGGTACATGCGGTGGCCACTTCAGCGGTATGGCCATCGCCAAGTGCATTCTTTGCATGGGCTATTATTGGCCATCTTTAGAGCGAGATTGTTGTGCATATGTGTGGAAGTGCATGAAGTGTCAACACCATGCTAACTTGACACACGTACCTTCTCAAGCCTTGCAGCCGATCCAATCGGCTTGGCCATTTTTGTAGTGGGGCTTAGATCTCATCGAAAAGATCTCCCCTGTGTCGTCAGGTCATCACACGTTTATCATAACGGCCACAGAGTACTTCACTAAGTGGGTGGAAGCAATTTCGCTTACCTCTATGATTGGGCCTCGCATTGCAGAGTTTATTTTACATAACATCATATGTCATTTTGGTATTCCATCCAAGATCATCTCAGATAATGGGACGTCATTTAAGAACAAATATGTGCGTGCTTTGACAACAAAGTACAAAATTCAGCATAGTTTTTTGACACCCTATTATCCACAGGCAAATGGGCAAGCAGAGGCGTCAAACAAAATGCTAGTTGCCATCCTTAAAAATATGGTCGCAGATAATCATAAGGATTGGCACATCCAAATACCACTTGCCCTATGGGCTTATCGCACTAGCATTCGGATGCCCACTGGGGCAACTCCATTTTTGCTAGTGTATGGCTCCGAGGCAGTCATGCCTCTCGAGTTGGAAATACCCTCCTTGCGCATATCAATGCAAGAGTTCATCGATGATGACACTGCATGGCAGGCCCAGTTAGACCAGCTTACGTTACTCGATGAACGACGCGTCAATGCTCTCGAGCATTTACGTATCTATCAAGAGCGACTTAAGAAAGCATACAACATGAAAGTTCACCTGAGGGACTTTCAGGTTGGTGACTTGGTCTTAAAAGAGAACCAACAAAATTCTAACTTGCCACCCCATTTAAGGGACAAGTTCATGGCAAATTGGTTAGGTCCCTATGTAATCGACAGTAAAATAGGACCTGGAACATACCGGCTCGCCTCTCTTGCAAGAATCAAGGAACAAGAACCCTTGAACATCAGTCATTTGAGGCCATTCAACATTTAGAGAGCCATAGCCCACCCCAAAAGCTCCAAGGATTCCAACAATCGCTTGGTCAACCTAAAATGCCCCAAAGGTATCCATAATCCCTTTGGTCAAACCAAAAGCCCCAAGGATTCTTGCAATCGCTTGGTCAACCAAATGCCCCAAAGGTATCCATAATCCCTTTGGTCAAACCAAAAGCCCCAAGGATTCCCACAATCGCTTGGTCAAACCAAAAGCCCCAAGGATTCCCGTAATCGCTTGGTCAACCAAACGCCCCAAAGGTATCAATAATCCCTTTGGTCAAACCAAAAGCCCCAAGGATTCCCACAATCGCTTGGTCAACAAAACACCCCCAAAGGTATCCATAATCCCTTTGGTCAAACCAAAAGCTCCAAGGGTTCCCACAATCGCTTGGTCAACCAAATGCCCCAAAGGTATCAATAATCCCTTTGGTCAAACCAAAAGCCCCAAGGATTCCCACAATCGCTTGGTTAAACCAAAAGCCCCAAGGATTCCCAATCACTTGGTCAACCAAACGCCCCAAAGGTATCAATAATCCCTTTGGTCAAACCAAAAGCCCCAAGGATTCCCATAATCGCTTGGTCAACCAAAAATGCCCCAAAGGTATCAATAATCCCTTTGGTCAAACCAAAAGCCCCAAGGGTTCCCATAATCGCTTGGTCAACAAAATGCCCCCAAAGGTATCCATAATCCCTTTGGTCAAACCAAAATCTCCAAGGGTTCCCACAATCGCTTGGTCAAACCAAAAGCTCCAAGGGTTCCCACAATCGCTTGGTCACCCAAAACGCCCCAAAGGTATCCATAATCCCTTTGGTCAAACCAAAAGCTCCAAGGGTTCCCACAATCGCTTGGTCACCCAAAATGCCCCAAAGGTATCTATAATCCCTTTGGTCAAAACCTCCAAGGATCCGTAAGAATCACTTGGTCCACACCCATTCGGGTTAAACCACCATAACAAATATTCAAAAAACAACAGATAATCAAAAATAACAAAAAAATTGCATCTCACTTTCATGCATATTCTTAAAAATCAAAACACAAAAAAGAAAAGAAAAGTTGCATTAGGCATCGCATACATACATTGCATATTTGCTGGTCATACATGTCAAACGCACCATAGACTATAATTACTCAACAATTCCATCATTTTCCACATTCAGTCCCTTTTGCAAAAGCTCCATCAAAAATAATGCCCTTCGCATTTTTGCCATATCATAGTCAGTTGTCTTCTAATGTCTTTAGGGTTTTCGTCATTCAGCTATCTTTAGATTTCTAGTCAAATGTTGTACAAAGTCAGACCAATTTTTACAAGGTAGAGTTTTACTTGGATCACGCCTTGTTACATAGCATCCCAACACAAGCTTAAAACACATAAAAATTCCCAAGTTGTGTGAACGAAATATGAAACCTACAAAGCAGTCTAGGGTACCTTAAGCAAAAAATTTATCCTGCTCATCCCCCTATGCGAATGGTTCAAGAATGCTGAGAATTGACAAAAGGACAAGCTCCTCCCCATCCAATTCCCCATAATAAATAGTGGTTTTCACCACTATCAAAAATCCCAAACACCTTTGATCCCCAAAGTCGTAAGGATTCGTACTACACATCCCTGAGAAGGATGGGTAGTCATCCCCAAGGCCTAAAGGATCAATGCCATTCACGAAGAAAAATCCCAAAAGTTCACCATCAAAAATCCCAAACACCTTTGATCCCCAAAGTCGTAAGGATTCGTACTACACACCCCTGAGAAGGATGGGTAGTCATCCCCAAGGCCTAAAGGATCAATGCCATTCACAAAGCAAAAATCCCAAACACCTTTGATCCCCAAAGTCGTAAGGATTCATACTACACGCCCCTGAGAAGGATGGGTAGTCATCCCCAAGGCCTGAAGGATCAATGCCATACACAAGCCCAAATCCCACAAGCTCAACTTTGAAATCAAAATTCAAAATCTAAATCCTCAAAAGGTAACAATACAAAAATAACAGTGGTTATCACCACTACTCAAACCCCTTGCTCAAGAAAAAAAAAAAAAAAGAGAATAAAATAAACAGTGATTTTCATCACTATATGTGAGAGCAAGCATCCCAACAAGTTGAACAACCGAAAGACGCCTGAGCTTGAATCCCTGGAATTCTCAGCATTTGAAAAACCATTTAGGTGATCCTCATTACGGGTTTGGTGGATAGCCTACCTAGCAATGGCGGTATCCTAAGCGCATGACGATATGTCTATCACATTAGCTTTGCGTGTGTGTAGACCAATGTTTGCATGTGGACGAGCTAGCTTATGGTATCTTAGACTGTGCCATAGATTAATCTTACTAAATGCAACAAAGGAATTAGTGGAGCTAATTAGGTGATCCTCAGTACAGGTTTGGTGGATAGCCTACTTGGCACTGGCGGTATCCTTACGAATACCACATAAACGAACTCAATCGCACACACAAGGATGTGAAATAACTTGGTCAAACTCAAGTCTAATTCGTACCTTGTTCGAAAGTCTTGTAAGATAATGTACAGTCTTGATTAGTTAGTTAAAGCATCTGAGTCTCAGAAAAACCTTAACTACATTCTAAAACAATTGTTGTACATTTCATTACTTACATCACCATCAAAAAATATAAAACAAAAATTACAAATGCAAAGTTATTCCATAAAGCAATCACATAGCATAGAAAGCCAGTAAATCCTATACAGTCTATGGTGCCACCGCTTGCATACCAACAAATCATTCCATCCATTCCATATGCATACATCTATATCATATAGCTAACATCATCCGTAGTCAATATAGCATATGCATACATCAACATAAATAAAGGTGCATAAAAGAACAATAAACCATGACAAGCATATCATCAAACCAAAAATGAGTCATGTATATATATCAAGTCAAAATGCCCCCAGGCTACAATGAGAAGGTCCTCTGACCTCACAAAAAACCAAAAACTCAAAATCCCCAAAGCCTAGGGAGTCGGCCACCATGATCACGCAGGATCGGTGCGACTGGAACTACCCCCAGTAGTATGGGTCCTATGGGACCTTTTAGGGTGGCTACTGCCAACCCATGCACCCTGCCCACCAACGCTACCCTCATCCAGCCGCCTGCGATGAGAGGATGCAGACTGCTCAGTCTCACTGCCTCTCATACGGTGTGACGAACCACCTCCATCGAGCTCAGGTAACTATCCACCGAGGCGGACAACCTCTATCTCTAACTCTACCCAGTACCGCCCCCACTCCACATCTCATCGGTGATACACAGCCAATGCGTTGTCCCATTGTGCTAACTGAGCCCGCAAGAGATCCCTCTCCTGCAAAACATCTCTATGCTCCTCCTCCCATCTCCGTAAGAGACCCTCCAATCATGCTATCTCAGCATGAAACCCAGCCTCCACATCCCCTGAGATAGCCTGAGGCATGGGCACCTCCGAGATGGCCTGCTGCTCCGGCACCCACTACTCCGGGACATCCTGTACATCCGGTTGCTCCGAAACCCCCAAATCATCTCCATCGCTAGTGAAGTCATCGACCTCCACCATGTCTACATCATCAAGCGGAGCCCCCCAACCCTCCATCGGTGCCTCTGCACCCCCACCTCCTGTTGCTATCGTATCCACGCCTCCTAGAGGCCCCTCACCCCGCCATCATCGCATAGTCCACCATCGGTCATACTCTGCAGTTACCTCGACATCGTCCACATCGGGTACATCAATAACTGCATCAGACCCCTCACCCAGAAGCTCAATGATAGGCCATACTAGGGTCCTCTCATCACCGTGATGTCGATAGATCAAGGGATCACCAAGCAATCCCTATGCACCCCAAACTGTAGCATCACTCGGACATACGGGAAGTACTCCTGCTTTGTCCCATGCCACCCAATCAGCCACCTACCCTTACGCACATGCCGGAGCCACTCTCCAGCCTCAGGCCAGGTTGGACAGTCCCAGCACGGCCGCCAGAACACCTACCCCGACATTAGATGAGAGAAGGCATCAGTATAGTGACCTACGTCACCTACCCATCGTTGACTCTATCTATGCTCTTATGACCACTACCATAAATTGGCATATCCAATCTCCCGATCCACCATCTCACCTCGGGTGGTCCAAGGCAAACCCTGCGGCCACTCCACAGCTATGTGCTGCCACCCCCAACACTGCAAGAGATAGCTGCACCTGATCCCCTTCTACCTCCAATAACGGACCTCGTACAACTCATCGTACAGCTGTGCCAACAACGTCTGACCCCATATCATAATAAGTGGAGCTGATGTAGGACACTCCACCAATGTGAAAACCAACTCAAGTAGGTTCCAAGGGAACCTCGCACCTGAGGAGTCAGGAAGCAACATATTGGAAATGAGGGCCATGAGCAACGCATGCCTCACCCCTAATACGCCCTTCTCCAACCACCATCGCACCAGAATACCGCCTATCTGGTAGTCAGCCTCTACCCTCTCCATAGCCCTCTCCACCCCCCTCTCCCCCACCCGACCAAAACACCATGTTAGTACCACTATCCGTTGGTCCCGATGGGTCATCCGGATAGGAAGCCCATCTATCAGAATCCGTAGAATCCGATACACATCCTCTAGAGTCACAGTCATCTCCCCTATTGGAAGATGAAAGGTGTTGGTGCGGGGATCCCATAGATTGATCAGGGCAGTCAAATATGCCCGATCCCCCACCATGGGCTCCAAACATGTCACCTGCTTGAGCCCAAGGGCATCAAGCCACTCCCAATCCCCAACGGTCAAGGCATCCTGGGCATTAGAGAAAATAGTCGGCTAGTGGTATCGACTCTTCACAACCTGAAAAATAATAAAAAGCAAAAGATATTAAGTACATACTTAATATAAACAAAAACATTACAATAAAACTATACAGAAGAACAACAAAGTATAGGAAAACAATTGTACAGCAAAAGTACAAAAAAACAAAGTACAACAAAAGTACAAAAACATTAAAAACAAATTGTATAGCAACAACAACAGACATACAATAAAACTATAGAAGAACAACAAAGTATAGGAAAACAATTGTACAACAAAAGTACAGAAAAACAAAGTACAACAAAAGTATAGAAACATTAAAAACAAATTGTACAACAATGACAACAGACATAAAAATAACTGTACAAAAACAAAAACAACACAATAAAAACAAAAAAAAATCATACTAAGGTTTCAACCTTAATGTGAAAAAAAAACAAAACAAAAAAAAAATCATCCTAGGGTTTCAACCTTAGTGTGAAAAAACAAACAAAACAAAAAAAAAATCATCCTAGGGTTTCAACCTTAGTGTGAACAAAAAAACAAAACAAAACAAAACAAAAAAAAAATCATCCTAGGGTTTCAACCTTAGTGTGAACAAACAAACAAAACAACAACAAAAAATCATCCTAGGGTTTCAACCTTAGTGTGAACAAAAAAACAAAACAAAACAAAAAAAAAAAAAATCATCCTAGGGTTTCAACCTTAATGTGAACAAAAAAACAAAACAAAAAAAAATCATCCTAGGGTTTCAACCTTAATGTGAACAAAAAAAACAAACAAAACAAAACAAAAACAAAATAACGCAAACAAACATTTATATGTGAGTTTTTAACTTCACCTACAAAACAAACGAATAACAGGCAAGGAAGGAACATCATACCGGTCTCGCCTCGGCTCCTCCACTCGAAGATCCGGTTCTCGCACTCATGATGTCCGCGAAATTTTGGCAGTTCTCCGCTATGCACACTCGCACTCCTCCTCACTGCTCCAAATCGCCAAGAATTTTTTTTGCAAATGAGCCCAAAACCTAGTTTTGGTCCTTATATAGGTTGTTAGGCCTGTAATCGTTCCACCCTAGGATGAGCGCTCTAGTTAGTGCTCATCCCACCCTAGGATGATTACCAAATTGCTATTCGTCCCACCCTGGGATGATTATAGAGCAAGAAATACAGCAACAAAAACTGCATCCAAAAAAATGCACCAAAAATAGCAATAAATCTGTCGAACAAAGGTGCCTCTGCACCTGACATTCATGGCATGAAAAACCACCGTCGGGGTCACAAATGATCACTATCCTACTCCCTAAGAAGGCTAGCATAGCCGGACCGCTCCACGGGAAGGAGGATTTTCGATAATTTTTACCCCAATCGGCATCGCAAAAAGGGTCAAAACCCACCAAAAATAGGCCCGATTGCTGGAAAACTACAATACGCGTTCAACAAAAACAACTGAAGGCACCCATACAAACATCATCTTGGGTCAAGCGACTCATCGCTTTTCTCATTTTGGTCATTCCCTCATCGATTCGTCGCTTGAGGGGGTAGTCACACTTAGTCACCAAATCAACGAATACACACCCAATCAAGGAAATGGCATGCATTCAAAGAATCATTGACAAAGACAATCACGCTCTTGCTTGGGGCAGCAAACAAGCAATAATCACAAGCTAAACAAACACTTGGCATTCTGGAAGCATGAAGACAAGGTTCCTCAGACAAAAGGTTGCGCCCTTTGCCTATTCATGACTGAACAATGTCCAAGATCAAGTACACCTCACTGAAAAAGGTTACACTTGACTTAAGCTCCTTAGCTCGTCAGAAGCAAGGATTCAAGAATGCGTGCCCTTTCCATACTTGGGGCATCAAAATTTGGTTAGGTTACCAAGAAACCCTAATCATTAAGTGCTTTGGTCATCTATTTTTGCTCAACACTGCGCCACACACAGCGCATCCCAAAAAGGGGCATCTGTAGACACCAAAACAGCACCAATCTGATTATGTGACTACAAGCACTGACCGAATTGGCATACATACCCCCTAGGGCAGCCTCCAGAGGTTAAACAGTGGTCCTAACCACTCCCAAATCAGTTTTGGAAGGTCAGAGGTCAATTTGGCACCTTTTAAGCATTTTGCTCCCTATTCGTCCCACCCTGGGATGATTAGGATCCTATTCGCCCCACCCCGGGACGATTAGCGACAATCGCTCCAGGGTGGGACGATTAGCAGGTTTGATTGGAAAAAAGTCAAGCCTTGACAAATGGCAGCCTAGATCCGCCACCCAACTTCACCTTCAAGGCATGCAATTATGAGGAACGGTTTCAAATCAGAGAGAGGGACTTCAGTCAAGCATGCCCTGATCATGGAGGTCCTAAATCAGGGAGGAATCTTCTCTCCCCCAAAAGGGCATGGTGAGCCAAGTGGCACCCTCGCATGCACATGCAAAGGAGACCCTGAGGTCTATAAAAAGGTGAGCCTCCTCACCCCAAAAAGGAGAACAGAGTGGGAGCATTTGGAGCAACGAAGTGTTGCCAAACTATACCCCCATTCCTCTTTGTGCTTCCTACATCCCTAATTTCTCTTTTGGAAGAGAGGTTATCGGGTGAACACTAGGAACGCAATCCAGACCCAAAACCCAAGCAATCGGCCACAATCCCACACCAAACTCATCGACACAACCCCCTAGGAGGTTTTGGACCCATCCCACTTGGATTGGTGCCAAAACTAAGCCCCAAACGGTGGGCATCCTGCCCCCGGGCGCCCCCCGCACTACTGCAGTCCTAATCGCCCCACCCCGGAGTGATTAGAAATATGTGCATGATTTCTTTATTGTTATTTTTGCATTATGTTGTATCTGATGTACTTATGCTTCTGTCCAAGTTTCATTGCTTTCTGACATGATTTGACCCTATTTTTATAATTTTATGTGTTTACTAACCTACAGGGAGTGCCTTCGGATACGGGACAATCTGGGCAGAATCTGCCAAATCTGACCTTCTGGGTCATCTCAAAATGTCCCTTTTAGTCTAACCCCAAGTTTGCAGGAGTTTTGGAGGCCTCTGGGTAGGACATTTGCAAGGTCGCTTTTGCACATTTTGTGACAGTCCCCAACGTCCCACCCGGAGCGATTAGAAATATGTGCATGATTTCCTGATTTTTATTTTTGCAATGTGTCCCTAATGATGTCTCCATGCCTCTTTCAAAGTTTGAATTCATTATGACATGTTTTGACCATCGTTTCATTATTTTATATATTAACTAGCCGGAGGCTTTGGGGATTGCATGTTTTCCTATATCCGCATATGCTATTAACTATTTGCTATTTTTCTGTGCATAGGATCTCACCACTAGGAACACCAGAGGGGCAGCAAGGAACGACGAACACATGGACGCAAGCGGCGGCAATGTTTGGCCCACCCATTTTGAATGTGGGCATGCGGAAGACACTGGAAGCATACCATCCATTGATGTAACGAACTGTATCAAACGTTCTGAGCCCTAGAGGGGGGAGACGTATTGTAACCAGATTAAAAGCAACATTAATAAAAGAGGCCCCGCTTTTTTTTGCTTACATCTCATTTTTGCATCATTTCCTTCATGCATTTGTTCATCGCATTCGTAGGACTTAGCATCTATACCATATCCATTTTGTTTGCATCATATATGGTACGTCGTCATTCTGCATTCAGCTTTCAAAAACATTATAATAAGAATTATAAATATTTTATTTGGGTTTTCACCATGGCACATTTAATATTATAATAACCACTATTATAATATTATACCTTAGAAGGTATCTTTTAATATTTATTTATAAAATTTAAATTCACACTGAATTTAAATAATTTATAAAATAAATATTATAACCCCTTTTTAACTTTTATCTTTTGCACTGTTTCACTTGATATTTGGCCTTCTTCTTGGATATCAAATAACCATTTTTATCCTCTTTGTTTCCTGCTGAAATATTTGGTATTAATAATGACTTCATCTGGTGACATCAATGACAACTTTGACTTAGGGACTCCAAATGTCCAACAAAGTCTTTGATGTCAAGGAGTCTCCTTGGAATCCACTATTGCCTCCCCATCATCCCCACTACCATCCTCAACCACCTGGATCGATACCCATGGATGCTATAAAGCGAACCAAGACTCATACTCTGTCATGGTATCGACATCATCCACATTTGGGAGATCTATCTCCTCATCATCCCCATACTCCACCTACCACTCCTCCACACACGGTAGGCTTGAATCATCATATTGATGCCTATATAGCACTAGCACATTAGGTACCCCCTGTTGTATACCAAACTTCCACAACACCTGTGATAATTGGATCAACTCCACCTCGCTCCCATGCTAACCAACCACTCATCTAGCCTACCTAACCTGTCATAGCTACTCTTTATTTGAGGGCCGCCTAGAATCTCATCATGGTCTCCAATACACCTGATCAAGTATCACCCCTTCCCATATATCTTTGCACTCCTAGCCACTATGACTAGGATGAATTAGCTGCACCTCCTTAGCTACATGCCATATCAAAGCATAGGGTTGATACCTATCCCACTTTCATGGTAGGCCTATAGGATGAGCCACACTAACATGCTCCCAACCTTAGTACACTACATTCCAACCTCTTTTACCCCTACCTCTTCGGCTCATACAGCTCCAAGTACATCTACGCTAGTAGAGTAGGCACCCATGCATACACCCAAGGCTCATCAATCATATCAAACATCAACCGAATCATGTTCCATCGAAACCAACGACAGGTGATGTTAGGCACCAACACATTAGCTAGTAGGAACATGACTAAGGTAGGTAGTGCCTCCAACTCCTTCCTCACATACATGTCCAAATATTTGATTCCTCCACCCATCTCCAAAAATATACCTCATCTCATACTCCCTATCATGCCCAACTTGGACATGCAACCCCTCCAAAAATACTCAAAATATGCAGTACACATCCTCGAGTGTCACCATCATCTCCCTTATCAAGAGTTGAAAGGTTTCCCTATCTGAATCTCATATCTCCACTAAGGCAAAGAGGTACCCCTAATAAACCCTCACAAAATCAATCCACACAACACCAACAAATCCCACCCGCTCTAGCCAATCCTAGTGGTCCTTTTGTAGTACCTTTCTTACCCCTGGTATGATGGATGAGAATTGATTTCGAGCCTCCAAGATTCTCAACTGCAACACAATATAACATGCAAATGCACATTACCACCACATTCAATGCAAAAAAACAACACATTACAAAATCCAAAGAAGAGTTCCAAGGGCACTTACCTCAACCACCTACACCTCAACTCTCATTGCCACATCCATGCCCTTCATCACCATCACCACACTCCTTCACTCACTCACTCAATCTTCTTCAGATGCCGCTTCTCAAACTCTCAAATGTAAGAATGAATCAAATTTTTCCTTTGTAGCCCTTTTATAATCAATTATGGTGCACTTAAATGCCCTTGGGTGTCTACCTAAGGTACTCAAATGCTCCTCTACATCTACCAAGTGGTAAATGCTCTCCCACATATGTGCATGATGTGGATGTTGGTTGATGTTTGGCTCCAGAATATTGCAAAAGGACTCAAAGGGCCTCAAACTATAGCAAAACCCCATAAAATCACCTCAAATTCCACCCATGCATCCATTACATCATTCCATTATGTTTTGTGATGATACGGATCGATTTGGGTACTTAATTTTTTATTATGACCAAAAATTGGAAAAACACCTAAATTACATCAAAACACTTCAAAATGGTCCAAAGTTTTGCAAAATTAACACATTTACTATTCTAAATATTCATCAAATAATTCCATCATATTTTGTGATAATTTAGATTGATTTAGGCGTTTAATTCTTGATTGCGACCAAAAGTTGCAGAAATACCCTAAATTGCTTCAAAATATCCCAAATCAAATTCTAAATTTCACAAAATCATCAAATTTCACCCATCAATCATTGCATCATTCACAATCACAACACCATTCATATTCACATTCATTTACATCATTCATATCATCCATAATTTAATGCATTTCCACTCAACATTGTCAAAGTCACTTGCATTATCAAGCAAACCTCGTATCTAGTGGATTACTCTATTCCCCTGGTGATTGCATAAATTGGTTATCCATGCAATTAGGTAGGGTGTGTAGATAACTATAAGTATTCTTGTTGATTCAAATCCATTTACATCATTCATATCATCCAATCAAAATCCCCTTTTTTTGTTGGGGTAAAAGTAGAAATCACTCATTGCACTATTCACAATCAATACACCATTCACATGCACTACATCATTCACATTCCTTTACATCATTCATATCATCCAAGTGAACCTCGTATCTAGTGGTTTACTCTATTACCTTGGCAGTTGCAATGATTGGTTATCCATGTAATTTTATAGGATGATCACCATAAGGATGCTTGTCCATATCATCATCCAACATCCTCTTGTTTGAAAACATCTTTTTGGTCCCTCATTTTGTGAGTGAGACTGTGCTCAAACTAATTTGCTTAAAAATTATCATTGATGCCCTTTTTCGTGGGGTCACAAACATAGATAAATTTTACTACATCATTCCCTTTCACATTTAATAATTGTGAACAATCACTAGGGATATCAGAAGCCTAGGATGATTGGTTCCTTTTACTTTTTCATTCTACATTTTGCATTTCATTGATGCCAAATGGAATATTTTTCAACAACATAGAATCACCCCAAACTTGGGGTAACCTAATTTGATTTCATTTTTCCACATTGGGATAAATCATTCATCACATTCATTTACATAATTCATATCATCCACACTTTCAAAAATCTCTTTTATGTTGGGGCAAAAGTAGAATCATTCATCACATTCGTTTACATCATTCATATCATCCACACTTTCAAAAACCCCTTTTCTGTTGGGGTAAAAATAGAATCAATCATTGCACCTTTCATAATCATTGCATATTCATTTACATCATTCATATCATTCCCATTTCAAAAATCCCTTTTTCTTTTGGAACAAAAATAGAATCAATCATTGCACTATTCACAATTACACCATTCACAATAATTGCATCATTTTGTTACATCATTCATATCATCCCCATTTCTGTCAATTGGCTCGTGAGATTCATTCTTCACTCATTAGCCAATTGAGGGGGTAAGCTACAACAATAATTTTTGTCTTCAGGATCTTCTTGCACACCAAGGAAAAGAAGTTGCTTCACCAAACCAGGTGTCTCTTGTTTTTGCACCGCATTGTATTTCACACAACATGATACAAAAAGGGTATCTATAGACACCAAATCCTAGCCACTTGTTATCCATTCACATCCTCAAATCACAACCATTAATTATATATATGTATATGTATATATATATATATATATATATATATATGTGAATAAATATCAGCCACCCATCATGATTTAATCTTGACCATTCATTCATCATGATCTGTGTCACTTGTTCAAGCTCAATCTCAACCCTTCATCATGTTTTAATCTCGATCACTTGTTGGTGTCATCAAAACCCTAACATGATCAAGGGAAAATTATAAAATATGATTCATTTTTGTGAATCAAGGTCCCAAAAATTAACATTGAAATAATGTTGATCATTACCCACTCACAAACCCTAGCATTCTGCTAACACCTCCCATCTTCACCATCACACAAAACCCTCACCATCATATCCATCACCAAAAATTTTGCAAACCCGACCCAGATTCTGCAAAGTGTCCCCCATCACCCACAAACGCTCTAGGGTGTTCCCTAAATGTTGCAGAGCATTTATGGAACATTGCATTGCCTCCATAACCATCCTTGAACGTTACAGGGCATTCGTCGTTCACTATTTTGCAATCGAAAAACCCTCAAATACTCATGGGCATTCGTGCATCACCAGATTAAGGAACCATAAGTGTGGATCCGAAACACAGGCATCATTTCTATAAGGTATCATTTGTTATTGCTTTATTTACATTTTTGGTATATCTACACTTTATTTTATCAAGAATTTTAGTTAGGGTTGATTTTGTATACTTTCAAATTTTAGTGGGCCTCATGTTGGGGAGGACCTACAGGTATTACTAACCTATTTTTAGATCTATTTGTTTGCAGGTTATAGGAAGCGTTTACATTGACGGTTGTTGCAGCCACGAGTGACCCCGCAGGGATACGCAAGCCCACTCATAAGTTGTTTGGAGTGAAGATGACCCAAAGACACCGAATATTCATTTGAACGAGGGTTTTAAACCCTCTGATTGTAAAATAATTTGTATCAACACAAGTTGCATTGTAATAGTGGAGATCAAGGCTCCCACAATATCAATATAATATCATTTCTTTATTATGAAATATTTCTTGTGTTGGATTTATTATCGTTATCTTGGTGTTGTTTGTTTTTGCTTTACAACTTTAATTAATATTTCATTAAATATTATTAATTTGAAAATTTTAACTAATTATTATTAATTAATAATTTATATAAATTTATGAAAAGTGTAATTGTAAATGCACGTTCCAAACATTGTGCTTATTTACATAATGTACTATTTATATTAAAACATAGCGAATAAAATTATTCAGTATTGAATTTTCATATTTATATCTTTTGCTCATCGTTTCCACATCAGATATCCATTTTGTGGAGGTTAGTATCCCTGATTGCTTTAATGAAAATGGGGCAAGGATAACTTTGATGAAAAGGGGGCAAGAATAGCTCTGGTAGCCAAACATTTGAAAGCTTTTCTAGTGCTTGAGGGATATTATTTCATTGTTCATCTCTCATAGCATTTTGCATCCTTTTCACTTTTTGGAGATTGCAATATGGGGGGTAGCAGTAAACAAGAATGTCAGTAAAGGAGACTAATTGGACATAGTGGTTGGTTGGAATGTGGTCAAATGGATGTTTGGATGGGGTTGGTACCATGGTTGAATATCCAAGAAAGTGGGTGTAGGTGGCTTAGGGGCTAGCCTCCCAATATGAATGATATCTCTCTTAGCTTGGGTGGCTATCCCATAGGTTGTTGGTAAGGAGTTGTCCCCTGTGTTTTTACCATCATGTCTATTTTAGAGTTGTTTACTTTAATATAATATATGAACCTAAATTTCTTCTAGAATTCTTTGCTAGAAATTTTATAATCTGACATTGAAATCATCCATGGCTTCCATAGGAACCCTTTTAATGGTTGCTAGTTGCTCCAACAAAGATACCCCATCCGTCTTCTCCTCAAAATGCTCAACAAGATGGTTCGCAAGTTGGTCCCAATAAATGATGGAGTTAGGGATGAGAGACATATTAGTCCCTTGATTTTCCCTTGAGGGAGGCTACCAAGAGTTTGAGGGGAACATATTGCTCTCCAATGCTATAAAGTGCATACAAACTAACCATATGTTGGAGATACTTAGTTGGAGTGGTTGTGTCCTCTCTGATAATGTAGGACAAGAACTTCACTATAGAGGTTGGGTTTTAATCCTAGGTAGCTAGTGCTACTGGTGGTTGCAAGGCACCTCCATTATCCCAATTCAGGAGCATTTTTTTATTCTGGTTAGGCAAGACATTCATAATTTATCATTGATTTCTTCATTAGTTTCTAAGCTTGAGAGGAGGTATGAGTAATTAGGGCTTTTCTCGTTGATATGGTGGTGGGTCTTGCACTCATGAAACTATAAACCTATCTTTAGCCACCTTGCCTAGGGGCTTCTTTTATTCTTCTCACAATGGAGTCACCAGGTGGTGATTGTGCAACTAAAAGGAGGTTCCCACCATAACCCCATTTGGGAATGGAAAAATTTTATGGGTTCTTCCTTTTAGTAGCAGATTCACCAAGTGAATCTCTTTGTGTGCTTCAAAAATTTGATAACCGTGGCCATCACTAAAACCACAACCCAACTTTATATTAGGGTTGGATCCCATTGGGTGTGCTAGTTTGAACTATTGAAGGTCAAAAGTGACCCCTTAAGCCCTCCAACATTGTGACCCCCCTTGTGGCTATGGTTTTGGCTCTTTGTCTCTACTGAGTGGGTGCATCTAGTTCCCTACACCTCATATGGTGGACACCAGTCCTAGGAATTCCAAGGAACTATGGGATGTGACTTCATTGAATGACCTCTAGCATTTTTATCAAGGTTGACTCCTTGTTAAGATGTAGTCTTTTTACACTTGTCTTTTTGGTGCTATGCTAGCCTATCCTACATGATATCTTCAAGAAAAAAAAAAGAGAAAAAATAAGAAATAACGCATAAATTAAATTGTATAAAGCAAAACCTATCTAGTCTATCTAAGGGTGGCAATGCACCAAGAGAATGTAATTCCCATCTCATAACTTGGTGGGATGAATGAACACATGAACAAAGCAAGACAATGAAATTGAACACAAATTTTACCATACAAACATACAATATATTATGCATAATCAAAAGAGGCTCGACGACTTGTACATGCAATTGATCCAAGGCTCGAGTCTAGACTAAGAAGAAAAATGACAAAGAGGGAGAAATAATACAAGTTAGATACTTGACAGAATAACTAAATCCAACTTATTTTTTCCTATGGGAACTACTATTTATAATATTTACAGGTGAAGTTTGAAATTGAAAATTTCCCCCTCAAAATGGGCATGGGCAAGATCAACGTCAACTCTGGTTGTAGGATCAAGAAAACTATGTTGCATTAATTTCTAGAGTCTAGAGTTGAGTGAGGTTAAATTTCCATAAGTTCCTCCACAGTTGGCATGGTCCTCTTCTCAGAGGGGTCATTTAATGTTCCCACCTTCCTTCATGGAGGAGTGAGCTTAGGTGTTGGCTTTGGTTTTCTTGGCTCTCAATCTTTCTTGGCGATCAACATTTTTTGTGTTAACCCAACAGGTCCTAGTAAAGGTTTGGTTATTGAACTCTCCTTCAATGATTTAGTTTCTCCATAATCCTTTCCCTTTGCTTCTAGTCAGTCCCTAGTCCCGTTTTTGTTGTTTTCGATGTTTCCTATTTTAATTGATCGCTGATTCTTTTAAGGATACCCTCATGTAGGATTATATTGGGTCTCATTTGATGGTAATGCTTCTAGTCCTTGGTATTTTTTTATGATCTTCTCACCCCTACCACCTTTGAGTCTCCAAGGGATATTTATGAATATCAAAAAGGTATGTTGGCCTTACTAAGTCCTTTCTTGACTCTTCTAGTCGTTGTTATTCTTTCCTTCCAAGGCCCTTGGATTTCCCCTGATTGGTATGTTGTTCATGCCCTTGAGAAATTGCCCCTAGGTATATGGAGTGCTACAAACCAATTGCTGGAGGAAGGTAGATCGGTTCTAGGGCCCTCCTATCAGTTAAGCAAGCAAGTCCCAGTGGATCAAGTTTCTAGAGGCCTCTTCATCAAGGGAACCCTTTTAGTCACCACCAAAAAGGCTCAGGGGTTCCTCTTGATGATGGGATGAGGCTTAGTCACCATCAAAAAGGCTAAAATTCCTTCCTAGCTTGATCGAGATGAATAACTTTATAAGGGAAGCTTTGAGCATGTTATAAGTCTCTAGCATAGACCGTCCTTTGTGGGTGTTCTCTTTGAATCTTCTACTTGGTACATGGATGGAGCTTCAAGGACCCTCATCTAGCTAGCTCAAGTGGTAATTCTTTCTTGCTTCTCTTTTAGGGCAGGAATTTGTCCCACTGTAGTGAAAACTTCACTACAAAGATATTATGGACCTTTTAGATGTGCCTTATGTGAGAAGGATTTAGAAATATTAGACCATTTACTTCTTCAATGTTCGTTTTCTCACACCATTTGGAGTTACTTTTTTCAAAATATAAAATTATATTGGGTAGCTCCATCAGCGTTGAAAGAGTTGATGAAATTTTGGATTAATTATTTCAAAGCTAAATCATTATGGATTCTTTGGAGGATTGGCCCTACCTTTATTCGTTGGAATTTATGGCTTGAAAGGAATAACATAATTTTTAAAAATAAATCTCAAAATCATGCTCAAGTTTGGAACCATATTATTGCCTTTCCCAGAATATCCACAAATATGGTGCTCATCATGGGACGTCTCAATTGCAAAAAAAAAAAAGTGCTAATAACTTGGCTATAGGATTTGAACATACATGGAAGAGTCACCTATGATAATGAAATTAGAAATAAAGGATCTACTTTGATCTATGGTTAAATGGAAATGTTCAAAAATTAGGTTTATCAAAATTAATTTTAATGGTGAGGGTGGGATGGCTCCAATGCCAGGTTCCCTGGGACTGTCCAGTCCCACTTTTCCATTTCCCTGCCCCCCTCCCTGGGTTGTTCTTCGACCTAGTTTTCGGGATCCCTGGGTTTCTCAGGTTTCTCATTTTTGACTGGTTTGTTGTTCTACAAGGAGGGTGTTGTGGTTTTTGGCCCTAAGTACCCTGGTTTGGTGGGTTTTTAGCTAGCTTGGGGGTGGCTTCTAGAAGAGGGTTGGCTCTAGTTTCTTGTTCATTGCTCGGGATCCTCATCTGCACTCTTGTTGGCTTCGGGGGGTTTGTTCTCGTAGATGATGTTCTTTCCCAGTCATTCCAGGAACTCTTTGCCTTCGGGATCTCCTTGTAGATCCGGTGGTTGCTTGTTTTTTTGGATGGATCCTCGGTTTCCTCCTATAGTCTACCCTTTTGGTCCTAGGGGGACCCCAAGCGTGCAATTGCGGCTTTCCTTGGATCCATCCTCCGACAGGAAAGGGTGGGGATGGAAGATTTCTTGTTGGTTGTTTTAGTGGTTTATTTCTTTGCAGGTTTATAGATCTTGGGATGGGGGCTCATGATCTTCTAATGCAAAGGTAGTGCCACGATTTTCAACCTGATCACAAAATCCTCTCCAGTCACGGGCACTCATGGGATAGTTTTCCTATCTCTCCTCTACAGTTTGCATCTCAAATCTGGTTACAGGGGAGATCCGATGGTCTTGGGGATCTCCCATTCCTATTGTTCCATTTCTAGACCCTACCCCAGCCTGGTTACCTCGTACTCATGTTGGCGGGATACCAGTGTTGCGGTTCTTCAAACCATTTTTTTGTTGGGTTTCCCGTTGGGTGGGATCCTCCAAACCTGTTGGTTTTCTCGTTGGACGGGTTTCTCAAATAGGGTTTTATGTTGGTTTTCCTGTTGGGCAGGTTTTGTTCATTTGTTGGTTTTCCCGTTGGGTGGGATCCTTCACATATGCTATTTTTTTTTTGGGCGGGATTGTCCAAATCTGGTTTTCTAACGGTTCTCCCACGAGGCGAGGTTTAGTTTTTGTTGTTTTTTTTCCCATTAGGCAGGATTTTTTGAATCTTTTGGTTTTTCCCGTTGGATGGTATTTCCATTTTGGTGGTTTCTGACTGCTTCTCGTTGGGCAAGACTTTTCAAATCTGCTAGTTTTCCCACTGGGCGGGATTGTTCAGATTTGGTTTCTATTGGTTGTCCCGCGGGATGGTTTCTTTTTTTCTGTTGGGTTTCTCGTTGGGCGAGATTTTCTAAATATGATTGTTTTTCCCGTTGGGCAGGATTTCCATTTTGATGGTTTTCTATTGCTTCTCGTTGGGCAGGATTTTCAACTTCATCATCCCACTGGTTTTCCCATTGGGTGGGATTTTCCAAATTGGTTATTTTGACCCTTGGTTTGGTCGGTTGACCTGTTGTAAAAAGGTTTTGGGATCCTTTCAAAACTCGCTAGTAATATAATTTTAACTTACCAAAAAAAAAATTAATGGCGCTTCTAAAGAAATTTTGGAAAAATCTAGTGGAGGTGGTGTTTTTAGAAATAGTGAAGGTAAAATACTCCTCACTTACTCAAAATCATATAGAAATCCAACTAAAAATTATGAAAAGGCTAGGGCACTTCTTACATAGATTAAAATTGTAATAGAAAAACGATGAAAATATATTTTAATTTAGGGGGATTCACAAATTATCATCAATGCTACTAACAAAAATGGATGTGAAGACTAGATAAAAAATAATATTATTTTTGATGTTCATCACTTATCACTAGATACAATCTCTTGAAATTGTGAGCATATTTATAAAGAAGAAAATTAGGTAGCAGATAATTTAGGCAATTATACTCTTGATCTTCATCTTGGTGAAATTCAAATTTTAAAAGATAATTGACCAAGTGAGATTTTCTCTTTTATTCAAAATGATGTCAAAGAGTTGATTGTGGAAAGTTAACACTTCATGGAAGTTGAAGAATATATTTAATAGAAAAAGAAATTAAAATACTGTGATAAAAAGTTATGGTGCAACAAATGTAATATTTTGGTTTTGTGATGGGAGTGGCCCCCAATAGAAGCCACATATAACTTGTTAAAAATAAAAAAAATATATAATTAAATTAAGGATTAGTTTATTTTAATTTAGATGTGAAATATAAGATACAAAAAATTAAAGAGGAATGAAAGAAAATAATATATATTTTTTATATTAAAAATAATTAAACATAAGCTATACAAACTAACTAACCATACTTAAAATTAATAGTTTAATCTAAAAAAATTAAAATAAATTATTATTAACATCAATAACAAAAAAAATTACATAACGGAGCCTCTTGTTCATTATGGTGAAAGAGTGGTGAGTTCATCCAAGGTGCATCAATGTTGCAAACCCTTAGCATGAATGTGTAGAATATTGTTTTTGAAAAATTGCTAAAGCTAAAGAACGTTGGGAGAAAGAAGACACATGGACATGAGGAGCAAGAAAGGTGATAGACGAGGGTTCTATTGCAAGGTCAAATGGAGGCGCTTCTTGGGTGCAAGTTTTGAAGAGAGGTCAAACTTCACAAGAATAGGGATTTGTTGTCTATGGATCGAGATGAAAAGGGTTCTACTCTTAAGGTCCTAAAACTTTTGGCCGATAATGTGATTTAGAAAGGAAAAAAATTGGTCAAGAAATTGTTGGGCAATAGATTGGATTTAGATACAATAAGGAAGTGGGTTCGAGATAAATGGAAACTTCTCAAGCTAGGAGCAATGGTGACTTTTCCTAATAATTTTTTGTTGTTTAACTTTGCAAATATGGAGGATATGGTAAATGTTTTGTTGAGGGACCCATGGTGAGTCTACCAGGGCTTCCAATGGAATTTTGGGATGACAATATTATTCTGGGGATAGCTAAAGCGATTGGAAAAATAATTGCTTTTGATTCAACTACTAAATCTCATAACAAAATGATAGCAACCTATTTTTGTGTATAGGCGTATCTGGCTGAACCACTGCTTAAATCTATTAGACTAGTTTGAGATTACAAGGAATGGGAACAAGAGATTTAGTATGAAACTCTCATTCCCTTGTGTAACCTTTGTAAAAGGGTAGGGCATATTTGGAAAACATGCTCAAAAACTCCTAAGGAGAAAGTTATGAATAATAAAACTAGACAACCTTTGAGGGTTTGGAGGAAAAAAGAAACTAAGCAAGGAGAAATTTTGGGACAAAAATAAATTGGTGAAAGTCGTAAGGGTCCATATTCATAATGCTTTGAGGTTCTTTCTACCCTTGATAGGGATGGCATTGTTGGAGGGGAAGAGTTTGTTCCATAAACTCAACTTGGAGGTATTAATGAATCGGTGACTAAGTCTTTAATTGAAAAGGAAAATAATTCTTCTTTGCATGTAGAAGAGAATATTGAAAAAGAGCCACACTCCCTAGTAGGGCAGAAGGAAAAGAGCATAGAGGGTTTTGGGAGAAGCCACTCCTCAACATAATGTGACATTGATTGGCTATGGGAGAAAAAAATAAAAATATTAACATTATTCAGAATGGGTATGAGGATGAAGAAGATAGAGGAGAATGGACTTCTACTAGTGATTTGGAGTTGGAAAAGGAGGAAAAGGTTATCCAAAAATTTTCTATTAGAATTAGAAAGAAATATAAGAAGGTTGATTTGGGAATTTTAGTTTCTCGAGGAAGACCTAATCTCTAGGAATTGAGAACCAGAGCCGTTGCTAAGGATGTAGTTGTTGCTAAGGATGTAGTTGTTGCTAAGGATGTAGCTGATGGGAAACAAATAATTTTGTCTTTGAGAGGAAGAAAACTTCCTCAACTTGATACAAAGTGAATCTTTTATCTTGAAATATTTGGGGTATGAATGCCCCGACTAAACATAGGGTGCATATGTAAGGTGGGTTACTGTTATTGTTTTTATTATTGAACTTTTGTTTTAAAAAGACTTTATTGTTAAGAAAAAATATATTTTTTTGTTTTTTGATTTGGTTAGTGTGAGAAACCCCTACGACCAACGCACAAGGTTGAGCAGGCTCCCTCCAACCATGATCCCTCCTAAAGCCGAGAGCTATGCTTATCAATAGGGAATTTAACACACACCCACCCCCTCACACACTCGCTCATGTCGTGGTTTGAACCTTGGACCTCTCGAAGAAAAGCCAAATCTCGGACCGTTGGGCTACCTCCCGGGACAAGAAAATACAAAATTTGATTTATAAGAAGATAAGTTATTTTTTATGCCTATATTGATTTATTTATTTTTGTTAGATAATAAGGGGTTGTACTCAGGTCCCCTACCCTTGACAAATTACAACTCTCTTATTTAGAGCTTGAGATTTTACAAATAGATACACTTCTCATCTCAATTGAGATGCTATAGCTAGAAACCTACAACATTTTACATAAAATGTTTAAATTCTTGATTTTCATTTTCTGGATCTTTTCAATTTTCTATATGAATACCAAAAATTCACATCTACTATATATGCATTGCATATTAGTAGAGTAATATTTCCAAATTTGAATTGCTAGCTTCCTTCAGTCATCCATTTGACTATTTTTCTTATGTAGCATAGGTTCTTCCTCCTGTAGAGTGACAAGATTTGAGAATGCATTTTTGCACTTCAAGCTCCTGAGTTAGTATATAGTTATAACACATTTTGTAGGATCTTCACTTTTAGACAACTGATCGTCACCGATTGTTTCATAATTAGCATCAAGAATGCCATCTGAGGTGCTAATATTTTCCATGGAACCATTTGGATGGTCTTTAGTAACTATTTGGCTTTCATCAATGATCTGCTTCAAATTCTCCTTTTGGTGTTGAGTCTTATGTTGCTCCCCTGATTCTTGCTAGACAATTGGTGCCTTTGGAAGATGAGCTTCTTTCTTTTGAACCAGGACATTTGAAGATTTTGAATCATTCACATGCAAGGCCTTCTCCACCATGGAGGAATCAAAGCATGATCGGATGTTCAGACATCTCTTTTTCATGTGGCCATATTGTTGATAACCATAACATCTTATGGAGAAGCTGAAACATTCCCCTTTGCTTGTGGAGATAGTAATGGATTGAGGCCAGGAACTGAAACATCCATCCAAACAACCAATCTTGCTTTACTCATATTAATTTTACTGGATAAATTTTCCTCTATTTGGGCATCCATATACCGGAATGCACCAATGGTATTACCAATTTTGGTGAATATCCTATCTCCCCAAAACTCCACAGGGAGAGCATAAAGATTCACCCAGACTGGGAAGCCATTAACTTCTTCTGTAAAGGGGTTGAAACTAGGAGTCCAAAGTTCTATATAGATACCCCTTTGTCTAAAAACAAATTATATCTATAGTCCATTACCTCATCTCTATCCACTAAATTAGAAAAAAATAAACAAAAAATAAATTTTTGGATAGGAGAGTTACTTGGAATTTTGTACTCCACCAAAATTTAATGTATCCTTTGAGCTCCTCCAAGCTTGGTCTTTTGCCCTTGAGTTTGCAGATAATTGTTCGAGCTTCATAATCAATCAGATCCAACCCAAATTCATCCTCTAAAATTTTGATAGAGGGTAGAGTTTCATCCACCCGAGAACCCAAAGATCCTTCAAAGATATTTCTTCTGACCGAAAACCTAGGGTTTACACATGACGGATGGTTCATCCAACCCGTATCGTGGCTGTTGGTGCTTCTTATAATCCTTTGGTTTCCCATGAACTTCGCCCTCGCCTGCCTCCGCATCTCCGCAGGATCCTTTCTGTCCATGTCCATTGTTGTGCTTGTCGTAGCCTTTGCATTCGCCGTAGCTCGCCGCATACTACCGATGTCCATTGTTGTGCTTGCCCTAACCTCTACATTCACCCGCTCGCGGCATGCTGCCCATATCCATTATTGTGCTTTTCATAACCTTCGCGTTCACCATAGTTGGTAGTAGCCTCCGCGTTGGTTGTAGCTTCCCTTTCGACGTAGTTGACGGCAACTGTCTCACCTAGATTGATTTATTTGTTATTCTTAAATTTCCGATTGATTTATTTGTTATTCTTAGATTTCTGAAAGTTATAAACAAAGGTCCCTTTCAAAAACAATAGAAAACAAAAATTACATAAAAAATAATAATTAAATCAGATTCTATGCATCATGTTTGTTTGTAAAATCACTGTCCGGGAAAGCCTTCTAAACTTTTAGGCTTATCAAGGAATAAAATATGTTTTTCATACAAACACTGTCTGGCAAAGCCTTCTAAACTTTTGGGCTTATCAAGAAATAAAATATGTTTTTCATACAAACACTGTCTGGCAAAGCCTTCTAAACTTTTGGGCTTATCAAGAAATAAAATATGTTTTTCAATCACAACTTTACGTACCGTCTATGCCTTCATCATTTCACCCCCTAAAAAAAGCACACCAAAAGCAACAAGGGCATTCAAGATTAGTATAGTGGAATAGTGGATCACTTCTATCCATCCATGTGGACCAAAGTGCTCCACAAAGATTTAGATGACGAAGACACAGCCCGAGAAAGATTTAGAAGACGAAGACACAGCCCGAGGGAAATTCTCAGGATTCAAAGGTTCGACTTTTACAGTGTTTAAGTTAGATTTTCGATAGCTTATAAAATGGTTAATGTCTATTATGTGCATTTGCGCTCTTAACATTCAACACCGCTATCAAAATATTTGGCGTGGATCCGAAGGGAGATATTACTCCTCTTAATCAGTTGATGTGAGGAATTGAATTAGAAAAAATACCCGAGACCTCTTCGTAGAATATAGAAAATCTTTCAACTTGGACAGACCGGCAAGAGTTTGGCCTCAGTTGAGAGATCTGTTCATTAGTCATTTTGTTGGAATACTTATGAAGACTTGAGGCTCAGATATAAATGGTCTAAATGCTTAAAATTAAGCAACTATAGTCGAATTTTCACTCAAAGTGTGATATGGTCCGAAATGATAGACAATGTGCCCTAACAATTCTATGCGGTGGAAAATTTTTTTTTTTATGGTAATTATTGTTTGATTTGAAAGTGTGGTATTACAATGCGCAATCTTACTAGGCCCTTATGGAGCTATGTTTGTATTGTCGAAGCAAAGAAATATAAGGGCCTATGTTTGTATTGTCGAAGCAAAGAAATATATTTAGCATTCATGTGATTTATAATGCTTTTGCTCTACTAACTAGTTTTGATATGACCAAGTTGAAGTCTCTAATGACAATAATTTTACCCTCAAACCTATGAATAGAAAATAAAATTGTCAATAATTTTATTTGAGGAGAACCTTTACAAATTACATCAACAACCATCTCAAAGGTTTGAACAAAACATTATTTAAGAAACAACCACCATCTTTAGTCATTAGGGCAACCTGTGGACAAAATTATCAAAACACAAAATTACTTAAGAAACAACCACCATCTTTAATTATTAGGACAACTACCTGTCAACAAAATTATCAATAATTTAATTATCAATAATAAGGAGGATATTAGCCCGAGAGATATACATCTATCACTCCTATCCTGCATGAATGTTCCCTATTCAATACACAAATTTCTATAGACACCCATTAGGAAGAAAGAGCACTAGGAGCCATTCGATTGTGGGAAATCGAGTTTGTTTTCTTGGATTAATAAGCCGATTGACATTTGGGGTAACTTCGTTGCCTCGACCTTGCAATTTTCTGTCTCAAATTGCAGCTGAAACGGCGTTCGACTCCTTCGAGGACATACACTAGATTTTCAGGCTATCCTTTGCGCTGGGGATCGACGACATGCCTAAGCGTTTGGTGAGACAAACTATAAATAAAATAATGCTCTATGGGAGGATTCGGTGAGATTTTAAACATCCCTACAACATTCTATTCTGCGTCGGACACCTCCTGCGAATACTAGACGGTCTCAGAAATCGTAGGAATTCTTCAGGCACATATTGAAGGGTGAGAAACGCAGATAAAGTACACTAGGAGTATTGAAGAATTTAGCCCCAATCCTACCAAAAAGAGGACACGTGTTGGTTAGATGCGTGGCGATAGCAGGTAACCTCCACGAGTTGGACGATGAAGACCAGTAGTGTTAACTCTTTTTAAATTCATCAAGGGACATACATGAGGTGTGTTAGTTGAGTTAAAAAAAAATTAATTAGTCCGTGAGACTAGTGGATTGGTAAGCTTTGACACTTATCAAGAGGAAACCTAGGTTCAAAACTGGTAGGCGCCCCCACCTTAACATATGCAGTAGTACGATCTGACTCTTTCGAGTGTTGCGTTTACTGATGACGACGGTGCAAACCCTGTGTAACTGACGGTCCCCATCTCACGAACCTTGTGTAACTGACGGTCCCCATCTCACGACGGGTTAACGTTAATGAAACAGTGGATTTGTTAGAAGCAGTCATTGATGGTTTGAACCCTGCGCTGGCAGTTACTAAAGATCGTGGTTGTAGCCAACTCACCTATGTAACCAAAAAAAATTAATTAGCACTTCTTAGGTTGGGTAGCCAAACGTACTAGACACTAAGTGACTCACGTCGAGTTATGGTTTGAACCCTGCACTAGCAGTTACTAAAAATAGCGGTTGTAACCAACTCACTTATGTAACCAAAAAAAAAAATTAGTACGATATGACTCCTCTAAATGTTGCGTTGCGTCGTATCGACGACAATGGGAACCTAAGTTCAAAACTCGCAGCGCCCCCAACTTACCATAGGCAGTAGTACGATATGACTCCTCTGAGTGTTGCGTCGTACCGACGATGACGATGTGAACCCTGTGTAACTGACGGTCCCCATCTCACGGCAGGTTAACGTTAATGAGTCGATGAGTTTGTTGGAAGCAGTCATTGATGGTTTGAACCCTACGCTGGCAGTTACTAAAAATCGTGGTTGTAACCAATTCACCTATGTAACCAAAAATAATAATTAGCACTTCTTAAGTTGGGTAGCCAAACGTACTGGACACTAAGTACCTCACAACGGGTTATGGTTTGAACCCTGCACTGGCAATTACTAAAAATCGTTGTTGTAACCAACTCACCTATGTAACCAAAAAAAAAAATTAATTAACACTTCTTAGGTTGGGTAGCCAAACGCACTAGACACTAAATGCCTCACTGCATGTTATGGTTTGCACCTTTTGTTGATAGTTACTTAAAATCGTGGTTGTAACCAACTCACCTATGTAACCAAAAAAATTAATTAGCACTTTTTAAGTTAGGTAGCCAAACATACTAGACACTAAGTACCTCACGGCGAGTTAAGGAGACGGTGGTGGCAGTTACTTAAAAATGGTGTAACCAAAAAAAATAATTAGCACTTCTTAGGTTTGGGTAGCCAAACGTACTAGACACTAAGTGCATGGCTAACTCGTATTCACAACATATGTCAGACGAGTGGACCCTAAGCACCTTCAAATAGGACAAGTGGACGTTCCGTTTGTTTAACATTGACCGTCGAGCATAGATGGAAGTTTTATTTAAAGAATTTATCTAATTACTCCACACTTTTCCTTATAAAGAAAGGGATGTGGTGTATAAGGAAGATAGCGCCGATAAGAAAGAGACACCACCCATTGACCTGGGTGACCACTGACGCTCCATTTACAGCACTATAACTTTAAAATTGTGGAAACACATCGAATGATATTTGGTCATGTGGTCAACCTTGGTATGGTTGTTTGAAGCCTCTTCCAGGCATAATGTTGACTTATTTGAGTAGTAGCCTCATTCTCAAAAGAATGCCTTTA
Source organism: Wollemia nobilis (assembly GCA_028583015.1). Taxonomy (NCBI): domain Eukaryota; kingdom Viridiplantae; phylum Streptophyta; class Pinopsida; order Araucariales; family Araucariaceae; genus Wollemia; species Wollemia nobilis. The sequence continues at coordinate 196,394 of JAQPPZ010004643.1, forward strand.
GTTAAAAGGTTATTTACGGCCAACCTCTAGTGAATAATAGTTTCCCATGGCTAAATAGTGAAAGGTGCCAATCTCCATTAAGGTTAATATAGCCTCTTTTATATTGTATAATTGATGGGTAAAATATACACCTAAAGGTGAGGTAGGTCTTGAAATTAAAATAGTGTAGCAAAAAGGGTTGAGTATTCCAAAGGGAAGGGTACTTGGTGAATAAATTTAGGGGCTAAAGTTACCTTCTTAAATAAAAGAGTTTAGATTAAACTTTGATAAACTGTAATACCCAGTTTGGATGAAGTGAATTATATTTTTATTTGGTACACCAATGTTACCATTAATAAATGGGTATCACACTAGATCAAATTTGGAAGGTAAATGATGGCATTCAAGGATCATTGATAAAGAAGTATATAACCTCATATCTAATGTTGAGAAGGAAGAAGGGTGAATAGTATTTCATAAATAAAGGAAAATAGCTTTGGATTCAATTATGAAAGTGAACTTGAAGTGTAATACTTGATTTATTAAACGAATAAAGAATGTTGTTTACATACTAAAGGTATGGGACTTAATTGGTAATCAAGAAAAGTAAGGTTATAGATATGGTTAAAAAGGTAACTCACTTTAAATCATTAATTAAAATAAAGAATCGTTGTTTATGAATTCAAGGTATAGGACTTTAATTCATTGAATAAGGGATTGAATGTGTATCAATCGGAGAGAATGGATATGGAATTCATTCTCGAGGGAAGTATGGGACTCCCTCTTTACTATTACTCTCCTTAATATGCATCCAATGATCATTCATAAACACATGTAACTAGATAAGAATTTGTATGAATCTTATGTAATTCTATAGATGGCTTAGAGAATGATCAGTGTCTCCCTAGTTGCATCTTGATTTACCAAGAGATAAAATGGATCTCTTGAATTTGTATAAATAATATAGGAAAGGATCCAAGATATGCCTTTCTAGATTGTAATTATTACATTATTTGTTTATGAATGAGAGGGGAAAGACATATTTTGGAGGCTGGGTTTATTCCCCATGAGGGTTCCCAGGATAAACATTGTGTCATTATCATTTGTGGTTTGCTTTATTACTCATTTGAATGTTGCATATACTTATTTTAACATGTTGTAGATAAAATGGTTTATAAGTGTGGTAATTAGAATATTTGAGATGGTATATAAGATGTTATTTGTTTATGATGTAATGAGCACGCAAATATAGATAAAATAGACTTTAGATGAATGTGATAATGCTTACTAAATGTTGTTTATTTTCCAATCTGAAGTTAATGTATTGTAAAATGCTATATAATTATGTGCTTTGCTTCAATGATTATCACAAATTTACTCTGCAATGAGGAGTTGTTTTAATGAATAGTTGATATGGAGTCTTAAAGAATGTGATGTATTGGTACATATGCTTTGTTTTTCAATACGTTAGTGGCTCTATACTTTGCTTTAATGGTTGTTTAAGAATATGTAGTAAAAAGGATAATGTGAATGATGAGGTGTGGTGATAAAGACTATACAACACTAATAGATATTAAAATAAGTAACAACTAAATCAATGTTGTGTGGATGGATAATTAATATGATTTAAACCGAGTTGGAGCTCGGAGTGGGTTGGAGCCCACAAAAGGCAATTTGGGCTTGATTTGTAGCTCAGGACAGGCCTTGCATTCTGAGTTGGTACTCGAATGTCCATGTAGAGTAGGTACTCCCATAATGGTGAAAATAATACCCTTTGGTAATGAAGTTAATTGACTCAAATATATAACCAAAAGGGGTATCTAAAACGAAAAAGTGATCAAATAAATCCTAAGAGGAATAAGGGAAGATAATCGTGCTTAAGATGTTTATTCCAAGGATTGTGTAAGTTAATCATATTTAGTGATTTATATCTTAGTGGCCCCATCATTGAGATGAGGGATTGTAACTAAGATGATGGTTAACCATTGGTGTGGTTCTCCATATTCAAGGCATTCGCCTACATACTAGTCTTGGTGGATAGTATGGTGAAGGACGATTCCCTTTGGTGAGGGATGAAAACCTAACGCTTTGGTGAGCGTTCTCATACCCTAGTGGTATGAGGGTTTTGTAGAAGTTGGTCACTTCTACTCAAGAGTGACTCTGACCAAGTCTTAATATCTCTTGATGATGATTGCCTTGGAAACTTATAGTCTAGTTGGAATAACTTTGTCTTAGATCATGATTATGTCCCCTACTCCTTGGAAGTATATATATATATATATATATATATAATAAAAAATTGAAGTGGATGAGTTGTAACTATTGGGGTTATTACAAGTATGTTGCTAATATCATAAAAATAATTATAAATAAAAGGGTAGCAAGTAACGTAATGCAATATGTGAAGATAAAATACAATATACCCTACAAAATAGAGGATTAATGCCAAAATAAGAAAATCAAATGAGTGTAAACCTGCAAAAGAGGTGTTAGATGCATGAAAAGAGGTTTGTAAATGCTTGAAATTAGACCCGCAAGTGATGTTAAAACCTACAACACAAGGGTTTGTTTCAAACAAGATGAAAGTAGGCAATGCAAGAGAAAGTATGCAGGTAAATAAAGTTATCAATCTAGAAAAGCTATGTTAGAGAGCTAAAATGAAAGGGCAACAAGTAAATAGAAGGAGAGAACTATGCTAAGGATGATATCACCTAGAAATGGCCTCTCCCTTACACCAAGAAGATCTCCTTGCCACCAAGCCCTCTTGCCTTGCTTGATTCTCCTTCACAAATGCTTGCAAAATGGATGGGGAATGCTTGAAATGCTTGCTAATGGAGAATGCTATGAAAATAAATCTTAGAAGGAGGATGCTAGAAATCTTAGCAGAGTATAGCTATAGTGAAAAACCATGCCAAATGCCTACCCAAGGGGCTCCTTAAATAGGATTTGGGAGGGGAATTAGGGGGAAAATGGATAGGATTAAATTAAAATTAGTAAATCTAGAGCATTGTTGGGGCATGTGGAATCAATGACAGAGGATAGAGGACTACAATTTGCATCCTTCTAGCTCATGCAAAAATATTATGAGTCGTTTGGCCAAATTTACCACTAACGAATTTGGTGACCCGAGCGACAAATCTGGTTAGGGAGCCAAAATAATTTTTTAAACTTTGATATTTGTATTTTTTCCACTGGAAAATTTGGTAGGATTGGCAAATTTAGTCAGAGCTGTTTTTAAATGTCAAGAGTCAATTTCTACAATTTTGCTTGTTAGGGTAAAATAAGGTAGTGTATTGCATTACACTACATGGGGTTATTACATTTACTTTTCTATGTAATTATGTAATTACCATGAGATATTTTCTTCATGGTTAAACTAGGTAAGTACCTAAATATCCTATGTTAGATATTTAGGTTAGTGTTATGGTTAGAACTCTCTACCTAGGTTAGTAGTTAGCTACACGTCTCTCCTACCATGTTGGTTAGCGAGATAGACTAGATTAGTTAATTATTTTGTTATATATATTTTGTAACACCTATTTCCTAAGCTAATGTTCAATTTATCATTTTGGACTTACCTTGGACCTACATTGGTATCATTCGCCTACGAGCTCTCGCTCGTTTCCCATCACTGCAGACTCCCAAGGAGCAGCTGAGGCGCTCAACGTGGTCACCGGGAAGGCCCGCAGACCTGGGCCCGCGTGTTAGGCCGCAGATATGGCCGTTGCAGCCCGCAGGCCCGCAGCACTGGCCGTCGCAATCGACGTAGCCAGCCGGCCCGCAGTCCTAGCCGTCGCAGACGACGCAGCCAGAGGGCTCGCGGATTCGCCCGCCGACCTGGCACGCAGGCCGAGCCGAGGGCACGCGCCTCCCTAGACCGGCCGTGGTCAACGAGCCGAGGCCATTCAACCTCGGCTCCCGCGTCGGCCCTCGGGCCCGTAGAGGCCCGCAGGCCACGTGGCCCAATCACGGGAGAGCCGAGAGGGCAGGAGCGCCCTCCCTCTCCTCGCGGACTGACCCAAACTTCGGGATCTGAGAGGGCAGGTGGCCCTCCAATCCCTGACCGACACGTGGACTGGACAAACGTAGCCTGGCCTCGACATGCATCCCGAGGGACACGTGGACTGGATCGACGTCGACAGGCCTTGGCATGCATCCCGAGGGACACGTGGACTGGATCGACGAAGATTGGACCCTGGCATGCACCCCGAGGTGCTGACTCGATAGGACACGTGGCGGACAACCACTAGTGGACACGTGGCGGACAACCACTGGACAGGGACCGGACAAGTGGCGGACAGCCACTGGACGCGACTCGACACGTGGCACATCGCCACAGGACTGACTCGATGAGGACTTGCCTACCCCTGGCGCCACGTGGCGGCGACCAAAAGGGCAGGCGACGGTAGTCGATTGCCCGAAGGCAATCGACGGATAAGGGGGGACGTTCCCCTTATCAACCCCACAACATCCCACTACGGGATGCATGTGGGATAAACCTCCTGCGATTTAAAAAAAAAAAAATTGGTCGTCGTGGGTGTATAAGGCACATCGTGTGCCTTCGTTCCCATCGGGCGCAGTAGCCCGACCGGTTGATCGGGTCGAGCTAAGGCGCACGGCGGGGAGTCCAGGGTTCGACTCCCACCGGGAACAAAAGGCCATTATTTTGGCCTTCGACGCTACCAAGGTACTTAATTTTTTTTAATTTTTGCATTTTTTTAATTAAAGTTTTTTTATTAAATTATTTTTTTTAATATTTTAAACTTCAAAATATTTTTTTTGAAAATCAATTTTTGTTTAAGTATTTAAATTGATTTATTTAAAAGATATATTTTTTAGTTTTTCATTATTAATTAAAATGATTTATTAAAAACTTTTCTTAAACTATTGCAAATTAAAAAAAATTTAAAGAAATATTTTTGCAACTTTGATATTTAAAGGTGCTAATGTTTTCTCACAAAATGGAGATATAAGACATAGCAAAAGCACATTTTTTTTGTTGCAAATTAGACAACTCTTCTCAAACCTTGTTCATTTAGCATACAAAGAAAGGATCACACTGATTTTTTTTTGCAAATTAGAAAACAAGGAGCCTGAATTTTTTTTTGTAAAGATCAAAAGTACAAAGAGTGCATTTGTTTTCTCCAAGGAGACATAATACATAAAATTGCACATCTATTTTTTTTCTGCAAAATTGAGAAGACTTTGTAACCTTGGGTCCATAAAAACTAAGTCGTGTGTCGACTAGTTCTGGAAGCCTTTCAAAAGCGGGTCGTGTGTCGACTTGTCTTGAAAGGAGTGCTCTAAATTCTACATTTTGTAAACATTAAGGGGGGATAGAATTCATTTTTTTTTATTCTATAGTTTGCAAAATTGTAACGAAAAAGGGGGGATATTTCAGAGTAAGAAAGGTGCATTCTCGATTTTACTCGACACCTTCTCTTAAAAATTGCTTGTACTAGGTGCATTTTCGGTTGCATCCGACACCTAGAGTGATACAAATTTGGGTTGCTCTCATGTTTTTATTATTGCACTAAACACTCATGTTTTTTTGTGCAATTAAAAAGTCAAATATAACATTAAAAGAAGCATTTCACAAAACCCAAACTTCACTCAAAAACCATGCTAAACTTTGCATAGGTTAAAACAAGTCATTTTTTACTCCCCATCAAAAGGTCAAAACTTCAAATCACCTTGATTCACTCTCTTTGTTTGGCTTAATAACCTCAAATTTTTCATCCTTCTTTAAAGGGTGTTAAAGCAGGTGCCATTAAATATCCTAGAGGGCAAAATCAAAAGTTTTACAAACCTACCCCTGTTTCATTTGCTCTATTTTGTTTGGCTTAAAATTCCTCCAACTTTTCATCCCTTGGTAAGGGTGTTAAGGCAGGTGCCATTAAATATCTTATAGAGGCAAATTGAAAACAACTTCCATATACTCTTTTGAGGGTATAGTGCAAGATATCACCATCTTAGTCCTATCAAATTTGAAACCTAAACCATGGCCATGATACACAAGTATCTCACTGAGAGCCAACTGCTCAAAGGTTCAAATTATTCAGCTTGGAAGACTAAGATGAAAGCTATCTTAACTGTAGAGGAATTGTGGTCAATAGTGGATGGAAGTGTCACTAGACCTCAATCACCTGGACAAGATCAAAGAGACTTTGATAAAAAGGATAAAAAACTATCCTTAATGATCTTGCTTGCTATTACTGATGATATCCAACCTCATATCAGTGAAGCTACAACTGGTAAGGCAGCATGGGATGCCTTAAGTACCATCTTTGAGGGAAAGAATCAATCAATGATTCTTAACCTTCAAACACAGCTTCATACTCTACATATGAAATCAGGAGAAACAATAGAGCTATTCCTCTGCAGAGTCGTAGAATTGAAAACAAAACTGCAATCCTTAGGAGAGAAACTGGAAGACCAAGTCTTGAACTCAATCATTTTGAGAGCTCTTCCTGATTCCTACCGAACGTTGATCACCTCACTACAAGTTTCTGGCAGGACAGTAACTTTTGTCGAGTTGGTAAACATGCTTCAAATAGAAGAAGCTAATCAACTCCAAAGAGATGAGGCATCTAACAATGCTCTTTTCTCAAAAAGACAAGGTGGTAAGAAAAAGTGGAATCAACAGAAAGGTTCTTCTTCTAATCAAGAAAAGGGTAAAGCCAAAGAGATTCCGAAGAAGAAGCAGTATTGTAAAATTTGTGACAAAGACACTCATGAAACCAAAAGATGTTGGTTTAAGAACAAATCGCCCAATGAACAAGGAAACAAAAAGGGCCAAGGCAAACCTAAGAACAAGAACAAACAACAAAAGGGACACATTGCAATCGAAGATTCTAGTTCAGATTCTGAGAGAGCACACAAAGTGCTCATGACCCATATAGATTCCTCCCACAAGGACTCTATGTGGTACATAGATTCAAGCGCTAGTAAACATATGACTGGCGATAAATCTTGGTTTGCAACATTTGAGGCTCGAGAAGGTAGACCGGTCACCATTGCTGATGATCAGACCTATCGAGTTCAGGGAGAAGGAAGTGTTTCTGTCTCCCTTCCAGATGGAGAATGTAATATTCAAAAAGTTCTTTATGTTCCAGGATTGAAAAATAATCTCTTGTCAGTTCCACAAATCCTGGACAATAACATGAATGTCAATTTTACAGTGGACAAAGAAAAGAAACGTTGCTTTATCACTAAAAAGGGAAAACAGATAGCAATAGGTTCATACAAACATGGTTTGTTTGTCTTAGATGCAATTTCCTCTACCCATACTGCAATGGCAGTAACCACAAAGGAGGCCACTTCTCTTTGGCATAAGAGATTTGGGCATTTGAGTTCAGGATATTTACTAGAGTTGAGTAAATATCAAATGGTGAAAGGACTCCCTACTCTTTCATCTACCTTGCCAGTGTGCTCTGATTGCTTGTCAGGAAAGCAACATAGAGTACCTTTTGAACCTAGCTCTTTTCGAGCTAAGGTACCTTTGGAGTTGGTTCACACAGATTTGTGTGGTCCCATGTCTACAAGTTGTGGAGGAAAATGGTATTTTCAATTGTTTGTCGACGATCACTCATGAAAGATGTGGGTCTTCTTCTTGCAATTGAAGTCTGAAGCATTTTCCTATTTTCAACAGTTCAAAACTCTTGTTGAGAAGGAATCAGGATGCTTTATTAAGACCCTCCATTCAGATCGAGGGGGGAATACACATCAAAAGAATTTTCCTCATTTTTACAGACACATGGGATAAAGAGACAGCTTAACAACAGCCTACACTCCTCAATCCAATGGGGTTGCTTAGAGAAGAAATCGGTCCATAATGGAAATGGTTCGATGTATGCTTAAGGGGGCCAACCTTGAGCAAACTTACTAGGCTGAAGCTGTTCAAACTGTAGTATATCTTCTGAATAGGGCTCCCACAAGGGCTCTTGAAGGTATGACTCCTCAGGAATCATGGAGTGGTAGGAAACCCTCCATAACTCATCTAAGGGTATTTGGGTGTAAGGCATTTATGCATATACCTAAGGAGAAAAGAAAGAAATTAGATGAGAAATCCCTACCTTGTATATTTCTTGGATATGATGAATTTTCAAAAGGCTATCGGTTGATAGACCCATTTACCAAGAAGATACATGTAAGTAGAGATGTAGTGTTTGATGAAGCTTTCACATCCAACACTACATCAGTATACCTTGATGATGAGGAGGAACATCAACTTCCTTCTACACAACAGAAAAAGCCACCCAAATGGTATACAAGCACAGTGAAAGACTCTAAACTCACTTCCCCACCTGATCTTACTCTCAATCGTCCAAAGACAAGAAGCATGACACAAAAAGAAAAGAATGAAGCATCCACTTCAGTTGATGATCTTTGTGCAGATTTTCAAGATCTTTCAGTTGATAGAGAGTTACCAAGGGAAGATGAGATGGAAATAGATGAGGAGAGGGTTTACTTATCAACATGTGATGAGAATGAACCTTCTACAGTTGATGAAGCACTTAGACTACCTCAGTGGAAGGCAGCTATGGATGCAGAATATAACTCCCTCATAAAGAATAAAACATGGAAGCTAGTGGATTTGCCTAAAGGAAAGAAACCCATAGGTTGCAAATGGGTTTACAAAATAAAATATAAGGCAGATGGCACTATAGATAAGCATAAAGCCCGTCTTGTGGCAAAGGGCTATGCTCAAAAGGAAGGACTTGACTATGAGGAAACCTTTGCTCCTACAACAAGGATGACCACCATTCGAGTACTTTGTGCTATGGCAGCACAGTTCGGATGGAAATTACATCAGATGGATGTAAAAAGTGCCTTTCTTAATGGTGACTTAAAAGAAGAAGTATACATGACTCAACCTCCTGGATTTGCAGAGGTAGGCCATGAGCAACATGTTTGCAAATTGGTCAAATCATTATACGGGCTAAAACAAGCCCCAAGAGCATGGTACATAAAAATGGATAGTCACCTACTGCAACATGGATTTAAGAGAAGTCCATCTGACGCAAATCTCTATATCAAGAACACAGGTTCTGAGATAGTGATTCTTGTGTTATATGTAGATGATCTGATCATCACTGGCAATTCAGAGAACTTGATTAAAGCCATGAAAGATGACTTGAAAGAGTCATTTGATATGACAGACCTAGGACTTCTCCACTACTGTCTTGGCCTTGAGATAGAACAAAAAAAGAATCATCTAAGGGTGACTCAGACAAAGTATGCTAAGACTTTAGTAGAAAAATATCGTATGACTGATTGTAAACCCAAAGCAACACCGATGGAATCAGGGCTACAGTTATCATGATATGAAGACTCACCACAGGTAGATGGAACACTTTATAGACAGATGATTGGAAGCCTCATCTATCTGACTAATACTAGACCAGATATTACTTATGTTGTAAACTATCTCTCACGGTTCATGCAAGAACCAAAGGTCTCCCATTGGAAAGCAGCTAAGAGAGTCTTACACTACATTCAGGGTAGTGCCGATTATGGTCTAGAGTATAAGAAGAATAACTCATTCTTCTTACAGAGTTACACTGACTCTGATTATGTTGGATCCATAGATGACAAAAAATCAACCTCAGGCTATGTTTTTCATCTTGGATCTGGTCCTGTCTCATGGCATAGTAAAAAGCAATAGGTGGTTGCTTTATCTTCAACTGAGGCAGAATATCGCGCTGCACGTGGAGCTGTGTGTGAAGCGATATGGCTAAGTCGCATCTTGGCTACCATGGGCCTACCAAAGAAACTTCCCATTCACATGTTTTGCGACAACTCAGGTGTTTTGAACTTGGTCAAGAATCCAATGCATCATGAACGAACTAAGCATATTGATACAGATTGTCATTTCATTCGTGATGAAGTTCCTAAGCACAGAATCAAGCTCCAACACATTCCCACCGACGAACAAGGTTGCAAACATTTTTACAAAGGCACTTGGACGTGTCAAATTTCAACTGTTTCGGAGCAAACTTTGTATATCAAAGTAATGTAATAAAGGGGGGATGTTAGGGTAAAATAAGGTAGTGTATTGCATTACACTACATGGGGTTATTACATTTACTTTTCTATGTAATTATGTAATTACCATGAGATATTTTCTTCATGGTTAAACTAGGTAAGTACCTAAATATCCTATGTTAGATATTTAGGTTAGTGTTATGGTTAGAACTCTCTACCTAGGTTAGTAGTTAGCTACACGTCTCTCCTACCATGTTGGTTAGCGAGATAGACTAGATTAGTTAATTATTTTGTTATATATATTTTGTAACACCTATTTCCTAAGCTAATGTTCAATTAATCATTTTTGGACTTACCTTGGACCTACATTGCCAAATTCACCACTCATCTTACCAAATTCGCCACTAGCGAATTTGGTTAGAGTGGTGAATTTAGTAAAGGTAAAAAAAGATGCCCAAAATATTGGGAAATGATTAGATTGGGGTTTTGTAGCATTTGTGACCAGTTTTGGGAAGTTTTGTGGTGTTTACAACTAGTTTTGGATGATTTTGCCTGATGTGTCAAAATTGGGTGTCTACACTACAAAATGAAAATGTCATGTGTGGTCAAAGTTAGAATGTCCCACCATGATCACCAAAATATGGTATAGAAAAACCTTCCATTTCATTAATATTGAAATATGTTTTAATATAATCTTTTCCAATGCCCCATGGGCTACAATGAAGGTTTTCGATGCAAAAACCTCCTTTTACAATATAAGGTAATGACATTCTTATCTTCTAGACCACCTTAAAGTATGTGTGGGTTTTATTCTCGATGACCACCCTTGGTTGAATGAGTCTCCAAGAGCCCTACACACAACCAAACACAATGGTTAGTAGCACCTCTTAGGTCCACCTAGGTTGGACCCAAGTTTATGTAAGATGCAAAAAATAAAAGAAAACTTGGATTAAAGCATTAACATAGCTCAAAATGAGACAAAATGTAGAAAATATTATCTTGCTCACCTTTGTAGACTATTTGTTTTTATATTTTTGACTATGTCTAGTCCTAGATGGTCAATCGCTTGAGGTTAGATCGTTTTGATTGTGAACTACCTCAAGATGGGTAGTTGATCTTGTGTTGCTCAAAATATAGTGAAACTTTAGGAGGAGGTTATATAGATTATCAAAATCCAAATGTTTGACTATCACTGGTCTCGAGAGGGAATCACCTAGGGTTGGGTAGTTTTGACTATGAATTGCTTGGGGGTGGGTAGTTGAGCCTGTGTTGTCTAGAATATGATAATTGTTTTAGGAAACCTTTGATATGGTGTCAAGAGCCTCTGGTTTGAGTCTGGAGCCGACTAGAGCTTCCATTTATGAGCAGTTTCATAAAACAAAGATGTGCAAATAGAATAATATAAAGTTGTCCATGATTGTTATGCAAGCAATTGTTGTGCACACAAAGTGGATTCTAACTAAATTTTAGTAGATTTTTGGTATGTAATCTCACACTCATCTTTAAATGAAAGAAATATGGGGGTATTTATAGAATCTTGAGAAGGGTAGGAGGTAGTGAGGTGGACATGACATGACAACCAAGTGGCTTGGGTGAGGGGAGGAAAATATAGGTTTTCCAAGGTGGATGGTCAAATGGGCATGGTGTGCACCATGCCTCATTAATATCCTTGGGTGGGAAGAGTCCTCACCCCACTAAGGTGCACACTATGCCTCATTAATACCCTTGGGTGAGGAGATTCCTCACCCAAACCAATGCATTAAAGAGCATGGGGGGTTGTGTGGGTGCATGGGGATATGGAGAATAGGGGGTAGGTTAGGCTAGGGTGAGGTGGACCTATGCTAAAGTCAAATGATAGACTAGGGGAATGTGAACATAGGCTAAGGGAGTGGGACAATCACATGGTGACCATGGGCTAGGTGTAGGATGGGGCTTAGTGTGAAAAAAGGGGCTAGAAGGGTTGATTTGATGTTTCTTTGGTTATTGTATATAGATTTTAATTAATTGGAACCTTTGCAAGATTATTATTTTTTATCTTAGACAAATGTTAATTTAATAAATTTTAGGTGTCTACGATAGCAAGTTTGTTTTGGTTTATTTACTCTCAGTTTGGGAAGCGGTATACTGAAGCAGATACAATATTTCTATGGAGGAATTTTAGCAATATGTTTGGAGGTCTTGTGAGGACAAAACTAAACAACTATGTAGAAGTCAAGGGTAAGATAGAAGTCTAGAGAATTCTCTGTGAAGGAATTTTGAACTCCTTTCTCGAAGCATGATGCGATTTTGATGAAGATTTATCTAGGAAGGAGGTAATTAATTAGAAGGGGGATGAGGTTCAAATTGGGGGAGTGGTCTTTACCTTTTTCCTTTCTCTAATTATCAAAGCAATGGGGTTGAATATCAATGGAAGACTGATCAAAATATTCTAAAAAGTAGTTAATGATTTGTAACACTCTCCTACAATTTTAGTATATTAGTCTGCTTCGATATTGCTAAGGTTTTGTAATGATGGTTGAAATATACTTTATATAAACAGGTTTTGGGGACCCTATCAAAAATCCACCCTTATAATATTATTTACTTGATAAAAAAATACTTGGTGTATTAGGAATAAGTCATGAAAGTGCTACATATACCCCAGTATAGATGAGCTCAAAGTCATAAGTATATATGTACCTAAACAACGCTATTGACTATACCAAGACACAAGTATAATAATATGTGTATTGAATCCATACTTAAAAGGATCCATTACTAGATGATGGACATGGGCAGTAGGGCTCCCACGATGATGTGGAGGCAAGCAAGGGTGAAGTCCATGGGGAACCAAAGGATTATAAGAAGTGCCAATGATAATGATGGGCATTAGATAAACCGTCCATCATGGAACATGATGGGCTTGGGCAACTTTCCTCAGCTTACAACCTCCACCTCTAGTTTTATCGACACTACTCTTTGTGAAAGGGGTGTAAATCCTAGGTGCAATCAAGTGATGGAACAAAGTGATAAATTTCACTACAGTATTTACGAAAGGGATGCAAAACCTAGGTGTAGTCAAGTGTTGAAGAAATAGGGTTATTCACATATTGTCTCTTTAGTCTATGAGAAATACTCTTCAATCAGAAGAAATATCTCTCAAGGATATTTGGGTTTACGGGTGGATGAACCCTTACCCTTTATAAATATTTTGGAGGATGAATTTGGATTGAATTTGATTAATCATAAAGCTCAAAAAATTATTTGCAAACTCAAGGGTAAAATATTAGGCCTGGAGGAGCTCAAAGGATACATTAAAGATTGGTGGACCAGTACAAAATTCCAAGTAACTCTTCTATCCAAAAATTCATTTATGTTTCATTTTCTAATTCAGCAAATAGATATGAGGTAATGGATTATAGGTATAATTGGTTTTTTGTACAAAGGAGTGTCTATATAAGACCTTTGATTCCTAATTTCAACCCCTTTATAGAAGAAATTAATGGCTGAATCTTTGTGCTCTCCCTGTGGAGTTTTGGAGAGAGAAAATATTCACCAAAATCGGTAATGCCATTGGTGCATTCTAGCATATGGATGCCCAAAAAAAAGAAAATTTATCCAATAAAAAAAATGAGTAAAGCAATATTTGTTGTTTGGATGGATGTTTCAGTTCCCGGGCCTCAATCCATTACTATCTCCTCGAGCAAAGGGGAATGGATCCAAAATATTGAACATGAAAACTTCTCCCTAAGATGTTATGACTATCAACAATATGATCACCTAAAGAAGATATGCTTGAACATTTGATCATTCTTTTATTCCTCCTTGATGGAGAAGGCCTTGCATGTGAATGATTCAAAACCTTCAAATATCCTAGTTCAAAAGAAAGAAGCTCATCCTCCAGATGCACCAATTGTTCAACAAGAATCATGCAAGCAACATAAGACTCAACCCCAAAAGGAGAATTTGAATTATATCATTGATAAAATCGAAATGGTTACTAAAGACTATCTAGAGGGTTCCATGGAAAATATTAGCACCTCAGATGGTATTCTTGAAGCTAATTATGAAACAATCGGTGATGGTTTATTTTTTGAAAATGAAGATCCTACAAAATGTGTTACAACTAGATATTACCTCAGGATATTGAAGTGTAAAAATACATTCTCATATTTTACCACTCTACAAGAGGAAGAACCTATACTACAGAAGAAAAATAATCAAACTAATTTTCTCTTTGATGGATGATTTTTATTCTTATTTTCCTTCTATCTGTTGGAGTTATGTCTCATGTAAGGGTTGTTCTTGTTGTTACTTACTTAAAAATAGAGTTAATTATAGAAATTTAGCAATTTGACAAAGATGGAGAATATATTTGATAGAAAAGAAAAGATAGGTATGCTTTAATTAACTTGTTAAAAATGTAATGAGAGGAATGTATTGTTTTATTTTTTAATTGGAGTGGCCATAATAGAAGCCACACATAACTTATTAAAAAAAAGTCCATTACTAAATAAAATTAATAAAAAATTAATATTTAAAGATCTAAAATTTAGATTCGAGGTGTAGACCAATTGATTCGACCAAATCCCATAAGGGGGGCGAAAGTCCAAGGTTCAAATCTCAACCCTCGTTGGACTTAACACTTGTCCCTTTCTTGGTGCTTTCAACGACGTAAAAGTTTTAAAATGATTGTAACAAGGTGTTTATAAGGGCGAACAACGCGAAGAACTGTGTGGCAGCTTCCAAGGTGAACAACACAGAATACATCGACCATAAAAGCCGAAAAACCTACCCAAATTAGTGACGACTATCAATTACACCATGTAAATTTAAAAAAATATATAAAATTTCAAAGATTTAATCAAATATAAATACAAATTTTTATATAATAAAAGTTTTGAAGATAATTTTAAAGCCTTAAATCTACATAATATCCACCCAAATACCTTCTCCAATGTATTTAAAAGTAGCATTAAACAATAATATGCTTGTAAACAAGCAACCAAAAAAACCTCATGAGAGTGTATATACATAGTTTGAAAGATATATATATATATATATATATATATATATAAAATTTAATATTTTAATTTTTAATTTTTTTTTAAATTAAAATATTAAATTATATATATATATATATATATATATATATATATAAATCTTGAATATATGGAATCACCTAAATATCGTTCTCCAATATATCTAAAATAAAAGAAAACAAAAATATGTATAAAATGCAAAGTGCATGAGAATATATGGATATATATTTTTAATTTGGATATTAAAATAAGTAAGCTATAGGTGTTAAGTAACTAATGTGTCCAATTGGATGAAGAAAGGGATATGAAGTTAGGGGTATGAAAAGTGAGAGGCCCCTGATCTCACGAGCGATGGTGGAGATGGAGGGCAAAAAAGACAGTAATGGGAACCAGCAAGCAGGATCGACGCAAGGAGCAAGTGGACTAGTCCCAGGTAAGGTGGGGGATGGGGACACGAGATCCCAAGAGATGCCCCCTACGAGACCTTGGGACAAGGAGCCCCTTGACAAATGTCTATATAAGGACCCCAACCCTGGGAGCCCTAGTAGATCTTCCTACGTGCAGGTCACCTCGAGCAAGGCAATCCATTCAAAAATGTCAGGTGCCAACCTATCTCAGGTGGGATTCGATATATTCATTCGGACAGAGGTTTTCTCCAGCTATGTATCCAGGACCTCCTATTCCTTGGTTGGGAAGTTCGTCGGAGGACATCCAGACATGGAGACGATAAGGCGATGGGCGTTCTCCAAATGGAATACCACAGGGAACATGGAGATCATAGCCCTTTCAAGGGGTTTCTTCATCATTAAAATTAGCAACCATGACGACACAAGTCATATTCTAATAGGAGGGCCCTAGTTCCTAGGAAGGAGGAGCCTATTCCTCCGATGATGGGCAATAGATTTCAATTCAAAAACTCAAAGCATAAAATTTGCCCCAATATGGGTACGAATCCCAGACTTGTCCTTCCATCTCTAGCAGGAGGAAGTCTTGAAAGCTATTGCAGGAGTAGTCAACAAGTTGGTGGCCATCAACTCTACAACCAAAGCAGGGTCCAGAATTGTTCATGCATCCATCTGCATGAATGCAAATATCGAGTCTGATCTCCCATATTTTGTCAACCTAATCTTGGGATCCTTCAAATGGCACCAACTGCTGGAATAAGAAAATAAACTAGCCTTATGCGTTCAGTGTCGCATGCAATGCCACCTCCAGAATCAATGCCCTCTCTTTAAGCCTTCAAAGGAAACCAAAGGTCGTGACTCTTTCTCGAGGGCTCCCCCCAAACCCCAGAATCAGTTCCCTCCACCTAGACCCTTCTACCCTAAGAATGAGCAGCACACTCTCGAAAGAATGACCATCCGGTTCAGACGACCCCTAGGCAAAAGAGGATTCAACCCTCAGAGGACAAAGGGAAGAAAAAAGTTGATCCTCCTCCTATTCCAAATTTTGATCAAGTATGTCTCCATCTTGAATCTATCCCTGGTTTCAGTAAAGAGAAGGCTGACACCCCCATGAACAAACCCCTTCCCCCTCCCCTCCCTAATCCCTCCCATTCAAAAATAGTCATATTTGAATTCTCATCCTAACTAGGTCCCTCCATTCCCCCTCTTGCAACGTCTGGACCGGCTTCCGAGCAGTTTGATGGTGATGATGAAGGAAGTCCCACCCTATCCCAGTCAGCCCCAAAAGGCTTCAACCCCAAGAGGACCCAAAGTAAAAAATTCACTACCAACTTTGGAAGTGATAGGAAGAGAGGATGACAAACCCTTGGCAAATAGAGAAGGAAAGAGGTTGAAGATGATATAGCAAATGGTCTCCAAACCACCTTATTGTCTGATGCTCTCAATTTGTTAAAAGATGAATTGAAAAAATCTAAACCTTCCTCCCACCAGGGGAAGGGAGGAAAAAAATCCCACAAAAGTGTTAAATGAATATTCTTACTTGGAATGTGAGATGGTTTAATGGAGCTCCCAAGAAGCGATTAGGAAAGAATATTAGGAAAGAACACAATCCCTCAATCCTCATTCTGCTAGAAATCAAATTGGATGATATTTCCTCCCCCAGAGTTGCCAAAGCAATTTGGAGCAATGGCGAATTCATCTTCACCCCGGCCCAAGGAACTTTTAGAGGGCTATTATGTATGTGGGATCCATCTATAGTAGAAGGAAGACTAATCTCCTCATCCAACAAAATCATCAACATGTTGTTTCACTGTAAAGCTAACAACCTCACCTAGATCCTTTCTAATGTCTACGCCCCTAACAACCCATTAGAAAGGGTCATGCTTTGGGAGGCGATAAGCCACATGAGAAACTCGTTCAAAACCCTCCCCTAGATCCTTGTAGGAGATTTCAATAGCCTCCTGTTCCCCTCAGACAAGCAAGGAGGAACCACCCTGATCACTAGAAGCATGGATGAATTTGGGGCATTCATAGATGCAAACGAACTCATGGATATTCACCTAAATGGGGCTAAGTACATTTGGAGCAACAGGAGGTCTGGAACAAATCTTGTTCAAGTCAAATTGGGCGGGGTCCTACTCTCGAGAGAAGCCATCCTGGTGTTTGCAGATGTTATCCTCCAACCCCTCCCCAAAATCGGCTCTGACCATAATCCCCTTCTCTTCGAAGCTGGCAAAGCCCCCTCTTTCAAGAGCCCCTTCCACTTCGAGGCAATGTGGTTCCACCATCTAGACTATAGAGGGCAAGTGGCCCAGTGGTGGAAGCAGCCCTTCAAAGGATCCCCATATGGAAAATTATATCAAAAGCTCAGGTTCATCAAGGATAATCTTAGGGTGTGGAACAAGAAAACCTTTGGATATTTTTGAAAATAAAAGGGTGGTCAAAGAAAATTTAAAGCTCATAGAACAACAATTCCAGGAAGGCACTCAGGATAACAACTCCAGGGTTGAAGAAAGCAAGCTGCTAGCAAATTATCACAAAATCCTAGAGAGAGAAGAAACGTACTAGAGGTAAAAATCAAGAGCTCTATGGCTAAGGGATGGTGACTTGAACACCAAATTTTTCCATGCTTCTACTCTAAGGAACATGAGCTCCAACAAAATCTCAAAACTTACCTGCAGTGATGGCAAGACCACAAAAGAAATCTCTGAAATCCGGGATGAGTCAGCCACCTTCTTCCAATCCCTCCTAGGCACCCCATCCCAATCCTCCCCCCAAGAGGCTAAGGCTCTCTTAGAGCACATCCCTCGCTCCATTTCCCCTACTACTAATGATATGCTCATAATACCTCTAACTCCCTAAGAGTTCAAAGAGGCCCTGTTCTCCATGAAGCCTGAAAAATCCCCTGGATCGGATGGTTTCACTCCACGCTTCTTCAAAGCATTCTAGGAACTGATCGAGACCGAGGTTTGTGCTACTGTTAGAGATCTTCAGTCCACCAAAGCCATCCCCTGAGGTATAAACTCAACCTTCATAGCCTTGGTCCCTAAAATATAAGCCTCCAAATCCCTATCTGACTTCTGGCCTATCAGCCTTTGCAATGTCATCTATAAAATCTTAACCAAAGCTTTATCTAATAGGCTCAAGGGGATCCTCCCCTCATCATCGATACCTTCCAAGGGAGCTCTATCAAAGGGAGAGTCATCACTGATGGGGTTATCACTATTCATGAGGCGATGCATTCCACCACCTTGGCTAAGAAACCAACTTTCCTCCTCAAGCTGGACATGAATAAAACATTTGACAGGGTCAGCTGGGATTTGTTGATTGATCCAACCTAGGTTGGTTTAATTAAAATATGCATATCCTCCCCATGGTTCTCCATCTTAGTCAATGGGTCCCCTGCTGGGTTCTTCCCAAGCTCTAGAGGGTTGAGGCAGGGAGATACCCTATCCCCTATCCTGTTCATTATCCTAGCCAAACCCCTAGGGAGGACCATCTCAAGTGCTGGAAGGAATGGGCTCATATCTGGGATCAAAACTGCCTATGGTCTCAATCTAGTTACCCACTAGTAGTTCATTGACGACACCATCTTGGCCACTTCAGCTTCTGTAGCTTAGGACAAGACCGTCAAACACATCCTCCGCCTCTACGAGAGTGCTGTAGAGTAGAAGATTAACCTCCTCAAAAGCAAGATCTACTTCATTGACATCCCCAATCCATGCAGGTGAAGATAGCGTGGATCCTTGAGTGCTCCTCAGAGGTTCTTCCCACTTCTTACCTTGGGTTTCCATTGTTCTTGGGCAGCCCCACCAGAATCATGTGGAACAATGTCATCAAAAGGATCCAGAGGAAGCTGGCCTCTTGTAAAGGCTACCTCCTCTCCGAGGTGGTCAAAGCAACTCTCACTTCAGCCTTCTTGCATAGCATCCTGGTTTAATTCATGTTTGTATTTAGGATCCCCGCTTCGGTGAGTGCCAGAATAGAGCAAATTCAGAAGAGATTCCTATGGTCTGGGAGTGAGGAAAATAAGAGGATCCCTTTGGTGTCCTAGAACTTGGTATGTCGAAGTAAAAGTGAAGGGGGCATTGGGCTCAGGAGAGTCTCCCAAATGAACCTCACCCTATTGGCTAAGCACGTGTGGAAATTTTACACCATTAGTGAGACCGAGTGGGTTCAAATAGTTAATAGGAAATATCTACAAAACCATCACTTCTTAAGTGATCAAGAACCCCAAAACGATTATGCATTCTAGAAGTCCATATCCCATACTAGAAGCCTCATCCAGAAAGGCAGCAGATGGATCCTAGGGAATGGGAGTATCATCGAATTTTGACACGACAGGTGGTTTCAAGATGAACCATTAAGTGAGGACAGGGAGTTACGAATCCTTAAACCTTCCTTGGATGTCACCAGGGGAAGCAAGGCTGCAAATTTCATCACCATGCACAATGGTAAGCCCATGTGGAGTCCAATTGAGGAGGTCAGGTTCCCCCGCCAAGCTGCCAACCTCTCCAACTTGCTAAATGCAGTCACTATTTCAACTGGAGAGGTGGAGGATAGACCCATCTGGCAAGGAACCGATGATGGATCTTTCTCTATTAAGTCTACCTACTCCTTCCAAGAAGTAGCACAATCGACTAACATCCCTTTCAACCTAGTGTGGAGAAAGAAACTCATCCCCAAAATTAGTTTCTTCTCCTAGACTACCATTCAAAACAAGATCCTCATGTTTGAGAACCTAGCTAAAAGAGGGTTCATGATTCCAAATCGGTGCTACCTATGCCTGTCAAGCTGGGAATCTACAAATCACATGTTCACTAGTTGTGTTTTCTCATCTGGAGCCCTTGGTCACTTGCTCAAATCCTTTCACATTCAGTGGGTCCAACCCAATTCCATCAGTGACTTGTTCTCTCAATGGCCAAATCCATTTTTGCATCCCAAGCTCCGCACCCTTTGGTCCCTCTGCCTCCATCGTCTGATCTGGAAAATATGGTTAGAGAGCAATAATAGAGCTTTCTCGCCCTCCCCTAGAGATCCCATAGTTGTAGCGGGTAAGGCCATCACCTATGCCATCGAAAACATCTGGTTTCTTCCATCCTCCTTGGCCCCTCCCTAGGCTAGTGAGTGAGACCTGTTCAGATCCCTAGGCATCCTTGAAGAAGACCCAGAAACTCACCCAAGGCCCAACCCCAGAGCCAATCTCGGATGGATGCCACCTTCGAAAGGATGGGTCAAGTTGAACTTTGATGGAGCCTCCAAAGGAAGCCCTGGGTTAGCAGGAGCAGGAGGGGTCATTCGAGACCATGAAGGAAACATAATCATAGCTTATGCTGAATACCTTGGGACTTAGACCAACAATTTCATGGAAGCCATGGCGCTATGTCAAGGTCTTGTCCTACTCTAGGAGGATCCCAGAAGAGCCATCATTGAGGGAGACTCCTTGAATATTATCAACTACATGACTAGCAACAAGACTTCATCATGGAAAGTTTTCAATACCATCAAGGAGTCCAGGAAGATATTTCATAGGCTCCCTCAATCGTCCATCTGTCACAAATTTAGGGAAGCCAACCAGCTAGCTGATTCCATGACCAACCTAGCAACCACGTCAAGAGGCCTCAAAATCTAGAGAGAAAACTTTCCAAAGGAAATATCCGACGCGACAAGTCGGGAAAGAAGTAAATTTCGTGATGATAAGTCCCAAGGAGATGACACTTAAACAAATTTCGAGAGACAGGGGTCCAGGACCCTCGAAATCCTTGGGAGGATGGTGTTTTTGGTTAAGTCCCACTATTTAGTACTGAAATATGGTTTCTCTGCTGATCAAAGGGTTTTTTTTGTTTTTACCTTTCTATTTATGTTTATTTTAATGTAACAAGGCAATGCCTAAGAACTAGGTGCTACGGCCCTTTTTGTTATAAGGTTTTGAGATCCTCTTAAAAACCCATTTTATATATAAACTCAACTTACCAAAAAAAAAAAAAAAAAAAAAAAAACTAATATGTTTAATTGAAATACCTATATGATATAAACTTATGAAACAAGATTATAGAAGTATATATTAGTTTATAAAATAAAATTATATATATATATATATATATATATTAAATCTATAATTTTTTTTTTTTTTCCAAATGTCCAAACCCAAACCCAAAAATCTCAGCTCACCATTAAAAATATATAATTCAATTAACTTTATATATATATATATATATATATATATATATATATATATATATATATATATATAGAGGTTGTTTAATGGAACCTACGTATTTTTATTTTGTTAATATTATAGTAATGGCATTGTTGTCGTGGTTAAGAGTGTTTTTTTAATATATTAATTTGTAATTATTATTATTTTTTTTTGAATAATTGATCACATAGTCAAGTTGTATTGTCAGCCTCAAATCATGGTGTTACCACTATAACTCCTACCTAACTTAAGTAAAGATCCTATCTTGCTTAAACACAACTCGAAGTGAAGGAGACCCTATTACTTTTTTGAACAACTGATCAAAGATTAAGTCACATTACCTCAAATAGAAAGGAAAAAGGGTCACGTCCATACATACTGGATTTTTGGTGAACGGTACTATTTTAATTTTTTATTTGGGTTTTACAGTGCACAGTACCATTACCATTGATATCGAGTGGGTACGAAGATGCTCAACCCATTAAAAGAAAGTTGGTTTGAACGGATTTGGTCAAAGTGGGGATCCACATTGTCGTTGTCCACTTACCTTTTGAAAACCCTAAAGCCGTCCATGCAAACATGGGAAGAGGAAATGAAATTACAAGACCCCGTGAAGGGATATGAAGGCACACGGCAAAAATGAAGGAACGTCCGGAAGAGGAAGACAGTCCTAGAGAGGGAGATTTTCAGAAATATGATCGTTATCTGCTCCCATAACATTCAAGGTCGAAAGCTAAATGTTTGACATGGATTCAGGTGGAGAGATTTGCTCCAATCAGTCTGTTAACAAGAGGAGTTGAATCAGAAATGGCATCGGAAAGTCAGACTTAAAACATTTGTACATCTGTCAAGATAAAAAGAGTACAAATGACAGGTGCAGATGAGGAAAAAGTTAGTTTGTGGGGATTGAGATATTTATGTAGACTTGGAGCTTTAATTTTGGAGCTCCAGCCTAAATGTTGTAAATCCTCAAGTTTAAAGAGGGATGGATGACTCTCCTTCATGACTATTCTAATATTTGGATGTATCAAACATCAAGCCAGAATGGGATACAGATAAATTTTATGACATGGATGGTCAATAATTCTGTCTCAAAGCAAATTTTGGTTGAACACTCTTCAGCA
Organism: Wollemia nobilis; assembly: GCA_028583015.1. NCBI lineage: Eukaryota > Viridiplantae > Streptophyta > Pinopsida > Araucariales > Araucariaceae > Wollemia > Wollemia nobilis. The sequence goes on from JAQPPZ010004643.1 coordinate 219,108, forward strand.
GTGTTGCTGTAGAAAACAAGAAGAGAAACAACTGTAATCTTTATAATGGTAAATAAGAATTTTATTTGAGAAATTCGAAACATAATAACCACTACATTTGTGCACAGAAAGACATTATTATTTACTTTGTTGCTTTTTATATATAAATTAGTATGGATGCCTTGGCTAGGAGAAATAACATATGCAGACAACAAATGCTCTATTAGAAGTTATTATTGTATATGAGATATTAGAGCATTGATATAATTGTTTTTAGAAGTAGATGTTTAATATATAAGTGTTGTGCATATTAGTTAGGTATATCACATATTTAAAATTTGTCAAGAAGGAGTGGAGATTGAATTCAAATTATTCCATGATTTTTCTTTTATGATTTTTTTTTCTCGTAATCTTCTCAATTTCCAAATTAAGAATAAAATAATGAGTAATCATATATAGTTCACGGGGAGAAATATCCTTATATTTAAGTGCATAAAGTGAGAATTTGTCGAGATAAATTATCATAAAGAGGTTTTGAAGAATATTGACCATATTGGAAGATTTATCCGAAAGGGACCAAGTGAAAACATGATATATACTTAGATATGTGTTGCCTTGAATATTTTAAAACCTTTGTCAAAATCCACTAAAATTTAATTCAAGAATATATGACTAATAAATGAATTATAAAAATATTGTATTTTGATTATTATAACACTAGACATATGTCAAAAGATTTCAAAGTAAAAATAAGAAAAATACAAAAAAGAAATGGTTATAAGACAAAATTTATCATAAAGCAAAGAGATCATATTGTAATAAAAGTTGGATTAGATCAATGATTTTTCATTCCCAAAATATCTTAAATTAGCTTGTGTATTATCAAAGGACAAAGAAAATTATGGTTCACTTAGATCGACCATTAGAAGAAATAAAGAAGGATATTAGGGATGAGGATTTACAACATGCAAGTTCAAATTTAAAAAGGAATTAAAGTTGTGAAGGAAGATGTGGATGAGGATTTACAACATGCAAGTTCAAATTTAAAAAGGAATTAAAGTTGTCAAGGAAGATGTGGAGGCAATTCATAAAACAAAGAAGGCATAAGAGGTTTAGTCCTCTTTAATTTTCTTTAGTACAAAATTCTTTCCTTCAAATAAAAATGAAAGTAGTATAGATTTTATCTCTTGCATTCCAAGTTTTCAAGAGCAACATAATAAAGAAAGAAATATGGAGAATATCCATTTAAATTTAAATTTTCTTTTTAAGGCAACATACGAAATTAAGCACCACAAAGGGTGATCCTTGGACTTTATGGTATATAGGGCATTAAAAATAATAATTTTATTAATCCATTCCTTGCACTCTATATTTTCTAGGGCAACACAAACTTAAGTTGATAAGTCTCATTATGAATAGTCTAGAAAAATCAAAGAGATTGATGAGGATGCAAGTGTTGGTGGGAATGCGAAATGGAGAGGAGGACCGTCAAAGCATGAATAAAGAGAAAAGAAAACTTAAAGGGATATTAGTTTGGAAACCATAAACAAATACTACAACCTTTAATAAGAAGTGAGGCTAAGCCTACAAATGTTATGTTGGAATGGTAGATGTATGAATAAGACCCCTAAAACAAGAGTTATGAGGGATTTATTAAGTTGTTATATTCCTAATTTATTTTAATATAAAATAAAAATTAATAGGGAATAATGTAAGGATGCATTTAAAAACAATTTGGAAGATAGGGAATTGTCTAACAAATTTTGTTGTAGGAGCTTTATGAGGTATTATAATAATATGTGATAAATGTAAATGGGATGGATAATTGTTGGAAGCAAAAATTAATGGGGTTTCTAGTCTTTTTTTTTGGAAAGAGGAAAATACCAAATTTGGGGTTATAAAAGTATATGCTTCAAATAGAGTTACTCCTCATGAATGATGTTAGAAGAACTTTAGTTTACTTACCTCAAATTATATGATGATTCCTAATTGTGATCTATGGGTTCTTAGGGGATTTTCAACACAATTTTATCTCCTTCATAAAATAAGGATTGTAATCCAAGATGGTCTAATTCAATGACGTATTTTGCTTCATTTGTTAGTTTAAATGCCTTTGGGATGCTATTCCTTTAGGATTTCAATTTACATAGGATAAATGATGCATTGGACAAACTCATTTAGAGTAAATATTGGACACATTTTTGTTATCTAATACATTGTTGCAAATAGAGTATAGAATCTCTTCAAACATTTTACTGCAAGTACAATCATATCACAAACCCATTGTCCTAAAATTTAATGTACTTAATAATGATCATCCAAAGCCATTTTGATTTTAGTCTATGTGGCTTAAGACATTAGGTTTTACCATATAATTATATTATGGTGGGATATAACAAGACTTGAAGGATCATGCACGTAGATATTTGTTTAAGAGATAAAATGTCTATAGGTAAAAATAAATATTTTGAATGCCAAACTTATAGTAACATATAGGCAATAATTTACAAGAGATAATAGAAATCGATGAAATGGACCAAGATACTTATGATCAAGAAAATAATTACTTTCTAATTATCATAATGTATCGAAAAAATAAGAGTCATATTAGTACTAAAATTTTAGTGAGAGATGGCTTAAGGAAGGGGAGAGAAATAACAAATTTTTATGTTATCATGAAAAACATAGTTTTTTTTTTCTCAATATAAAAATACTCCAACTCTAGGAGGAAGAAGTATTGGGGAAGAAGAAATTTAAATGGAAGCAATTAATTTCAAAGATGTTATGTTTGAAGTTGGCAATATAAGGAGGCCTAACATAAAATTTTACAAAATATTCCACAAATTATAATACAACGATATAATAAAATCTTCATAAGAAAAAAATCTATTGAGGAGCTATAAGGGCAATTTTATCATTTCATCCTAACAAAGCACCTGATCCATATGGATTTCTTGTATTTTTATTTCAAAAAATTTAGGATTTATTGAAGAGCGTCATGTTGGATATGGTTGAAGAGATCGAGAAAAATAAAGCTATAATAAGTGAGATCAATGTCACCTTTATTCCATTAGTTCCCAAGAAATTCAAGGAAAACTATTTTAATAAGTTTCATATAATAAGTCTTTGTAATACTTTATAAAATATTTTCAAAAATTATTATAGATAGATTGAAAAACATCCTACATTTTTATATCTCAGAAGAACATGTCATAGCCCAAATTATTCAAACTATTTAAGCCATTTAATTTCTTATATAAGATAGGATTATTTGATGACATATGACAATAATGCCTCATTATTTATGATTAGTAGAATAACATTACTTATACAATGTTTAAAATTAATGGAGAATATTTTCTAGCAAAAGTGACTTGACATTTGATGCTATTTAGATTAACATTATTGATATTGCATTATATCTTCATAATAAGCTTTTATGCATTCTAGTATTAGGCTTTGATGATTTTGAATTCTTGTAAGAATCCCCAAATTATTTTGTGAACCCCCTAATTATTAAAATAATTTTATAACTCCTGAGGAAAAGATAATATCCATTAAGCACAAGACAAAAGCAAATAATGTTATCCTTAGTTGACTTGAGTCTAAATTTACCTTAAAAGTGGTTTTCTTGATGTGATTATAAACTTACCTTCGAGCCTAGATAAAGGTGACATAAAACATGATTTCATTCAGACCCTCACCTTAAAACCTAATAATATGGTATAGACCCCTTGGAAATATATTAATCAATATCTTATAAAAGAAAACAAGGTGGTTTAGATGTCATCTTGGAATTTAAAATGAATTAAACCTTTTCAGTTGACTTGATATCCTAAATTAGGGATTGGGATTTTCCAAGGTATACAAGTTTATTATTGTTAGGTTGTCATCTTCTCATATTAGGATTTATGGGGAGAAATTAGAGAGCCATTTGTGCCCCACACTCTAAGAATTTGGAATTTGAAGATATTTATGTCACCTGTAGAAGGGAAGAAAGTGATGTTGCCTAATGGCATTCATGTCAAGCATTGCTCCCTAGTTTCATTGATCTTACTATAACCATATTATATTTCAACTTGCTAAAGTAACAATTAGTGCTTTGGTAGATAAAATTAAGCTCAAAGAATACCATGAAGAATTTTAAATCTGTTATCTTTGGTACCTTTAGTTCATTTTGAATAGAGGAGGAAAGTAGGGTGTTGAGACCAATTGAATAATTTATGGGATTTGACCATGCCATCTAGGGTTTAAGATGAATTGAACTAGGTGCCATTTTTCAATTTATTCTACTTGTTTACCATACCATACATGTTTTCATTATGAAATAGTTCTATAAATAATTTTTTGTTACATTTTAATATGAAATAAAAAATGATGCATATACCATCTTGAATATATATTTAAAATGATGTATATACCTATTTATTGTATTTATTTAGAATAAAAATTATTCATATATTCTTTTATTGTATTTCATTTGAAACCTATTTGCTATTTTCTATTTTCTATTAGAATGAAAATACATAAAACACTTGTCTACATTTTCTCTTGGAATAAAAGAATGAAATACAAATCATTTCATGCATTTGCATTTCAAATAGATGATGATCAAAGAGGAACCCATTTTTCTACATGTAACTCGGTGTTGAAAAACAACAGAGAATAAACAATATTTAACACAACAATATATTTGATATTTCCTCAAATATTTCCACTAATATTGGTTGACTATAATTTGAGTACATCATCTATATTTATGCTTTATGGTGTCTCTTAGTTTCAAGAGAATTTTGGTGTTTCACCTTCAAATCAGTCTTTCACCTTCTCTCATTTTCATAGAAGATATGAGAATCCAACCTTATATGAGGTGACATTGGCATTCATCCCTTAATTATTACATAACATCAAATTATGTAATAATTACATAATAAAAATAATGTAATAAAGTCTAACAGATCCCTTTATTACATTATTTGGTATAAAGATCATTACCCTCCCATGATTCCAAGGGTGGTACACTAGAATTGTGCTCTAGCTCTAGCTTTGGCTCTAGCTCTCACTCTTCCTCTCGCTCTGGCTCTCACTCTAGCTTTGGCTCTATTGGCTCTAGCTTTAGATAATCTCCATTAGATGTGTCTCTTTGAATTAGTCTTAGGGTCTGTGTTTACATTATTACCTCTGAATATTTATCTTAGGGTCATCATTACCTCTAGTTACATTTGGGTCCTTGCCTCCAGGTTAAGTCATCATCACCTCTGGGTCATATGCCTATGGATATGTTATTAGGTCACCACCTTTGGAAAATTACCATTGAATTATATTTTTGAAATATTCCACATAATGTTTCATTGCAGGTTCTGTCACTACATGTTTTCCAAGTATTGCTTGGGTTATATTTTAATATAGAAATAATTTATTTCAAGTTTCCCAAGACTCCATTTTTTATGGAAAAACTTACATTTCTTTCATTCAACATATGAAACCTTATTTTATATAAAGCATTAAAAATTTCTTTTGCTTTATCCCATTCTAACACATTCATCCATCCTTAATTTGTATGTATTGTTTTGATCACTTTTTCTTTGTGATAACACTTTATTTGCAAGTGATAATGATTTTCATAAATATCACAAGGATGGAGGTTCCAACACCTAGATATCACATGTTTGGTTCTTCCACAATGACTACAACAACTCATCGTAGGAACTTCTACATATGATTATTTCTTCACATTTTTGTGTCATTGCTTCTTGCTTGTCCTATATATCCAATACCTTCATTCTTTAACCTTATACCTAGCATTATGGGTATTTTCACACCTTGACCATATCTTCCTAAACATGTACCATTGTATCCCATTCTTCTCAATATTTTTGAACCAATGCCTTTGGCATGCTTTTCAAAGCACCCAATTTATTCATCGTCACTTTGATCTCTATTACTATCATCTAAAATATTCAAATACCACACACCATTATCATATGATATTCAAAACAATTTGAACTATCACTGCCACTTTTAATATGATAATATATCATTTTATCATGGCCAATACAATCATCTTCTTCATAATCATCTCTTTCACCAACAATATTCAAATCACCTGTATTTTAAGCTATATATTCCATTTGGATAAGATCACATGTATCCCAACAACCATATGCCATCATGGGCCTCAAATCACTAGTATCAAACCTAAAATTTGTCCTTTCAATAAAATCACTTGTGTCACAAGAAAAATCTTCATTGTGGGCTTATCCTTCAACTTTTAAAATTTTTTATATGCTTTCAACATTGAACCTCAAGGATGTCAAGGGTGAATAGTGCCATGCACATTCTTCTCTCTGAACCAATAGAGATTGTCACACCATTTCAAAGTATCCTTCACCAAGAATCAATTGCAAACAAGACCTTAGTTTTAAAATCTTTCAATCTTCACAATCTTTTGATGACATACACCTTTGAACTTCACCTTGTTTCTTGTCTTGTTTACTATCTCCTTTATTTCTTGGTTTTAACACTTCCTTGGCCATGAGAACCTTATAAGTTGTTTCACACTCTTCTTCACAATTTGGTTTGGATTCATCCTTAGTAATATACCCACATTGTTATAGTCTTTATTGATATTGCCCTTGTCCTTGTTGCCCTTTGTAACAACCCACATTACCAACCAAACCTAAGATAGAAATTTTTTTTCATATCTATCATGTTAAGTTACAACCAAGTATGCTTGAATCAACACCATGCAGGGAAGGAAGTAACCGAGAGAATTATGACATGGTCAGTGTCAACTCTCATGATAGGAGTGACCAACTCCTATCCAACCTTTCATCCCATAATTATATGTATGATCCCTTGGTTTAATTGTTTCTATCTCTTCTTGAATTAGGAAGTCTAATCACTTAATTAAGTGAATGTTACTCTAAGCTTGCTTCCTAAATTTCATTATTTTGCAGTGGAATATCATGCATGTATTAAAAATCACATAAGATTACTTTATTTACATCAAGATTTTTATTTGATTTAAAGTATAAACCTGTATCGCTCCAAATTTTTTGCATCCTTACCTTCAGGCTACAGGATCCGCGCTCGAAAGGAGGATGGGAAAAGGATGGGACAATACCTTGGATTGAGAGGCCCTTTGAAGGTCCCGCCTCTCAGGGGAGGGGTATTAAGGTGATTTTTCGACGGATGGTGGGGTTCACCAGGAAACGTTTAGTGGCGATTTCCACGCCTAGTTTGGGAATGAGTTTAATGTGTTCAATTTTAGCTTTAAACATCCAAGTCCTAGGTTTGGCCAGATGAATCTAAGTTATTCTATATGAAAATGCAAATTTAAATACAGAAAACAGATTTAACAGAAAACATAGAGAGCAAACTAAGTGAAGAAATCCATACCTGGTCCCGGATGTCTGATGGAGATTTTGATTTTTGAAGCAGTCTAGATCATCTCGAATTTGATAGGATCATCTCTGATCTGACAGGATCGTCTGAGATCTAACGAATTCGTCAGAGACCTACAAATAGAGAAATAGATACAAAATTCCAGAAATACAACTATTCTGATAGAGGTAAATGATGTGAAATAACAATAAGAATGTTAACAAGATAATCCCAAATGGAAATACAAGTAAATTACGATTCTTTAATAGCTAATCATGATATTATTATGCAATTAAACTACATGGGTGAACTCCAAGATGCAAGATAACAAGAAATACTAATAAAACTGACTAAATGCAGAATAAAGTAGCAACAAAGTATAGGAAAAGTGCAAACTATGGGCACTGATTGCCCCAATGCAGACTATAGTCGAAATCATCTTGGATTGATACGAAATCGTCTCGAATTGGACAGGATCGTCTACGATGACCTGAGCTTGCTCTGGCTGAAGAATAACAAGGTTCCTGCAACAAAATTTGGATAGGACAAGTGCAGATGGTAATCCAGGGTGTTCTAATGCGTGTAAAGGTCAAATTACAGAAAATCTAGCCAGGGGCAAGTCAAGGAGGGGTCCTAAGGTTTAAATAGACTTAGGAGGGAATTTGGGAGGTTGGAGATCATCCTAATTTGGAAGATCTCCAACGGGGGAGGTCTCTAATGGTGTAGACGCATCTCTGCCCGAGTTAGAGAAGCCGTTGAACAGAAGCTAATTATGAAAAATTAGTTTTGGGATGAAATCGTCTTGACGTTCTACTCCAGACGAATTCGTTCGATTTGAGGCGATATCGTCTGATCGACGATGATATTGTCCAACAGTCAAAACAAATTCTAAAAATGGCATAAGAAACGAGGAAATGGGTTAAACGATGGTTTAGGAGTGGTTTTGGGGGTTGAATTTGAATTTGAATTATTACTAAGGTAATTTTGATTATTGCTAAGTTTTACTGTGCCAATTTTAGGGTGCTACATTTTGCCCCCTCTTTAGCAATTTTTCTGAAGAAAATGCGTTAAAGATGAGTTCTTCTTGATCTACGAGAAAGCAAAAATTATTCCCATTTTTAGGCGACGATTTGTGGTCGAATCGTACGTCAGCTTACTATGGTTCCCCCTCCGTGTTTTTACCTAAATCGAACGTTTGAGGTAAAAACGAGAAAAAACAAAATTAAAATGTTTTTAATTATTTTTTGAATAAAATGAAGAAAAATAAGGAAAAACCTTAATTCATTGTTACTGTTCATTTTTACTATTTTCTAGAGCTCTGCAAACAAAATGGGTGAGATAGCGCACAAATCGACAGAGGTCCGATGCGGGCTACGGGTAAGAGTCTAAACTTAGTTTAGAATGTTGTAATTTGATTTTCTATGCTTTGTAGATTAAATTTTGATGATTTTTGAGCATCGCGGCCATTTTTGGGTCGTCGACGTCATCGGGATGAAATTGTCTCGATATCGTCGATTTTGTCTAGGGCGAAATCGGCGAAACGAGGACGATTTCGTCAAAAAAGGGACGATTTTGACTTACGAAATCGGAGATGAAATTGCTCAAATTTGGGACGATATCGTCCAATAGTGGACGATATCATCATTGATGAAATTGAACTTACTTTACTTGTATTTTTAATCACTGTTTTATTAATGATTTGGATTAATGATTTTTATTGTTTTTTTTGTTTATGTTGTAGAGAGGATTACTAAAGAGCAGAGAATGGAAATACGACGGGCTGAGAGATGAATTGGCCACTCTATCTCAGGCAGATCGAGATCAGTTGGCACAAGTTGGCTTGCAGCATGTGGCGGAGATGCCACGAGTTTCTGCGGATATGGGACTATTGACAGCCCTAGCAGAGAGGTGGTATCCGGGTTCTTCCTATTTCTAGTTACCGACAGGGGAGATGACTCCCACACTAGAGGATGTATGGAGGATTTTGAGGGTCCCCATACAAGGATGGTTGATAACTCCCATGGCCAATTAGGGCCACGCGATGATGCGATTGTGCAAAGATCTGAGCTTTGCCCTGGAGAAGGGCAAAGTGAACATTGAGTCACTACGCCAGATGCCTGGGGCATCTAGACTGACACAGGTTTTAGCTGGGGTTGTAGGTGGTCTACTGCTATGCCATCAGAGTGGATGCCGAGTACCATGGCTATTGACAGATGTGGTCTGCGACATGAGAGACCACAAATACAGGTTTGCTTGGAGGAGTTATGTACTATGCCAATTGTATAGGATCCTACATGGGGTCATATACAAGGGCAGCCGATGTCTGGTTATGACATCACTACTACAGGTTTGGTGCTAGGAGCACATTACGATGCGGAGGTCGATAGGGCTCCCACTGACAGGGATTGACGGGGAGAGGCCCTGAGCTTTCTACTGGTGGCTCCGGAGAGGGTCACAGTCGCGAATAGATCTGCCAATGTCACAGAGACTACTTGATGACCTTGTCTCTGACCAAATCACCTAGAGGCCTTGGAGAGATCATCTAGGGTGGGCCGAGGATGAAAAAGAGTTGTCTCGCATCAGGCGAGTCTACTGGCTGAGGATGGAGAGGGGAGAGGTGGAGCTCCATTGGTATAATAGAGTTTTGAGGTAGTTCGATCTACAGCAGGGGATCCCATATCTTAGAGACTACGAGTTTTCCTGGACTGTTCAGGATAACACTACAGTTAGCGGGGCTCCAGATATGCAATGCTTCTAGAGTCAAGACGCAGATGATCCCCCCATTCAGCCAGTGGATGGGGATGACACAGGGGTAGCCGAAGGTTATGATGCCTAGTATGCAGGCATCCGCCCTCCTCGGATGACGAGGGCTCAGGGTCCGATTCACATAGTTGTGCGTCGGATGGGGAGGTGGCACCAGGCGGCCATTGAGGCGGCACAGGGTCATGGAGGGAGAGAGCAGAGGAGACCACAGGCTCAACAGAGGTCACGACAACGGGAGAGGAGGGAGGATAGACCCCCTTCTCCATAAAGAGAGAGGCCACCATCGCCCGATAAGGGCAAGGGTGTGGACATAGGAGAGAGTAGTGAGATGGCTACTCTCCAAGTGGAGACTGTTCATCTCTAGGCATAGGTGTAGACTATATAGGATGAGGCTGCATGCCACCGAGCGAAGGCTACATAGCTCAGAGATGAGGTTGCATGCCTCAAAGCATAGAGCGGAGGAGAGAGCACTCAGGAGCTAGCGTGGTCGATTGCTCAGACCATGTTCTACCAGGGTATCTACTTCTATATGGTGCCAGAGGGCCAGAGGTTACAGCTTCCAGTTGGCATTGTGGATCTGATCAGGGTTAGGTCGTTGAGAATTTCATCTCGATCGATGACTAGGACTCGTAGTACCACACATACTGCGATGGGGCCACCCCATCCACCTCAGGGCTAGGGAGGAGATGAGGTTGAGAGCTCGAGGGGTTCTCGAGGCTAGGGTACTGCATTGTACAGATTGATTATATGATTTGAGAGGATTGAGTATGCCAAGATGTAGATTGTGGCATACTAATCCAGTTTTGATATGATGTACATATATTTTTGAGATATATATATATGATATTTTTGATTATATGACTTGTCTTATGTGTGTATGATGCTTTATTGTTGTGGTGTGATTGATTTGATGATTTATGTAATTATATCATTTGGAAATATTATGGTTTGAATGTCATGCTTTTAAAATTTAAATGAAATAATCTGATGTAAACAAATTAGTTGTTTGTGATGCGATTTGATAAAAAAGAAAAGGGACTTCTAGCAATAATTTCAAAGGACATTGTCACTATTATAGACCATTTCATGGAGTCGCCGCTCGGTCGGTCGTCAAGCTAATCCCAGTATAGAAATATTGTTAAAAGTAAAAGAGTGCTTAAGAGACTGTCTTAAGACTTTGTTGTGATGATGCAAATGATGATGATGATGATGATTTGTTTTTAGATTTTCATGAAAATATTATGCATGAAATATTTTAAAATGACTTTTGCTAGGCATAAATTCCTAAGTGTGATAAATTTTTTGAATAATTCCCTAGGAATTATACCATCATTGCAAAATTGAAGTTTGACATACTGACATGAAAATAGAGTAAGTGTTTGTTTTGTTTTAAAGCATAATTGTGTAACATAATGATGTAAGTCATATGTTTTTATGATTTTGAATAAATGGAAAATAAAATTGGTACAATGGTTTGCACTAGGCATAGAATATTTAGGTATAGACTTATACCATCATCACGAAATCCAAAGAAGAAAATAATAGATTTATTGCATGGTTGATTTTTAATTTTTGAAATAGTCAGAAAATATGAAGATGAGGACTTGTGCTAGGCATAAAATTCCAATTTTGGTTTTGAAACTATACCATCGTCACGAAAGTCAAAAGTTATATATAAATGTAACTTTATTGCATGTTTTGAAAATGATTTTGATTTTTGATAATGCATATAGTTGTATTTATACTAAACAACCTGTTCTTTAAAGAGGAAAATGAATTTATTCCAAACAATTTGCAAAAATATTTCAAAGTATTTTAAAGACAAAAGTTAGATTTATAAGGAATCCCATGTGCGTAGGTGAGTTCATTACCAATCTTGATTTATCATAATGATACACAAAATCTCTCAAATACAAAATGTGTGTGCGATTGCATTGTTCATTTACCAGTTTGAGCAAGATACTATGATACAAGTGATTTGAATTAACCAAATAAGTGTTCGTTAACCATGATTTAGATGCATATAACCATACCAGACTACTATGTAGGTCGGGTTATCAAGAGCTAGCTAATCCATAAGCAGACATAGGTCTGTACAAAAGAAGGTCGCTAATGTGACAGAAATATCACCACGCTAGGGATTACCCAAGGCCAAGCGGGTTGGGCACAAACCACCTGTTATGGGGCTTACCTCACAGTTTTTGAATAATTGAGAATTCCAGGGATTCAAGCTCATCAACCCTTTTTTTCTTTTCAATGGGTAGGGAAAGGGATTTATTGCTTTTGCTTTTGCTTGTTTCTTTTTCTTTGCTTTTCTTTTTCTCTTTTTTTTTTTTGTATTTTTGTATTTTGGCTTGATATTTGAGATAATGCTGAAATAACTTGTTTCTTTTTCTCTTTTTCTTGAACTTTGCTTTTCTTCCTATGCTAGGGATACTTGCTCGGATTAGCTGTAGAGCAAGGGATTTTTATTCTGGGTAGGGGTGAACTTGTCCTTTTGCCAATTCTCAAAAATTCTAGACCATGTGCATGATAGGATAGCAGGGGAAACTTTTCACTCAAGAAACCACTTCTACTATGTAGCATAGCATGAACATTACAAATATAATCATTTTATTGTGAAAATATAGGCTTGGTTTAAGTAAATAACAAGATCAATTCTCTATGCTCAAACTTTATTTAATTAAATTTTGTGGACTTTGATATAAGAGAGATTAGTAATCATGCCAGATAAAATCAAGATATTTATTTTTGTGTTTGTGATAGTGGGGGATTCCAAATAAATGCTAATTTATCCAAAATAATTTGAAAATATAACTGCAATTCTTGAAGAAGAAATACATACAACAAATATTTGTGAAGAGTTTGATAATTTTGACTCGCTCTTTCTTCTTTATTTTTTTGGGTTTCAAAAGAGTCAATAATATTGTTGTTTTGACTTTTTATTTATTTTTATTTGTTTTTGTTTAAACATTTATATATATATATATATATTTAAAAATGAGACAACATGCAAAATATATACAAATGATGAAATGACCAAATGTTATGCGTAATATCGCTTAAGATGCATAATATTTAGAGGTTCTTTTAAATCTTTACCATCTAAGGTAGCTAATTTGTATGCTCCTGATTCAAATTTAGTAGTAATAATATATGGTCCAAGCTAGTTGGGCTCAAATTTACTTTTAAGGTCTTTAGTTGCATTAGTATTTTTTTGATTTTCTTTTAAAACAAGGTTGCCGACCTCAAAGGATCGATGATGAAATTTCTTGGCATATGATCTTTTAAGCTTGTTTTGGTAAGCACAAAGATGCTCCAAAGCATTGATGCACTTTTCATCTAGGAGTTCCAACTGACTGAGTCTGTCAGCTCGATATTCATCTCCTACTTCGGTATCTTGAAGTAGTAGAGCCAAAGAAGGAACTTCTGATTCAAAAGGAAAAACGGCTTCCGCGCCATAAACCAAGACAAAAGTTGAAGTTCCAGTGGGAGTTCGAACACTAGTTCGATAGGCCCACAAAGTTGGATATAATTGAATGTGCTAGTCGCAACCAGATTTATTGACCAATCTTTTAAGAATTTTGATTAAGGTTTTGTTAGATGCTTCTACTTGGCCATTACCCTGAGGATAATAGGGAGTGGACCAACGATGTTGAATCTTATATTTTTGGCATAATTTCTTGACATCTTTATTTTTGAAACAAGTTCCATTGTCTGAGATGAGATTTGCAAGAATTCCAAACCTACAAATGATTTGATTAAAAATAAATTTAGAGACTTGTGTTCCAGTGCAGGAAGCTAAAGGCATAGCTTCAACCCACTTCGTGAAATACTCAATGGCGGTTATGATGAATTTGTGTCCATCGGATGACATAGGATTAATTTTGCCAATAATGTCTAAGCCCCATTTTGAAAATGGCCAAGGAGATGAAATAGCCTGCAGCTCTTGTGCAGGCGCATGGACAAGGTCAGCATGTTTTTGGCACTTGTCACAATGGCGCACATAATCATGTGCATCCTTTTCCATGGTAGGCCAAAAGTAGCCTATCCTAAGGAGCTTTTTAGCAATGACACTACCACTGAAATGTCCTCCACAAGATCCATCGTGGACTTCACTTAAAGCAGATTTGGATTCTTCTAGATTCAAACATCTCAATAGGATACCTTTAAAATATCTCCTATATAAAGTATTGCCAATTATTACAAATTAACTTGCTCGTCTATGTAATAACCGACGCTGGTTTCTATTAGAATTGGCAAGGAAAGTCCCATTTTGAAGAAAATCAACTATATCTGTATACCAAGGGTCAGGAGTAGTTTCATTGATTAGAAACACATCCAAAGGTTCTAAATATGACTTATTTGAAGCGGGTTCCTAGAGTCGACAAATAATGATGGTGGCATATTCGTCATCTAACTCCAAAGGCAGAAGAGATGCAGCTGTAGCCATAGCGTCAGCCGCACGGTTGCTAGTTCATGGAATAGCTTCCAAAGTAACTTTATCAAACAAGGATAACAGTTGCAAAACATATGCTTTATATGGGCATAATTTATCATCTCTGGTCTGATAAACTTCATTAATTTGATTTATGACAAGTTGGGAATCACCAAAAACTAGTAGATGTTTAATTTTTAATGCCAAGGCAGCTCGTAATCCAAGGATTAGAGCCTCATATTCGGTAGTATTATTAGTGCAAGCAAATTTTAATTTGAAGGATAGAGGAATGATGTGTTTTTGTGGGGATATTAAAATAATACCCGCACCAGACCCACTCATGCATCAGGATCCATCAAAGTATAAGGACCATTGTTCAACATGGTCTGCATCTAATTGAAGGCATTCATCAGGAAACTCAATGATGAGGGGATGGGTAGACTCTAAGGGTGCAGCAACTAACTGATCTGCTATGATTTGACCCTTAACAGACTTTTGTCCTATGAATGTGAGTTCAAACTCGTTGAGAGCAAGACCCCACTTGGCTGTGCGACCCGATAAATAAGGTCGACTCATAAGATATCGTAAGGGATCATATTTAGCAATGACATATGTTTTTTGACTAAGCATATAATGGCGTAATTTTTGTGTAGAAAATATGACTTCTAGACATAGTTTTTCTAATGAGGTATAACGATTTTCATAACTGATTAAAGTTCGGCTAATGTAATAATTAGCATGTTCTTTCTTCTCATCATCAAGCTAAGCTAACATAGCTCCTAAAGCAAAATCTGAAGCTAACATATACAGGATAAATGGGCGATCAAGTCTAGGCAGTGAGAGCACAGGTGGGTTAAGGAGGTATTGTTTGAGAAGTTAAAAAGCTTTTGTACATTCGTCATCCTAGTTAAAAGGGACATCCTTCTTAAGGAGCTTAAGAAAGGGAGTGGTTTTGTCCACTAGCTTATCGATGAAGCGACGGATGGCTTGAAGCTTACCTTGTAAACTTCGTAACTCAGATATATTGTTAGGTGCGGGCATATCAGTGATAGCCGTAATCTTGAGAGGGTCGATTTTGATACCACGTAAAGAAACTAAAACCCCTAATAGTTTATCGGACTTAACTTTGAATATGCATTTGGTTGGATTTAATCGAATAAGATATTCTCTTAATCGATTAAATACTTTTCTCAAATCATCTAAATGATGATCTTCTTTAATAGAGCGAGCTATAATATCATCTATGTAATCATGTAGGATATCATGCATCATATCATGAAAGATATAAGTCATAGCTCGTTGATATGTTGCGCCTGCATTCTTTAAACCAAATGGCATAACTTTCCAACAAAAGGTACCCTAAGGGGTAGTAAAGGAAGTTTTAGCCTGATCTTCAGGAGCTTTCCTGATCTGATTATAGCCAAAAAATACATCCATTAGGGACATCATTCCACTCCTGACGGTAAAGTCAATGATTTTGTCCATGTTTGGAAGAGGAAAATCATCTTTAGGGCATGCAACGTTAATATATCTAAAGTCCATGCAAACCCTAACTTTGGTAGCTTCTTTCTTGGTGACTGGAACTACATTCGAGATCCATTCAGAATAATCAATAGCTTGTATGAAAATAACATTCAGGAGTTTTTCTAACTCCCCTTTGACTAGCAAGGCCACTTTGGGATGCATTTTTCTAAGTTTCTGTTTAACAGGTTTAGCATCCGGATGGACTACTAGGTGATGCATGACTACAAAAGGGTCCAGACCTGGCATATCTTCATATGTCCAAGCGAAGACATCTTCATATTATTTAAGGAATGCAATGTATTCATCTTGATTTTCTTGACTTAATGCTGATCCAATATTGATTATGTGAGGATTATCCTCAGTTCTAATGTTAACTTTAATGAAGTTTTCTACTTCCATGTGTAGATCTCTTTCAAAATTAGGTGGGGCGGGTGAAACGCCCAATTATTGTAATTCTTTTAAGGTTAAGTTGGATAATTCGTCTTGAGGAGTGGTGGCCTCAAGTTGGGCTATAGTTGGTATAGAACCATCAAAATAAAAACCATTGTGTAACAACTCTTCAACAGAGACATCATGGAAAATATCTCCTTCCAACTCCTCATCAGATTTAGCAATCAATTCAGGGTAAGCTATGGATAGCATATTACAGGTAAAGGGATTATTCTTTGAACACAAAGAATCTTGTTTATCTAGATAATCTTGATAACATATGAGTTGATCATTATCTTCAAAAGGGAAGGGTTGACCCTTACTAGGAAATTGGCCCACACCACATCGGGCGGGCCATGGCTCTACCTCAATAGGTTCTTTCATACCATTTTTGAAAGGTACCAAGCCTTTCCCTTTATAGCCCATTTTAAGCATTATGGGTTTAGCTTTAATATATTCATTAGCAAAATAACATCGGGCATATCCCTCATGATGAGTTTTGATATTCCTGGGTATTCTTCCCCAATCATATCCTTTATAAATAAAAGCACAACTCCCAACTTGGTAAGTACTTCCCATAGGTTATGGGAGACCCAAAGTACAAGGAGATGGTGGCAAGTTGTTTAAAAGAATTGAATCTTGCATAAAAGCATTTGTTTTTTCTGATATTAAGATTGTGGATAAATTCGATAAAAGTTCATCAGAAAGAGCATAAGATATAGAAGGATCATTCCCTATATCTTTATATGTGGAAGGTATGATAGATGTTGATAATGTGGAAGTGTCCATAAATGGGTCTATAGGTTGTGAAATTATAGGGATAAAACATGAAGGATTGGTTGTGGATTGAAGATCTTTTTGAGGTTTTAGTGTGGTTTGTTCAGAAGATGGTTGAGTTAAATGTATAGGTGTAGTTGATGGAGTAGATGATGTTATGTGTGTGTTTTTCACATGTTTAGATGAAAAATAAGAATTAGGATGTGTGGATGACAGAGCGGGGCAAAATTGCACTCCAACAGGTTCTCCCAAAGCACACATATCAAAGGGTCTAGGGTCACCATGGATAGTGACCAACTAATTTTTAAATTCAAATTTAACACACTGATGTAAAGTGGAGGGAACCGCTCGCATCGCATTGATCCAAGGGTGACCCAAAAGTATATTTTATGATGCTAGGCAATGTACAATAAACACGATTGTATCTAGGTTTCTAGGTCCAACTTGCAAGGGTAAGGTAATGACTCCACACGTTTCTTGTGTCTCGTCATTGAAGGCTTTGATAATCATGTCAGTTTTCTTCATTTCATCACTTCGAAAGCCAAATCTTTGGTAGAAGTCAAAAGTGCAAATGTTTAGAGATGAACCATTATCAATCAAGACTCTTTTAACAACTACATCTCCAATTAAAGCAGTAATATATAAGGGGTTATCCTTATGTAAACTATGTTGTGGGATATATTTATCCCGGAAGTCAATACAATCAACTTCTCTAGTGATGATAGTATTGGACATGGCTTCGGGTTGAATATTGTGAGGTACCATCATTTGGCTTAATGTAAGCATTAACTCATCCCTATGGGTAGGAGAAGATCTTAACAAGTCCAAAAGGGAAATTTTGGCTGTAGTATTGGATAATTGTTCATTAATATTGTAATGAGGTTTTGGTTGAACATTAGACATATGATTCCATTTATTGGGATTTTTCAAAATAAATGGAGCTGATCCATCATTCTGAGTTTGATCCTGTTGAGAGTTGTGAGCCTGTTGTCTGGTAATGACTCCAATGGTACCCACAATGTTATATTGAAGACACTGAACTGGTCTTGGTTGAGCGTTTATGGCTTTTTCATTAGGAAGGAACTGATTAGAAGAGGGTCGAGTAGTAACTCTTCTAGGAAATGGTTCTTCTGGAACCATAGCATCTGTGATGGGTTGAATAGGATCTGATTCATTTTTAGAACTATTCGATTGGTTTGAGGTGATGTCTATTTCACTTTCAGTATTTGATTCTACATCACTAGGATTGGGAGTTTGAATATTATGTAGGGGCCTGGTCGTGACCATGGATAAGGTTGTGCCAAATATTTGAGGATCTTGAATAGATAATTGTCCACTAATAGTCCCTACATATCAGGTAGGAGGGGGAACATTATGATGTTCAATTTGATTAGCCACTTCTTTACCATGGTTTGGTAAAGGATGTTGAAATATATCCAATGATTGATTAGCATTTTGATTTTGATTTTGGGGAATGGTCTTTTGAGCGTTATTAGGAGCATTTTGTTTAGGTTGGAAGGCTTGCACCTCCATTTCATTATTATCAATCAGATATTGTATTTTATGTTTCAATATTTTACAAGAGTTTGTAGCATGTCCAGGTCCTCTATGAAAATCATAATGTAAATCAGCTCTGTATCCGGGTATAGTTGGATCAGGTTCCTGGATAGCTGGTAATTGAATCAAGCCTCGTGCTAATAATTGAGGAAGAATGGTTGATAAAGGTTGATTCAATCTAGTAAATTCTCGAGGAGGTTTATCGGGAGGTTTTAATATAAATTTTTTTGTTGTCTTCGTTGTATTGATATTAGCAACGTTTCTACTATCAATGACTCCGTCACCTACAACTTGTTTGTTTTTATACTGATTTCTAGATGTTTTCTCATCATCTTTCTTTTTGAGCTGACCTCTTCTAATGAGAGCATCTTCTACCTTTCGAGCTAAGTCTATAGCTTGATCGAAGGTAGTTAAGGTGGCAATTGATAACTCATAAGATATTTGTTCTTGTAAATTATTAATAAAAATGTCCAACATTTCCCTATAAGGTAGCACAAAGTGCAGTTTTCCTGTCAACTGCCTCCATATAGCTAAGAAATCAGCAAAACATTCATCTTTGTCTTGTTTTAAGTTGTACAAATCTTTAATGGTGACATGCCTCTCGATGTAGGCACTAAATTGATGGACAAATGATTTAGCTGTTTCTTAAAAATTTCTCAAAGAATGAGTGGGCAATTGATAGTACCACTCTAATGCCATTCCTCCTAAACTTTTTATGAACATTTTTAGTAATAGCAAGTCATCATGCGATATATCATGACATGCTATCCTAAACATGTGAAGATGCTCTATGGGATCTTCAGTTCCTTTATATATAGGCAGGACGGGCATGGGGAAGTGTTTAGGGTATGGCTATGCTACAACTATGGGATCCAAAGGTTGAATACATATCTCTCGATAATTGTACGAGGGATGGTAGGGATCTATCTGGTCCATGCGTGAAGCTAACTATTTCACCATGGCTTCCAGATTACGGGTTTTCCCACCATATTGGTTCGATAGGGCATTAATATGGGATTTGTGAGCATATGATGGAGCGACATGAAGATTAGATGTTGTATTGCTATTGTGTAAATTGTTGGTAGGAAGGGTGTTATGAAGAAATTTTGAAGTTGTATTATGTTGTATGCCCGATTGTTGAAAATTGGTGTTTGGCTTCATTTTAGGTTTTTGTCGATTTGAAGCATATTGATCAATAGTTTGGTGAAGTAAAGCAGTGAAGGAATGTTTATTTTGTGTGGGAATGATTTTAGGCTCAATAAAAGGTTCCTTAGAGGGTTGGGTAACCTGTTGTTTTGGCATGTTCTGAATCATAGTGACCATATCTCTGTTGGATGGTCCAGATTTATCACTTTCTTGATCAATGAAAGACAAGGGATTAGTGTGTATGTCAAACATATGTTCCATGGCTGCTTGAGTGTCACTAATTTGCCCTTTATCAATATGAACTACCATATTAAGAGCACCAATGTTATTATTGAAAAATTTCCAGAAATGATCTAAGTTATCAAAAGCAATAGTTCCATTTGGAGCTATTCTAGGGGATGAGGATCCTTCCTCTTTAAGATTTTCTTGTTGTTCATTTTCTTCAGCCAAGTCATCTTCTGGATGTTCTAGAGTTTCTCCTTCCGAAATTGATTCCTCGGGAAGGACATTTGGGTTTTTTGTTTTGTCTCCTAACCAATCTTCTTCTTCTTGTTCGGTTTGTTTACCATTCCTATGTTTAGGCATTGTGCTTAAATTTAGATTTCAGCAAATATATATATATATATATATATATATATATATATATATATATATATATATATATATATATATATATATATATATGCGACAAGCTTAAGAGGTATATATTTTAATTATATACCTACTATAGTATTTGAAATAAAATGTTTTTGGTTTTTGTTGTGTTTTGGTTTTTTTTTTTTTCTTGTTTTTGTAACAATATTATAAAGATAACAAGTAGCACACTAAATGCAAGCAATAATAATAATGAAAGCAATGATCTAGTTTTCTATAAACAATTTATAAATATCATTAATGGGCTCAAGTTCTTCAGGAGTCATGAAGTGTTCTTCTTCAAATTGAAAAATTTCTTTCAAGAATTTGACAAAAAGTGCTATAGTAATATTATCTGTCTCAGATTTTGGTTGGTAGAAATCAAGTTTGTGGCAATATTCTCAATATAACATAGCCCTAGGAACTCTATTCCATATTTCCCTATTCGTAAGAACGACCTCTTGATATTCTACATGACCTAGGAATTGGTGTACAATGGCTGCATTCTCGAGGTATTCCTCGAAGGTGAACAATTCTGAAGACACAAGAGCTCTCCTATAAGCTAACCACCTATGGCAGGCTCTCTAAAGTTCATGATAAACAATGAGTTGATGAGGATACTGAATCCTATCTAGGGCAAACCTCTTGATTTGTCTAAGTTCGGTTGATCTAGATGAAATGACACCTAGCCTCCTATTAAGTTCTTTCCACAGAAGTTGGTTTCTATCTGTTTTAGGCATACTAAGCACATAATTAACTTCTATGGCTGCTAATTGGTTTTCAAAATTTATAGTAACTGCTAATCTTTTATTAGGAGCTACCATCTAGACATGATATGCAACTTAGTATTTTTCTAATGATTTTAAATGCATCTATGTTTTTTTTTTGTTTTTTGTTTTTTTTTTTTTTTCAAAAGGTTTTAGTTTCATGTCGGGTTCACCAAAATGTATCGCTCCAATTTTTTCACATCCTTACCTTCAGGCTAAAGGATCCACGCCCGAAAGGAGGATGGGAAAAGGATGGGACAATACCTTGGACTGAGAGGCCCTTTAAAGGTCCCGTATTTTGGAGGAGGGGTATTAAGGTGATTTTTCAATGGATGGTGGGGTTCACCAGGAAACGTTTAGTGGCAGTTTCCACGCCTAGGTTGGGAATGAGTTTAATGTGTTCAATTTTAGCTTTAAACATCCAAGTCCTAGGTTTGGCCAGATGAATCTAAGTTATTCTATATGAAAATGCAAATTTAAATACAGAAAATAGATTTAACAGAAAACACAGAGAGAAAACTAAGTGAAGAAATCCATACTTGGTCCCGGATGTCTGATGGAGATTCTAATTTTTGAAGTAGTACAAATCGTCTGGAATTTGATAGGATCATATCTGATCTGACAGGATCGTCTAAGATCTGATGAATTTGTTAGACGAATTTGTCAGAGACCTGCAAATAGAGAAATAGATACAAAATGCCAGAAATACAACTATTTTGATAGAGGCAAATGATGTGAAATAACAATAAGAATGTTAACAAGATAATCCCAAATGGAAATACAAGTAAATTACAATTCTTTAATAGCTAATCATGATCTTATTATGCAATTAAACTACATGGGTGAACTCCAAGATGCAAGATAACAAGAAATACTAATAAAATTGACTAAATGCAGAATAAAGTAGCAACAAAGTATAGGAAAAGCACAAACTCTAGGCACTGATTGCCCCAATGCAGAATGTAATCGAAATCATCTCGGATTGATACGAAATCATCTCGAATTGGATAGGATCATCTACGACAACCTAAGCTTGCTCCGACTAAAGAATAACAAGGTTCCTGCAACAAAATTTGGATAGGACAAGTGCAGATGGTAATCCAGGGTGTTCTAATGCGTGTAAAGGTCAAATTACAGAAAATATAGCCAGAGGCAAGTCAAGGGGGGGTCCTAAAGTTTAAATAGACTTAGGAGGGAAGTTGGGAGGTTGGAGATCATCCTAATTTGGAAGATCTCCAACGGGGGAGGTCTCTAATGGTGCAGACGTGTCTCTACCCGAGTTAGAGAAGCCGTTGAACATAAGCTAATTATGAAAAATCATTTTTGGGACAAAAGCGTCTGGACATTCTGCTCCAGACGAATTCGTTCGATCTGAGGCGATATCGTCTGATCGACGACGATATCGTCCAACGGTCACAAAAAATTCTAAAAATGGCATGGGAAATGAGGAAACGGGTTAAACGACAGTTTGGGAGTCGTTTTGGGGGTTGAATTTGAATTTGAATTATTACTAAGGTAATTTTGATTATTGCTAAGTTTTACTGCACCAATTTTAGGGTGCTACAAAACCATGACATCATAATAAAATATCCATTCATAGGAAACACAAAGGTATCAAGTATTATAATCACAATATTAATCATAATCCATTCTCATCCATAGAACATTGCTTGTTAACAAAATATTATATCATATAACATTCCAATAATCACTTTATAAGAATGTAAATACATATTTCTACTGGAAAGCAAATAATATATAGTTTCCTTCATATTCAATATCCATGATCTAACTAATTGTAATTATAACAAATATAGCATTTATACACAGTCATAATTACAAACCGCAAAAATAGGAGTACACAAGCATATATCCTAGGAACCCTCATGGGAAATAAACCCAGCCTCCAAAATATGTTTCTCCTCTCATTTCATAAACTTAAATTGTCATAAATACAAATATAGAAAAGGTATCCCACAGATCCTTTTCTAATTCATTATGTAATCAAAGGAACCAACTTGTTCCATGTTTTAAATATAATGCAATTAAGGTAATGCCACATTTCCTTTCTCTAAGCCATCATAAAATAAGAATATCACAAATTCTTATATTTACATGTTTATGAAAGATCATTGGTTACATATTAAGAAGAAATTTCATCAATTACAAAGAGGAAACCCCATAATTCCCTTGAGAATGAATCCCACGTTCATTCTCCAACCTAGATGTCATTATAACCCAATATAGTATGGAATTTGTCTAAATTTTTACCTCACATGGAGAGATCCCATACTCTCTCCAAGATTAGATCCCATATCTAATCTTCCACATTCACATTTCACACTTAGACAACTTCCACCATATCTTATTTAGTTCTCATAATCCATTAACAAGATTATTCATATGGTTATGCTAGAGTCCCTACAAATTTTTCCTTTTTAATCTAACAAACAAGATTACATCTTCTTTGTCCTATAACCTACCAAAGAAGGTTACCTTGTAAACTATCAACAAGATTAAACCTTAAAAACCCATCAATATTTTAATCTGTCACACCAGATTACAAATTAACCTCGTAATCTATTACACAAGATTACATCGCAATACCACCACACAATATTATACCTTAATCACAAAATGATCTTGTAATATATCACACAAGATTACACCTTTAAACTCAAATCAACCTTGTAATCTATCACACAAGATTACAAATCCACCTTGTAATCTATCACACAAGATTACACCTTAAACACAATTCAACCTTGTAATCTATCACACAAGATTACAAACCCACCTTGTAATCTATAATACAATATTACACCTTAAACAAAAATCAACCTTGTAATATATCACACAAGATTACAAATCTTCCTTGTAATATTTCACACAAGATTACTTCTTTAAACACAAATCAAACTTGTAATCTTATCACACAAGATTACAAATCCACCTTATAATCTATCATAAAATATTACACCTTAAACACAAAACAACCTTGTAACCTATCAAACAAGATTACAAATCCACCTTATAATCTATATCACAAGATTACACCTTAAACATAAATTAACCTCGAAATAAATTAGTAAAGATGACATATTAGCTAGACACAAATTTGTCTCTATCATTTGGGATTATGATCAAGAGTGGATTATAAAAAACATGTCTTTCAGGGGAAATCCCTTCGCATTTAAATCCCAAAAATCAAAATTTCCCCAAATTTATTCTTGGTTTACATCACCACATACTCACAAAATTTCTTCTTTCAAATATTTGGTCAAGCATCAAATTCCCCTTCAAAATTTGATCTAAAGTCATACACTATCAATTGCATCTAGTAGCTATCAAGTGTACCTTTGTAATTTTACATACATGATTCTATTTATATGTCAAATTATTCCTTTAATTGATCTTGAATTCATTCTATGGTTTCACCATCTTGGTATAAGAGAATACTTTAATCCCTCTTTTAAAAAAAAAATGAGTTACCAAAATGACCTTTATTCTACAATACAATTACTCACTGTCCCAAGAGCTATATGGTGACTACTTGTCTTTTGCACATAATGAAGTGACTACTCAAGCGTAGCCTATTTTGTTATATATATTTTGACTATTTAAAGCCAAGCCTACACTCTTATCACATGACAAAGTCAAGTCTAATGGCACAAAAATTCTCATAGATCGAGGTTAGTTTTTGGTGAATAGAAAGGCCCCAAATTTAGGTCCATCCTATTATGTAAGTCTATGATACAAACTTCACAACTAACCTGACCACCCTTGGTTTTATAACTGTGCTATAAAATATCAAGACTCTCCATAATCATCAATCGATGGTCGAGAAACAAATGAGAGTATCCCCTCTTAAGGTGAAAATACCTACTCCACCAAACAATGTGGGATAAATATTTAGGAAGGGTGAGACACCCTTCGTATCTGCATCCATCCGACCACTTCTAGGGAGCATCGAGACATGCAGAACAAAGCTATCTTTAACCTATATTTTAAAAAAATTGGCATGTCAAACGGTTTGATGTTGGAGAGCTTTAGGATGAATACGAATTACAAATTCCTATTTCATACCTCAAACAACACCAACATCCCAATAGTGATACTGAGTTTTGTAGGGGGGTTAAGGTTAGGGTAATTGCAGTCCTTGATTTGTTCAAAAACCCTATGAAAAATCTCTTTTACTTAATATAAAATAGTTTCAACCGAATGGTGGGGGTGGGGGTTTCAAATTTGTACTGGAAATGATCTACCAAGGGTATGTTATAGAGAAGTAATCAGATCAAAGTACTACTAAGATTATTATGATTCTAGATAGCCATGGGGGGGTTGCACGCCTATGACTCTACATACCAAAGACTATCATCGGATTAGTATTTTTAGATAGGTGGCTACTCAGCCTTGGAGACATTGTTAGGATATAATGGAAGGCAACCATTCATTCATACCTATGATGCTTGAATCAAGGGTAAACACTCTACTTTAGAGAGATACCACATATCTCTTATCTCACAATCCACGCCAAGCAATTTCAATAGTATATAAAAAATGACGAGTGAGGGATTCATATATCCCACACGAATTACATAATGAGGTTATATTTCATTTATTAGTGTTTGCACAACCTAAAAGGGATAACCATCGCGTAATGGTTGTGAGATCCATGGTGGTGACTAGATGATGATTCCTAGCTAGTAAATTTGGTCTACATCCTGCAGGAGTTTGCGGTGGTTTGACTTGCTTAGGTATTTTCCACCCCTTTTTAATAATGAACCAAATGGAGGTCGAAGGGTAAGATAATCCATAAATATGGTTATGTAAATAAATTTAATCCTCAAACCTGATTGAATTCCAAATTACGATCCATAAGGACTATTAGACACAAGTAATATAAAAATATTCACAGTGAGATTCATATGGCCTATTGAATATAAGTGACATAAAAATATTCACAACAAGATTCATATGGCCTATTGAATATAAGTGACATAAAAAATATTCATAGTGATATTCATATGGCCTATTAAATATAGGTGACATAAAAAGATTCACAACGAGGTTATGGTGTACCCTACCTAGTTTCATCCGGTGTCTTCCCCCTTTGCCCTCTAGCATAGCTTCCTTGGGTGCTTCCAAAGTTATTGCCCGAATCTTCCTCCTCCCCAAATCTTTCTCTGAAATTTCTTCTCCAATATTATCCCCCAAAAGTCACTTATTTTGATCAAAAGCCTTTTGTTGAAACTTAGTATTCTCTCAAGCCTTTTGGTTTCTGATCTACACAAGGTAGAGAGAATACTCCCTAAGCCCAATATTTCCTCCCCCCAATCCATTGCTTGCCTCCATTTTTATAGATTTTTCCTAGCTCTTCTTCCTTCATGAGCAAGTGGGTGAGTTTAATATTAAAATATTAAAATACTAGAAGGAACCTTCTTGGAGTTCACCCAAATAGTAGGATTCCATTTTTATCATTTAAAAATTAGGGACAAGACAAGAGAGGGTAAGGTGGGAGTACTTTACCCATTTTTGGTCTTCCCTTTTCTTCCAAGTGCACCTGCAATGCCTGCAACATTACTATTCATGTGGAATGGAGAATAGTTCATCCACTAGACAAATATGTACACTTTTATTATTTAAATATGACCTTGGAGAATGGTTCATCCACTAGTCAAATATGTACATATTGTTTTTATTACTTTATAGCCTTGTCCTTTTTTTGGGCCCAATTACAAATTGGATAAATATTTGTGGATACTTAATTGTAAATAATTAGGTTCAATATAATAAGTTACTTTTGTAAAAGATAATTTTCCCAAATTAATATTTTTGCAAAATCCTTATTTTTATTTTCCCCAAACCTTACCAAAATCCCAATTGCATTCAAAACCCTTCCAATTAACTTGGTAGAGTGTAATTAGTCTTTAATTAGGGATTTTATAGGATCTTTAGGTTTTACCATCCCCTAGATTTTATCAATTAGATCCTCTTATTAATGCTTGGAAGCATTAGTAAGGTTTGGTCAATGTTTAAAATTCAAGTATTAATTGATCCTTTGGATCAATTAATATTTTCTAGGAAGTCCAACGGGTGGGCTATGACACCCTTGTTGATATTTTGATTGAATATGTTGCCTCTTTTGAGTAGGTCTATAGAATTGATTTCCATGAATCATCATATTGTATTTATAAAACTTGGTATCATGTACTATTTTACAAATATGACAATATCTCCTCCTCTACTGAGGTTGCTTTTGTGATGAAGTGGAAGTGGATGGACCCTTTGATTTATTTAATGACTACTTTACAGAGATAAGGACACTATTGGACAACTTATTTATCAACTAATTTTCAATTTCATTATGTTGAAGGATGTTTACTAATTCTTCAAATGTCACATTTCTATTTGATACTTGGAGAGATGTCACCAATGTTTTGAATGATTCAAGGAGAGCTCTAAGTACAACTAAGACTAAGATTTTATCTTCCACCTTTTATCCCATGGTGTTCAACCTTGAATTCAAATCTACAATTATTCAAAGAATTTTTTCAATACTCTCATAATCTTGGATACTTAATGTATGAAGTTATGAATGAATATGAAGGTTTGTGGCTTCATTCCTTCCTTCAAATATAGTGTAAAGTCCATCCCATGTATCTTTTGATGTTTTTACATTACTTATATATGGTTGCATTTCATCTTCCACTCCAAAAATGATGAACATAAGTATAATTGCATATATTTCATCATACTTTTGCTTATCTTCTATCTCCTCAGGTTGAGTTCCATCACCAATGAGTATGTTATAGAGTTTTTTGACCACTAGTATTATTATCATTTTTGTCTTCCATGGTGCAAAATTTGGACCCTTTAGAAATTGATATTATGTAAGAAATATTTTTGATTTAGCCATGAAAAATATTTATTATATATCCTAAAATATCCCCCTTTTATATATACCACTAGTCCTGTATACCAAGCCTTTTGATATACCTACTCTTCCTATACACCCATTGGTATGTGAAAGAAGCTAGTCCTTTCAATATATGCATTTGTACATGAGAGAGACCTTGAGGTATGTGAAAAAGATCAATGCATGGTACCTATGGGTAACAAAATTAACCCACTTATATATGATATCTCTTTGAGAGAAAGTTTTTCTAAGATATTATATTGGAGGTCCGAAAGCATAGAAAAACATATAAAATGATCGTTGGGTTGAAAAATGGCTAAGGCATAAAAATATGGCAAGGATTTACATTGCTAGAATGGAAATTTGGTTGTGTAGAAAGCAGCTAGAATAAGGTAGGAGAGTCCGAAATTTTACTATAACATCGAAACCAATTTTTTGTGAAGTATAAAGAGTAGACCAAAATTTCAAAAGGCTATCATCATCAAGGAGAGCACAAAAATTTTGGCATCTACTCAGCTAGACCCAAATTTTGGCTAAGTGTCAAAACAAAGGCTAGAACTTTAGAGTGTTTATTTCATCATAGAATGCATAAAAATCTTGATAGATACATGCCAAATTAAAAATATTTCTAAGGAATGAGGCCTAAAATGAGGTTTTGTTTAAAGCAGGCTTAAATTTGGCATCTGATAGAGCACATTTCAAAAGCAACTAAGTGTAGAACTAAGAGATGAAATTTTAAAATGTTAATGTCATTAAGGGAAACATAGAAAGTTTACCATCAAATAGGCTAAATCAAGAATTTGGTTAAATGCTAAAGTGAGGGTTGGAAACTTGATGAACTCAACATCACCCAAGAAGTAAAAGTCAATCACTTGAAAAATAAGAGCTAGAACTAATTTTGGTTAAGGAAGAGAGTCTAACAGAATTCTAATGAGTTTGGACCTACCTCCCATCAAGTAGAATCTATTATTAGAGAATCTCAACAATTTTATATTTCCCCACCCAATACTTGTCCTTATGTAGTTGGACTAATCATCTAGTAGAGTGGTAAAAAGTAATTCTATCAAAGGACATCATGAATTAGCTTGAGACACATAGGACACCACATTCCTTGGATAAATCAAAGTTAACCACATCAACATGAAAATATCATGAAAATTGTACCAAAATGAGATGGAAGGAGATGCACATGTTTTATACTGACCTAATAGTCGTATAATTAGTTTTGAAGGTAATCATACTGAGTTAAAAAAATGAATGTAAATCTATATATACTTGAATGTAACCCATTTCAAGGGTTGACTCTTTAGCTTTTACAATTGCATAAGTTGTATGATTGAATGCTATACACCTATTAATAAAAATTGAAGTGTTGTTTGGCCTATATCTAAGAATGTTGTAAAACATGTATGTATGTTAATTTTATTGTTAAGAATTTTTGTTAAAATTGGATGAATGGTGTATTATGTTAAAGTTATTATATTATCTAGATATCTCCTTGGATTGTTGTTTATTCAATTCTTGGAATGCTTAGCTATGCATGTGCTTATTTGATTAATGCTTTATAATATTGGATGATAGTTGGTTTGTTAGGTAGTTTAGTTTAGTTAAGGGAATGAGACTCTCATGCTCTTATGTCTCTTATTATGGTTAAATATCATCCATATTTTACTTCTAGCTTCTAATCCTTTCCATTCCTTCCTTTAGTATTAACTCCATTATTAGTTTTGCTAGTACCATAGGAATTGAACTACTCTAGAGGATGATCCAGAAACTATTTTGGGTCTTCCAATCTTGGCAAAGGTCTTAAGGGCACAACTCATCCACTTAGGTAGATTAATTATTTTTGGCATAAATGGTTGAACCTAGATCGCACCTCCCTAATTGAGTAAAATCTTGGTGATATTTTGCTCTAATAGATTGAATTCACAATCACATGTTGACTCCATTGAAATTAAGTACTCATAAAGAACCCAACCACCATTTAATATTATAGGCTTATGATCACAATATAAATAGCTAAAAAGCTAGTTGAACCTATGCAATTGTATGAGTTACCTCCACTAAGACTCAAAAGACACAGATATATATTATCTCCTTTATAAACCCCTATAGAGAGTGTAGGTTCTACATATTATGGCTCCTTAGGATCCTTTAACTCCATTAGATATAAATGAATGGCTCAACCTATACCTCAACAAAATTTTCTTGATTGGAATGATACTGGATCGCTCAATCTAGTAAATCAGAACCTAATTTCCCAAGAAACTTTAAAAGATTTGCAAACATATGATAGTATTGGTAAAACAACATATTTTCATTATCAAGATGTAGCTTTCTTGGATGCTATCCACAACATCCAAGATGAAGGTATCATGATAAGACTATTAGTGCTATCATTCAAATTCAAGGTATCATACTGGTGCTAGAACCTCTAGGATGGAAGCATGAACTCATGGGTTCAACTTGCTAGAATATTTGTCCAAGAATTCAATGAACTTGTAGAACCAATTTTATTACTAAATCATTTCATTACTATTCAAAGGTATCCTTAGGAAGCAATCATGTATTTTAATATCAAAATCAATAGAAAATGGAATAAAGTTCCATAGGAAATCAAGCCAACAAAACCTCAAGCACTTATATACTATATCTATGCTTTCAACCTTGATCTAGGCTTGCAAATACACCAATCCAACATAATGATATTACCATAGATCTATCACGGTGCTATAACTATATAAAATTCTTTAATTTCTATAGGTAAGCTTCCTCCTAGAGTTGTAATGCCATACTTTCTAGAAATCTCTCAGTCTATATAGGTTGCACAACCCCTAAAAATAATCACACATTTATCATCTATAACTCCAATATCTTCAAGTAAGACACCAACCTTACCTTTAATACCTATAATACCAACATTACCTACACCACCTGCTATACCTACATTGCCTCCCTGTGAGTATAAATAATCAACCAACATGAAATAAAACTATTAGAATTGAATAAATTGACCAATAAGGTGACTACCATGAAAATAAGAGAAGTTAAAAGGAATTTCTAGCCTAGGATATTTCCCTACACGACAAAAAACCAAAGGACCTCCTCATGTGGTGTCGACAAAAAACCCAATATTGTGTATAGCAATAAGGAAGAAGAACCTTCAATATCATTAGAAGCAAATTATTGATGCTCAACCTACAATGATCCACATGGTGAAGATACTTGTATGGTCTACCAACACTAAGCACAAACAATGGTAGTATAAAAGGTAAAAAATGTATAGAAAAGCCAAGTCAACATGCTATGGAAAGTAGATCATGATATGATGATGCAAGATCTCCTAGAGGAAAAATCTATATTATTCCTTACATAGTCTAACAAGAAGCCCTTACAAGTAGATCCTAAAAGGTTGGACCTAAAAGCAAGAAATTTGCACCATACACAAACAATACAACTGAAACATTGTGATTTAACCAATAAAATGAATCTTTTATTAATTTTTATTGATATTTCAGTGTTACAATATTATCCCCTTAAAGGATTTAATCAGAGATACAAAAAATACAATGAGGATGTCATTCCTTTTTTAATTAGAAAGAGTCTAGGTGTAATAATGATATCTTCATGCTAGCATAGTTCATCGTGGAACAGGTTTTCTTGGGACCACCACGTAAGAGTTAGATCTTGGATCTTTTACTGTTCTTGAATCCTATTACTTGCATACAAGGAAAATAAAAAGTGGATCAGTAGCACATGAGATACCCACATAGGTTGTACCCATATTTGATTATAAGATACAAATAAACAAAAAGTGGATGAATGTATGTGATAATGAGATATAAATTGACATAGAAAAGCTAAAGAGCACATATCTAAGCTAAAATGCAAAAGAATAAGGGAACCGATTTCCTAATCGAGACCATCTCAGATCGAGATGGTTTTATTTGTAAATTATCTCAAGGTAAGATGATCACTATTATGGGCCTACACTTCTATATAACTAGGTTCAGGCAACGTTTTGGGTGATGCAGGGAGATATTATTGATAGATTTCTCATGAGTATCAAGGCGAGTTAGTAGATTTGAGCAATCATTGAGGCTATGGTATCAATTATGCAATAAATAAGAATACAACTTTAAGCCTTGCATGGTGATCCAACGATATGGATTTGGTAGCGGGAAAGCTTGGCAAGTTATTTCTATAGCACTTCATGGAGTCAACGTTTGATTTTTAGATCTAAAAAAAAGCAAGGGAAAGCACCATTAAATAGCCTCCTTGGTGCACATCCAAAGAGGCAAGTGGTAATTAGGGGTATCCTGATTTCCTATTAGATAGATAACTATAGGTTGCAGGTAAAACTATCACTTGTAGGGCATATAGCACCGATGCCAAATAAGGTACGATGCTAACAAGTAATTTTGTTGCTTGTTATTTTTTTAAATTTTGGTTCGACATGACTATCTTGGGTCAGATAGTTCTGAACCTGAGACCATATCGACTCAAGATGATCAAGATTCGCATGGGAAAACTTTACCTACTGTTGGGGAAAGTCATTGAATTAGCCCTAAGGCTACCCAAGATGAATGATGTGAGTTAGAAAGGAGCCTTTTTGGGAGTCTCCATGCGATGATGCATTTTAGGTGTCTATAGATGCCCCTTTTTAGGATGCTTTATGCGAAAGCACAATGTAGAACAAAAATAGATGATCTAAAATGGTTGAGTTGATGATGAATGATGTTAATTAAAAAAGTCAATATGAGATGCCCCAAGCATGGTAAGGGTGTACTTCATTGAATCATTGCTTCCAACACATTGATGAATTTAATTTGATCTTGGTAACCTTTTAGTCATAGATAATATGCTTTAGGATTAGGTATACCAAGTGTTTATTTGATTGAAATTATTGCTTTTGTCCCAACAAGAAGGGTGTATGATAGTTTTTGGCAATGATTATTGGATGAATGCAATTTCCACTTTTGAGTGTTTAATTATTGACTTGATTTTGAGATGTAAAATTTACAGTTATTGACTACCCCCTCAAGTGATGAGTCAATGGAGGATATGTAAAATGATGATAGTGATGAGGTGCTTGATGAAAGATGATTGTTAGCATGGTTTCCCTACAAAAGGTGAAATTTTGAGACCGTCTTGACATGAGACAGTTTCATTGTTATTAGATTTTTCTTTTTCTATAAAAACATGACCATCCTGGATGGTTGTGTCATGCCACATGATTGTCTTGGATGGTCGCATCCGTGACATGTTATATATAGTGAATTTTGTGAAAAAAATGGTCATTTTCATCATGCGAGATGAGAGAAGAGTGAAATGGGGAGGAGAGGAGTTAGTTTTTTGCAATGAAGTGTTGTTGGTTGATTATTTTAGTGACATAATGGATCCATTAGGTGCATCCACAAGTGGAAGAGTCGGTGCGAGAAAGGTAAGTATGCAAATCCTCACTTTTTTTTTATTAGAACTAAATTAAAACTAGAAGGAAATGAATGGATGGTGTGGGTGTAATGGGTTAGCTTTAGGTGAATGAAAAAGTTTGTGGGGTGATGGGTAGATAGCTTTTGATGCTTTTTTCCTTCTTTTCCATTTTTTGTGTTGTTTTTTTTTGCTTATTATTTGATGTGAAATGGAAACTGTATTGAGTTGAGATGGTTTCTTTTAGTGATCATCTCAACTTGAGTGGCCTTATGTGGTGACCATATTGATTCGATATAGTTTCATGTTGTGACTGTCTCGACATGAGACAATTGAATTTGTGCTTCTTTTTTTGATGAAGTGTTGTTTTTACAACTTGTTAGAGCCCAAAATTGGTTCACAAACACATTCAAGACTGCTTGTTATGTATTGTCTAGGTATGGTTGGGAGTGGTTGAAGAAGATCGAACTTCAACACATAACATTAATTGAGTCCATCTACGTAGACCAAGCTTATCTGACGATCTTGATAGATCGATGGTATAGTCAGATGAATACCTTTGATATACCCATTGGAGATATCATAATTACATTGGAGGGCATCTATCATATTTTACATGTCTCTATAGAGGGAGCACTAATTTTCACCACTATGAATACCAAGAGGGAGGCCATACTGCAAATAATATACAGATATCGGTGGTGCCTTGTATATTGTGATGTTGATAATGATGGAGTGAGAGTAGGCAATGAATATGAAATAAACCTCCTGACAGTGAGATAAATAGTGCTTATGTCACTGATATCTAATCTCATTCTGCTTGAATCCTCTAGCACTAGGTTCCTATGCAACCTTGTGGACCTTATGATGGATTTGGTAGAGTCGAGGATCATGGCATGGGAAACTACTATACCGGTACAACTCTAAGGGGAGATATATGATATCCACTAGTAAGGCCAACTAAGCGTAGAGTGTAGCTTCCTTCTACATATTTGGGGATGGGAGCACTTTCGAGTTGATTGGTTGATTGGATTATCATGGATTATACACAAAGATATGGTATATAGAGAGATTATTTATGCGATGTGATGGTTGCATGAGTGAGAGTGGGGTAAGATCCACCCTTTTAGGGTATCCTAGAGCACTACATAGATATATGGACTGGACTGTAGCTAAGATAGGTTATATGGAGGCCTTGGAAGGTAGCACCAACCTCGACTAAGGAGGGTGAGCATCTAAGGTGGGTGTGATGTGGTAGGTGGATGACTGGTCACCATGGGATAACACATGAGTACTTTCAATACTCACAAGTGACCCACTAGCTTGGAGTGAGGTAGGGTGTTCTTAAGGACCTAGTGGTGTACAGGTAGAGGGGAAGTGAGACCTAGTTGGTGTGGCTACGATTTGAGCCTCTAGGTGAGGAGGTAGATAAGGCCCTAATTGATGTAGATGTGGAGGACCTTGGTACCATAGAAAATTATGATGCCTGGTGGATAGTATAGCTAGTTCATGGAGGGGTAGTGGATGGAGAGGAAAGGGTGACTGGTATAGTAGAGTATATATCATAGCAATGAGTGCATTCTTGGGTGAAGAGGGATGTGGGTGGATCTCAGGGAGCCACAAAGGAAGTTCCTACGAGGAGCAAGGGAGATGAGGCTAATTAGGAGGACCCATAGGAGCATATTGCTACTCTAAGAGAGTAGGTCCTCATCCTCCAATGGTAGAATATAGATAGGGATATAACTCATGCTACTGAGAAAAGTCGTTGGAAGTAAAATATGAAGTAATGGTGGGGTTGGTCGGAGGAGAGGGACACCTTGCGAGCTTACATATAGAGCCTTAAAGAGGAGAGGGAGAGACAAGTGGTAGAGCGATATACTCTAAAAGTAAGTGTAATTTGATTTCGGCTACAATATCACAAAGACCTAAAAGGAGTCAGGGATCAACTGCCTTTATGACCTAGTTAGAGTGGGAGAGGGATTATGTGAGGCTACTAGAGAACACTTTATTGTTGCATTATTGCCATACCAGAATGACCATATTCTTCTTAGTATTCATAGATTCGATGGAGCAGGGCACCATAGAACCCTCAATGAGACCACCTATTCCACAAAATGCATTTCCAGACACATCTCAAATGTTAGGGGCCAATGGATCTAGGTAGCCTCATAGAGATGAGGTAAAGGGTAGTGGTGAGAGTGGTGGAGTAGGACCAACTTGAGATAGGAGCCTATCTGTTAGCCTATTTTGGATGTGAGGTCTAAGGACCCATCATATTGTAGCCTACGAGCATTTTGTACCATTGATGTACTGATTATTTATTATATATATGAGATGATCTCTTATTGCACATATTGTGTTGTTTATTTGTGTTTATGTTTATGGATGAAATGAATGCATTAATGTAATGGTAGATGAGTATATATGTATGCCTAGATTTATATGTATGATGATGCATGTATGTATGTTAGATGACTAAAATGATAGAGCTTTTATGTATGCATAGACCTAGGTATGTATGTGATGCACTAATGACCTATGACACTTTGAATGATGCAAAATATGAATGTGTGTTTAAATGATGGAACATAATGAATGAATTTGTGATG
Organism: Wollemia nobilis; assembly: GCA_028583015.1. Taxonomy (NCBI): domain Eukaryota; kingdom Viridiplantae; phylum Streptophyta; class Pinopsida; order Araucariales; family Araucariaceae; genus Wollemia; species Wollemia nobilis. Next base: position 255,465 of record JAQPPZ010004643.1, read on the forward strand.
CAATAACAAACTAAGTGTAGGCACTACAAAATGTATAAGAGTCACAAATCAAGATGTAAACAATTTCATCAAGAGCATACACTCGAATGGAAACTAAATAAGACAAGATATGTAATGCGAAAATATGATGATAGTGGATTGTGAACAATGAGAGGTTACAAGTGAACAACAAGGCTTTTAGGAGACTCAAACACCCTAGTTGACCAATCAAAAGTTGTTTACTGACCATGCAAGAACCTGAGAGATAAAAATCTGCTAGGAAGACCAAGATATTCAATATCCCTATGTGTGCATAGTGAAGTTCATTACTCTAACTTTGTATGTAGTTGGACTTAACTACTCTGTAATGCAAGCCATCAGCTCCTCCACAAGCTGACATTGGTTTGTACAAAATAAGGTCACTAATGTGACAGATGTGTCACCATGTGTAAGGCTACTCCACTACTAGTCAGGCATCTATAGCCCCGATGGAGATCACCCCATGGTTGTCAAAAACTGAGAATTCTAGGGATTCAAGCTCTTTTTTCTTCACTTTGGGATTTTTGCTCATTTTGTAGAGGAGCAAAGGGATTTTTCTCATTTTGGAGAGGAGCAAAGGGATTTGTTTTTTTTGGGGTGAGCTTGTCCTTTTGTCAATTCTCAACTTTCTAGACCATGCACATGATAGGAAGAGCAAGGGAAAATATTTTCTTAAGAGGCAAGACTTACTTTGTAGTGTCATATTTCCTTGTTCAAAAATCATAATTAAGAGTGTGAAGATGTGTTGGGATTTTGAGATAAACAAAGTATGACCAAAGCAAGACCTTACCGCCAAAAATCAAGATGGTGCTCTACAAAATTTGAAAGAAAAACTAGGAATGGTTGAATGATCGAAAGACCACATTGGACACCTTGTAACAACTACTGAAGGGGAGTAGGAGATAGGTAACCAAACACCTAAAATGGGAATACAAATGTGGATGAACAATGGAATAAGGTGTATGCCCCAGATAAAGAGATTACATCAAAACAAGTGGTATTGTACAAACATGATGCTACATGAAATGATCAATGAAAGAAATGATAAATGCAAGTGTAGTGAACAAACTATCTAATGATGACACATGTGACTAGACAAAATGAGATGCAAGAGAGATGCATAGTGTTATAAATGGTGACGTGCAATGCAATGATGATGTGAAGTGAAATGTAATGTTGTGCAAAATGAAACTATGTGTGGTGCTTGTGCATTTTTGTTTTTATTTGTGATTTTTTTATGCATAGAATACCTGTAGGTGGAGAATATTAAGGGGTTCAAGCTCCTCAACACCCTCAAGTGAAGCTAACCGATAAGTTTCATGTCCCAACTTATGCTTTATTATGAATGGGCCTAACCAATTTGTGGTAAATTTATCCTACAAATGGCTAGGCAAGTTAGAGTTCTGCTGATTCTCTTTTAGGACAAGATCACCAACTTGAAATTCTCTAAGATGAACCTTTGTATCATAGGCTCACTTAATACGATCTTGATAAACATGAAGATGTTCAAGAGCATTAATGCATCGTTCATCAAGAAGAGTAAGTTGATCAAGGTGAGCCTATTGTACGATATCATCATCAATGAATTCTTGTAATGAGATGTGCAATAAGGGAATTTCAAGCTCCAAGGGCATAATGGCCTCAGTGCCATATACTAGAAAAAATGGAGTTGCCCTAGTTGGTGTTCAAATGCTCATCCTATAAGCCCAAAGTGCTAGAGGCAGTTGAAGATGCCAATCCTTGTGATTATTATTAACTATTTTCTTTAGGATGGTGATAATCATTTTGTTTGATACCTTAGCTTACCCATTAGTTTATAGATAATAAGGAGTTGAAAAGTTATGCTGGATATGATACTTGTTGCACAAAGCTCGAACATCCTTATTTTTAAATGGTGGCCCATTATCCAAGATGATCTTGGATGGAATACCAAAATGATATATGATGTTATGAAGTAGGAACTCCACAATGTGTGCTCCTATCATAGTGGTAAGGGGAATAGCTTCCACCCATTTTGTGAAATACTTAGTGGCCATTAGAATGAATGTGTGTCAGCCCAAATATGGGGGTAAGATTTTTCCAATTAGATCAAAGCCCCATTGCGAAAAAGGCCACAATGAATGTATTGGTTGTAAAGCCTACGAGGGTACGTGTGATAGATTTGCATGATATTGACACTTGATGCACCTCTTAACATAAGTGCAATAGTCTCTCTCCATCATAGGCCAGTAATAGCCCATGCAGAGAATGCACTTTGTGATAGCCATACCGCTGAAGTGGCCACCACAAGTACCATCATGAGCTTGGGAAATGTCCCAAGTAGACTCTTGGGGCTCTAAGCATCGAAGAAGGAGACCATCATAACTTTGATGGTACAATATATCTCCTAGAAAGACATATCTAGTAACTCTTTGCTTAAATGTTCATTTGGTAGTATGCGACAAGCCCGTAGGAGGGCTACCAAGCTTCAAGAAATCTTGAATTTGTGAGAACCAATATTGATAAGGCTCAGCTTGGACTAAATGAACATCTTGCTCCTCTCTAGAAACATCTTGCAAGAATGCAGATTGAGAGAGGACCTTAAGATAAATGGTTGTGACATTATCATAAGGGCCTTGTGAGATCAAGGATCCCCAAGAAGCAAGTTTCAAGAAGTCTTGAATTTGAGAGAACTAATCTTGGTATGGTTCAATCTATACCATGTGGATGCTTTGCTCTTCTTTAGAAGTGTCTCATAAAACTATGGATTGAGAGAGCATTTTGACATGAATGGTGGTGATATCATCTAAAGGATTTTGTGGAATTAGGGCTCCCAAGGAAGCCATTGTATCTACAAAATGGTTGGAGGAATGAGGGATTGCCTCGATGTCATACCACTCAAACTTAGCAAGCAATTTATCCACAAGGGTCTTGTATGATTTCAAGATTGAGCACTTGCATTGATAGATCTCTTTTACTTGGTTAACAATGAGCAAGGAGTCACCAAAGATGTTAAGTCTCTTGATATTCATGGTGAGAGCCATTTGAAGACCCAAAAGGAGGGCTTCATACTCAACATTATTATTGGTGCATGGAAAATTGAGTTTGAATGAAAGGGGAATAAGAGCCCCTTACGATGTGAAAAACATAATTCTAGCACCACCCCCTTGCTCACACTTAGAACCATCAAAGAAAAGTGTGAGGTCAACTTTATGCTCTAGTTCTTCTAGCTCTTTCAAGCTAGATAATGCAAATATTGCATCATCAGGTAGCTCGATTGTAATAGGCTTATCATCGAGAAGAGGTGCTTCTGCTAGTTGGTCTGCGATGACCTGACCTTTGATAGATTTTTTTCCAATGAATTCAAGGTCAAACTCTATCAAAAGCATGATCCACTTTGTGGTGTGACTATTATGATATGTACGACTCATCATATATCACAAAGGGTTTTCCTTGGAGATAACATACATTGTTCTATTGATCATGTAATGATGAAGCTTCTTGGTGGTAAAGACCATCGCTAAGCAAAGCTTCTTGACATAAGCATATTTAACTTTGTAAGAGATGAAGGTGTGACTGATGTAGTAGATGGCTTGCTCCTTATTTACCTCATTATTTTGGGCCAACATAGTCCCTAAGGTAAAGTCAGTTGCAAAAATATATAGTAGAAAAGGTACACCAGGTCATGGAGGAGATAATACTGGTGTAGAAACCAAGTATTGCTTTATATCCTCAAAGACCTTTTGGTAATCTTGATCCCAATGGAAAGTCACCCCCTTTTGTAGAAGATGATTGAACGATCAACACTTGTTTGATAGTTGCACGATGAAATATCGGATGACCTGTATCTTCCCTTGTAAGCTATGAAGCTACTTAAGATTGGTGGGGGGAGGTATGTTTAAGATTACTTCAACCTTGTTTGGGTCAACTTTGATGCCTCGCTTAGACACGATGAAACCTAAAATATTTCTAGATGTGACACCAAAAACACACTTTTTAGGATTCAATCGCACATTATGCTCTAGTAGGCGATCAAAGACCTTTTGTAGAACATTGATATGATCACCATGCAATAAATATTTGGCTAATAGATCATCTACATAATATTCAACAATCTTGTGCATATAGTCATGAAATATGTATGTCATTACCCATTGATAGGTAGCACCAACATTCTTTAGTCCAAAAGGTATGACTTTGTAGCAAAATGTCCCCCATGGTGTGGTGAAAGTAGTTTTGGCTTGATCATCAAGATTGACATGAATTTGATTATAGCCCAAGAAACCATCCATGAGGGAAAGCATTTCATGACCTGCAACTATGTCTATGAGTGTATCAATGCTCGAGAGTAGAAATTCATCCTTGGGGCTCACTTTGTTAAGATCTCAAAAATTAATGCATATGTGAACCCCCCCATTCAGCTTCCTAATAGGTACCATATTGGAGACCCATTCAGGATAGTCAATGGGTTGGATGAAGCCTGCATCCAATAGTTTTTGTAATTCATATTTTATCATTAAGGTGATTGTTGGATGTAGTTTGTAAATTTTTTGCTTGACTAGTTTGATTGTTGGATCAAGCATCAAATTATGGACCACTAGATTTGGGTCTAGCCTAGGCATATCCTTGTATGACCATGCAAAAACTTCTCTTTTCTCTTTTAGAAGAGTGGTAAAAGTAGCACGTTCTATATCTGAGAGACCTTTTCCCTAATTTAAGAATTTGAGGATGTTCAGGATCAGTGTTGATGTCAATGTCTATCATCTCTTCTATCAACATGTGGGATCCCTCTTCTAATTGATGAGGAGTTAGGATCAGATGAATATCATCAACTAGATTGAAAGAGTCATATGTATCATTTGACTCTATCTCAACTTGGAGAACTGCTAAGGTTGGTTGTGATGCCAAATGATATAACTATAGCATGTTCTCATTAGAGGGAAGGAACTCATCGAGAGAAGGTAGGATACCAATCAAGATAAAAATCAATAGCCTCAGGATTGAGGGGTAAATATTATGAAGGGTTTCTAGGATAGATGAGTGGCATGGTGAGATCAATGGAGATCATATTGATGGATGGTGGATGAACTCCATTCTTGGGTGGGAACAAGTGGTTAAATATAGGTGGGTACAAATGTGTAGGAGGTGGTTGGGGTGGAATGGGAATGATGGGGTGTGCTCTATGTGGAATAGGGATGATCGGATCCTTGGGTGGGAGAAGTTGGTACCAAATGGGTAGCTACCTAGGGAATAGATGAAGATAGAATTCATCTAGATCTATGAGAGGCTCAATGGGAGAGGATTCTTCTTTTAAGCTAGAAGAGGCAATAGATAAGGCCTCCCAATCATCTTCTGACTCCTCATATAACCCATCAGAATCATCAATAGATAATGTAGTAATTTGTAGATGATCACTAAGAAAATGAGTATGGCCAAGATCGACATACTCATTGCCATCAATGTCTCCCTCAAGGCCTAGGTTAAGGCATTGAAGGGAATCTACAAGAAGCTCATCAAGCATTCAAATGGAGTATCCCAACCCTAACTTATCTATTGGTAATTGGTAATGTGGTTCTAGAGGGGTCTAAGGACCTTGCTCATATTGACCTAAGCCATTTCTATGCCAATTGTAGTGATAAAAGTATCATAAAGCAAAGGATGGGTTTGAAATATAATCAATATTTGCTTGAAATGGCTCCTCCTCTTTTGGTATAAGAGGGGTGTCTATGGAGGTATCAATGCCACCATAGATAAAATTTGTTTGGCTTGGGAAGGACCCAAGGGGGATGATGGTACCTATGGGTAGCGATGCATTGCAAGGTCTACCAAAGTCCCTGATTGACTCTATAAAGGGGGTGAATGTGACATATTGCACTGAATACTCCCCTATACCCAGATTGGTCATGTGAATTATGACTTGTGGTGGTGGGGAAGATGATGATGGTGGTGTGGGTTGTGATGGAATGTATGTGGTAGATGATGATTCTTCCCCTATGGTGGAGGTATGGGTGGATGTGGTGGAGATGGTTGAAATTGAAGGTGCGGGAGGTGGATTGGATGGTTGAGGTGTAGATGCATGAGTTGGGGAGGGTGGACATGAAGGTGATGACATGGGCACCTTCTCTGGGTTCCTCATGGGAGGATCTGATGGATTAGAAGGGATTCCCATGGAAGCTGATGATTGTGGCTATGGTGATGGTTGCGATGATGAAGGTATGGATGCCTTTGATGAATGACTTAGATGCTTGATGGGATGGTTTGGTTGGATGTCCAGATGAGTTGATGGTAGAGTGGACTCATAAGGATGTGAGACCATGTGATAAAATTTAAATGGTTCCAAGTCTATAGGGATGCAATGCACTTGACCTTCATGCACATATTTGATACATTGGTGCAATATTGAAGGTACACACTTCATATCTCAGATCCAAGGGTGACCAAGTAGGATATTGTACTACATGGCCCCTTCCAAGACATGACATAGTGTGTGAATAACTTTTAGTCCAACCTAAATAGGAAGGACCATTATCCCAATGGTGGAACACAATGCATCATTGAAGGCTCAAAGGGTGAAAGTGGATGATGCAATGTGGGAAGGTGGAAGGTTGAGATGTTTGAGGGTGGAGGTGGTGATGATGTTGATTGATGAGCTGGTATTGATCAAGACATATTTGTAGGTAATCCTATCCACACTAGCCATGATGTGTAGTGGTGGATCAAGTATTTCGATAGGTATTATCTTGATCTCATGATCATGAAAAGTTATTGTAGGCTCTTTGCAATATTGAATTTGTCCCACAAAGTTGGAAAAAGTATTGGGATCCTGGGGTTGCAATTCAATTGATTTTAAAATCTCCATTAGAGCTTCACAATGTGGAGTTGATTGTTGGATTAGCTCATAGATGGAGAGTTTTGTTGATGCTATTTTTAGACTTTGTGTAAGTCTATTTCTTAGCATGAGCATCAAATAGGATGGAGGAGGTATGATCAGATTTTGGCATGGAGGTGCCTGTGATATGGAAGGAATGTTGGATGGATCCATAGTTGGTGTGGGTTGCATTGGGTATCGTTGATTCCTTATCACAATATTTATCATCCCCACAAAACCTTGGTTAGGTGGGGTGGTGTGCACTTGATTGACCTACTTTGGTTATTCATTTGTGATGGTAGGTGTTGTGGTTATTCTGCATTGAGGTAAGGGATCTTGGTAGACCCCCATGTTTTGATTATTCGAGGCAAGAGGATTATCAATTTGAATCTCTTACCTTTCGATCATGTCCTACACCAAATTCTTAAATGAGTAGCATGACTAAATGTCATGACCCTTTTGCCTATGATAGATGTAGTATTGATCCTCCTTGTAATTCCTAGGTTTTGGTCAATTCAGATCCTATGGACAAATTTCAAGGAGAGTGATTGCTTATGCCTCACACAACCGATTAAATATTATCACCAAGGGTTATAGCAATGATGTAAATTGGTGAGGTGGATGCCTCAATTGAGTGGACTATTGATTTTGTTGTGGTTGGTGGGTGGATTGAGGGTGATATTGCATCGGTGGAGGTTGGGCCTAATAATTAGGTGGTTGAGGTGAGGTTCGATTTGAGGGCCCAGGGGCACTCAAAACCACCTGGTTCATCGGAGATACCTTCTATTGATTTTGGCTCCCCTTAGCATTCTTGTTAGGCCATTCCTTTTTATAGAGCTTGATATCTCCTTCTTGGACCTTGATGTCCTCAATGACCTTGGCTTGAGCTAGGGCTTCCTTGAATGTCCAATATTATTGAAGTTGCAATAAGAGTGAAATCTATTTTGAGCAACTTCGAGTGAACATCCGAGTAAGCTCCATTATGGGTAGTGTGAAGGGTAATTTTGTAATGATTGCTCTCCACCTATTACCATAGTCCATGACTAGCTCATCTTCAAATTGATAAAGGTTATACAAGTCAGTCAGGGTAGCCTTCTTCTTGATGCTAAAGGTAAAGCATTCCAAAAATGCATTAGCCAATTATTCAAAGGTATATATGCTATGGCATGGAAAATTATTGTACCACTCCAAAGCACCCCCAACAAGCATGATGAGAAATATTCTTAGCATTAAGGGGTCACTATCTTGAAGATGAAAGCAATTGTTTATGAAACTACTCACATGCTCTTGTGCATCTTCTTCACCTTTGAACTTATCTAGTTTTGGCATCTCAAAGTGAGGTGGATATGGAGGTGATGGAATCGATGGATGCAAAGGTTGATTGCTAAGCTACCACAAGGTAGGTTTTTGGTAACCCACACCTAAGGTTTGTTTTTCAATTAAAATGATCAGTTAGTAATTTGTAGGCTTTCGATGAGATGATGTGGTTTGCTCACCTTTGTCCTTGATGAGGTGGAAGCTATGAGTTTTGGTGTTGAGGTGGTGGTGGATAAGTGTTATCAATAGGTACTTCACCATAATTTAACTTAGGATATGTATCATCTTGTTCTTGATATTCTAGTTGTGGTTCTTCATGGGTCTCATATTCCTATTGATATTGGTATTTTTGGGGTGAATGAGGTTCTTGATGATGAATGGGTGGTGGTCTATGATGTTGGGTGTGAAGTGGATTTGGGCGTGGGTGAGGTGGAAGGTTCTGATTTGGTCAAGGTGGAATATTATGGTGTTGTGTTGGGTGAGGTGGTTGATGTTGGATAGGTTACCTTTGATGCATAGGCATGGGCAACCTTTGATGCATTATCCATTGCAACTACTATTGGTAACCAGGGTTTGGCCTGGGTGCCTGATGAGATTGATTCAACTGGTCAACTATGTGAGGGTGGTTCACACATGTGTTGGTAATGCGAATGGGTGTGATTTGTGCTTCAACCCTAGAAATATTGACAACTTGTTTTCTAGGGTCATGAGAGGTAGCATTGACTTGATATTGGTGGTGTAGGATGGGTTTTGCATATGCAAAAGTGCAATGTGTCTAACCAAGAAATTGATCGTAAGATAAATATGGATAATTAGGATCACCCTTTATCACTACACAGGATGACATAGTAAGCTTATTATGACCTCAAACGGTGTACACATATACATGATCATATGTGTGGTTCATTCAAGGGCACTCAATGTGGGAGCTTGAGCATCCTCATCTTGGTATAAAGTGTACTCTTGATATTGATCTAATGAGTTGTAGGCTGAGCTAGGATGCATATGTGTGGTAAGGACTACCTAGGTGCTTTTTCTTGAAGGTAGTTGTCCCTATAGAAAGCATGCAAGGTGGCCTGGTCTAGATAATCCATATCATGATCATAATTAGGACCTGTAGGTGGATTCTGAGTAGTGACACCTGACATGTCAGGGTCAGTGGGATGATTAATGATGTTTGAATCCTAGGGGTCACATTGCCACTTAGGTATGATAAGGTCTTGTGGATCAATTTGAAAGTGATCCATGACTCCTTGTGTTGGCTCAATAGTGTTTGCTCATGATTGAGCTTGATTGCGTGTCACAACCATAAGCTAGGCAAATGGTGTACACTTTCTAAACTACACACAAAGCAAACAAAAGCAAACAAGCAATGTGTTATTTATTTATTTATTTTTCCTTTGTTTTTTATTTTTATTTTTATATTTTTTAATTTTGGTGTATTTTTGTTTTCAAAATCCTATTCCTAAAATACTAAGGTAGATGAAATGAATGCTACAAAAAGGTAGTTTGCACACAACCTCTATCGAGGAATGTGACACAAATGGTAAAAATGGCTTCCTATGAGGATGAATAGGTGATAGGTAATGCTATAGGAATAATAAATACCCCCCAAGGAGGGGCTGCACTATCTAAATCCTACTACTTTCCCATTCGAGCTTTTACTTCACCCTCAGGTGGGCTTGGATACAAACTATAGTGACGCTCCACAAATTATTAAGCCCCATGGTTAAAGGGCATCTAAACCTAACCTACTTTGGGATGCACCCAAAAGTAGGGGGCTTCTCGGTGATGAAATATGAAAAACCACTCATGGGGGCTACTATGGTGTTTAGGGGGCAAGCTAGTGGAAGGAGATGAATTCCAACGTCGCTAGTCTCGATTGGGGGTTGGTGATGAAATCCAACCTTACCAATGTTGAAGTGTCTCTTGAGTGTGTGAATTCCTTTTATTGCTAAAATAAAAATAGAGAGCACACAATGATTCTAACAATGCAAGCTATGAAATTATTTCATGCAAGAAGAGAGATTTAGAGGGAGATCTATGGAAGAGAAAACTAGGGCATCAGTTGGGTAGCCAAAGAGAATACTGGTTATTGTGGACTTGAAGATAAGATTGCTGCCCTAGGAGGGCCTAATGGGGACACCTCTGGATCATATTTTAGAGAGACATAGTTCTTATGCAGATTTGTTAAAGGATAAATATCCACCAAAAACTGAAGAAGCACAAAAAACTACATTAAAAATGCTCTTTATGGCTACTGTAAATAGATCAACATATCAATGAGTTAATGGATGCTTGCCATAATCAAAATCAATACCAAAGATTGTTATTGAGCAAAGGATGGTTGAAGAAATAGTTTTATATAGATCCAATCATGATTTGATCTGTAAATTCATAGGTATTCGCCCTACCCTAATTTTTTTTTGCATTTTTGGGTCTAGCAAAAATGGGAGCCTCTTGGTGGGTATTCTTTGTGGTTTATTAGCAATGGATATTTTATTGTTAGTTTTTATTCACTTTTTGATAGAAATAGGGCTTTAGAATTAGAAAATAGGAATCATGGTTTGGTAGGATTATTTGTTCAACCTTAGAGAGTGGGATTTGATCCTCAAATTGAACCCACTATTATCCCGGTTTGGATTCGTTTGTATGCAATTCCAATGTATTTTTGGAGTGAGCAGGTATTAGAAATTATCGGTAATTCCCTTGGAAGATATTTGGGTGTTTCTAAAGACACAATGGAAAGAAATATAGCTATTTATGCAATATTATGTGTGTAAATGGATCTTAGCTACCATTTTCTGGTAGAGGTGGAACTCAAACTTGCATGACTATCTTGGATTCAACAACTAGATTATGAGGCATTGCCCTTCAGATGCAAATTTTACCACAAATATGGGTATTTAGCCCGATCTTGCCCAAATAATATGAACATAAAAATGGAGGCTCCTCTGGGAATTTCAAATATTTCTAAGGAGGGTAAGTCAATAATCAATAAAGAAACAACCAATATTTATCAAGGAAAAAAAGCACAGGGATATGGTTTTGAACAACCCAAAATAAGGAGAAGGCAAAAGAAAAAATATGGCAAAGAGCAAACCCAACTCAAGCCCTCCAATAGGTATGAGATCTTTAAGACACTAATGGAATAAGAAGAGGAACAATTCATGGAAGGAGTGGATGGGAATAATAAAAACAATAATAGCCATGTTCAAGCCCCTCTTTCATCGCCTCCCATCATAGAGCAGGTAATTGAGTGCAGTGAATTACCATAATCAAAGAGTGCAGGGGTATTGATAATGCATAACCAAGAGTAAACGATAATTAAGGATATCATCATGGGCATAGTAGAAAAGAACAGAGAAAGACCAACTCTAGGGATAACTCGGGTGGAAAAGAGATAAAAAAAATAGCAGCTCTCAAGGAGTGGGTAGAATATCAAATAAGGAATTGATAGCAATTCAAGGAGACAAATTGATCACTGGAGGATTTGTGAGGCCAATCAATTTTTACTACTCTCAAGGTAACCAATAATTATAAAATCATGAAATGTTAGGGGTTTAAATAATAGAACCCATCAATCTGTTGTTCGAATACTCTTAGAAAAATGTAAAACAATTTTTTTGCTTATCCAAGAGATAAAAATGTCGTTGGATCTTATGTGTAAAATAGTAAATAGACTTTGGAGGGGTGCTGGTCATATGGAAGTGGCTGCCCAAGGGGCCTTAGGGGGGATAGTTAATTTTTGGAACTCTCTTGAATGGATTGCAATAGAACATATAGCTTGGAGGGGTGTCCTCACATCACATTTTAGGAACAATGTCACAGCTGAACATATTTTAATCACAAATTTTTATGGGACTCAAAACCTAGATGGTCAAATGCATCAATGGAAAGTTGTGCATAACATGAGAGTCTCAAGGGAAGAGTTATACTAGATTATTACTAGGGATTTTAATGCTAAATTATCCTCTAGATATTAGGAAGGGGAACCCCAATTTTGGATCCAAGGGATCAACTTATGATTGCCCAAGTCCAGACATTACACTTGGTGGATATTAAATTCCCTGGAACAAACTATACTTGGACTAATAAGAGGAGGGATCCACATAGTAGGAAGGTGAAGTTAGATCATTTTTTGGTTTTAGAGGAGGCATTTATAAAATGGAATATAAAATTTTAGATTTTGGAGGGTCCAATTTCATATCACTTTCCCATTTTTTGGAAGGGGGGATCAAGATAGTACAACATCACAAACCATTTAAATTTGAAAACTTTTGGTTACAAAAAGAGAAAATTCGAAAGAAAATTCCACAGTGGTGGGAATAAGGCCACCCAGCATATGGGACAACAATGTTTAGATTCCAAAAACAACTTCATTATGTCAAGGATCAACTGAAATAATGGAGGTGAGCTAAAAAGACAGACTTCCAGGTTGAAAGAGCTCCATTGGTGGCCAAATGGGATGAGGTTTAAAAAAACTTTAGGGAAGGAAAAATTACAAAGCAGATCAAAGAAGAGGATGATGCATTATGTAAAGTAGTTGAGGACATTGACAACCAAGAGGAGATCTACTGGAAATAGAGAGCAAGAACCACTTGGTTATTAGAAGGTGATAAAAATACCAATTTTTTCCATCGGGCTACCTATGCTAGGAGATAGACAAACAACATGGAAGCTCTTCAAGATGAGAACGAACACTCCTTTGATACAATTCTAGGTATGCATTTCCATTCAATGGATTATTTTTCTAAACTATTTAAGGAAATTATGGTGTAAGATGAAGAGTCTCAAAAATAAGTTCTTGCTATCATACCGTCTGTTATCTCTAAAGAAGAAAATTAGACCCTACTTAAACCCATTGATAGAGAGGAACTAAAGAATGTAGTCTTTGGAATGAGCAATAGAAAAACACCAGGTCCATATGGATTTCCAATTGAGCTTTTTCAGGCCTTTTGGAACAACTTGGAGGAGGATCTAATGGCTATTATAGAGGAGTCCAAAGGTGGTAAAAGAATGCTTAAAGCATTAAATCATACTTTCATTGCTTTAATTCCAAAATGGGAGGAGGGGTGCATATTTCAGATTATAGACCTATTGCCTTATGCAATATCATATATAAAATAATCACAAAGGTAATGGCTGAGCGGCTAAAACCTCTTCTACATAGCATTATCTCCTCAGAGGAAGGGGGTTTTGTATAGGGTAGACAAATCTTGGATGGTATGGTTCTAGCTCAGGAGGCAATCCATTCAATGCAAACATTTGGTAATAGAGGAATGTTCATAACATTGGATATGTCAAAGGCATATGATAGGGTGGAGTGGAGCTTCTTGTCAAATATGATGACAACCTTTTGTTTCTCTCAGGATTGGATAGAATGGGTCATGAACTATTTTTCTACTCTGACATACTCAGTGTTAATCAAGGGTCTTCCCTCACAACCGTTTTGATCTACTCGAGGCCTTCATCAAGGAGATCCTTATTTCCCCTATCTTTTTCTCATATTGGCTGAAGGCTTGGGTAGACTCATCTTGAGGAGAAGACAACAAGGTTTGCTAATAGGTATCAAGGTGGGTGAGGAATTTTTGACTCACCTACAGTTTGTGGATGACACAGGATTGGTGGGAGTGGCCAACTTTAGGGAAGCAAGAATGACTAGAGATACCCTTAATGTCTACCTTAGGGCTACAAACCAAGTCATCAATGATAAAAAATCCAAAGTGGTATTTTTTAATCTTGATCAAAGGCTTTAGGATAGAATTTTAGATATCTTGGGATTCAAAAGGACTTCTCTCCCAGTGGTATACTTGGGGGTCCCTTTGCATTTTAAAAAACTAAAAATAGATATCTAGAGGAATATTTTGGACTATATCAAGGAAATAATTAATCATTGGTCTCATAAATGGTTAAGCTATGGGGATAGATTAAATTTTTTACAGTCAGTCATTCAGGCCATGCCAATTTATAAATTTTTTATCCTTGTTGCACCACATACCATATGGAAAGAGTTGGACAATATGGCTAGAAAGTTTTTATGGAAAGGAGTAAAAGGAGAGAGGAAATGGGCCTTAGTAATTTGAGAGAAATTAAGTCAACCCAAGGTAAAATGAGGTTTGGGACTGATAATATCAAAGTTAAATAATAAAGCTTTGACTGGAAAGCTTTACTGGAGGTGGACTTGCCAACCAACTTTTTTATTCAGTAGAATTTTAATTAGTAAATATTTAGGACAGGTAAACCCAAATGAGATGGTTTTTCCACTTTGGATGGTAATGGATCCTTAGTGTGGCAGATTCTTAAGTTAGGATCTCAGGTAGTGAAATATGGATTATTTTGGAAAGTGGAGAGAGGGGAGAAGGCACGATTTTGGAAAGATTCATGGGATCAATACCCACCTATCATTATTGAATTCCTTGAACTTCAAATAATAGAAACAACCATGGAAACCAGGGTTTGGGTCCAAATTAAAAGTTATTTCAAAACTAGTCAATTGGGGGATTATAATTTTAAGTAGTTTAAGAAGTTGGATGAGTGGCCAATTTCAATCCCTCTGGATTTGACACCCATCATGACTAAAATCTTGGCAAAATGATTTCTCACAGGTAGATATGAGGAGGATGAATTAGCTTGGGTCTATGGGAGCATTTGTGTCTACACAGTGAAGGATAGATATGATAAGATCCTTCCAGAGCCTCCTCCTCATGCATATCAGGTTGAGCATTGGAGAAATATTTAGCAGTCCAAGGGTTGGTCAAAAGTAAACTATTTTGTCTGGCAGTTCATGCATAATGGAATTCTTACTTTTGATAATATCATATGTAGGGGAATCATTGGTCCATCTCAATGTGTTTTATGCTACAAGAGTGAGGAAAAAATTGATCACTTGATGTTTGAGTGCCCATTCACACGTAATATCTGGGAGAGATGATTTTTATATTATAAAATTTGAGTTAATGGTGATTTGAATTGGATTAATATTTGGAAAATATGGAAGAGGGGTATATTTAAATATAAATCTCTTTGTATTGGTTGGGAGCTTGGATTAAACTTCATTTGGTGGCAAGTGTGGTTGGAGAGAAATGGCAGAATGCTTAGAGAAACCTTTTCATCTTTAGATGGATTTTGGCAGGTCATTTGGAGAAAAGTCACAGAAAATGTGGTAGTGTATTCTAAAGAGGAAACTTAGGTTGTTATGGGGACAATGGAGAAGGAAGTTGAAGTGCAAAAGGGACAGGATAGAGCTAGTTGCAAACCACCCCCAGAAGGTTGGATTAAAATTAATATTGATGGAGTTGCAAAAGGCAATCTAGGTAGAGCTAGAATTGGAGTGGTTTACCGGAATCATGTTGGAACAATGCTCTATTGAGAACTGCAAGGCTTGGGAAGGGCCACAAATAATGAAGTAGAAGCCTTAGCTATCAAATCTACTTCTATTTGGGCAGTAAAACAAGGTTACAAGAGGATAATACTAGAATCAGATTCTCAAATAATGGTTGGAGCTCTAGATTACATGAGGAACTTTGCTTTGAAGACATGGAGGTTGAGGATTCTTGTCACTCAAATTAAGGAATTATGGAGGAAATTAGGTGATGTTATTCAAGTTTATGTGAGTAGATATCTAAATAAAGTGGTAAACTTCCTAGCTAATATGGGCATTGAGAAGGAGGTAGGGGTTCAGTGGCATAGTGACATGGCTATTGAGGATGAGATGATTAGGTAGATTGGTGAGCAAATCCAGTGTTTAGCTAATTTGGAAAACCATTCCAAAAATATGGTTTAGGAGATTTGTGCTCCAATGTAGATATTTTTTTATAGTTGTAAATAGGTGAACAACCATTGTAGAAATATGGTTTAAGAGATTTGGCTCTAATGCAAATCTTCTTTTACTATTGTAAACATGTGTTCTCTTTAGCTAAGGTTGGGAGAAGTCTCATCCCAACTTGTAAATGATCTTTGTTTTAATACAAGTTTTTTCAAATTATTTTTCAAAAAAAAAAAAAATGCAAGCTATGAAATAAAGATGCATTATTTTCTCTAAATGATGATTAGTATTTTTATCAACTACATGGAGTAGTCCCTCTATGACCAGTGCTCCTTTAACTTAAAAATGTATGATTGCAAAACTATGAAATACGAGCTAACTATGAATAATAAAAGTGTATAACCATAACATCATGATAAAACAAGAAAAGATATGGGGTGGTTCCATTTTATTAATGATAGCTTGTTTCCTCAAAATATGGTTACAACTTCATCCCCTTGAGGGAGTTCATCATTTTGATACAATCGATACAATAAATAACTAAGAAGATTTGATTCTCTTCTTGGAATATATCTAGTGCACTTTTGGGGTTCTCTCACATCCACAAAATTTCCTACACAGGGTTTCTTCATGACATCCGCAAGGGGTGATAATATCTGAATTCTTGTACCCTTCCTTCTTCACATAAAACCTATATTCTGCACACAAGGAAACACAAGGGGGTTAATAGCATATGTAGATAAAATAATCAAAAGAAAGCAATAAATGATAAAAATATGATAAATGTATGCCTGAAATAAATCTAGCTAAGATAAACTATGAATCAAGAAAAATGCTAAAATTTATTGAAAATAGAAAATAAAGAATATAGGTCTGGACCTAGGGGTCATCTCTAAGAAATACAACCACTAATCCATGGATATTTTCTCGAGGATGATGTTAAGGGTGATTCTAGGTTTGATCTGTTGGTATTTTCGGTGGATTGGATGCGCTATTGCAATGGCTTGGTGGGTCTAGATTGGTCTCTAAGGCAAATATATGAGGTCAAATTAAAGAATAAAATATGTACCTCTATCCTTTGGAGTAGTCCAATGACATGGCATTCTTATAGAGTCAAGGTAATCACACTTTAGACCTTATGAAAGCTATTGGATTTTTGATCAAAATATGGTAGCACTTTGTTGCTTGAAATATGAGAACTCTATTTTTTTGAAAGAGGGGTGAGTACTATTATATAGATTCCTCAAAATGAATCTAATAATAATACCAACATGCACATGAAAAAGCAAAGGATTAGTTTGCATTGAGAAAAAAAATGCTTTTCCTCTGATATCTCATGCGAACTTATTGTACCATACTTTTTTCCTAAATCGAGCTCATGCACACACAAAGTTACGACGTGAGTTCATGCACAAATTTAAATGGTGGTTTCAGTTACCAGTTATGTCCCACTATTTTTTGGTGTTTACATGACCATCTCGAGGTGGGATGACCCTGACTAGGGGTTGTCCCTTGGTAGGACGACCTCAAATGGGGGTCGTCCCTTGGTAGGACGACCTCTTGAGCCCATTCCTTGGATAGATGACTAGGGTTGTAAAGGAAAAGGTCCCTTGTTTGAGTGGTGAAAACCATTGTTTAAATCCATAGGTCTGCCCAATATGGGTCATATGGTCTTCAAGGAGTCCTTATAATTAGTATCCTCAATACGACATATTTTAGGTGTCTAAAAATGCCCCTTTTTGGGATGTGTTGTGTGAAAGCACAACGAGGAGCAAAAATAGGTGACCTAGAGTCAAATTGAGGGCTATTGATGTTCAATGATTTGATCAATGTAAAATACCCCAATCATGGAAAGAGCATGCATTTTTCCAACCATTGATTTTGACAAGTTAAAGAACTTGAGTTTTCGATAAACCTTTAGGGCAATGGGGAGACAAGTTGCACTCTAGCCTTTGGGGATACCAATCAAGCAATTTTTTGGCTGTCTTGTTATGTATTTAGTTTAAGTTTTTCTTGTTATCTAACCCAAGAAAAAAGGGTATGATTATATTTGGAAATTATTCTTGAATGAATGTAACTTGCATGATTGAGTGTTTGATTATTGATTTGATTATGAATTTTGTGATTATATGACTACCCCCTCAAGCGACGAGTCGATGAGGAAATGAAAAAATGATGAAAGCGATGAGTCTCTTGACCAAGATGATTTGGTTTGGTTTTGATAGGACCATTACAAAAGTTAAAATGGTGCAAGACCCCATTGCAACCTTTATTTTGACCCATTTATTATTGTTTTTGGTGAGTGATCTTAGAGTAATTTATTCATCCTACCAACTTTCTTGGACAACCAATTGTTGCAATCACCAGGTTTATAGAGTAAATAACTAGATACAAGATTCACTTGAATTTTATGAGTTTTATGTGACCAAATGGGTTAAGCACCTTTGGAGCCTTTTAATTGTGACAAAAGAAAATTTGGGTACCTTTGGAGCCTTTTATGCATAGATGTTTGTTATGATTAATGCAAAATTTTTCATTTTTATGTTTATATGCTAAAACATAATAAATGAATCTATGATGCAAAGAAACCTAAATGTAAGCACCACATAATGTATAAAATTCATAAATCAAAATGTTAACCTTTTCACAAAAGTCATACATTTGAAAGCCAACCATATGTAATATGATAAAAATATAGATGATGGATGAGTGGCCAATAAGATGCTATGAGGGAACAACATGGTTTTCATGAGACTCAAATGCCCTAGTTGACCAAACAAAAGATGCATACTGACTACACATGACTCTAAAAGATAAAATTCTGCTAGGACAACCCAAATATTCAATATCCTTGTGTATGCATGTGGTGTTCATTAATGATGCATAAGACTACCACATTGCTAGGTAGGTTTCATTCAACCCATTATTGTAATGAGTATCACCTAATGGTCATTATTATCCTAATTTTGGATGTAGTTGGACTTTACTACTAGGCAATACAAGCCACTAAAAATTAGCTCATCCACAAGCTCACATTGGTTTGTATAAAAGGTCGCTAATGCGATAGACATATCGCCACGCGTAAGACTACCCCATTGCCAGGAAAGTGTCATTCAATCCATTGCTATAATGGAGATCATCCCATGGATTTTGAACAACTAATAATTCCAGGGATTTAAGATCATTATCCCATTCTTTTATTTTTATTTCTTTAATTGGGATACTTGTTTATTTTTTATGAAGAGCAAGGGTTTTAGTTGCTTAGTGGTGAAAACCACTTTTTGTCCTTTTTTTATGGGATACTTGCTCATTTTTGTGGAGCAATGGATTTTATTGCTTTGGGTAGGGGTGAGGTTGTCCTTTTGTCAATTCTCAGTATCCAAAACCATGTGCATAATAGGATGAGCAAGGGAAACCTTTTGCTTAAGGGGTAAGGACTACTTTGTAGTTTCATCCTTCCTTGTTCAACACTTGGATTTTAAATGTGTGAAATTATGTTTGGGGATTTTGAGATATGCAAGGTTATATCAAAGCAACCTACCTTGTAAAATCAAGATAGATTTCTATAAAATTTGAAAGGAGAACTAGAGAGGGTTGAACACCCTAGTGAACACCCCATACCAACTTATTGGTTGTTTTGACAAACACAATTACTCACAAAGGGGATTGTGGATGATATGATATGTGAAATATGGGGGTTTTCACTATGATATTTTGCAAACTAAAATGTGTGCGTACAATAGTTAGTGGTCATCTAAACATCATTGCTGATGGTCAATCAGTATCTACCCCATCTTATGATGACCCCTTAATAAGTAAAAGTTTGTAATAAAAACTGCAAAATGATGATGATGGATAAGGTTGATTAAGACTTATGATAGTCATACAAGCATGGTGCTATTTGTGGTAATGCAAGAACAACATATTCTAATGCAAATGCAATGAATGAATATGCCTAATGCAACTAGTAAATGAATGCAATGATGTGAAATGCATGATGATGTAAGCAGTGTAATGTTTTTGTATTTTTGATGTTTTGTATTGTTTTTGTTGATTTTTTTCTTTAACAAAGGGATTAAGTGCCTTTGGAGCTTTTTGTGAGTTGACCAAAGGGATTAAATGCCTTTAGAGATTTTTGTGAGTTGACCAAAGGGCTTAAATACCTTTGGATATTTTTGTGAGTTGACCAAAGGGCTTAAATGACTTTGGAACTTTTTGTGAGTTGACCAAAGGGCTTAAATACCTTTGGAGCTTTTTGTGAGTTGACCAAAGGTCTTAAATGTCTTTAAAGTTTTTTGTGAGTTGACCAAAGGGCTTAAATAGCTTTGGATTTTTTTGTGAGTTGACCAAAGGGATTAAATGTTTTTGGAGCTTTTTTTGAGTTGACCAAAGGGCTTAAATGCCTTTGGAGCTTTTTGTGAGTTGGGATTTATGTATGAAATAACTATAGGTGGAGGATGTTGAGTGGTTTAGGATTCTCAACACCCTTGAGATACACCAACCTCTACATCCCAGGCCCTATCTTCTATGTGATGATAAATGGGCCTAACTAGTTTACTGTGAATTTGTCTCGCAAGTGCAGCAGTAAGTTGGAGTTTTGTTGATTTTATTTAAGCACAAGGTCTCCAAATTTAAATTCCCTAAGATGTAATTTCATATTATAAGCTCGCTTAAGGTGATCTTGATAAAAATGGAGGTGCTTGAGAGCATTAATGCATCGTTCATCAAGAAGTGTCAAATGATCAAGATGAGCTTGTCGTGTAGTATCATCATCGATGAACTCTTGGAGAGATATGCACAATGAAGGAATATTTAGTTCTAAGGGTATAATGGACTCAACATCATATACTAGAAAAAAAGGAGTTGCCCTAGTGGACATTCTAAAGCTATTTCTGTAAGCCGATAATGCAAGCAGTAGTTGAATATGCCAATCTTTATGATTATCTTTGATGGTTTTCTTAAGAATGGCAATAATTGTTTTGTTTGATGCCTCTGCTTACCCATTGGCTTGTGAATAATAGGGTGTAGAAAAATTATGTTGAATTTTATACTTTGCAGTCAAAGCTCGCACATATTTGTTCTTGAAAGGAGGCCCGTTATCCAAAATAATCTTGGATGAGATACCAAAATGACATATGATATTATGGGGTATGAACTCCATAATTCTTGGTCTAGTCATAGTGATAAGAGGGATTGCTTCCACCCATTTAGTAAAGTACTCTATGGCTATTAAGATAAATGTGTGATGTCCTGAATATGGGAGCAATATTTTCCCAATTAAATCAAAACCCCACTATGAAAAAGGCCACATCGAATGAATTGATTGCAAGGCCTGAGAAGGTACGTACAAAATATTAGCATGATGCTGACATTTTATGCACTTATTGACATAAGTGCAATAATATTTATCCATAGTAGGCCAATAATAGCCCATTCATAGGATGCACTTAGCGATAGCCATGCTGCTGAAATGGCCACTACAAGTACCATTATGAAATTGCAAAGCTACCCAAGCAGATTCATGGGGCTCTAGACAACGAAGGAGAAGACCATCATAGCCTTGATGATACAAAATATCTCCTAGAACGACATATATTGTCACTTTTTGCTTGAATTTTTGTTTTGCAGCATGTGACAATCCCAATGGGATATTACCAAGCTTCAAGAAATATTTGAGTTGGGCAAACCAATCTTGATATTGTTGAGTATTGACTAAATGAACTGCTTACTCCTTTTGAGATTCATCTCATACGAATGTTGATTGGAATACAACCTTAATATGGATCATTATGTTATTCTCAAAAGAACTTTTTGGGATCAAATACCCCTAGGAAGTATGCTCTAGAAAGTCGTGCATGCGAAAGATGAAGAGAATTTACAGAAACATATTCTAGAAATAATGCAGAAATAATAACTAAGGAAATAATGACACCATTCAATGCACATATAACACACAAGATTTACCCTGGTTCACCCAATTTGGGCTAGTCCAACAAACAAGAGTCTATCCTCCTTGATATATTATTCTCTCTCTTGTCCCTAAAACGGGACATTACAATAATTATATAAGGAAACTCATACAACCCTAAACCACCAAGTGGTATTAGGGTACCGTGGATACAACACCATGGGCTAAACCACCCACACCCACTAACCACCCACCAACCGTGGGAATCCTAGGGGTCGCTCCAAAAGTAGCGATAAAAGTAGGTGAAAAGTAGCGATAAAAGTAGGTGAAAATTTTGTCGCCGGCTTCTCTCGGCTTCACCAGCATCTTTCACTTTCACCGTATCTGAGGGCGTCCCCCTACGCACCCCGAGCCATCACCTATTACGTAATCACCTTTACCGTAGCCGGGGGTCCTTGGGGGCCTCCGGCCCCCGGACCCCCTACCCGTCGTCTTTTGCGCTGTAGTGCCTGTCGTACAATTATTTTTCGGCAAAGAATGAGACACATCCAACATTCTCCCACTTGTTGAATACTTTGCCAGACCCATTTCAATTGTACAGAATCTAAACTTTTCAGTGCTTACAGCCTTGGTTAAAGCATCTGCAACATTTTCCTTGGTGTCTACCTTTTCCAGCAACACTTTCCTCTGTTCAAGCATGTCCCTGCAGAAATGGAACTTTGTATCAATGTGCTTCGTTCTTGAATGGTAAGCAGGGTTCTTTGCCAAAAATATGGCACTCTGACTGTCACAGTTTATCTTCACAGCTCCTTGAAAGAACCCAATTTCAGCACATAGTCTTTGCAGCCATACGACTTCCTTACTTGCATCAGTGGCTGCCATATACTCAGCTTCAGTAGTTGAAAGAGCAACAACAGTCTGCCTCTTGCTCATCCAACTAATGGCCCCTCCGAACAAATTGAATACATAAGCACTAGTAGATCTTCTCCTGTCCAGATCTCCAGCCCAATCTGCATCAACAAACCCTTCTATATCCAATTGTCTATTTTCTTTACCTGTACCCTCATAGCAGATTGTAAAATCGGAGGTGCCACGCAAATATCTAAAAACCCTTTTCACAGTAGTCCAATGTTCTTTACCAGGTTTAGACATATATCTACTCAAGACTCCCACTGCATGGGCAATGTCTGCTCTAGTACAAACCATGGCATACATTAAACTACCTACAACATTTGCATAAGGAATATGTGACATTTCCTCTACCTCTTCTTCTATTTTTGGACATTGTTCAGTAGACAATTTTTCACCTAAAGAAATAGGTACCTTCACCGGTTTGCAATCCTGCATATTGAACCTTTTCAACAACTTGTCTCAACATACTTTTTTGATCCAACCACAACTTTCTGTTAGAGCGATCTCTTTTTATTTGCATACCCAATATAAAATTTGCAGGGCCAAGATCCTTCATGTCAAACTGTGATGCCAACTTGAGACTTTACTTCCCTGACCAGTTTCTTGCTATTTCCAATTAGTAACATGTCATCAACATAAAGAACTATAATGACAATTACATTACCAATTTTCTTTGAATACACACTAGTGATCAGCATTGCTACGAACAAAACCAATTCCTAAAACATAAGTATCAAATTTTTGGTACCACATTCTAGGTGATTGTTTCAGTCCATACAATGATTTCTTTAACTTACATACCAGATCCTCCTTTCCTGCAACAGTGAAACCTTCAGGCTGCCTCATATAGATTTCTTCCTCCAAATCTCCATGAAGGAATGCAGTTTTCACATCCATCTGTTCTATTTCAAGATCAAATGCAGCAGCCACAACTAACATAAATCTAATTGATGTTAGCTTTGCAACGGGAGAAAAAACTTCACCATAATCAATTCCTTCAACCTGGGAAAAACCTTTAGCAACCAGGCGAGCTTTATATTTCTCCACTTTACCTTCGACATTCTGCTTCTTCTTAAAGATCCACTTGCAACCTATTGCTTTCCTACCACTTGGTAATTTCACTAAATCCCATGTTCTGTTCTTTTTCAGGGACATCATTTCCTCATCCATGGCCTCTTCCCAATGGTTTGCCTCTCCAGAATTAACGACTTCTCTAAGCTGTTCTAGGATCTTCATCAATAATGAGATAGTACAAAAGAAGTAGGAAAAGCAGATGGACTGTACCTTTCAGGTTGCCTCCTTTCCCGTGTTGATCTCCTTACCACAGGTGTATGAACCTCTTCTTCATCCTCTTCCAGATCCTCACCTGTATGCTCCTCTTCCATATCCTCATCTGTATGCTCCTCTTCCAGATCCTCTATTGTCTGATAGTTTTCCATGAGATCAAATTGGACCGTTCCAGGTTCCTCTTCTGTAACTACCTTCCTGGAATCACTGATCATCTCCCTAAACACCACATCTCTACTATACACTTTACTTTTAGTTTTTGGATTCCAAAGCTTATATCCTTTAACACCATCTTTATAACCAATAAAGATACATTTAACGACCTTATTATCTAGCTTACTTCTTTTCTCCTTTGGAATATGCATGTATGCATCACAGCCAAAAACTCTGAGATGTGAAATAGATGGTTTCTTACCAAATAGAGCTTCAAATGGAGTTTGATCTGGCAATGCTGATGTAGGTGACCGATTTTGCAAGTAGCATGCTGCACTCACTACTTCTGCCCAGAATTCCTGTGCCAAACCTGCACCACTGAGCATACTTCTAGCCTTCTCCATCAGTGATCTGTTCAACCTCTCTGCAACTCCATTCTGTTGAGGTGTATATGGAGTAGTCTTATGTCTTGCAATACCACATTGCTTACAAAATTTCTCAAATATATTAGAACAATATTCCCCTCCATTATCAGACCTCAACACCTTAATCCTTTTATCAGTTTGATTCTCAACAAGTGCTTTAAATTCCTTAAATTTTTCAAACACTTCATCTTTGCTCTTAAGAAAGTAAATCCATGCATATCTTGAAAAATCATCAACAAAGGAAGCATAATACCGTGATTTTCCAAGAGACGGCATAGGAACAGGACCAAAAATATCACTTGGGATCAAATCTAGTACCCCACTAGATCTTGTGGCACCAGATGGAAAACTAACCCGATTCTGTTTACCATAAATACAATGTTCACAGAACTCGAAAGACATTGAGTAATTAGGGATACCATGAACCATACCTTTTGTGTACAGGGTACGCAATCCCTTTTCTCCAATATGTCCCATCCTTTGATGCCAGAGTGTTGAGCTTTTATCAGAATCAACCTCGGGAACAGTTGAGCTATTGCACTCATTTGTCATAGTGCTTCCCAATAGCTTATACAATGTTCCAATCCGAACTCCCCTTGCCAACACCATTGATCCACGAACCATTTTGCATGAATCCTTGCCAAAACCGACATTCACTGCTGCATCGGCCATTTTGCTTACCGAAATCAAATTTCTAGCAAGTCCCGAAATATGCATCACACCTGGTAGGGTCTTAACCCTACCATCCTACAGCAAAATTTTCACTCTTCCACGACCCATGATTCTGAGTGGTGAATCATCTCCCAATAGTACCTCCCCTCCATCATATCTTTCATATTCACTGAACCACCCTCTATGAGGAGTCATATGAAAAGAGGCACCAGTATCAATCAACCAATCATTTTTATCTGATCGTGTGGAGCACGATGAGCAGGATGCCAGATATACATCCCCTGCTTCATCAATGGATTTATTCATCTCTGTGGAAGTCGATTCATCAGAATTTTTTCCAGACTCAGCTTTCTTTGATCTGCAATCCTTCTTCATATGACCAGGCTTGCCACAATTCCAGCATTTTCTCTCAAACTTCCCCCGAGACTTGGATCTACCTTTAGACTTAGACCTATCACCATATCTAGATTTGTCCTTCTCCTTGGCACGCCCTCTCACTGTTAGGGCTTCCTTAGATGTGCCCTCCATGGCTTTTCTCCTCATATCCTCAGATAATAGAGATGCCACTATATCTTCAAACTTCAATGTGGATGAAGTTGTACTACCAATTGCTACTACTAAGTTATCCCATGAATCTGGTAAAGAGCATAACAAAGTAATGCATTTATCTTCCTCACTCAACTTAATTTCTATAGATGTTAGTTGACTTACCACTGTATTGAATGCATTCAGATGATCTGCAACCGAATCCCCGTCATGCATCCTAAGATTGTACAGTTTCTTTTTGAGGAATAATTTGTTCACTAGGGACTTCGATTGATACAAAGCCCCTAACCTCTCCCAGAGATCCTTTGTTGTAGCTTCTCCCGAAACATTGATGAGCACCGAATCTGCAAGACACAGTCGAATCAGACTCCTTGCTTTTCGATTCATCTTCTCCCAATCTTCATCGGAAGTACCCGTAGGTTTTGTTGTTTCTGAAATAGCAGCCCACTGATCTCTGTCCACGAGCATATCTTCCATCTTTAACTTCCATAGCTCAAAACTTTTGCCGTCAAATTTCTCGATCTCTATCCTTGAATGATTTCTTGACATTTTTCCTTCAAACTCCTTCTACGTAACTCCCACTCCAGAATAGGTTTCCTCTCACTCCTAGAAACCCTAGATCTTCTTCAAATGGATTTAAACCCTAGCAATAAAGGCGTCCCCCTATGGCTAATGACTTGGCTCTGATACCAAATGAAGAGAATTTACAGAAACATATTCTAGAAATAATGCAGAAATAATAACTAAGGAAATAATGACACCATTCAATGCACATATAACACACAAGATTTACCCTGGTTCACCCAATTTGGGCTAGTCCGAGCAAACAAGAGTCTATCCTCCTTGATATATTATTCTCTCTCTTGTCCCTAAAATGGGACATTACAATAATTATATAAGGAAACTCATACAACCCTAAACCACCAAGTGGTATTAGGGTACCGTGGATACAACACCGTGGGCTAAACCACCCACACCCACTAACCACCCACCAACCGTGGGAATCCGGGGGTCGCTCCAAAAGTAGCGATAAAAGTAGGTGAAAAGTAGCGATAAGAGAAAAAAAGGTTAAAAACAAAAATCAACCTTGGCCAAGCCAATGCCATAGAGGTCGGCCTCAAAATTAGGGCTTTAGAGAGTAAAAACCGTATTTTTTGTTGAATTCAATAAAGCCAAGAAAAAAAGGTAAAACAAGAGGAAAATAAAGGGTCCAATTTACACTTGACAATTTTGGATGCCTTATGAAGAATACAAGCTAATACTGAGAGGGGGGGTGAACAGTATAAGACCACTTTTTACTTTTCTTTCCAAATCAATATTAAGCAATGTGTAGATAGCAATATCAATAGCAGTAATCAAAGCAATGCACAAATCACCACACACAATAGAGACACCACAATTTACGTGGTTCACCCAATGTGGGCTACTCCACGGAGAAAATATTTCACTAAAATTTTCTCAATCAATCTCTTGGGAATCCTTCCCAATTACAATGTTTATGGACCTCTGTCCAAAGGAGACACCAATCCCCTAAATCAAGTTCGTGGATCTCTATCCATAGGAGAACTCCTTCTCCTCTGCTCTGGTTGGTGATCCTCTAGAAGACTACTACCTCCACTGCACTGGCTTGTGGATCTCTCTCCACTGAAGACTCTTGTCCCCACTCAGAAGACCTATCCTCACTACCCTGGCTGATGGATCTCTATCCACTAGAGACCTCTGTCCTCTTTGCTCTGTCACCTCCAAAGCTCTATCTCAAATCTGCACTAAACATAGTCCTTCGGTCTAGCACAAATCTGCTCAGCAAGTCCACACAGAACTTGCTCAAATATGCTCAACAAGTCCACACAGAACTTGCTCAAATTTGCTCAACAAGTCCACAAGAACTTGCTCAATTCTCAAAGCACAAAACTTGCTCAAATATCTCAACAAGTCCACATAAAACATGCTCAAATATGCTCAACAAGTCCACACAGAACTTGCTCAAATATGCTCAACAAGTCCACACAAAACTTGCTCAAATATGCTCAACAAGTCCACACATAACTTGCTCAAATCTGCTCAACAAGTCCACACAGAACTTGCTCAAATATGCTCAACAAGTCCACACAAAACTTGCTCAAATCTACTCAACAAGTCCACAAACTTGTCCAATCCCAAATAAGTCCACACAGAACTTATTCAAATCTGCTCAACAAGCTCACTCAGAACTTGTCCAATCTCATAGAAACATAAAGAGAATTGTTAGAGACTCAATATGTTCTACACTCAATGCTCAATCACTTTCTTAACTCAATTCAAAATATAGAATAGTTTGTTTTATGGAACTTGAACAATCACTTCACACACCCACTTGACTAGGCTCAACCAACTCTACTCAACCAATTACTCAAGAAACAACCCTTGCTCACAAACCCTAGTCCAAGCATGTAAACACCAACTCAAAATATTTCCAACAATGCTCAACCACAAATCTCACATAACAATGATACTCATGTTCTTTTCAAACCCTAGTTCAAGTTCTTTGCACAACCAATGTCTTCAACAACAATGCTTATACATCAATCTTCACATAACAATGATACTCATGTTCTTTTGCACAATACTAACTCAAGTTCTTCACACAACCAATGGCTTCAACAACAATGCTTATACATCAATCTTCACATAACAATGATACTCATGTTCTTTTGCACAATACTAACTCAAGTTCTTCACACAACCAATGGCTTCAACAACAATGCTTATAAAACAAGGTTTTAACAACAACTCTTTATTCCAGAAAACCTTGAAGCATGAACTCAACACTCTTGAAAAGGAAACCCTAATCAAGTCCTTTTCACTCCAAACTTATTTTTAGAAAACCAATCAATCAACTCAACTAAGGAAGAATTTGCCCATACCTTTTTGCTTGACAAGGTGTAGATCTCACAAATCTGTCACACTCACAATTACTTCTTTGCCAATCTCAATAAGGGTTAGAAGATAATAATTTCCTCAACACAACACAATACAAAATGATATCAAACAAAATACACCTTATCACTCCAACTTTAAAATAATATCCAATACCCTCATAATAATCTCTTTGGCAAAAATCCTTTTACAAATAAAATCAACACTCACTAAAATTCAAAACCTCTTATTACCTTATTACTCCAACTTAAAAAGAATATATCCTCTTTTATAAATCACAATTCAACACATAACAATTTGCTATTCACTCCTTATTTCTCCTAACCACTAATTTTATTGCCTAACTAAAAACCTTTTAAAAACCCCTTATAACTCCTAATAAAGGCTTTAATTAAAACTTTAGGCAATAAAAATTATTTTAAAAAATTACCTTTGCCTCTCAACGGGTTTCGAACCCTTGACCTTTGCCTCCGTGAACGCCCTAGCCACGGGCTCCTCAACCACGTGCGCTCAACGCACGTTGAGAGCTAAAAAGCTCTTTGCGCACTATATTCCTCCTGGCGCCTTAAACGACAAACACGAAAACTCAAACCTTTCCCTTTGCGCACGCACTCCTCGGGATTCGAACGTAGGTTCATCTCCCCACAAACGCCTTAGCAAAAACGTGCGCTGCCAATGGACCACCGTGTCCAACTTGTCTTGGGCACCAACCTTACTCCGCTATAACCCTTGCGCATAAGACAAAAAGTCATTCGTCTTCTTCCTCACCCAAAACTTTGAATCGCACATGCAATTTACTTTGTCGCATTAATTAAATTCGATGAGGGATAATTTGCAAGGTCTTTTGGCCTCCCTTTTATACACGAAGCTGCCATTGTCTTCAAACGTCGGTGCTCCAAATTTTTTGATGACGTCGGTGCATTTAACCTTTGTAATTTATAAATGATTTAAATTCCAAGGAATTTAAATTTTATAAATTATAATTATAACCTTTGGCTTTTAAGGCCTTCTCTTATTGCACAACTTTGTATTGATGATATTTATTTATAAAATTTAAATTCCTTTTGAATTTAAATATTTTATAAAATAAATATTAGACCTCCTTTGAACTTTGCAATAGGCCTCCTTGGGTATTTATGAAAACCCTTTTTAACTTATGCTCTCATATAATATTAAAATATTATGGAGCCCTTTTGCCTTTAACTTCTGCATTGTTGAAGCTTCTTCCTGGATATTAGTGACACCTTTGACGACTTTATTTCTTGTCGAATTCCTTGACATTAATGATGACTTCATTTGGTGACATCAATGACAACTTTTGACTTAGGGACTCAAAATGTCCAACAATCTCCCCCTTTGTCATTGATGGCAACCCAACTTCTTTTTACCGAAAACTTGACCTTTCTTTTATTCTGCTCCCCTGGGACATTGCTCCCCTGGCTCAAAGCTCTCTCAATTATCAAGTCTCTCCCCCTTACTCAAATCTCTCCCCCTTTGACATCAATGGCAAAGGGTCACCTTTGGGGCTCGGGGCTAAGGATGAGCCTCTTAGCTTAGCCCCTCCCCCACCTTCTATTGAGGTGGTTAATTCTAGGGTGGGAGTATTTCTACTCCCAGAAGGCATTGTTCTTTGCCTTTATCCTCTTCTCTTCTTTTCTGAGTTTTTTGATTCCTCTGACTATTTCTATCCATGTCCATGTTCCTGTCCATGTCAACATTCATGTTCCTATTCCTATTCCTATTCATATCCATGTTCTTGTTCCTGTTTCACATTCATTGTTCCTATTCTTTCCTCTTCTCTTCTTTTCACATTCATGTTCCTATTCTTATTCATACCTATTTCTTGAATATCTGCTCTACACCACTTTGTTGTGTGACCATCATTATTGCACTTATAACACTTAATGTTATTATTCCTTGGAGGTGCAAATGTCTTAGGATTTCTTCTAGTGAAGCCATATCCTCTTCTATCATGAACCCTGCAATTCATTGCCTTGTGACCAAACTGATTACATGAGTAGCAATACCCATGAAAAAGTTATATGTTCCCAATATCTTATCTTACATGTGTCCTGCAT
The DNA here is from genome assembly GCA_028583015.1 of Wollemia nobilis. Classification (NCBI taxonomy): domain Eukaryota; kingdom Viridiplantae; phylum Streptophyta; class Pinopsida; order Araucariales; family Araucariaceae; genus Wollemia; species Wollemia nobilis. Next base: position 286,312 of record JAQPPZ010004643.1, read on the forward strand.
TGTGAAGCCATGTGCCCAAACTTGTGACATGAAAAGCATCTTCCATTGAAGCTTCCTTGTCTTGACCTCATTGGTCTCCTATTCTGATTGTTGTTCCATCTGTATCTTCTTTGTGCATTGTTCCTATTTTTTTTGAACTCTCTATTGTCCAACTCATCCTCTGATGTCTCACTTTCTTTCACACTATCTTCTTCTGAAGTATCTTCATCTGAAGTTTCTTCTCCTCCAAAACTTGAAGTTGACTCTCCTTCCCATTTCTTTTGAACCTGTTCAAATCCAAGACCTATTTTGTTTGTTGACCTTCTTTGTACCTTGACTATCTTATCCATAATCTTTGAGCTATTCTTGAATCCTTTCATCTTGATCTTGGAGTCCTCTAAATATTCTTTTAGTAGTGCCACTTCTTGTGCTAACTTCTCACATTCCAAGATTTTTGCTTCTAACTTATCTTTGAACCTTTTTGCCTTAGCCTTTGATTTTTCTAAATCCTCTATGAGCAATCTTCTCTCTTCATCACATTCTTGAAACTGAATTTCAAGTTTAGAGTGTTGCTTCCTTACCTTATTTACTGTGTCAAGGGCATAGATAAGTTCTCCCTTTAGATCATAACCATCCTTTTCTGAATATTCCTCTATTTTTTTACCTTTGTCCATATCTCTGTTTTCTTTTGGCTTGTCTTCTATAGGATCACTTACTTCTTCTTCTAAAGCCATTAGAAGATTTTCATCTAGTCCTTCAAGTGCATTCTCATATTCATCATCACTGAAACTATAACCATCCCTTGTACAATCATCTTCAAGATGTCCAAAGTTACCACATCTAAAACACTTGAGAATAACTGGAGTCTTTTTCTTAATTGGTTCTTTTTCTTCAATCATAAATAGGACTTCATCTTTATCATTGTCTGAAAAACTAGCATCACTATCACTTGAATACTTACTTGCATTATCCGCATAGTAGCTTCTCTTTTGCCTTTGAAAGAACTTCTTTCCTTGTCTGCTTTGTCCATCCTTGCTTTTCTTCTGATGCTTATCCTGCCTATATATTTTTGATTCCTTGTTCCTGTGATCCTATTTTTCTTCACCATTGTTGTTCTTGGGTTCTTGACAATCTATTGCAAAATATCCATACTTTCCACAATTGAAACATTTAACAGATATTTTATCTCTAGATCTTCTATAGTCCTTATCTCTTCTACCATAGTTAGCTTCTTCATCACTAGATGACTCATTGCTTGATTCTGACTTCTTACCCTTTGTCTTATTGGTTGCTTTGAATGTTGCTTCCTTCTGGGACATAGGATCTTTTGTTCTTATCTCAAATATTGTGAGCATACCAAGCAACTTATCTCTTGTCAAAGTATCACCATCTATTGATACTTCTATAGCAGAAACCTATTCACTGAATCTATTTGGAAGAGATCTTAAGACTTTATCACAAACATCAGATTCATCAATCTTCATACCAAGTCCTCGCATATTATTAACAACCTCATCAATTCGAATTAGGTAAGCACTAATATTTTCCTCTTCGTTCATTCTTAATTCTTCAAGTTGTCTTTTGAGGTTTCGACTCTTTGCTTTCTTGACACTTTTATCTCCTTCATATATATTTTGCAATTTATCCCACATCTCTTTTGTAGTTTGACAATGCATAACTTTCATAGACTCTGTTCTACGCAAACCTCTCACAAGTGCATTCATTGCTTTTGAATTATAGTGTTGTAGAAGCTTACCTTCCTTATCTGTAGGAGGATTGATTAAGGGATCATATCCAAATTCCACTGAATCCCAAATTTCATTGCCAAGTGCCATCAGGTAGATCTTCATCATCATACTCCAATACATATAGTCACTTCCATAAAAAATTGGTGCTGAATTATTTGAGGACACTTCCTTAGGATCCATTGTGTTCTTGTTAGCCTTTCCTTCAAGCTGTTAAACTCTTCTGAAGGAACCCACTCTGATACCAATTGAAGAACACAAGCTTATACTGAGAGGGGGGTGAACAGTATAAGACCACTTTTTACTTTTCTTTCCAAATCAATATTAAGCAATGTGTAGATAGCAATATCAATAGCAGTAATCAAAGCAATGCACAAATCACCACACACAATAGAGACACCATAATTTACATGGTTCACCCAATGTGGGCTACTCCATGGAGAAAATATTTCACTAAAATTTTCTCAATCAATCTCTTGGGAATCCTTCCCAATTACAATGTTTATGGACCTCTATCCAAAGGAGACACCAATCCCCTAAATCAAGTTCATGGATCTCTATCCATAGGAGAACTCCTTCTCCTCTGCTCTAGTTGGTGATCCTCTAGAAGACTACTACCTCCACTACACTAGCTTGTGGATCTCTCTCCACTGAAGACTCTTGTCCCCACTCAGAAGACCTATCCTCACTACCCTGGCTGATGGATCTCTATCCACTAGAGACCTCTGTCCTCTCTACTCTATCACCTCCAAAGCTCTATCTCAAATCTACACTAAACATAGTCCTTTAGTCTAGCACAAATCTTCTCAACAAGTCCACACAGAACTTGCTCAAATCTACTCAACAAGTCCACACAGAACTTGCTCAAATATGCTCAACAAGTCCACACAAAACTTGCTCAAATATGCTCAACAAGTCCACATAGAACTTGCTCAAATATGCTCAACAAGTCCACACATAACTTGCTCAAATATGCTCAACAAGTCCACATAGAACTTGCTCAAATCTGCTCAACAAGTCCACACAAGAACTTGCTCAAATTCCACCACCAATCTCAACAAGTCCACACAGAACTTGCTCATATCTTCTCAACAAGTCCACATAGAACTTGTCAATCTCTCAACAAGTCCACATAGAACTTCTCAATTCTCAACAAGTCCACATAAACTTTCACTCATCCTTAACCTCAATAAGTCCACAAATAAACTTATTCAAATCTACTCAACAAGCTCACTCAAAACTTGTCCAATCTCATAGAAACATAAAGAGAATTGTTAGAGACTCAATATGTTCTACACTCAATGCTCAATCACTTTCTTAACTCAATTCAGAATATAGAATAGTTTGTTTTATGGAACTTGAACAATCACTTCACACACCCACTTGACTAGGCTCAATCAACTCTACTCAACCAATTACTCAAGAAACAACCCTTGCTCACAAACCCTAGTCCAAGCATGTAAACACCAACTCAAAATATTTCCAATAATGCTCAACCACAAATCTCACATAACAATGATACTCATGTTCTTTTCAAACCCTAGTTCAAGTTCTTTGCACAACCAATGTCTTCAACAACAATGCTTATACATCAATCTTCACATAACAATGATACTCATGTTCTTTTGCACAATACTAACTCAAGTTCTTCACACAACCAATGGCTTCAACAACAATGCTTATACATCAATCTTCACATAACAATGATACTCATGTTCTTTTGCACAATACTAACTCAAGTTCTTCACACAACCAATGGCTTCAACAACAATGCTTATAAAACAAGGTTTTAATAACAACTCTTTATTCCAGAAAACCTTGAAGCATGAACTCAACACTCTTGAAAAGGAAACCCTAATCAAGTCCTTTTCACTCCAAACTTATTTTTAGAAAACCAATCAATCAACTCAACTAAGGAAGAATTTGCCCATACCTTTTTGCTTGACAAGGTGTAGATCTCACAAATCTGTCACACTCACAATTACTTCTTTGCCAATCTCAATAAGGGTTAGAAGATAATAATTTCCTCAACACAACACAATACAAAATGATATCAAACAAAATACACCTTATCACTCCAACTTTAAAATAATATCCAATACCCTCATAATAATCTCTTTGGCAAAAATCCCTTTACAAATAAAATCAACACTCACTAAAATTCAAAACCTCTTATTACCTTATTACTCCAACTTAAAAAGAATATATCCTCTTTTATAAATCACAATTCAACACATAACAATTTGCTATTCACTCCTTATTTCTCCTAACCACTAATTTTATTGCCTAACTAAAAACCTTTTAAAAACCCCTTATAACTCCTAATAAAGGCTTTAATTAAAACTTTAGGCAATAAAAATTATTTTAAAAAATTACCTTTGCCTCTCAACGGGTTTCGAACCCTTGACCTTTGCCTCCATGAACGCCCTAGCCACAGGCTCCTCAACCACGTGCACTCAACACACGTTGAGAGCTAAAAAGCTCTTTGCGCACTATATTCCTCCTGGCGCCTTAAACGACAAACACGAAAACTCAAACCTTTCCCTTTGCGCACGCACTCCTCGGGATTCGAACGTAGGTTCGTCTCCCCACAAACGCCTTAGAAAAAACGTGCGCTGCCAATGGACCACCGTGTCCAACTTGTCTTGGGCACCAACCTTACTTCGCTATAACCCTTGCGCATAAGACGAAAAGTCGTTCGTCTTCTTCCTCACCCAAAACTTCGAATCGCACATGCAATTTACTTTGTCGCATTAATTAAATTCGATGAGGGATAATTTGCAAGGTCTTTTGGCCTCCCTTTTATACACGAAGCTGCCATTGTCTTCAAACGTCGGTGCTCCAAATTTTTTGATGACGTCGACGCATTTAACCTTTGTAATTTATAAATGATTTAAATTCCAAGGAATTTAAATTTTATAAATTATAATTATAACCTTTGGCTTTTAAGGCCTTCTCTTATTGCACAACTTTGTATTGATGATATTTATTTATAAAATTTAAATTCCTTTTGAATTTAAATATTTTATAAAATAAATATTAGACCTCCTTTGAACTTTGCAATAGGCCTCCTTGGGTATTTATGAAAACCCTTTTTAACTTATGCTCTCATATAATATTAAAATATATTTTTTTGGTAAATAAAAGTCTTCATTAATTACCGGGTTTTGCAGGTTAACCCAAAACCTATTACAATATCCAGCCTTCTACTGAGATTGTAGATCCTAGTCATCCTTGAAACTTTCTTACCAGAACTTGTGTTGAATCCCCTACAACACCTTACTAACAAGGCACACCCATACCTAAACATAACTGTAAACATTACTTACATTGATAGGAAATTGAAGTTTGGAAAACCTGTTGCTTGCCCATTTCCTATTCTCTGTCGGAATCCTCCAAGGCTTACACCCTGTTACCTTCATTTCTAATTTGGTATGATTTAGAGGGAAACCTCATATTTATTACCAACTCCATGGGGAAAGAACACCCATTCATATTTCTCCTTAACGGGTAGGTTTCTTTTCATGACTAATAATGTTTTCCACTTCACATGGAACACCTATGTTGGCTAATTTTTCAGCTGACCTATTGGCCTCATGGTACATGTGATGAGCCCTCCTATTCTGTCTTGCCAAAAAAAGGATCCTCACTTCATGGATGACTCCCTCGATTCTCCATGGAGGTTTTTTTCCATTGGTTAACAGGTTGATGATGTTCATCGAATCACCTTCAATAATCAAGTTACCTTGAGTTGCTTGGGCTACTTGCAACCCTCTCCAAAGGGCTCTAGCTTCTACTTCGTTATTAGTTTTGATTCCCAATGGTTCAACGAAGGCCTTGACCAGATTTTCTTGATGATCCCTGATTATTCCTCCAGCTCCAGCTCTTCTTGGGTTCTCCTTGGCTGCACCATCAAGATTTAGTTTAAACCAACCATGGGGGGTGGCTCCCAAGAAATCCCATTTTTGGGATTGGGCAAAGGAATGGAAGGTTTGTCCTCAATACCTAAGGCCCGAGCTAATTGTTTTTCTTGGGGAGGAATTGAGTGGTTCTCATCCACTAAGGTGCTAAGGTTTTCTTTTGCAAAGACAATAATCCTGTTGAGGATGGTTTTTGGGTTGTGAAGGGTATCCTTAAAGGCTCTATGGTTCTTTTCTAGCCAAATCTGCCAGAGAAAATGATGCCAACATATTTTCCATAGGTACTTAAGTTTTAGGCTAACAAAGGGTTGAGGCCATTGATGGAACACTTCGGATATAAGAGCAAACTTAACCCACGAGATCCTAAAGGCTTGGAAAATTTCATCCAGGATGGACTCCGCTATCGAAAACTCTAGAAACAAGTGTTGGGTTGTCTCCCATCCTGCCCTGCACATGTAGCAACGGTTAGCAATAACCATACCTTTGGATAACATATTGTCCATTGTGAGGATTTTTCCTTGAATCACTAGCCATGAAAAAAATGATATTTTAGGAATTAAGCATTTGATTCAAACCAAACTCGGTTGAAATTGTTGACCTTCTACATTGAGAAGAAAATTATAGGCATACTTAACTATGAAGTCACCACTTTCAGTCTCAGTCCAAACAATGTGATATTCATCCTCTCCAGAGGGAATAATTTGTTGAGTTAAAATGTTATAAAGCTCTTCAGACTCCGCTTCAAAACCCTATACTCTGATGTGTTTCCACCGGTTGATATTTATATCCTGCCACATATAATTTGCAACCTTATTCCCAATATGATGCTCCATATGCTCTTGAATCCTAGCCAAACGAGGGTTCTGGGATAACTCCTCAGCTCTCACCCATCGATCCTTCCAAAAGTCTATTGTTTACCCATTTCCTAGAATCCATCTAAGACCTTTCTTGACAAGATCCCTACTCATGAGGATTACCTTCCAAAAAGCAGACCCCTTGCTTGCTATGTTGTCATTAAGGAAGTTCACGCCTTGGAGGTATTTCCTCCTAACTATGGTAGTCCATTCATTATCGACCTTAGTCAATAATTGCCATGCTTGTTTGGCTAACAGAGTTGTATTGAGATGAGAAACTCTCCTCAATCCTAACCCCCCATCAGCTTTAGGTTTGCAAACCTTTTTCCAACCTACTAAATGGATCCTTTTCTTTTCCTCAGTCCCTGACCAGAGAATTTTTTTTTGAAGCTGCTCAATTTTGTGATACACCTTGCTGGGAGCTCTGAAAACTAATAGGAAGTAAATAGGTATACTTTAAAGTAAAGCCATAGTTAAAACTGCTTTGTCTGCTTGAGATAATAGATGTCCTTTCCAACCTACTAGCTTTTTTTGGATCCTCTCCAGAACTATGTTCCACATTGATCCTTTAGGTTTCCCCATAAACAAGGGAAGACCTAAATAGGAGGTGGGAAGGAATGCAATCTGACATTCCATGATCCTTCCTATGTTGTTTTGCCTAAGAATGGGGGTATTGATGAAATAAAGTTTACTCTTATCAAAATTCACTTTCTGTCCAGCCGCTTCTTCATATATTATGAGAATATTTTTAATCCTTCTTGCCTCAACCATAGAACCCAAAGTCAGTAGCAATGTATCATCAACAAATTGTTGATGTGTCATCGGGGTAGTTAGCGACGTGGCCTTGATACCAGATATGAGTCCAGCTACCATTGTTGCCTTAATGGTTCTTCCCAAGGCCTCAGCTACGATGATGAACAACATAGGACTTATGGGATCTCCTTGAATTAGACCACATTTGCTTTGAAAAAAACCTGTAGTAGCCCATTAAGCAAAACTAAAAAAAAAGGCTTAGAAATACACTCTCTTATTAACTTGACCCATTTCATGTTGAAGCCAAATTTTAATAAAACTGCCTCTAGGAATTCCCAATTTATCCTGTCATAAGCTTTGTTCATGTCTAACTTTAAAGCCATGACTGCTTTTTGGTCTGAGTGGTTGTATGAAGAGCCTCATGAATAGTAATAACTCCATCTAAGATTGATCTTCCTTGTACAAAACTTCCTTGACTTGGATCAATGATAACCGGTAGAAATTTCTTCAAACGGTTGGCTAAAACTTTGGATAGAATTTTATAGGATATAATATTAAAATATTATGGAGCCCTTTTACCTTTAATTTTTGCACTGTTGAAGCTTCTTCCTGGATATTAGTGACACCTTTGACGACTTTATTTCTTTTCAAATTCCTTGACATTAATGATGACTTCATTTGGTGACATCAATGACAACTTTTGACTTAGGGACTCAAAATGTCCAACACCTTCCTTAGGGATCCTAAGGAAAAGTGACTCATTTGGATGGGTCAATTTTTTATGTCTACAATCATATATATATATATATATATATATATATATATATATATATATACCCTTATTTTATTTTATTATATAATTTTTTTTTATATACATAGGGGAGTTGGTTACATCCACACTATTTTTAGTAACTACCAAGTGCAAGGTTCAAACCACATAAGCTACTCCCAATAAGCCTATATCATCTCATTATTGTTGACCCGACGTGAGGGGGACCATCAGTCGCTTGGGATTCGTAACATTGTTTTTGGTTTAGCACACACTCAAAGGATTCGGATCAGACTACTACCTTTGCAAAAGGTAAGGTTTGAACCTAGGTCTTTTCTTGGTAAGTGTCTAGCCAGACAAACAACTATCAATCCACCTAGTCCTTGAGGGTATTTTATTATATAATTATTAAAAAATATTATGTTAAATATTATGTTTAAAATTATTTTAAGTATGAATATCAAACTATTATGTTTTTTCAATGACTTTAAATAGGTTTTTATGAGGGGTCATGGTCCCCTCATAATGAGTGGGGTTTGAACCTTGTACCTCTCAAAAAGTGGTGTTTTTTTCAATAAGTTTACACAGGTTTTTATGAGGGGTCCTAGTCTCCTCATAATGAGTGGGGTTTGAACCGTGTACCTCTCAAAAAGTGGGGTTTGAACCTTGTACCTCTCAAAAAAGTGGGTTTTAAACCTTGTACCTCTCAAAAAGATACCAAAATCCTTACCACTACAATAAACTTATAGCTTTATTATACTATTATGTTATATATTATGTTTAAAATACTTTTAAATATATATATATATTAATGTTGGCATAATTTTCGTAACCTTGGATCGCATCCAAAACACATTCTAAATGATTAGATATATGTATCACCCAAATGATACATAAGACACAATAGGATACATTTAACAATAGATAAAATAGTTTTAACATGTTAAAACATGTATCCTATATACGATATATTGTATTCTAATATATTTAGATCATGTTCATAACCCACCAATAGCCTTCAGGTCTACCTCCTACCACATATCCTTAATTTAAAAAAAGTCTACCTCAAGTATAGCAACCATGCTTTAAATAATTAAATAAATAAACCAACCCATACAACCCTAAACTATACCCTATTATATCAAAATTTCATTCTCCTACTCCACTAAACTAAACACCAGTACTATACATTTAAGCTTAACCCTTTTTGATAGACTCTTGGACCTCTTCCATCGATTGAGATAGACTATGTGATATGGTCCCCACCTCCAAGTGGGTGGGTTGAGATTAATTTTGATGGAGCCTCTAAAGGGAACCCTGGTTTTGCAAGGACCTACAAAGTAATAAAAAATGAGAGAGATGACCCAGAGCGGGTGTCCATTGGATTCCTCCCCCAAGTGAGAGGCTAAAACTTAATTTGATGGTGCCTCCAAAGGAAACCTAGGGGATGCTAGTGTAGGTGGCCTAGTCAGAGATAGCAGTGGTCAAGTTATTATGGCTTATGCTAAGTATATAGGGTACCAAAAAAAATATTTTTTTGAAGGTCATGCATTGTGGAGAGGGCTAGATATTCTCAAGGATTATAAAGGTAACATTTTTATTGAGGGAGATTATTTGAACATTATAAATACTCTTAAAAACAACAGGGTGTCCTCTTGGAATTTCAAAACTATTGTTCAGGAAATTAAGAAGATGTCCCAAATTTTCAATGATATCTTTATCAACCATGTGTACATTGAAGCTAACAAACCTGCATATATTCTTGCTAATTGGGGAGCTACCCATAAATCTTTGTCCATTTGGAAAGAAATCTTTCCCCAAGAAGTTTTAAATGTTGCTATAACGATTTGGTTTGAAAGTTATGGTCACAGGTTTTGGTGGTTCAACTTATCCAATGCTGACTCTACCCTTTTTAGCATGATGTGTTTCTTTGGTTCCAGTTCTAATGGTGAAATTTTTCTTATTATCGTGACTCTCTACCTTGCTATCAGTGCTGGAATTTGGTTCTCCTATTTCCCTTTCATGAAGTATTCAATGTCCCAAGATAGGTCCTGTCAGTGGGTTTACCTCGTGGTTATCTTTTCCAAGCATGTCAAGTCCATAAGTAGGTCTAGGCTATGCAATTGGATGTTATCAAACAATGTCAATATGTGTCAAGTCTTGAGATGCTTAATTTTATGTCTTATGGATTTTGAGATTCATTATTTCAGTTATTTGGCACTCCCAATCCTATCCCAGCTCTATCATGTGCAAATTTTATCCTGTGCCATGTTTATTTTTTCAATTTTGGTTTCCTATGGAGAATTATTACGTGGTCTGCCAATCACACCAACTCAGCTTCTAGAAAGGGCGTCTATTGTACCAAAAAAACTATATTTACATCCTTGGTTTGTGTCAGTTCATTTTCATCTGGTTTTGTTTTTCGTTGTGTGTCCTAGGGAGTAAGAAGCTTCTGTGGTCTTCATTTCTCCTCAGTCTTGCCAATATGACCCTACTTGAGCCATCTACCCTTCAGCTTGATCCCCTATCTCACACCTTTCTGGAAGTTCATGGTCTCATTCTATTTCTAAGCAATTTCAAAGGGTCTAAGTAAGATATCATTGAAGCCTTTGTCATTTCATAAAAAAATGCTTATGTTGTTGTGTGTAACCTCTATTTTAGAGTTACTATTTAGCTGATGGCTAAGGTGATAGAACTACCAACGAAAGGGCGAGCAGTGTGAAGATATCATCATATTTGGGAACTTGAGCTCTAGGGTTTCCCAAATTATTCAAATATTTTCAAGTGGAAGGGTGCTGCTATTGATCATGAGTCACTGCCTATGCCCTTTCCCATGGTGTCTAGTATAGTTTTTATGGATATTTTGTGAGCTTCTCCTATGCAATTTTTTGTCATAACTCCTTTACAGGTTTTTCAAATAGTTACTTCTCTTAAGAAACCCCTATGTGGACATTGCTCAAATTGCATTTTTTGTTTTTCTGATGTAAGGTATCCATCCAACCTTCTTTGCTGTTGTTTGGACCTTTTTCTTTAGGTTTTTACTGGCCAATATGTAGGCATGTGTCATATTATGCTATTGTTTTAGCTACCAGTTTATGTACTTGGTTTTGGGGCCCATTTAAACCCCACACTTAATCAATTTTACCTACTAAAAAAATGAGAGAGACAAATTAATTTTAGCTCATGTAGAATTTCTCTCTTCCCAAACCTCCCATTTTGTGGAGGCTAGGGCCTTGCTCCAAGGTATATTGATTGAATATTTGGGTCTCCAAAAAATTATTGTGGAAGGAGATTCATTAAATATAATTAACTTAATCAAATTCTCTAGACCCCCAAGCTAGAACATCTCAAATTTGGTTAAGGATACATCTCATATTTAGATGAATGTGATAAATATCTTGAATAGGGTTATGCATAAGGGGTTGGAGCCAAATTCAAGAAGGAAAATTTGGTAAGGAGTGCCAAATCTGAGAAGAAGAATTTGGCAAGGAGTACCAAATCCAAGAAGAAGAATCCAGTGAAGGCCTCAAGACATTCAAAATATTGAGAAGAAGATCCTACTTGAAGTTAGAATTTGATAAGAAGACTTGAAAATAGAAGAAGCTCACCAAATATAGGAGATTTGAAGATTACCTCTCACAACAAGAAGGCACCGCTTCAGAGACAAATACTTCTCTAAATCTACAATAAGAGGAGACCACAAGAGGAGAACAAGCCACCAAATCTTAATCTTGTGAAAGAAAGTTTGATATCATATTTTGGTGAAGAAGGATTTGTTCAGGACAGTCTACAAAAAGCTGGAAGATCCTACTCAAAGCAATAACTTGGTGATATTAGACACCAAGATTCACATCCTCTATAGAAGTTGAAAAAGAACTACAAATTTTTTAAAAAGGTAAGCAAATTTTGGTGCAAATAAACTTGTTAATAAGATTACTTATCAGATTTGTTATAGCAACTTAATTTAGATTAAAGTTGCAAGAAGAAGAAAAATTGAATTACAGTCTTCAAAAAGTACAAAAAGAGAAGTTTTGTTTAAGATTCATTTGCACATTAATTAGGATTTGATTAGATTTCAGTATTACATCTATCAACTACCTATCATCTACTTTGGAAAAAGAAAAATAAGACTAAGTCCTACAATATTGATTGTAGTGAAATTGTAGAATAACTCTTGAAGATTTATTTTAGATTTTTCTTGATTAGTTGCAGTAAATTGATTAAGTGCATTCGTTTGAGATTTGATTGGAGTGATAAGATGAAATTGTTAGTGCATTAAAATAATGTTTATTAGATTCATTTGCCTATTCTATTACTCTCCAAAATTATTGTTTGTCTTCTTAAGAAGGGCACAAAATAAGAAATTATCAAAGTGTCTAAAGACACTATTAGTGCACAAAATTTATAATACTTAGTGGCCAAGTAAAGCCACCAAAATAAGTTAGTACAATCCAAATAGCAACTAAATAAAGGTAAAAAAAGAATCTTCAAATATTGAGACTTAGTGAGTCTCAAATCCAAAGCATTACAGGGTTAACTTACATGGTACAAAGGACAGAAAATTACAGCTACAAAGAAGCTTCTATCTACATCATTAAGGGCTTGGATTTATCGTCAAAGTATCCAAGAAAAAAGGGTAAGTATTCTAGCCAAAGAGACATCCTCAAAACCCCCATATTTGCATTCAAAAATATTCTACAAAACTAAAATTTCAAAACTGTAAAAGAGTGCAAGAAAAGGTGCAATAAATAAAGTTTTATATACATATAAGGTTACATGGTATTGCACTTCTACAATACATTATACGCAGGAAGAGAGCAGATTTTAAGGTGCCTCAAAAGGCACAATATCTACAAGGTAAGCCAACCAAGGAAGGCTGAATGTTAGCACTCTTCTTCCATAGCAAAAGGAGCCACTCAAAGGGCTCACTCTCCACATATCTTGGATGGACGAACCTACAAAATCAAAGCCCACATAATACTATTATCAAGCTGCATTTACGTAGACAAAAAGAGTGCTCATCTACAAACAACCCTTGAAAAATTAAAACTCTCTTATTTAGAGCTTGAGAATTTACGAAAATATACACTTCTCATCTCAATTGAGATGCTATAGCTAGAAACCTACATCATTTTACATAAAATGTCTGAATTCTTGATTTTCATTTTTTGGATCTTTTCAATTTTCTATATGAATACCAAAACTTCACATCTACTATCTATCTTAGTAGAGTTCCAAAATATTGCACTATCATAGTCTACTTTACCAAATTTGGATTGCTAGTTTCCTTCAGTCATCCATTTTGACTATTTTTCTTCTGTAGCATAGGTTCTTCCTCCTGTAGAGTGGCAAGATCTGAGAATGCATTTTTGCACTTCAATCTCCTAAGGTAATATCTAGTTGTAACACATTTTGTAGGATCTTCATTTTTAGAAAACTAATTGTCACCAATTGTTTCATAATTAGCTTCAAGAATACCATCTGAGGTGCTAATATTTTCCATGGAACCATCTGGATGGTCTTTAGTAACTGTTTGGCTTTCATCAATGATCTGCTTCAAATTCTCCTTTTGGAGTTGAGTCTTCTATTGCTTTCCTGATTCTTACTGGATAATTGGTGCCTCTAGAATATGAGCTTCTTTATTTTAAACTAGGACATTTGAAGATATTGAATCATTCATATGCAAGGCCTTCTCCACCATGGAGGAATCAAAGCATGATCGGATGTTTGGACATCTCTTCTTCATGTGGCCATATTGTTGACAATCATAACATCTTAGGCAAAAGTTTTCATATTCAATATTTTGGATTCATTCCCCTTTTCTTGAGGAGATAGTAATGGATTGAGGTCCAAAAACTGAAACATCCATCCAAACAACCAATCTTTCTTTACTCATATTAATTTTACTGGATAAATTTTCCTTTGTTTGGGTATCCATATACTGGAATGCACCATTGACATTACCAGTTTTGGTGAATATCTTCTCTCCCCAAAACTCCACAGGAAGAGCATAAAGATTCACCCAGACTGGGAAGCCATTAACTTCTTCTGTAAAGGGGTTGAAACTAGGAGTCCAAGGTCTTATATAGACACCCCTTTGTCTAAAAAAATAATTATATCTATAGTCCATTACCTCATATCTATCCACTAAATTAGAAAAGGAAACATAAAATAATTTTTTGGGTAGGAGAGTTACTTGGAATTCTATACTCCACCAAATTTTAATGTATCCTTTGAGCTCCTCCAATCTTGGTCTTTTGCCCTTGAGTTTGCAGATAATTGTACGGACTTCATAATCAATCAGATCCAACCCAAATTCATCCTTTGAAATCTTGATAGAGGGCAAAGTTTCATCCACCCAAGAACCCAAAGATCCTTCAAAGATATTTCTTCTAACCGAGGGTAAGGTTTACACATGATGGACGGTTTATCCAACCTACATCGTGGTTGCTGGTGCTTCTTATAATCCTTTGGTTTCTCGTGAACTTTGCCCTTGCACGCCTCTACATCTCCGCAGGAGCCTTCCTTCCCATGTCCATTTTTGTGCTTGTCATAGCCTCTGCATTTGCCATAGCTCATCGCATGATGCCCATGTCCATTGTTGTGCTCGTCGTAGCCTCTGCATTTATCGTAGGTCATCGCATGCTGCCCATGTCCATTATTGTGTTGGCCGCAACCTTATGTTAGATATTATGTTTAAAATAATTTTAAATATACATATCAAATTGTTATTTTTTCAATGAGTTTACATAGGTTTTTATGAGGGGTCCTGGTCCCTTTATACTTATGAGGGGTCTTGGTCCCCTCATACTAAGTGGGGTTTGAACCTTGTACCTTTCAAAGAAAGGCCAAAGTCCTTACCACTACAATAAGCTTGTAGCTTTACCAAACTGTTATGTTAAATATTATGTTTAAAATACTTTTAAATATACATATTAATGTTCGTACAATGTTCGTAACGTTGGCTCGCATCCAAAACACATGCTAAATACTTATATGTATTATTGCATGCTCCCATGTCCATTGTTGTATTATCGTAACCTTCTAAAAACTGCTATGCTAAATATTATAATTACACATACCAAATTGTTATGTTTTTCTATACTAAGTGAGGTTTGAACCTTACACCTTTCAAAAAACAAATCAAAATCCTTACCACTACAATAAACTTACAACTTTATTAAACTATTATGTTTACACTACTATATTAATGTTCGTACAATGTTGGCTGGCATCCAAAACACATGCTAAATGCTTAGATATATGTATCACCCAAATTATACATTAGACACAATAGGGTACATTTAACAATACATAAAATAGTTTTAACATGTTTAGATGTATACTATATATTGTATTCTAATACATTTAGATCATGTTCATAACCCACCGTAGCCTTCAGGTCTACCTCCTGCCACATATCCTTAATTTAAAAAAGTCTACCTCAAGTATAGCAACCTTGCTTTAAATAATTAAATAAATAAACCAACCCGTACAACCCTAAACTATGCCATGTTATATCAAACTTTTATTCTTCTACTCCACTAAACTAAACACTAAATAGTACTATACCTTTAAACTTAAACCTTTTCTGATACTTTAATACTTTAATATTTAATATCTGCAGATACAACTACTAACTTTTTGTAATACTTTACACTTAAAAATACAATCACTAACCGGAAGTAATACCTTTGCACACGAAATAGAACTGCAATTCTACAGTACTTTATTTATTTTTAAGCTTGATACATCTGCATCTAAACAACCGAAAGTGAAACATGACCTATTGTGCACCTTCTTATTCAGATGTCTTAAAGCAACATGCATAATGACTTTCACCCACGGCCAAAAGAATATAATCGGCAAAGAATAAATGAAAACTAAATGATATAGCACCAAATAAAGAAAATTCTAGCTTAGACCAATCAGTCAGTTTGCAAAGAATAAATGAAAACTAAATGATGATCTAGGACCAAATAAAGAAAATTCTAGCTTAGACCAATCAGTCAGTTTGCAAAGAATAAATGAAAACTAAATGATCTAGCACCAAATAAAGAAAATTCTAGCTTAGACCAATCAGTCAGTTTGTTCCTTTGTGCAAATGGATAATATCAACTCTATCTTTGGGAAGATTCAAACCGCACACCAGACATTTACATATAGCTATGTAGATTAAAATAGATGATATAAAACTTCGCTTACTCTCCACTGAAATAAGAACAAGCTTATGTGCAAAGCAATTGCCCTCTTGATTAATTTATTTTTTTAAGGTTTACTTTATTAGTTTGTAGTTAACATTTGATTAACTTAACACATGTACAAGAGGATTTAGGAAAGCACTTTTTTAGAATCTTAGATGTTGCAACAACTGTTTTAACAACAACTGTTTTAAAACCTAATATTGTTGATACACCAGTTGCTGCCCAAATGTTCAGCTGAAAGCTGTTTTGATGTTATGCAGCTTTAAACAACAGCCATAATTTTCATACTGACAAACAAAAAGCGAGACAAACATCCAAAAATCCCAAGTTTTGGAAGCTATGTCAGTAAATTTCAAATTTTCTTGTTTTCTTTTATCTTTTCTTGTAAGTTCTGATTCCCATGCGGTCCCCAAAAGTACAGAAGAAAAAACAGATGCTGCAACTTTTGTTTTATGCTGTGTCCAATCACTGAAAGCATTTTCGTATGGCAGGCTAGGAAGAATAAACCCAAAGAATCTTACAACCCCATGACAGCCAATATGACAACGAAATAACATCTGTATTATGCAGCTGTAATAAACCAAAAGATGAAATAAACTTCTGCAACAACAACATATATGTATATTTGAATCATAAACTATACCAAAAAAGCTCAAACTAATATGTCAAATCATGTTACATTCTAATAAATTAACTTCTAAAAGGAGACGTAAAATATTTCTTTTAATTTATATTTGATTACAAATCATAAACTACTTAATACAAATCTTAGTCTCACAAATATCTTGTAGTGGAAGAGAGTGCTTTCTTAAGCCTCACATATAAATATAACCTAATGGAGATTAACAGTCGAATTGATCTTTATCTGTCATAATAAAAACAATCTTAAAAATTTAAGATCATAATACATATGCTTGCATGGTTTGTTATGATTCTGGTCATATGAATCTTCAAAATTAGAGTGCAGCATCCAAGCACAGTAACAGAAAAAGAAGAAAACAGGATATTGATATTTGCTAGTATCCAGATGTGAAGCAAAGCTTGCCTTCTTTGCTTTATCCACTTCCATCCTTAACCAGCCAACAATCTCAAAGGATAATGGTAACAGATTATTACAACCAAGCCTAAAACATAACATGGCCTATAAAGAGAAGTTGCAATAGTATAATTTAGTCTATGGATTATATAGCCTATCTCCGCATTTACATCTCCAAACCTCTGGATAGTAATCCATGGGGGTCACAGTTCTGGATGGATGGATGGGAACTAGGACACTTATGCAAGGAGTGCAGCTGCTGCACTTTGATCTGCAATCAGGTGGTGAAGATCCCACTCCCCTTCCACCACTCAATCTCCTTATTCTGCTCATCACCACATCATTCCTCCTCCAAATAAAGCCCAAGTTCTCATGAACACCACAAACCAACAACACCACCATGCCCATAAATATCAAAAACTTCAAAACTCTTTTGTGTCCGGATTGAAAGGACCTCCATGAATGAAATCTCCCAACCTTGGACTGGCAGACGTCCTTCTTCTTCTTCTTGCTCCCCTCGTTCTGCATTGAGTGGAGGGAATCCAAGGTCCAAATCACATTCAAAACAAAGAAATACAACAAAGCTCTTCCGATAAGAGCCTGGCAAAATGGCAATGGATTGATGTATTTTTGTTGCTGTTGGTAGTGGTGTTGTTGACCTCAAAAAGGCTGCCAGGTTACCATTTGTTTTTTTGTACTTCACGGGCAACAGATGAATTTCTGCTGTAGTCTTACCTTTTTTACGAAAAAATATGCAGTGGGTGAATCACTTTTGTCCCCCTTTTCTCTTCGTCTTAGATCCTCTCTTAGCTGACTTTGAGGTGAATCCCCAGAAGCCTCCGAGGGGATAAAATGTGTAAGGATGGATACTCAATGTGTATATGGACCTCACTGTGTAAGGATGGATACTCAATGTGTATACCTGTTTTTGTTCTCACCATGTTGCTAAATTATAAAACTTTGTGTACGCTGTGGTAATTGATGGTGTCCTTTCTGATGGTCTGCATTGAGATGAATTATGTAAAGAGGGATAAAACTTTCGATATGGACCGGACCCACGTCCATTGATTGTTTGTCCTGCAGCCCTGGTGGATGGATGGTCCAGAGCTTTTGGCCCTATGCCTTTGGACCATTATTTAAATTTTGTACATTTCTGTCGTAATTTCCTTTCATAAAATATATGTTCTCTTGCATTTATTGAACATGGGTGAGTTTGCCACAAAAGAGTTCGACGTACAAGGGAGAGTTGTCTGCTTTTTAACTCTGCTTTCATGTTAAAACAAATAAAGGAACCGTTTGTAACTTATAAATACTAAACTATGATACATTTACTCCGAAATATAATTCTACATGGGAGTTGATTAATGTGGAGATTATATATATTTTTTAATTAATCATTAGTATTATTATATTATTATTATTATTATTATTATACAGTGGTATTATAATAAAGTTTGGATATTATTCTTGTATTATTTGTAAGATTTGAATCTTGGTTTCTTTTTTAAATGTTAAGGAATCTAACCAATTAAACTAATATCATTTGATAAAATTTAATAGATTATATATGCTTAATATAAAATTACAAAAAATATATAAATTATATGGAAGAATTAAAGATCTAAATGTTTATCATATCAAATTTAATGATTAATTTTATCTTTTATTTTATTTATAATATAATTTTATTATTTATTTAAATTTATTATTAATTCTTTTATTTGAAGTTTAAAAATTCCATTTGGAATTTTGAAAGTGTAATACATTATAGATTATATGGGATTGCGAGTGATTATCTAAATATTTATCATTAAGGTGTAATATTATAATTTATTTAATTATTTAAATTTTTATTTCTTTTCTAAATCTAAAGTAAAAAAAAACAAACACAAATATTATAATAATATTTAAATACATTTAAATTTTATAGTCAATTATAAATTTTAAAAAATATTAAAAATTATTTTTACACTCCATGTCTATATTGTCTTTGATATATTAAATTTATTAATTTTTTTTTTTTTTTTTTATACAAGCTCACTTACATACAGACACACACCCCACGGTGGTTTGAACCTAGGTCTCCCGAAAAAAAGCCCAACACCCTAACCACATGGGTGTCCAATGGAGACCATTTGTTAAACTTTTATTAATGATGTTGTATTTTTTCAAATGAAAGTACACATTCTTTTGTTTAGTGCATTGTATTGCCTCATTATTATTTTTCCTAATTCATATATATATATATATATGAATATAGATTGCATTTAAGTTTTATATTATTTTTTTAATATAATATTTAATAAAAAAAATTCTAAGAGATATTGGTGGTATGTTATCCACCTATCCTATTCTTATTTAGAATTTAACTTTGGACCTAGTACCATCATGCATGCACACTTAGACTATTTATGTATTTATTTATTTATTTTTCCTCAAAAAAAAGTTATACTAAGCAAATATGAAATTACATTCTTCATGTCTTTTTATCATTTCTTCAAAATTTTAATAGTGACCTAAAAGGTCATTTATACATCATAACTAGCTATCTCTATCATGCTAAGTTCTATCCTTAGACACCTTCCCAATTTGTCAACCAATATCCTTAAAATCACTAACTTTATTTGTGCTTGCTTTAAATGGAGTGTATATCTATTTATTTTATTAGTTAATTAGTTAGTTTTAATTATTAATTATTTAGTGATGCATTTCCTTAATCCATAGCTATGTATGTATATAATGCATTATCTTCAATACTAAATGTTTGATTGTTCATTTTAGTATGGAGGACACAAGTAAAAACCCTCTTAAGAAAAACAAAATTGTGAAGGAATAGATGTTCTACTATGGTGAATGAACATTTGTAATTCTAAAACTTTTTTTTATTATTGACATCCAACAAAAAATTGCTCTCTTACCAACATCAAAAATTGAAAAAGATATTCAATCCCCACGGTAGATATGTATATGTATAAGAAATATTTACTCAGTAAAAAAAAAAAAATTGAAAAAGATATGCAACACTTGATGAGGAAATTTAGACCTAGGGGCTAATTTCTTTTTAGACCTAGGATATTTTAATTAGGCTTAGTCATAAGAATAATCAACGTGAGTTGTTGATAAGCTCCGTTGAATAGTCTAAGTCTAGGTGTTTTACTTTTCGTTCTTGTAGGGCTTATGTTTTAGCCTTTCCTTGATTTTTGTACGTAAATCCTTGGAGCAGTTGCTGATTTTCAGGATTACGGTTTACATTTTGGACTTATTTAAGTCCTATGTTTTCAAATAATAATTAGCTTCAATATTTCCATATCATTGGTATCAGAGCGAAGGATTTTTGGAGATTTTGGGTTATTTTCGATCTCCATAGGGTGGTTTGGATAGCTTGTCACCACCTTCGTTCCTGTTTGAAGCTCAGGAGAAATTGCTACAATTTTGCTGCCACATTTTGCAGCAAATTGCTATCAATTTCATTTGCTAACAGAAATTGCTGAAAAAATTTAGCTACAAAAAAAAAAAAAAACAAATTGTTGTCGATAAAATTTTGTTGACAACATTTACAAGGCTTTGCGCAGTTTCTATTGTTTAGAGGCAACGATTCGTTAGTTTCGAGGGCTGCGTATGTTGGCGAGTGCAGCCTACGTCCCTCGTTTGGCGCCATTGGAGCAGCGCTCCCTCGACACCTCTGTGACCTGCGTTTCCCGACGCTTTTGCACGTCCATTGCTGAACACACATCTGCGTTGTCTGCAGACCCTCTAGAAGTTCTATCGCGACGAATTTTTGCATGTTCAGATGCTAATTGGGTGAGGAGTTTGCGATTCGGTGCCCAACGCAGTCAAAGTTCTGCGAAGTCTAGCTGATTCATTTGGGAACTCGCTACATTGCGAATCATGACAAGCGGCTGTAAGATTGTTGTCTCTGTCACTGTCGTTGTCAAATTCCTGACGTTGTTGGCCGTTTCCTGATGCTGTATCTGTTGCTCCAGTCGAAAACACAACTGAATACGTGTGACTCTGTCTGTGACAAAGGACCTTTCAATGCATGCGCAAGTATTTGGTGGGATCGCATATGGCACCGGTTTTTCTACACACAGGCGGTCGCTCGAACTCTATCGCCTATCATTTCATTTACGGGATGAAACCTTTCATTGATCGCATGCTCGAAACCTATGCGCGGCTCGAAAAGCTTACATGCCGAGTGATATGCACAAGACAGAGCGCGGCTCAGGAAGTTAGCGGGCCATGTTTTATTTTTCTAAGTGCAGAGTGCGGAGTGGTCGATTCCCATTTGTCGGGCTCCAGGGACATCGATCCACATTTGTCGGGCTCTAACGTCGAGGACATCGACGACTAATTTTCTTTCGTGCAAGGTGCCGTCATCGACGATCGAAAAATTTGGGGCGACGTCGACAGGACAAGTTTGTTTGGTCCTCTATGCGATTTTATCCCCCATTCCACGCAGGTCGCCTCGCTTGCATTTTAAATTAGGCACATTGCCTATTTTCTTCAACAACGCTTACCGGTTCTGTGGTTTCCATTAGTGTGGTCAGCCTTTGACCTTGATATCCTTGCATTAAATTAAATCAAACCCACCTTTTTGGTTTAAAAAAAAAAAGATTTACTTTTTGTTTTTACCACTAAGTCAATTTTGACTTTTCAACCATTGTGCAAATATTCTTTTTGCCCCTTCCATGTTGTAAATTTGCAATTTTTGCAAATTAAATTGGGCACATTTTTTGCACATTTTGTAACTTTTTGTCTTTTTGTGACAATATTTGCTGGCGATCACTCGGGGTCAAATGGCTTCTAAATTAGCCAAAAAATTGGCTCAAGTAACCCAACTTGTCAGCGTTTTGGCTGATAAGGTTCTAATGAAGTGCAACAATAGTGTGAGGTTCCCCTTTACACTGGCTCGCGAGATCCAGAGGTCCTCAACAGTTGGATTTTGGACATGGACAGTTGGTTTGAGTATACCAAGATAGCAAAGGATCAACAAGTTAACTTTGCTAAGTTGAAGCTTTCTGGCATTGCCAAGGTCCTTGTCACTGATCGACTACGAACCCAAAATCCCATTGACACGTGGGATGAATTGCAAAGAGTTTTGAAGAATAATTTTTATCCTTCAAACTACGCCACTAAGCTTGACATCAAGTGGCTTCGTCTTTGACAAACCTCCAATATGAGTGTTCATGACTATATTTTTCAATTTAACAAGTTGCGAATTTTGAATTCTGTCCAGGATAATGCAGCACAACTTGTTAACAAATTCAAAAGTGGCTTGCAGGAACCCATTTACAGGAAGATGAAATACAAGTTGATTGTTAACATTAACATGGCTTTCAATCAAGCCCTTCTTGCTGAGGAGGAAATTAGAGAGCAATCGCATGGGACTCGCTCTTCTACGTCAGGAGGAAATCAGAAGGCTTCTCCTCAACCTTCCAAGGGAGCTAAATCTTCTTCTTCTCCTTCTCCCTCTTCTTCATATTCCCCTTCTTCTTCTTCACAAAAATATTCTTCTTCTAAATCACCTTTGATTTGTAATTATTGTAAAAATCCAGGACATACTCAAAAGAGGTGTTTTAAGTTGCAAAATGTGAAGAAACAATCCCTAGTTGTAAAGCATTCCAATGAGGACTCACAAGAAAGTCCCATTGAGGCTACAAGGGAACGTAAGCCTTATAAGGAATTGGCGGGGTTAAACAAATTGACCCTTATGAATACTTCACAAGGTGATCATGAGAATTTTTTTGTGACTACGGTCCATCTCAGTGACACCTTTATGGTTGATTGTATAATCGATAGCGGCTCATAGAAAAATCTAATTGCAAGGTCCGTTGTTGACAAACTGAAGTTATAGATGAATCCCCATCCTCATCCTTATCCTTTGGGATGGAAGGACAATGGGATTACATCTGACATCACACACACATGCACTGTGAATTTTGCTTTCAGTCCTTCTTTTGTGGACTCGGTTGTGTGCGATGTAACTCCAATGGATTGTTGTGGATTGTTGCTTGGAAGACCCTATCAATACGATAGGAGTTCTATACATGATGGGTACAAAAATACATACACTTTGCACAAAGACAATAAAACTTTCATAATCAGAAGTACACAACAAACTCCACATAATTTGATGTTGAGTTGTAGATAAACACGCAAAGCTATAAACCAAGCAAAGGAATTAGCACTCAACTTCATCAGACCAATTTAAGAAGAAAAGCAAGCACCTAAGCACACTAATAACAGGAGTTCTTCAGTTCATTCAATACTTCAATCATTTTTTGATGTTTTTCAAGAACCCACAAGTCTTCCTCCTGAAAGATAGATTAATCATAGTATTGAGATTGTTCCTGCATCTTCTCTTCCTAATTCTTCAATGTATAGACAATCAATAGTAAATGGAAGAAATTAAAAAGCAAATTCAAGCATTTTTGACTAAAGGGTTCATCAAACCCAGTACTTCCCCTTGTGCTTCTCCTATCTTGCTTGTGTTGAAGAAGGATGGCACATGGAGATTATGCATTGATTTCGGGGCACTCAATAAGATTACAATCAAGAATCGTTATCCACTTCCTCGCATTGATGATCTCTTGGACCAACTGCAAGGTGTAAAATTCTTCTCCAAGATTGATCTCAAAAGTGGGTATCATCAGGTGAGAATTCAAGCAGAAGATACTTGGAAAACAACATTTAAGACCAAAATGGGGCTCTTTGAGTGGCTTGTCATGCCCTTTGGCCTTACAAATGCTCCAACTACATTCATGCGGTTGATGAATGAAGTCTTCAGAGATTGTTTGGATCAATTTGTAATCATCTATCTGGATGACATTATTATATATTCTTCTACTTGGGAGAATCATTTGGAACACTTGGAAATAGTTCTTCAAACTCTTCGAAAGAACCAATTGTATGCAAATTTTCCTAAGTGTTCATTTGGGCAAACATTCATTGCCTATCTTGGATTTGTAATTAGTGAGAAAGGTGTGCAAGTAGATCCTTCCAAAGTCGAAGTTATCTTCTCTTGGCCAACTCCTACTTCAGTCCACAGAGTTAAGGAGTTTTCTTGGACTTGCCAATTTCTATTGCAAGTTCATTGGAGGATATTCTTCTATTGCTGCACCTTTACACTATTTGACAAAGATCAAAGTTCCATTTTAGTGGACAAAGGATCAACAAAAAGCCTTTGACACATTGAAACAAAAATTGAGTACTGCACCAGTTCTTGTTCTTCCTGATTTGTCTCAACCATTTGAGATAGAAACTGATGCTTCATAAGTTGCACTTGGAGCTGTGCTCATGCAAAATGGCCATCCAGTGGCCTACCATTCAGAAATATTTTCAGAGGCCAAGAAGAACTATTCTACATATGATAAGGAGTTCTATGCTTTGGTTCAAGCAATCAAGTATTGGAGGCATTATATTTTGGGAAAGGAAACAATTGTTCATACAGATCACATGCCCCTTAAGTTTCTTCAATCTCAAAAAAAAATTGAGGAAGCTAGACACATGAAATGGGCATCGTACTTGCAGCAATTCCATTTGGTAATCAAGTACAAGAAAGGACGAAACAATGCAGTGGCTGATTGTTTGAGTCGTCCTCCTTCTACTCTTGTTTTGACAATTGTCACTACTTCTCATCTTGGCTTCCAAACTTGGCCTACACAGTATCCTATGGATCCAGATTTTGGCAAAGTTTTCCACCAACTTTCCAATCCTTCTTCTTCAAATTTGAGAGCTCTTCAGGACTTTCATATTCAGGATGGACTGTTGTACAAATTGGACAAACTTTGTGTTCCTCATGGGAATAGGGAGTCTCTTTTGAAGGAGGCTCATTCCACACTCTATGGGGGACATTTTGGTAGGCAAAAAACTCTTCATCATCTTCAACGGTTTTTCTTTTGGCCACACATGCAAAGAGATGTTCTTCGATTCTTGCGACAATGTGCATTCTGCAATCGCTCCAAATCCGCCAATAGGACATTAGGAATGAGCATGCATTTGCCCATTCCTTCTCATCCGTGGGAAAGCATTTCCATGGATCTCTTGAGCGATTTTCCAATGACAATATGCAAGCATGATTGTGTCTTCGTTGTGGTGGACAGATTTAGCAAAATGGCCAAATTCATTCCTTGTCGCAAGACAAGTACTACTCAGGATCTTGCCCAACTCTTCTTTGAAGTGGTATGGCACTTTTTTGGTCTTCCTACCAGCATTGTCTCTGATCGTGACTCACACTTTGTGGGTCACTTTTGGCGATCACTTTGGAAGATTTTGGGAGTATCTCTTAACTTCTCTACTGCTTATCATCCTCAATCTGATGGGCGGACAGAGGTAGTTAATCGTACTCTAGTGCAGAGTTTGAGGATTTACCATCATTCCACTCCAGCCAAGTGGGACTTAAGCCTCACTCACATTGAGCACACCTAAAACAGGGCCGTCCACAGTTCTATCGGGAACTCTCCATTTGAAGTGTGTTTTGGTTTTCAGCCACTTGCTCCTATGAGTTACCTTTGTCTTTGCCTTCTTCAGCCACAATGCACATTCAGAAGGAACAAGACAAGGCCAACTCTTTTGTACAGTATTTGCAGAGTCTTCAAGCCAAAGTGGTTCAAATTCTTCATAAGACTCAGCAAAAGCAGAAACAACAGATGGACAAGCACCACACACCTCATTCCTTTCAATTTGGTGACAAAGTATGGTTTCATCTTGACAAACAACAATTTGCAGATAAGGCACATAGCAAAATCAAGCCTCTTCGTTATGGGCCTTATACTATTCTTTAGCAAATATCTAAGAATACCTTTCGCTTGGACCTTCTAGCTCATCTTGGCATTCACGATGTCGTCAATGTTGATCTTCTCAAACCATACTATGATTCCACATTGGAAATAGTTCCACCCATCATTCATCCAGTTGATGTGGTTCCTGATGCTTAGCTTTCGCTTGACGCCGATACAGTCTTTGATACGAAGACCCGACAAACACACCAAGGTGCTTCTACTTCATATCTTGTGGCCCGACGAGGCCAATTTCCACATCAGGCTCGCTGGATTTCTGCTCACATTCTATCACGGGATTTTCCCTCTTTGTTAAAAGCATTGGAGTCCAATGCTTCTTTTGTTGGGACGAATGATGAGGAAATTTAGACCTAGGGGCTAATTTCTTTTTAGACCTAGGATATTTTAATTAGACTTAGTTATAAGAATAATCAACATGAGTTGTTGATAAGCTCGGTTGAATAGTCTAATTCCAGGTGTTTTACTTTTTGTTCTTGTAGGGCTTATGTTTTAGCCTTTCCTTGATTTTTGTACGTAAAACCTTGGAGCAGTTGCTGATTTCCAGGATTACGGTTTACATTTTGGACTCATTTAAATCCTATGTTTTCAAATAATAATTAGCTTCAATATTTTCGTATCAACACTCCTTATAAACCCAAATATAATATTTGCAATAGTCTTTTCTATATTTTATATGATGGAAATTATCAACTCTTAATATAATTAGAATTATAAATTTTTCTTACCAAACTCTCAAGCATCCTTAAAAT
The DNA here is from genome assembly GCA_028583015.1 of Wollemia nobilis. NCBI lineage: Eukaryota > Viridiplantae > Streptophyta > Pinopsida > Araucariales > Araucariaceae > Wollemia > Wollemia nobilis. The sequence continues at coordinate 313,119 of JAQPPZ010004643.1, forward strand.
GTTTCTATATTTGGAGGCTATTGGTAAAAGGTATTCATTTATCTTTATTCAACAAATTAAAATATAAGGTAAGTAATTATGAAAGAGATTTTTTATTTTGATTCACTAAAAAGAACTTTGATTGTTATCATTGATCCTATTGTGTTTTACTAAGACATTATATGTATCTCTCAATTATGCATTGCTAGCACATTGCACATACAATCATGTTATCCAAATACTCTAATAATTTATGCAATTTGGGATGCTTGTAGTTGCTTGATACAAATCAAAAGTAAAGAGACAAATAAAAGGATGTTAATTTAATCTATGTATCAATTATTAAAATCCTAAAACAAGGCAACTATGATTATGCAAACTAGATAGTAAGAGATGATAATTAAAATATCTATATGATTAAAAGTTAATCACAATCTAGGTGGATTGGTAATAAGTTGGGCACTTACCAAGAGGAGACCTAGGTTCAAACCTCACGAGCATACCCAATATAGGTCAAAGGTAGTAGTCTGACCAGATACCACTAAGTGTGCGCCAACTTGATGACGACAATACTAACCCCGAGCCACCGAGGGTCTCTCTCACTCCGGGCCATGTTTACCAAGGTGAGGTAGGGGTTATAGTGGTAGCACCATGATTTGACGCTATGATCGGAGGCAATACGACTTGACCCTATGACCAATTATTCAAAAAGGAAAGGTAGTTTTTGATTCCTCTATGTATCAAAAAAAAAACTTAATCACAATTTAATTTACATTTTAGCTCAACTAACTAATTTTAATATATACAATTTGTTTATATTAAGAAGAGATTACAGAAAAAAGTTTAAGAAAACAAGTATATTAATAATAGCAGGGCTTGTTGATATTACATTATTTTCTTTCTAAGCTTGATAAGTTTCCTTAGTGATCCATGATACAATAGACTTCCTGGGTAAAAATTGAAAAGACGTTTTTCGTAGGACTACCCAAACTATCAAACTTGTTTTGGCTATATTTCACTTATCCAGATTCGAATTGAGCTGAAATATTGAGGGTAGATGCCTGACAAACCCTAAAACGTCTCCACAAATTTTTAGATCATTTTAAGTAACACAAATACTAGCGCATCCCTATGTGTGAATGCAATTTTTGGTAAGCAACTATGCAAGGGTTTCATCTAGGTTGAGTGCAAGCAGCTCCAAAGGTTGATTTTCGAGGCTTTTGAGCCCTAGTGGCCAACATATTTGTGGTTTTTTCTCAATATTTTAGCAGGATATGTTGTAGGGGATCCAATATGGACTAGAAATTTATCTTTCAATAGATCATGTAGTGAACTTGATTGACAATGGATTTCAATTTACTGCACAAAATAAAAGTGAAAAGCATACCTTTCCTTAGCATTTAGGGCATGGATTAAAGATATCATGAAACAAGTTTCAATAAACTGATAAAAAATGGTTCAGATCTCAAGCGAATCAGGTGCTAAGGTGTACCTCCAAAATAAATCCACAATGGAAACCCCTTTCAAGGGCAAGGATTCCCAAGACTCGGTTCCAAAAATGAATTTTAGGTATGTCCTCCATGGTGGACATCCTCAGCATAATGCTAACATTAATCAAAGGGCTACTTGTAAACCTCTAAGAATTCCTAAGATTGATCCGAGGAAAACGAAGTCAGGATGTCTTAGAGCAGCTTATGGAACTTCTATTGTTAAGCTTGATAAGGGTGACATTCAGACTAGCATTGAAGATCTAGAAAAAAGAGGACTAATTTATCATTTCTTGGGTTTTCATTCGAGCCTATCTGCTTTCAAAGTCTAGGATAAAAAAATATGGAAAACTAAAGGTGAGTTACAAATCTCTATTTATCCAAATGGTTATTTTCTTGTTTTATTTGCTAATAATGAAGATAGAGAGAAAATATTTCAAGGGGGTCCCTGGTTCTTTGGAAGGGCATGGCTTTTTATGTAGCCCTAGCATACTAAATTTAAAGTTGAAGAAGATATGCTTTCTACAGATCCCATGTGGGTTAGACTCTTTGGCCTCCCAATTAAATTATGGAATTCGACTAGTTTTTCTTCAATTAGAAACTCTTTGGGAACTTTTATGATGATTGTTGATTGTACTCAAAAATTTGAACATATTATTTATGCTCGAATTTGTATTTTAATAGATTTTGACAAACCCCTACCTAAAAATATCACTTTACAATTTAGGGAGGACACTTGGGAGCAAGTAGTGGACTATGAGAATAGTCCTTTTCGTTGTAGAATTTACCATGAATATGGTCATTTGGCTAGTGTTTGCCCAAATAAAATTCTAGATCAAAAGAAAGAAGATACAAATTCAACAGGTTTCCAAATATCTAAGAAGAAGAACACTTAGAAAAAACCTGTTTTGAAGGATCAATCAAATTTATCAGCTAATATGTTTGAAATTATTTCCATAAATGATGTGCTATGAGGAAGAGTATATAATGGAAACAAAAATCTTAGAAACACAATTTAGAGATGAAAGGAATAACTCAGATACAAACCAACAAATCAAAAGTTTTCAACAAAAAAGGGAGAAAATATACACAAGAAAAACAATCTTTTAAATGGTGAGACTTCAAATAATACAAGTCCCAAGATAGACTATGTTGAACCTTCCAGTAATAGTTTGACTTTATACACGCATTCTTCAAGGTTAGAATCTTAGTTACCAAGTTCGAGTTCATGTTCGAGTTCGACACTCTTGAAGTTCGAAAGAAATTCGACATGTTTAAAAATTCGAAATAAAATTCGACATATAAAATTTGATATATTATAAATGAAATGCAGTAGCTGATATATGAGTTAATATATCTCGAGTTTAATAAAAATTATAACTTTAGGGGCAGAAAGAACCATAGACTCCTGTTGTTGCTCATTTAGCGCGTTGTCGATCACCTCCTCTAATGTGGGAGGCGGCTTTTGGGACTCAGAAGAAGATGATGTTGCTGCATTTGATGCTTGAGCCATTGATGTTAAAGTCTTACTTAGTCCAAAAAAGAAAAAGGGACCCACCTTATACATGTTGACACCTTCCTTGAAGATACAACCAAAGTACATAGCGGATCGATATCTGCTGCATAGTTGAATATATCTTAGTTCTTTAAAGTTCATTAGTATTCCCTCTTAATTTAGATTGGGAGTTTGTCCCTCTTAATTTATGGTAATAATAAGAAGTTTAAACTTTCTAGGTCAGGCGAAAGGGAATGATGCAAATGGTACAAGCTCTATATACTACAGTCTGCTCTTAAGTGAAGACATTACATTGCTTTCCTATGTCTGTCATATATTGACATTATTTGAATCCCGCCATCAGAGCTTTAATTTGTCAATAAATATTTAAACTTCCAAATTTTACCAACAACACAGATTTAGTTTTTAAATAATTATTTAAACTTTCTCAATTTTAGTTATATGGTTTGGATGGCTTGTGGAGGGTTCTGGTTTTTCCAATTTCTTCAAATTTTGACAACTTGAACATTAAAAGTTGACAACGACTATCACCATGTGACTTATGAGTTATCACCACGCCATCCGGAGGTCTTTAGATTTTCCTGTGCTCATTATTGTGGAAAATTAAATAGAATAAAATCCAAGAGGCTTTATGGATAAAGTGTTTGTGACTCAGTCCCTCTTGCTGTGACAAAAATTCACAGAAAAATTAAATTGCATTTTTTCCTTGTTTTCTCCAAAAAATGTTTTTCCTTGCTGAATTTAGGATTTATTCATCAAACTTATTCATTAGGGTTTTAAATTCGATGAATTCCGAATTTTATCTAAAAAATTGACGAATTTGGTAACTAAGGTTAGAATACATCCCAGATTCAATTGGAGTAAGTCAAGAAATAGGGAGAAAAAAACTAAATATGGATTCTAATAAAAAGGTATGTTGCAAGACCAATCCACAATATATGGTAAAAGAAGGTGAAAAGCTTGTAGAGGAAGGTAATATTAATTCCCTTACCAACTATTTTAGTTTTAATGAAGATCATCATTTGGAATATTAGAGGACTCAAAGGGAGTCTTTCAAAACAAAATGAAATTAGAAGAATGATTTAGATAAACCATCGTCATCTTGTTTTCCTTCAAGAAATGAAGATGTCAATAAAGGAAATGGATTCAATTGCTAGTAAAATTTGGCCATCTAGAAAAGTTATTTTCCTCAGTTCCCAGGGGACTTCTGGTGGCATTGCTTACCTTTGTAGGACCAAAAAGAGGTAGTTATTCACTATATGGTTGGCAGTTGGGGTATTTTGGCTATTGCTATTCAAAGTAGACATTCTAACCAAATTATGCTTTACATAATTGTTTATGCTTCTAATTATTTGGAGGAAAATAGAAGACAGTGGAAGGATATAACTTATATTATCTCTCATTTTCCTTAATCTTGGATATTGATAGGAAGATATTTCAATACCATCCTCTCTCTGGATGAGAAAATGGGGGGAAATAGAAATTTGGACAGGAGCACTGACCTCATGAATGAATATATTGTAAACCTTCATCTTGTGGACATCCAAATAGATAATGGCCTTATGAATTAGTCTAACAGAAGGCAAGGCTTAGCTTGTATCATGGAGAGATTGGATAGGTTACATCTCTTTGATCATTTCTTGATCCATGGTCACATTACTAAAGTGAAGACTTTTAACAATGTTGGTTCATATGACTGTTGGTTCATATCACTAGTCAGTCATGGTGGAAATTTGGAAAACCAATGTGAGTTTCTCTCATTTTCATTTTTAGTTAGTGTGGATTAGATACAGTTCCTTTAGACCTCGAGTGCAACAATGGTGCAAGGAAGGTAAACCAAGATATGGGACTAAGATGTATTGTTTTACTAAAAGGTTGTAATATATTAAATCCAAAATCAATACTTGGAACTGGAAGGAGTTTGGGGATGTTCAAAAAAAATATGAAGTTATTTCTCAACTTAAAAATTTAAATAATAAAAACCATTTAGATGGCCTCATAGATAGTAGAAGTATAGGTGAAATTAGACTCACAGCTCAGTTAGAGGAATGGGAAAAAAGAGAAGTCTTATGGAAGAAAAAATATAGAATTCAATGGCTCAAAGAAGGAGATCGAAACACAAATTTCTTCCACAAATATCTTCTAGCTCGAAGATCTCATAATTTATTTCTTCCCTAAATTTATATTTTTGAGAGGTTGTCTACACTTGGGATGGCATTAACTCTATTGGTGTGAATTACTTTTCCAATATTTTTGCTACTACTCCTCTTGACTCGGCTTCTCAACAAAATAATTTTCAAGTGATCCCTTCTCTTATCAATTCTAAGGAGAACTCTATTTTGACTACTCTTGTTACTATTAATGAGCTTCAACAAGTGTTTTTTAAAATACAAAAAGAGAAAAACCCAAGTCTTGATGATTTTCCCATTGAGTTCTACTAAGAGTTTTGGGATATCCTTCATGCTGATTTATTAGAGGTGGTGGAAGAAGCTAGGAAAGCCAAAGATATTTTGAAGTTTATAAGTAAAACTTATATAAATATTGTCCCAAAATCTCAAGAGGCTTATCATATCTCAGCTTTTAGACCTATTGCTTTATGTAATGTTCTTCTCAAAATAATTACTAAGATCATGGCAGAAAGGTTGAAGCCTCTTTTGCATAAAAATTATTTTCCCTGAACAAGGAGGTTATGTGGAAGGGCATAAAATAGTGGATGAGATATTTCTTGATCAGGAAGCCATCCATTCCATAAAAATGCAAAAATAACCTTCTATTTTTATTTGTTTATACTTATCCAAAGCTTATGACAAAGTGGATTGGTATTTCCTTATAAAAGTTTTTAGGCAATTTGTTTTCTCTCAAGATTGGATGGATTGGGTTATGGGTTGTATCTCTTCATTATCCTACCCAATTCTTATCAATGGTAGGCCTTCACAACTGTTCTCAACTTCTAGAGGTATTAGGCAATGTGACCCCCTCTCCCCTTATTTATTCATAATTCTTGCTGAATTCTTGGGTAGGACTATAACAAAAAATAATGACAAGAAAACCCTTGAGGGAGTTACCATTGCTCATGCAGCTAGGTCTATATCTCATATTCAATTTTTTAATGACTCTACTCTGTTAGGTAAAGCTATTGTTAAGGAAGCTTCTAAATTAATCAAATCATTAGTTGTTCTTCTAAGGCTACCAGACAATTGATCAATGAAGACAAGTCTAAAGTCATTTTCTTTCTTTGCTCTACCAGACAAGAATCCATGGTCTTTGATAAATTAATATATAATAAGACCTCCCTTTTGATCACTTATTTAGGTGTCCCTATCAATACTCAAAGACATAAAAATAAATACTGCAATTGGTTGTTGGACAAAGTTAAGAAGAAAATTGGAAAGTGGACCAATAGGTGGCTTTATTTTGGGGGTAGAATTACCTTGGTAAAGTCTATCCTTCAAGCTATACCTATTTATGTTTCTACCATGTTGAATATCCCAAAGGTTGTTCTTCGAGAATTAGATAAAATTAATCATCGGTTTCTCTAGAGTGGTACTAAGGAGAAAATAAAATGGGCCTTGGTGAAATGGGACACTTTATGTCTTCCTAAGAATGAAGGAGGGTTAGGATTTTGATCTGCTATTAATAACAACAAAGCTTTAGCTACTAAATTATATTGGAGGATTTTACATAACCCCAATGTCCTTTGGGTCAATAATTTTCGTGCTAAATATGCTGAGAACAAAATTTTTGAAGACCTTGTTCGCTATCAATTGCCTACCAAAGGTTCTCTCATTTTAGCGGTTCTTAAGACTAGTGAGGATTTGATTAAGAAAAATTATTTTGGATCATTCATAATGGTTAGTAGGCAAATTTTTGAATAGATTCTTGGGATGATCACCAACCTTTGATAACTTAGTTTCCTGATTGGAGACCTTGGATAGAGGAGCTTCACCGAGCTAATTGGATAAAGGTGGCTAATTATTTGTCGATACCATACTGGTAATTTAGAGGTTGGTAGATATTGGATCCCTATTGAGGACTGGCCTATTAAAATTCTAGAAATTCAAAGACAAGACATCCAATGCATCATGCATATGAGATATCTCTCTTGTTCCCATGATAAAGATTGTTTTGGATGGAACAACACTACTAAGGGTGAGTATTCAGTTGCTCAAGGTTATTTGGCCTTATGTCATAATAAACTCAACTAATTTTATGACATATGTTCTTAGTTGTGGGCTCAAAAGCTCTGTGCTAAGGTGAGGTTATTTATTTGGCTTTTATTGCATCATAGGGTGCTAACTAGTGAGCAACTTATGAAACATGGTTTTCATGGCCCTTTTAGATGCAAAATGTGTGGAAAGAATGTGGAAACTCTTAGCCATATTTTTATTGAGTGTACCTTAGCCTTTGAGATATGGAGGAGAATGGCCATCTTACTTGGCTTACAGTGGTCAAATTTTTCTACTTTTGAATAGCTTTGGAGGGATTGTCATAAACAGGAGGGTGTTGATCATTTCATTAAATAGTTAGTTTGGATGGGTTCTACCATTATATCTTGGAATATCTAGAATGAAAGGAATAATCTTATTTTCAATCAAGAAATAAAGGATATTCATTATATTTGGAAAAAGACCATTGTCAACTTAGTTGAATCAGTCCAACATCTCCTTAATCACCCCCAAAACTCCCACCAAAATTAGGATCAAGTGATGCAAATATTAAATATCAACTCTTCTAAGGGCAACCAACGTAAAGAGAATGTGAGTAATTGCAAGATGGAAAGAACAAGGAACTGGTAGCCTCCTCCTAAGAATTATGGAAAAGTCAATACTAATGGAGCCTCTAGGGGGAACCCTGGAAAAGCTAGTGTAGGAGGAATTGGTAGACTTTTAGATGGCTCCATGGTTTTCACTTTTATTGAGAATTTGGGAGGGAATGGTATCCTCAGAGGCCTTCAAGAGGCTGCTAAGGTTGGATGGGAAAAGGTTTTGGTTGAATCTGACTCCCAACTCATGATTAATCTTCTGAAGACTCCTAAGAATAATAAGGTTAATTGGAGAATAAAAAGAATTGTTGAGAAGATTCAATTAATCCAAATAGGCTTTTTGAAAGTAAATTACAATCATGTAGTCAGAGAAAAAAACATGAGTGTTGATACTTTAGCTAATTGGGCATTGGATAAAGGTGATCTTACTTGCTACGACCACCCTCCTAGATGGTGGGCTTCACAAATAAGGGAAGCTCTGTTTTTTATCCTTTCCTTGGATGGCTCCAGTACTAGAGGTACCTAATTCCTTTTTGCTTTGTTTTTGTTTTTCTTTGGTTCGTTCAGGGTATTTTAGTTCCCTATCTTAGACATATATTTCCTATGTTTCCTTTGTTGAATCTTGCCTTAATAGTCTTTTGGCCTAGAAATATCGTAGTTGTGTTTTATTTTTTTTGTTTTTCTTTTGTTTTTAAGTTTTTCAAGGGGTGTGTGTGTTTTTTTGTATTTTTTGTTTTTGTGTTGTTTTTGTTGTTTTTTTGTGTTTTTGTTGTTTTTTATGTTTTTGTGTTTTTTTTTTTTTTTGTGTTTTTGTTGTTTTTCATGTTTTTTTTGGGTTTTGTGTTTTTTTGTTTTTTTAAGTGTTTGTGTGTTGTTATTATGGTTTTATTATGTGTTTTATGTTTTGTTGTTATTTATATTTTATATATTTATTCATTTGTTTGTTTTTTTTGTTGTTGTTTTTATGCTTTTATGTTGTTTTTTTTTGTTTGATTATCTTTGTTTTTTGATGTTATATTTTTTGTGTTTGTTTGTTATTATTTTTGTTGTTTTAGGTAAGCTCGTTGAGTATGTCAAATGGTGCAGTCCATATGTGAGCCCTGGGTGTTTTTTATGGAATATATACCTCTGCCTCCTTGGGACTTACCCAAAAGTGGCATCCCATTTGGGGTGTTTTCCACACAAAAAAAAGAAGAGGTTACATTATATTCCTAATGAAAGAGTAAAATAATAGATATATTAATTTTGTCATGTGAGGGCTATTGTAGTGGTAAGTCCTTGGATTTTCATTTAGGAGACCCAAGTTCAAACATCAGTACAAGGGGATCAAGACCTCTCATAAAAATCTATGCTTTACCCTAATATTTTTGTTCGACAAGGACAACGCAATGGTTAGGGCTTTGGCCTCTCTTTGGGGAGGTCTAAATTTCAAACCATGGTGTACTTAGAAGGGAATAGGTTGGATGGTAGAGACCAAGTTTTTTTCGATTAGCTATCCTAGAGGGTCAAGGGTCCCATTGACTTCATCTAACCTAGCAAAATAGGGTTTATGGTGGCAGCATCCAATAATTTTATCTATTCCTCTATGTATTAAAATTATTTAAATGAATTAAGTCACTAGATCCAATACATGGAGTTTCTATAATCTAATATTTATGAATAAAAATGAAGATACTTGATGTCTTATTTCATAAGTTTCCTATAAGTATATTAAAATATAGGTAAATTTTCTTGCAAATTGAATTATATAATTTAGGACCTTAATAAATTTATTTTCATATTTATTGATATGCGATACTTAGTTTATTATAGATGCATTTTTTCATGGAAAATAAAAATGTAAATTAAAACAAACCAAGTGGGACTTTATGCTAATATTAATGGTCTATGAAAATATAGAAAATGGTAGAATATATAACTCTTAGATAATTATCTTTTCCAATGTAAAGTTGTTAAATACCCATATAAATATTTTTATTGCTTGATTTGCCTTGGTATGGAATGTGCATCTTGGACCAAGGTCAATATTGGATGACTTAGAATTGCTTCTGAATCAACCTCTAGAGAAGGTTGGTTCCTTGTCTAAATCCTACTATGTGAAAGAAAAAAGAAGACAAGAAAAACAAAGGATAGTGTTGAGAAAGAAAAGAGTAGAGAGAAAGAGATAGAACTAGAGTGAAATATTGAATGTGGTCATGGCTTCAACTAATAGTATTGCTTTTAGCTACATGAGCATTAACTACCCAATATAAGCATAGTCTAACAAACTATTCAATCCAAGCTATGAAGAAATGCATTGAGCACAAGCATTATGTCATTCAATATCCTAAGCACTTTAATCAAAGAATTTCAAATAGAATTGAGTAGAAAAAATAACACCTCGGTTATTGAGTATACCAAACAACTTCAACACAAATAGAAATATCCTAATTGAAACAACACAAAAAGTATTAAAAGTGTAAACTATCACAAAAATTAACAAATCTTCATACTCAAATTGAGGTAAGTTAAAAAACTCTTTATTTCATTAGAGTAGCATAAGAATACAACCTATGATAGTCAAATACTGACACATATCACCCTTTACAATGAGGGCATTCCCTTATTTATAGTTTTTTATTGATCTAAAATAAAACTAAATAATCATGAGCAAAATTGATTGCACATGATCTTTGGGATAAGTTGGCACCACTCAATATTTTTAACATGTCCTATGCTAGGCCTTGAGAAGTTATGAGAATAGGATATTCAATAATGTTTAGATGGAGTGGTTCTTACTTTCTAGATATGACAATTGACATGTGTCCTTACTACTCCTTTTTAAAGTGCTAGATGTCTTTCACTTCAAGGTCTTCCAATTTGGGATGATATTTTTGCCTTTTTTGCCTTTAATATTGTCTACCTTTATTTATTATTAGAGTGCTAGATATTTTGAGTGATGATATTATTTTTATTGCCAAAAACTCTAGCTTATGATCTTGGTCTTTTACCTTTAATTATGGATTGTTATTTATGCTTAATGCAAGCCTTATCACAAGGTTAGAGCCTATTTGGAGGTTGAGCTAGTGTCAATATGAAAGAGTTTCTACTTACCTTTTGCTTTCAAAAATTTAGCTTAAAGACTAAGTAATTATAGGTCATGCTATACTTTTGAAGGTGATTTGCTAACATCAATAGAAAAAGGCGTTGGCATGCTCTTGTTGAATACTTTTGGAATTATATGCTCTTCACTTTGTTGAAGTTTTCGAAGTGTCTTGCTTATGTTAGCATGGAAAAGTTTTGTAGGTTCAGTATCAAGCTAGTCTTGATAAAATATTTCAACTTGAATGAATGAGCATTTGAATACTCAAAATTTCTCTTGTAGACTCTAAATAAAAATCGTTTGAAAGGGATAATTCCAAAAAGCCTCTTTTGTTAAAAATTGTAGACATCTAAAACATGTCATGTTTAGGAAACTACTTATATGGTCATATTTGCATACCATATGAATGACCCTGGATCTCACCAAGACTATGTAGTGGTTTTAACCACTAAAATAGGGCAGCTTAGTCCTATGCAACTCTAGCTACTAACATTAATAGTAGCTGCGATCACAACCACTGATGATCAGATTAGCTAGGAGCTAGTCACACTTGTCGATAGCAGTTATGGGTAACTTACCCATAGCCATGCTGAGTGAGAGTTGCTAGCCCTAAAACCAACTCGGGCTCCCTGAGCCAAGAAAAATTAGTTGCATTTAACTAATTTGCAATGGTTCTTAGGCGGTTTTGTCTATGAATCTTCCAGAAGCCTTGCTATAACTACTCCATTCCATTTGGTTCTTGATCTTGGATTTCTTGACAAGCCAAGGTGATGATTTGGGAAAATCTATTTAAGGCCTCCCTAAATTGAGCAAAGGGATGTTGAGATCTCTAATTCATTACAATGAAGCTCTGTTGGATTGGAGAGTGATTTCGCATTCCTTGAGGAATAGTGAGGTTTTGTCCAATTACAAAATGACAACTATTGCTACACCAATGAAGCTTCCAAAGGCTTGAGGAGCAAGCTTCTCATTCCTCATCAATTTACTATGAATCCAAGATAATCCACCATAAATTTGTGTTATGAGACACAGGCGACCATTGAACATCAATTTAGCAAGAGAATTGATCTATTTCAGGTCAAATATTTAGAGGAAAGAACTCATTTCCCACAACCACTATTTTTAATAGTGTCTTGCAGTCTCAACCACCGAATTTAATAGTGGCTAGCAGATTCAGTTGCTCTTCTTAGTAGAGGCTAGGGTTTGATTGGTCATTTCCTGTATTTTAGCCATATATCTTACATTCTTTGTAATGCAATTGCTTGTTTATCATATATTACATATTTTACAGTATTATTTCATTCTTTTCTTTCAGTATTTATAAGTATTTTACCATTCTTTCATGCATTTCCTTTATATGTTGATATCATCACGAAATAGCCTCATCTTGAGAGGCTACACTTTACTATTGATCAATTTGAGTTTATTTATGTGCATGTGACAAGGATAATCAAGGATCCAAGAGCATCTTTGATATCATACTTTTTGACATAAAAGATAGAGGTAACTAATAAGCCCTATTATAAGTAAAGTAGTAGAGGAGTGAAAATCATTGCAATGCATCTCTCCCTTTTGAGGGGCCACAACATTTGTAATAATTGTATCAAATTGAGGGATTCCCTAAGAGGGAAAGATTGTAATCAAGTCTTATTGTGATTAATAAAGAGCACTCCATTTTTTATCATCTTTTATCTTGCAATGATTACATGATTTCATATTGTCAATTTGTTACATGTTTACAAATAGTTTAGATGCATGATTTTTACTACTTACAAGTGGTGATCACGATAGAAACACCCTATTTTTGCATTGCTTTCTAATATTTTTATATTTTATTTAATGTAGGTACAACCACTCTAAGCAACAATGGATAGCAGAGCCAACTACCATCGACTTTAGTAGCTAGCATAGCAACCACCTTGATCAATAGTGGCTAGGGGAAAAGTCAACAAAAATAGTCAGTAACCTATTTCTTCTTGGGATGAGGATTTACAAGTAAGTAGTCCTCTCTGTATCTTTCTGGTTTCTATATTTTCTTTGTGTGTTTGAATGTCAAATTTAGCAATAATTACAACACATAGTGAAAGCTAAGGATAAAATTTTAAATCCCCTATGTTTGTTGCTAGTCGTTGCTAGGAATATTGGCATGTGTTGTTAGCCACCCCAGAAGCTAGTGGCTAGAATTTTTATTGCTATTGTGTATAGCGGTTAAGTCTGTTGCCTAATATTCATAGGAGTGGGCCCTGTTTAGGTTGTTTGTTAGGTGTGCATGCTTGAAGCCTATTCAAAGGATACTTAATTTTTAAATTTGTATTACATTTTCTTAATATAATACATATTTTTCATATTGCATTTTTGAAAATGAAATGTACTTCTTTATGCATATAGTGGAAAATTCATCGAATGTTGTTTGATGCATCTATTTTTATGCAAATTTAAAATGAACACACCACACACCATGACTCAAGTAAACATCAGTGGTTTTGGGCCTTCACATACAACCCATTGATCAAGACCAACGGTGGAAGTTATTACCACTCGTTTGGCTTGTTGATTGGGAATTGTTCATCATTACCTATCTATGACCAAGGCCTATTTAAGAACTATCTTATCCATAGAAAATATCATGTACTCTTCTTCAAAAGGTATATCACTACCTACAGTGTGTTGGGTGAGAATTGGTAGTACCTATGCTCCTTGACCAGATATGGATTTCATATCCATATTATGGTGGGTAGGTAGCTTGGATGTCATTACCAGGTTTTTCGCTGCGAGTGTATAGGTGAAAGCTTTCAACAATATAAGAATTACATCAACTAATTCAAACACAATAAGAGTTTAGAATATTCAAAACAAACCATAACACACAAAATGATTTTTAGGAACACAAGAAAAATTTAAAAGAGATAAACACCTTGTTTACTTTATTTGTATCTTAAAATTTACACAAGAGATAAATTCACAAAGTTATGGTCACCACACGAGGCCATCCTCGATCCATGACTAAGGTGCTACCCAATGCACCAGAGGGCCCAAATCACCCTAGAGGTAGTACACATACCCACAACATACCTGAATGAACTTTAGGTAGTCTCAAATGAGATAAAACCACTCGCGATAGATCTCACCAAGAAACCCCACCCAGGAGAACTAACATTAGATCTGCTTGTGATCTAGATGAGAGCATTTCTAGGCCTACTTCATCTCATCACATCGAGAGGCCAAATCCACCCAATAAGGGGTGAGACAAAAGGATTGCAACCATTCACATGCCCATCATAATTTCAAATCCTTCTAAACATGGAGGGTGTCATTTATCTTACCGTAGTATTGGTTCAAGAGGTCATCCTCTTGCCCAACCTTAGAAGTCTCATCACCTTGAATTCTTAGATCAGGGTGTTGGAAGATCATAATATATCACATCTGAGCATGGAAGCATATATCATGATTGTACTCCTTGAGGATCCACTTGGTCCACTAAGGAATACATCATGGAAGAGGGAACCAAAACCTGGTTGCATCCTATCTGTACCTAAGGTGAATGTTCCAGGTAACAATGTAGTACTCCCACAACATCCTTATACGAGTATCGTACCCCTACAAAAGAGATTAATATCAATACAATCTCGATTAATTGAGGAAAGTGAGTTACCAACCTAGTTGCATAATTCAAGATAAAAAAAAGCCCCTCACATGGATTTACAAAGCCATAGATTCTACATAGTAAACCGATCAAATCAGTCACATAGGTCTAATGCACTTCAGAGAGAACAAATACTCCAAGATCAATTGGAGGATTTATGTGTGGAACGTGAGCACTTAGAGAAGTTAGAACGAGAAGATGCAAACCGACAAAGGCTTCTTTACCAATGTGTATGAACACTACCAAGAAGAACAGATTGGCTCAAGCTGAGTTACCTCCAACTAGTGAGTATAGGCAGTGATCTAATGAGATGCATGCTACATCGAACCCTAAGCTTTACACTAGACAAGTAGAGCACCACACTCATCATACTTCACAACATGCATCCAAGCAACAACAGTGCCAAGTGTAAAATTAGCTTGAGCATGATCAGTACCAAGAGTCAGAGCGATATGATCAGGATTAGTAGTATCATGAACCATCCTTAATAGATGTGGCTGATGAATACAATCGACCATCTCGATCTCAAAGGAATTTACCCTTGCTTGTACCCTGAAGATCCCTTCAGGAGGAAGAAATCATCTCTTCTCAAGCTTACAAGGTTCTTACCAACAGAGTCAAATCTCTCGAGAAACAAGATTTGGCTTGTCTAAATCCCACTTTAAGAAATATTTATAATCAACCCTTGTTTCTGTTAATACCAAGCCCTGCTTATCCTAAAAATTTTAAAATATCTAGATTGGATAAGTTTAAGGGTTATGAAGATGTGTAGGAACACATAATAAGCTTTAAGAATTCGTGTTTCCAACTACAACACGATGATGCCTTGCTATTAATGACTTTTGTAATCATCCTTTTAGGTGTAGCCCTAGAATGGTATAACCATCTATCGAGGCATAGCATCACCAAATTTGAACAACTAGCAAATGCTTTTATTGAATGCTTCTCATTTGGCATCAAGAAGAAAACTAATCTATCTGATCTAGCTAATCTATGATAGTATGATGATGCGTTGGTAACATATTATGGGAACATATGGAGAAAAATAATGGAAAAACTACCATTCTCTATTCCCACTATAGAACTTACCCGAATGTTTACAAAATGTTGTACAAAATATATATCACTATTGCTTCAACTACAACAATATACGACATTCGAGGAGGCTTTGGTGTAAGCCAAAGTAATTGAAGATATAAAATTACAAGAAGGATATCTTAAGATCTAAAAGAAGAAGGAATGGAACATCAAGAACATGCACAACCAGTAGTATCAGGACAAACCTGCACCTGTTAACCAGGTCATGTTAAATATTTCTAAAGAAAAGACCAACAACAACAGAACTAGCAGGCTCAACCTTCCCCTATGCACTACAACCAGTGCAATAGGAATAAAGGTAGGGATAAACAACATCACTCACCTTGTGACTGCTCTCTATTTCCTAAATATTTGGTGTCTCTTTTCAACTGCCTAAGCGAGGCCAAAGCTCTGATCCTACCTAAAATACAAACCCTAGATCCTAACCACCCCAAACCTAAGGGGTACAGGGAAGATTTATACTACGTATATCATTGGAAAAAGGGTCATGATATCTAGGATTGTGTTGCATTCAAGAATGTGATGCAGAATATATTGGATAAAAATTAATTACAAATGGATAGTCCTTTGTCTATCGATAATCAAAACATCAACATATTAAAAAATCCTCTTCCCAACCATGAGGACCAAAACAATCAAGTTGAGCACTTCAATGAGGTACACATAGCCCCAACTGATGAGGGCTTTATCAGTATGATTAATACTATAGCAGGAGGTAAGATATTTTGTGATCAGCCCAACATACCAAAAAAATCAATGAAATTTGATCATATATCACGATCCTTACCAACATTGAATTCAATTCACTTAAACAAGGACCCTGTGATTACCTTTCACAGGCAAGAGATTAAGCAAATTTCTAGAGATGAACTCGATATACCTCTACACATCATAGTGAGAATCAATCAAATTACATACAAGCAAGTCTTGATTTATATCGGGTCATCTATCAACATCATCGTGACTGCAACTTTAAAATATTTAAATCTACCACCTTCACAAATTAATGATTCAAAATTCACATTGAGAGCCTTCAATTATGCCACCTCCCCGACAATTGGCATAATAATACTACCTATTCAGGTGGTAAAAAGACTTTATCTATTTTGTGTCATATCCTGGGGGGTGAAAGGTAATATAACATATTATTATGTAAACCGTGGATGAGGGACATGGAAAGTGTACCTTCCATAGTGCATTAAAACCTCAAATTCATACATCAAGGTCAAGTTTATGTGGTCCCCAATGATCCCGAGCCTTTCAAATATTACAAAGCGATAAAAAATCCACATGAAAATCTTATGACGTGCAAGACTCAAAACGTCCACTCAGATGAAATAAAAAAACATTCGACTAAAGCTTACATCAAGCCATAGTTACCTTCTTCCATCAATAAAATTCATGGTATCACCTTACCTGATGAGGAGAAGAAAACATCAATGTATATAACTAATACAGTGTCATCTTAGCCAGTTGATGATCCACCCACAACTGGTTCGAAAGCCAAAACACCTTCTCACAAATTCATGGGAATGATTAATATCAAAATAGAGAACCCAGTGATTAAAGTAGTTCAAATAACAGATGATGTTATCAGATGTTGCTACCACATTGAAGGGGTCAAAACCATTTAAATTATTCACCCCTAATGCGCTTCTCATGGTGCCTCCTAAAGAGCATGAACAAGTGCCTCCCCTAAGTCAAACTGGGGGTACTCAAGTTTGCATAGTTCAACACTACAAAGTGAAATAGAAATATGATCTAAGTAATAAACCAGAGCATGTGGACACCACTATAAAAGTGGATCATAAAGAAGCATCCACACATCTCTAATGAAGGAAATTGGTGATTTACATGTACCTAAGGGTTTTATAGCATCCACTCTTTCACCTCCTTTAGTCGATGATGGTATTCCAAGCCCATCGCTAGAAATACACATGAAGGCCTTATCCATATTGGAGCACATGCAAAATTACCTTTATAATATAGAGGTACAGATGGAGCAACAAAATGATATGTTGTAATTTATCATGTACCAGCTTGAAAGTCTAGAATCACATAATCAATCCACCTCCAAGGCTGAACCACCTCCTGTGCAACCACAAGAAAAGCCTCAGTAAGAAAAAGCACCAACTCCACCACAACAGTGACCTAGAAAATATTTGTCATTGCCTGAGCCTGCGGTATCAGTGTTCAATTGATTATGTGCTACAAACACCATCATCTTACCTGAGGTTCACCTATTAAATCTAAATTATCTGAAACCCCAAGGGTATGATTAGGAGTTGCATTGTATATATCATAGATAGAATGTCCATAACATTCATGCATGTTGTAGTTTTAGAGCCATAATATATAATATGCTTAAAAGGAATTAGTTATAGTTTGTTAACTAATAAATAATCATAGCTAGTAATCTATTCCTTGTGCCAAAAAATCAAGAAGAACATCCTAAGAAAATAGGTAACATACATGTGGTTCAACCCCTTTATAAAACTAATCCAGAGTGCACTACATGCTCAAAATACTAGAAGCATATTTGGACTTCATTAAATGAGCATATGTCAGCCATTTATAGAAGTTGCAAGATGCTAAGCTCATCACCCTACCTGAGATAAACCCTATAGATACAAATAGAGGTAAATCCAAAGGTTATAGGGAGGACCACTTATGTCTCTATCATCATATAGAGGGCCATGGCATTTAAAATTGTTATGGATTTAAAAACATTATTCAAGATCTCATTGATAGTGGGTCTTTGCCCATATATGGTCCATCCATAATGCCTCAACCTGCCATAATTCAAGCCACATCCTCATAGGCCTAACAAGACATCTCAGTGAGTAGTCACATTTGAGATGACTACTGTGATCCTATTTCAACAGCTATATGAGGCAAATGTATTTGTATTACCAGAGGTCAAGCCAAGAGCATGCAAACCTAGTTCACTTGATGAAATCCTTTATTGTATCTTTCACCATATACATGGTCATGATATCCATGACTACCATTCATTTAGGAAGGTGGTCAAAAACCTGCTAGAATGGGATGAGCTCTATGCATATGGTTAGCTCATTTTATCCCATCAGAACATTGGCACCTCATAAAGTTTTGAACCTCAACAGGGAGAGTTGATTTCTATCACTCTTTCTAAGCAAGTTGATTACATTATGGAGAATGACATACACAATGGGGGTCCTCAAGGTAGCGCACCTTCCCCACCATCCACTTCACAATCAATTAAGAAGAGTAAGACATCTAAATATATCTCATCTTCCTCACTTTCATTGAGTGGCACACACACTGGGGGTACCTAAGGTAGCATACCTTCCCCTTAAAAACCATAAAATCATAAAATCGTTAACAATTCAAAAACAATCCAAAACATCAAAAATATAAAAATATTTACATTTTGCACATGCATTCATTTAATTGCATTGCATTAGGTATTTTCATCCATTGCACTCATGTTAGTATAGGTTGTGTTTACAATATTACAAATGACACCATATTTGTATGCTAATCATGCATCCTTACACCATCATCATCCATCACCCTTGTGAGTAATTGTGTTTCTCAACACAACCCATCGGATGCTATAAGGAATATACTAGGGTTTTTTGGTCATTCAAGCATACCTAGTGATCTTCTCAGATTTTGTAGAAATTTATCTTCACTTTCAAATATGAGGTCTAGTTTTGATAGCACCTTGCATATATCAAAATCCCATCATAATTTAAACATTAATAATCCTAGTTTTAACAAGGAAATATGAACACTACAAAGTGGTCCTAGTCACCTTAAGAAAAAGGTTTTTACTTGCTCATATTTTTATGCACACGATCTAGGATGTTGATCATTGATATAAGGACAAGCTCCTCCCTACCCAAAGAAATCCATTGCTTTCACACAAAAGAAGTAAATTTCTAAAATTAAAGCAAAGAAAAATAAACAATGATTTTCATCACTAAGCAAATCCCTTGCTCTAAAAGAGAATAAAATATAAAATAAACAATAATTTTCATCACTAAACATGATCAAGTATCCCAAACAATGAAAAGAAAAGAAGGGGGTGAAGATCTTGAATCCCTGGAATGGTCAGTTTTTGAAGCCATTGAGTGATCCCCATTACAACAATGGGTTGAATGAATCTTGCTTGGAAATGGGGTAGTTCTAAGCAATTTATAGAGGAGCTAGCTTTAGGTGGCTTGTATTACCTAGTAGTCTAATCCAACTACGTCCAAAATTAGGATCATGATGAACATAGGGTGATCCTTATTACAACAATGGGTTGAATGAATATCGCCTGGAAAGGAGGTAGTCTTATGTT
This sequence comes from Wollemia nobilis, assembly GCA_028583015.1. Taxonomy (NCBI): domain Eukaryota; kingdom Viridiplantae; phylum Streptophyta; class Pinopsida; order Araucariales; family Araucariaceae; genus Wollemia; species Wollemia nobilis. The sequence goes on from JAQPPZ010004643.1 coordinate 333,016, forward strand.
TCACCTAATATATTCATTTGCACACATAGGGATAATGAATATCTTGGTCTTCATAACAAAAGCTTTTATATTTTAGGATTCTTGTGTAGTCATTATACAACTTTTGATTAAATCAACTAGGGTGTTTGAGTCTCATGGAAAACCTCAAAAATCTCTTATAGTAACAAATCATCTCATCAATCAATCACCATTTTCTTTACGATATTTTTTTTATTAAAGGATGTTCATGAAATAGGATAGATATCGGATGATATCAACAATGATATCTAGTTGGCCATTGATTATTTTGTGCATATATTTTAATTTACAAAAACTTATAAGGAAAACCCATACATGTCACAATCATCTCATCTCACATATGAATGTTTAAATGATTATTTCTTATAATAAGATTTCTCATTTTCATTCCTGATTTTCATATATTATGTGATGTCATCCAGTAGTTTGTTAAACACATATTAGATTCATTCCTTATATTTTTAAGTGATTAAATAATACAGGTTCATTTGTATTAAATCATCCTCATGTAATTAATGCATTTCATACACATCATCTATCATAGAATATCACATAGATTAAATGAATAAACAACTGAAACAAATTAAACATGCATTTAACATTCACCATTGTATCCATATATGCATACATAATAGTGCATCTAAACATCTAGATCACAACATTTACTCATACATATATCATCTAGCTAGTGCATGTCATCAATACATTGCATCCATATAGCATAATAAAAACATCATATAAGCATTGCATCCATAACTACATCACATGAATAATAAAGCAACAACATAATACACATAATGAGAAATAAAATAGTATCATATATATGTGTATGTCAAAAAGTACATAGAGCAAGATTTTAGAGGTTGAATAAAAGTTCCATTGAGAAGATTTTAGCATTGACAGGATTCATTAGACTTTTTTCGTAGGACTACCCAAACTACCGAACTCCTTTCGGCCATATCTCACTCATCCGGACTCGGATTGAGCTGAAATTTTGAGGGTAGATGCCTGAAAAACCCTAGAACGTCTCCACCAATTTTCATATCATTTGGAGCAACACAGATCCTAGCACATCCCTATGTGTGAATGAGATATTTGGCAAGCGGCTATGCGAGGGTTTCATCTGGGTTGAGTGCAAGCAGCTCCAGAGGTTGGTTTTTAGGGCCTTCGGGCCCTAGCGACCAATATTTTTGTGGTTTATGCTCAATATTTTAGCAGGAAATGTTGCAGGGGATCCAATATGGGTTAGAAATTTGTCTTTCAACAGATCATACTATGAACTTGAGTGACAACGGCTTCCAATTTGCTGCACAAAAGAAAAGTGAAAACCATACCTTTCCACGACGTCTAGGGCAAGGATTAAAGAGATCACGAAACAAGTTTCAAGCAGTTGATCAAAAAATGGCTCATATCTCAAGTGAATCTGGTGCTAAGGTGCACCCACAAAATAATTCTACTGTGAAAACCCCTATCAAGGGTAAGAATTTCGAAGACTCAGTCCCAAAAATAAATTTTAGGGATGCCCTTCATGGTGGACAGCCTCAGCCCAATGCTAATATCAATCTTAGGGCTTCCCATAAACCTCTAAGAATGCCTAATATTGATCCTAGGAAAACGGAGTCAGGATGTCTTAAAGCAGCTGATGGAACTCCTATTGTTAAGCTTGATATGGGTAACATTCAGACTGGCATTGAAGATTTGGAAAAAAGAGGACTAATTTGTCGGTTCGTGGGTTTTCATCCGAGTCTATCTACTTTCAAAGTCTGGGCTGCAAAAATCTAGAAAACTAAAGGTGAGTTACAAATCTCTATTTATCCAAATGGTTATTTTCTTGTTTTATTTGCTAATAATGAAGATAGAGAGAAAAATTTTCAAGGGGGTCCTTGGTTTTTTGGAAGGGTAGGGCTTTTCATGAAGCCCTGGCATACTAAATTTAAAGCCGAAGAAGAGATGCCTTCTATAGCTCCCGTGTGGGTTAGACTCTTTGGCCTCCCTATTGAATTTTGGAATCCTACTATTTTTTCTTCAATTGGAAACTCTTTAGGAACTTTTATGATGACTACTGATTGTACTCAAAATTTTGAACATATTATTTATGCTCGAATTTGTGTTTTAATGGATTTTGACAAACCCCTACCTAAAAAGATCACATTACAATTTGGGGAAGACACTTGGGAGCAAGTAGTGGACTATGAGAACATTCCTTTTCGTTGTAGAATTTGCCATGAATATGGTCATTTGGCCAGTGCTTGCCCAAATAAAATTCCCGATCAAAAGAAAGAAGATATAAACTCAACTGGTTTCCAAATACCTAAGAAGAAGAACACTCAGAAAAAACCAGTTATGAAGGATCAATCAAAGTCATCTGCTAATATGTTTGAAATCCTTTCCACAAATGATGTCCCAAGTGAGGAAGAGGAAATAATGGAAACTGAAATCTTAGAAACACAATTTAAATATGAAGGGAAGAACTCAAGAGACAAACCAACAAATCAAAGGTTTTCAACGAGAAAAAAAAGGAGAAAATTTACACAAGAAAAACAATCTTTCAAATGTCAAAACTTCAAATAATGCAGGTCCCAATATAGACTCCGTTGAACCATCTAGTAAAATTTTGGTTGTGTACGAGCATTCTTCAAGGTTAGAAGCCATCTCAGATTCAATTGGAATAAGTCAAGAAACAGGGAAAAAAAATTGAAGATGGATTCTAATCAAAAAGCAGGTCGCAAGACCAATCAATATCATATGGTAAAAGAAGGTGAAAAGCTTGTAGAGGAAGGTAATATTAATGCCCTTCCCAAATTTTTTAGCCCTGGTATTAATGAAGATCATCACTTGGAATATTAGAGGACTCAAAGGGAGTCTTTCAAAACAAAATGAAATTAGAAGAATGATTCAGATAAATCATCCACATCTTGTTTTCCTTCAAGAAACAAAGATGTCAATGGAGGATATGGACTCAATTGCCAGTAAAATTTGGCCAGCTGGAAAAGTGGTTTCCCTCAGTTCCCAAGGGACTTCGGGTGGCATTGCTTGTCTTTGGGACCCAAAAGAGGTAGTTATTCACCATATGGTTGGCGGTTTGGGTTTGTTGGCTATAGCTATTCAAAGTAGACATTCCAACCAAATTATGCTCTACATTACTTGTTTATGCTCCGACTTCTTTGGAGGAAAAAAGAAGGCAGTGGAAGGATATTACTCATATTATCTCTCATTTTCCTAAAGCTTGGATCTTGATCGGAGGAGATTTCAATACCATCCTCTCTCTGGATGAGAAAAGGGGGGAAATAGAAATTTGGACAAAAGCAACTGACCTCATGAGCGAATATATTGCAAACCTCCATCTTGTGGATATCCAACCGAGATAATGGCCTTATGACTTGGTCTAACAGAAGGCAAGGCTTAGCTTGTATAATGGAGAGATTGGATAGGTTTTTGCTCTCTGAAAAATTTCTTAATCCATGGTCACATTCCTAAAGTGAAGACTCTTAATAATGTTGGTTCGGATCATTGGCCGATCATGGTGGAAATGTGGAAAACCAATGTGAGTTTCTCTCCTTTTCATTTTCAATTAATGTGGCTTAGAGACATTTCCTTCAGACCTCGTGTGCAACAATGGTGGAAGGAAGGTAAACCTAGGCATGGGACTAAGATGTTCTATTTTGCCAAAATACTGCAATACATTAAATCCAAAATCAAGACTTGGAACTGGAAAGAGTTTGGGGATGTTCATAAAAAAAACATGAAGTTATTGCTCATATTGAAAATTTGAATAAGAAAATCCGTTTAGATGGCCTCACAAGAGAAGAGAAGTGCAGATGAAATTAAACTCACAACTCGGTTAGAGGAATGGGAAAAAAGAGAAGAAATCTTATGGAAGCAAAAATCTAGAATTCAATGGCTCAAAGAAGGAGATCGAAACACAAATTTCTTCCACAAATCTCTTCTAGCTCGAAGATCTCACAACTTTATTTCTTCCTTAAAATCAGATTCTGGAGATGTTGTTTATACTTGGGATGGCATGAACTCTATTGTTGTTGATTACTTTTCCAATATTTTTTTCTACATCCTCTCTGACTCCACAAAATTTTCCAAAATCCTTTTCTTCAAGCAACCCTCTTATTTTGACTTGCTCATGTTACTATCAATGAGCTTCAACAAGTAGTTTTTAAAATGCAAAAAGGGAAAACCCCAGGTCCTGATGGTTTTCCCATTGAGTTCTACCAAGAGTTCTGGGATATCCTTCATGTTGATTTATTAGAGGTGGTGGAAGAAGCCAGGAAAGCCAAAGAAATTTTGAAGGTTATCAATAAAACTTATATTACTCTTGTTCCAAAAGCTCAAGAGGTTGATCATATCTCAACTTTTAGACCTATTGCTTTATGTAATGTTCTTCTCAAAATCATTACTAAAATCATGGCAGAAAGGTTGAAGCCTCTTTTGCATAAGATTATTTCCCCGAAGCAAGGGGGTTATGTGGAAGGACGTCAAATAGTAGATGAGATAGTTCTTGCTTAGGAAGCCATCCATTCCATGGATATGCAAAATTCTCCTTCCATGTTCATTCGGTTAGACTTATCCAAAGCTTATGACAGAGTGGATTGGCACTTCCTTATCAAAGTTTTGAGGCAATTTGGTTTCTCTAAGGATTGGATGGATTGGATTATGGGATGTATCTCTTCAGTTTCCTACTTAGTTCTTATCAATGGCAGGCCTTCTCGGTCATTCCCGACTTCCAGAGGTATTAGGCAAGGTGACCCGCTATCCCCTTATTTATTCATCATTCTTGTTGAATGCTTGGGTAGGACTATAACCAAAAAGAGGGAAAACAAAACCCTTGAGGGAGTTACCATTGCTCATGGAGCTAGACCTATCTCTCATCTTCAATTTGTGGATGACTCTACTCTTTTAGGTAAAGCTACGATTAAGGAAGCTTCTAATATTAAGCAAATCATTAGTTGTTTTTCTAAGGCTACTTGGGCAGTTGATCAATGAAGACAAATCTAAAGTTATTTTCTTTCATCTGCTCTGCTAGACAGGAATCCATGGTCTTGGATAAATTAAGATATAAGAAGACCTCTCTTCCAATCACTTATTTAGGTATTCCCATAAATATTCAAAGGCAGAAAAATAAATATTGGAATTGGTTGTTGGACAAAGTCAAGAAGAAAATTGGAAAGTGGACCAACAAGTGGCTTTCTTCCGGGGGTAGAATCACCTTGGTAAAATCAGTCCTTCAAGCTATTCCTATTTATGTTTCTTCCATTTTGAATATCCCAAAGGTTGTTCTTCGAGAATTGGATCAAATCAGTCATCGTTTCCTTTGGAGTGGTACTAAGGAGAAAAGAAAATGGGCCTTGGTGAAATGGGATACTTTATGTCTTCCTAAGAGTGAAGGGGGGTTAGGATTCCGGTCTTCTATTAATAACAACAAAGCTTTAGCTGCTAAATTATATTGGAGGATGTTGCATAACCCCAATGCTCTTTGGGCCAATAATCTCCATGCTAAATATGTTGAGAACAAAAGTCCTGAAGACCTTGTTCGCTATCAACTTCCTACCAAAGGTTCTCCCATTTTAGCAGTTCTTAAGACTGGTGAGGATTTGATAAAGAAAAAATTATTTTGGATCATTCATAATGGTCAACAGGCAAATTTTTGGATAGATTCTTGGGATGGTCACAAGCCTTTGATAACTCAGTTTCTCGATTGGAGGCCTTGGATGGAGGAGCTTCACCGAGCTAATTGGATAAAGGTGGCTAATTACTGTCGGTACCATACTTGGTAATTCAAAGGTTGGTAGATATTGGATCCCTATTGAGGACTGGCCTATTCAAATCCTAGAAAGGCAAAGACAAGATATCCAAGGCATCCTTCATATGAGATCCCTCTCTTGGTCCCATGAAAAAGATTGTTTTGGATGGAACAACACTACTAAGGGTGAGTATTCAGTTGCTCAAGGTTATTTGACCTTATGCCATAATAATCCCAACCATTCTTTTGACATATTTTCTCGATTGTGGGCTCAAAAGCTCGGCCTAAGGTGAGGTTCTTTAATTGGCTTTTATTGCATCGTAGGGTGCTTACTTGGTGAGCAACTTATGAAGCGTGGTTTTCATGGCCCTTTTAGATGTGAAATGTGTGAAGAGAATGTAGAAAATCTCAACCATATTTTTATTGAGTGTACTTTAGCCTCTGAGCTATGGAGGAGAATGGCCACTTTACTTGGCTTACAGTGGTCCAATTTTTTTACTTTTGAACAGCTTTGGAGGGATTGGCCTAATCAAGAGGGTGTTGATCATTTTATTAGGCAGTTAGTTTGGATGGGTTCTACCATTCTTCTTTGGAATATTTGGAATGAAAGGAACAACCAAATTTTTAATCAAGATAGGAAGGATATTCACTATATTTGGCAAAATACCATAGCCAACTTAGTTGAATCAGTCCATCAACTCCTTAATCACCCCCAAAACTCCCACCAAAGATGGGATCAAGTGATGCAAAGATTGAAGATTAAATCTTCTAAGGGCAACCAACTTAAAGGGAATGTGAGTATTAGTAAGATGGATAGGACTAGAAATTGGCAACCTCCTCCTAAGGATTTTGGAAAAGTCAATACTGATGGAGCCTCTAGAGGGAACCCTGGAAAAGCCAGTGTGGGAGGAATTGGTAGACTTTCAGATGGCTCCTTGGTTTTTACTTTTGTTGAGAATTTGGGTATTCTTTCCAATAACCTTGTTGAGGGGTATGGTATCCTCAGAGGCCTTCAGGAGGCTACTAAGGTTGGATGGGAAAAGGTGTTAGTTGAGTCCGACTCTCAACTTATGATTAATCTCTTGAAGACTCCTTCTAAGAATCATAAGGTGGATTGGAGAATAAAAAGAATTATTGAGAAGATTCAATTAATCCAGATGGGATTTTTGAAAGTTGATTACAATCATGTGGTCGGAGATCAAAACAAGAGTGTTGATGCTTTAGCTAATTGGGCTTTGGACAAAGGTGATCTTACTTGTTATGGCCACCCTCCTATATGGTGGGCTTCTCAAATTAGGGAAGCTCTTCTTTCTATCATTTCTTTGGATGGCTCTAGCTCTGAAGGTACCTAGTTTCTTCTTTGTTTTTTTTTTTGCTTCTCTTTGGTTCATTCAATTTTTTTTAGTTCCCTAGCTCATTCTATTCTTTATTTTGTTTCCTCTGTTGATTCTTGCCTTAATAGTCTTCTGGTCTAGATAGGTCATTGTTATGTTCAATTTTTTTTTCTTTTTTTTTCTTTTTTGTTTTTTTTGTTTAGTTTTTTAAGGTGGGTGGGTTCTTTTGTTTTGTTTTGTTTTTGTGTTCTTTGTGTTGTTTTTTGTTGTTCATTGTGTTTTTGTTGTTTTGTGTTTTTTTTGTTATTGTTCTTGTGTTTTTTTCGTTCTTGTTCTTGGGTTTCTCTTTGTTTGTGTTATTTCATGTTTTTATGTGTGAGTGTTTTCTATGTTTTTTGTTTTTGTTTATTGTCTTTTGTTGGTTGTTTTTTATTTTTATTTTTTATTTTTAGGTTTTGGTTGTGTTTATTTTTCATGTTTTTTTGGGTTATGTCTTTGTAGTGTTCTGTTGTTTTTGTCTTGTTTGTGTTTTGTTATGTGGTTCTTGTGTTTTTCTATGTGGTTTGTGTTGTGGTTTCTTTTATCTTATTGTGCGTGTTTGGTTGTGCTTTTGTTTTTGACACACTCAAGGAGCATGTTTTTTATTTTATTTTATTATTTTTGTTGTTATTTACTTATTTTTAAATTGGTTTTGTGTGTTTGTTTGCTCCTTGAGTATGTCAAAGGTGGTAGGCCAGGTCCGAGTCCTGGGTGTTTTTGGTGGAATGGATACCCCTGCCTCCTTGGGTCTTACCCGAAAGTGGCATCCCTTTTGGGATGTTTTCCACAAATAAAAAAAAAATTTACATAGAGCCACAAAAATTCCCACAAGCTACAATAGTATAGGTCCTTAGACCTTACACTCAAAAATGATACAAGATATCATGTCATATCATGCAGGGCCTGCACCCCCTAAGTTTCCTCCTCCATTAACTCCATCCCTATGAGGCTACCTAGAACTAGTACCCATTTATCTCTTTGATCGTGCACCTGACCAATGACTAGGGCATACTAAGGACTTCCCAAACTCACTTCGTTGACTCCTATGAGATCCTCCTATAGTAGATTGCATAGGTTGAGTACCACCAAGCATGACCATCTCCCCCTATAGCCACCTAATATATGCACCATCAAATTGATGCCCAACATTGTACTGGCTAACCAGACCCTGCAATATAAGCACTTGTGCCTGCAATGCTGCTACTTATCCTATAACAGATGTACCTACTGTAACCTATCTTTCTATAACCTATATTGAACCAAAAGAAGGATCCCCTAGCTGTATCATGAGAGCATCTCTCTCAATAGTCTTGGCATTTAACTATGCATGTAGAAGATCCCTCTATGCAGTGACCTAATCTATCGTGGTATATACCAAGTCCACCTGAGCCTATAGAGTGGTCCTCTCCTCTATAAAACCCTATAACTACACCCTACTTGTAATGAGAGATGTATCTCACTCCATGATCTATCATTGCACTATCTATAGCTACACCTATAAGTTGTGAACGTGTGCTCACATCTAGGAAACCTCATCATCTGGGGCATCCTCATCCCCCTCCTCCTCATCATGAGGCTCCTCCAACTACTCTGTAGCTTGTCCTCATGCCTCATCTACCCTACCATGCACTCATCACCCATCACCACCTCCCTTAGCTACCACCTCATCCTTATCTCTGCTCAAGCTACTACCACCCTACCATAGTTGAGTAGTCCACTAGGTTGCACACTCATCTATAGTCCCAACATTTATGACCCCTAGATCATTAATATGATCAACCTCCTTTGATAGAGTTGTAACTTGGGGTAGTACGAGTTGCATCTCTACCTTCAAGCGATGGTAGAGTATTGGCTCCTCTAGCACATCCTACCTGATACTGAACTACCTAGTAACCCAAAAGAAGTGGAAGAACTCCCTCACCCCTAGATCATGCCTAATGATCCATCTATTATGCCTCACTTATTTTAGGTACCCATCTGCCTCCTCCCATGTAGGATAGTCTAAGTAATGCTTCCAAATGATCTGGATCACCTATTATCTGGTCAGTGACCGCATATAATTATCCAAGACCCTAGCATGATATCGACTTCATTGTGTCTCTACCTCCCATAAACATCATGCAACATAACACTGGGTAACTGCTACTACTTTTGTGATATCCAAGGACAATCCGCCAGGTCTATCTATTTGAATATGCTTCCATACCCAAATCTAAAGTAGTAGGTTGCATCCAATGCCTACTCATCCCTATCGAGTAATCTAATACAACTTATTGTAGATTTAAGCCAACAGTGCACTCCTCATGCCATGATCAACGAGTTTTATGGTGCTCTCTACCAGGTCCTATAGCATATTCATGAGGTTTCTTGGGAATCTCATGCTTGAAGTATTTGGTAGTAGCACATTACATATAATATGCATGAGCACTTCCTGGCATTGAGAGAAGACATTCTCTCAATACCAGTGATCAACTGGAACTCCACCATATTCATTATCCCCCAGCATTACAATTGCTCTATCTCCAAATACCCACTAGAACATTGCCTCCATAGCTACCATCAAAGAAGAAGTGATGGCCCGACCATCGATCAGGATCCTAAAGATATGGCAGATGTCATCCAAAGTCATTATCATTAGTAGGGATATAGAAAGTGTTAGTCCTAGAATTCCATCGATGTGCTAGGGTTGTTAAGTAAGCCTAGTCTGACATAATTTTCAGTAATAGAATGATGTAAGTGAGGCCAACCACTCCAAACCAATCCCATTTTGCATCATCTAAATGGGGCAGCAGCTCGATCATCAGATCAGGATCTTGTGCTTGCACTATCAAGGTCCAATGTAAAAATACAAAAGAATAATCAACTTCAAATTCCATAAAAATAAATAAATAATCAATAAAAAATTAAAAAAAATTCCTAAGGTTTCCTAGCCGCCCACGTCGACAATAGCCACCATGGCCACCACTGACGTCATCAACAGCTAACTTCCAATGGTTATTTTTTGATCGTTGGAGTTTGAACCTAGCTTCCCACAATGATAGTGGCCCTCATTTGGCATATTGGGAGATACCATCATCGATAATGGCTATAGGATAGACCCCTTGTGAAGTCGTTTCCCATCCAAAATTACCCTAAAATTAAACCCAACCCATCTAAGCTAACCTAATGCTAAACATAACTATAGGGTGAGGTTAATTACCGATGGTTTAGTGAAGTTCATTTAAACTCATTACTTAATGAGGTTCATTTTAAGTGCATAAATGACTGGAGTGAGAGATGACGAATCAACCTTAGGAGCTCTAGCTCTTCCACTCATAGAAGCCTCTAGTTGATACACCATTGTCATACAAGGAATTATCGAAAATGTTTCGTATCTTATTCTCTCTCTTGCCTCAGAACTCACTATTCTCTCTAGCCAGCTGGAAATAATGAATTGTAAAAATCCTAAATTTCATATATATATTTTACATTTTTAGCAGTCACTCACATCGATGGTGGGTGCAGATCAGGGTAACCCTGGCTACTGACATCGATAGCAACTACGAGATTTACAAATCCCAGTCGTAAATTTTGATAGTGGCTAGCAAGCAACAGTAAATACTCTCAAATTCTCATCGTGAAGAGCTTCAAAATGGACTTTTAAGCATATCTACCGGTCCAAAAGTTTCAAAAATTATTAAAATAACAACAAAATTTCAAATATGCCTTGTATCCAGTTATTTATTCTACACACTTGGCGGTTGTAGTGACTTGTGCTCCATGCAATCCGACAAGATGAGTAAATTACCATAAGGTTATTTGAACCAAATTATTCATTGATGAATTGAAATATCTTCACTTCAATTCCTAAGAAGGCCATGTCGATCGAACTGCTCCACGAGAACGAGGTATTCATTTCCTTTCCTCTATGAAATTTTAGATAATCATTGAACATAGTGATTCATCACATACTAAATTGAATTGCTAACATCTTGATTTCCTAAGAAGGCCATTATGGTCGAATTGCTCCATGGGATAGAGATGTACAATTACTATTAATGGTTGAAATCACAACTATAATAGGACTTGCCTTACAACAACTTTAATCATCTTTCACTATCCAAATCAATCATCTTAGTCAAGCGACTCACCATTTTCATCACTTGCCATTTTCCTCATCAATTCGTTGCTTGAGGAGGTAGTCATACTAACAAAATTCATAATCAAAATCAACAATTGAACACTTAATCATGTGAATCGCATTCATATTACGAATCATTGCTAACAACTATTACAAGCTTACCCTTTTATGGAAAAAAATCAAACATAATGAGCTAAGCCTTTGTCTCTATGTCTATCGGTTCGAGCCGATTATACCTAGATATGCCACAACACAAATTAAGCCTTCCATGTCATTGGAAGTAATTATTTTGAGATGTGTATCCTTTCCAGGATTGGGGCATATAACATTGACCAGATCAATGAATATTAGTTAACCTATAATATAACTTTAGGTTGTCTATTTTTTCTCAGCATCGTATTTTTGATAATGTGTCCCAAAAGGGGCATCTATATACACCTAAAACACATCATGTTTAAGAGACTACTCATATGGGTACCTTTGTAGACCATATGAATGACCTTGGACCTTTCCAAGACTAATCAGTGGTTTTAACCACTCAAATAGGGTAGCTTAGTCCTATGCAGCTCTAGCCACTGATGTCAATAGCACCTGAGATCATAGTCACTAATGATCAGAGCGTCTAGGAGCTAGTCGTACCTATCGATAGTGACTATAAGTAAATTGTCCCTAATCGCATTGAGTGAGAGTAGCTAGCCTTGAAATCAACTTGGGATACCTGATTTAAGTAAAATTAGTTGCATTTAACTAATTTGTAATGATTCTTGAACAATTTTATCTTCAAATCTTCTAGAAGCCTCACCCTAACTGCTCCATGCCAGTTGGTTCTTGATCTTGCCTTTCTTGACAAGCCAAGGTGAGGACTTGGAAAAGTCTATTTTAAGGCCTCTCTAAATTGAGAAAAGGGGTGTTGAGATCCCGAATCCATTACAGCAAAGCCATATCATATTGGAGAGTGATTTTGCATCCCTTGAGGAATAGTGAGGTGCTGTCCAATTATAGAATGACAATTTTTGCTACACCAATGGAGCTTCCAAAGGCTTGAGGAGCAAGCTTGATATTCCCCATCAATTTACCATGAATCTGAGATAATCTATCACAAATCCATATTCAAATACACAGGCAACCATTGAACATCAATATAGCAAGAAAATTGATCGATTTTAGGTCAAAGATTCAGAGGAAAGAATTCATTTCCTATGGCCATTGTTTTTAACAATGGTCCACAGTCTCAGTCACCAAATTTAATAGTGGCTAGTAGAGTTAGTTGCTCTACTCAGTAGTGGCTAGGTTTTTATTGGTTATTTCCTATATTTTAGCCATATATTTTATATTCTTTGTATTGCAATTGCTTTTTTATCATAGATTACATGCTTTCTAGTATTATTTCATGCTTTTCTTTCAGTATTTATAAGCATTTTATCATTCTTTCATGCATTTCCTTTATATATTGCTATCATCATGAAATGGCCTCATCTTGAGAGGCTAAGCTTTACTATTGATCAGTTTGAGTTTCTTTGTGTGCAGGTGATAGGGACAATCAAGGATCCAAGAGCATATTCAATATCATACTTCTTGACATCAAAGAAGGAGGCAGCTAATAAGCCCTCTTATAAGAAAATTAGTGGAGTGAAAATCATTGCAATGCATCTCTCCCTTTTGAGGGGCCACAACATTTGTAATAATTGTATCAAATTGAGGGATTCCATAATAGGAAAATATTGTAATCAAGTCTTATTGTGATTAATAAATAACACTTCATTTTTTATCATCTTTTATCTTTCTATGATTACATGATTTCATACTGTCAATTTGACTACTAGGGTACCCTTCATATGGCCCAATAATTCTAGATAGTCTACAAAATTTACATAGCTTAAAATATTTGGTTTGTTTATGTTTTTATAGATTATTAACCATCAAGCTCTTCTAGATAATGGATACCTTAATGATGGTGTTGTTTTTTTATTGCATAGCAAAATATTGCAATCCAAACAAATGAGGAAGATAGTCCAGTCTAGGAGATCATATTTCTAGATAATGGATAAGTCCATAGTTATTGTATGGATACCTTAATGATGGTGTTGTTTTTTAATTGCATAGCAAAATATTGCAATCCAAACAAATGAGGAAGATAGTCCAGTCTAGGAGATCATATTTCTAGATAATGGATAAGTCCATAGTTATTGTATGGATAGAAACCCTACTAATAGTAGAGACCTTTTAGCTACCATTAGAAAGGTTTTAGAACTCCTACTAATGGCAAGGACTAACTTAGCTACCACTTGAAAGGCTATAATCCATTGTCTATCCGATTTGATGGGTCAATAGAGCCTTTTTGTTGAGGGAGCTTAAGATGTGCTAGTAGTTTCAATAAGAATATCCTCTTGTTAGCCTCTCTAGCATCTCACTTATACTAGATATTTTATAGACTAAAGGGGATTATGGTCCTTTCATTTTTAGTAGCAAATGATAGTTTACTTTAAATTTCCTCTCTAGCTTGGCTTGCCTAGTGTAGTGAAGTTTCTCTATAGTTTGGCAACTCACAAGGGTCTTCATCAAGGAATGAATGCCTTATATATTAGGATCCAAATTTATTAGGTCAAATATTTGGAGCTTCTAATACTGAAGGAAATTGGGGGAGGGATCCTATCTTGAAGGGAAAATTCATTTGGAAACTCTTGTAATATTTAGGGGGAGTTCTCATTTTGTAGGCCTTCCCTTTTGCAGAGTAGTTAGACTTGATCCCTTGTTAATTATTCTTATTATCAAATTCTTTTCTAGAAAATCATTATAGAAGGATTTTTCTTGCACATATGAATCAAAAAATACTTTACAATCCACTCTTACCTTGTATTCAGCCATGGTAGTTGTCACTTCATTGATTCAATGACTCTCAAGTTACTGATTATAATTTGAATGTGACTCTTTCTTAGTTATTTTGCTTATTTTTAGAACCTCACGATCTATATTTATGTGCTTCATAATCTATGTGAGGCTTGTGCATTGGATCTCATTTCTCTGGTATAACTCTTGCTCATTGGTTACCCATAAAACTTAATATAAACATGTCAAAAGAAAAAAAAATTAGATACTATTTACAATATAGTAAAGGTCTAGCATACATTTTATGCTAAATATTTTAAATTTTTTCCACTTATTAAAATTGGCAGTTTTTGGACCATACTGATCCAAACTTCTTATGCTTCAACTCACTGAATCTCTAAGATGCCTAATTTGTAAAGTATGAAAGCTTGTAGTAATCTAATTCAAACATACAAGTTCCCTTTCTAGGGTTAATTATTGTGTTAAAGTGACCCATGAGAACTCATCTTCAACTTGTAGATCTTCTATCTATTACTCAAGATATTTTGGATCCTCTTCGATCATCCCTTTAAAGCACTCTATCTCATATTTAACCAAAATATTGTTATCCTCTTTAATCCTTCCTATGTGGAAAGGACTAGATTTTTTATATAGATCCATACCTTTCTCCTTTTATGAGGAATTACCATGTGCATGTAATCCAGAGATAGGTATCCCCCAATTTTAGTAGTGAACTCCTTTGATAAGCATATTCTAAAAAAAGGATAGGGATAAACCACTATTAATTTTTTATTACAACAATATTTGAAATAATTTTTAGCATCATTAGAACATGTTTGATAACTCCCACCATCCAAATTTGGGTCTTATCTAACTAAAGCATGTCAAAGCTAGTCTAAGTGTACTCCATACCCATTACATTGTAAATAACCTTAGGCATGACTATTGTGGCTACTCCATAATCCCCCATGTAGTTGTGAATAATCCAACCCTCCATACATAAATAAATAGCTAAGGGTGGAGTCTTATTGTTTTTCATCCTAAGAGTTTACTAATATTGATCTAGATTAAAGTCTAGGAAGCTAGATCCACTTGATGATGTACTTTTCACGACTACCTTGAGAAAATTAATATTGTCCATATATTAGCAAAGCATCATACATGAATTTCCTTGAGGAAGTATTCTTCATCTCTTTAATAATGTTGTACTTCAATGTTTTTAGTAGCTTTCCTCCTCCAAAATAGGCTCCTCAAACCTCTTTTGATACTATTGTATCACGTCTTACCTTTGTATCCTTGTGACCAAAAAGTAACACAATATTCTCTATTGATACACATAAAATCTTATTTTAGTATTTTGTTGCTCCATTATGGTGAGATTGTTTGTTAGATTCTTGATCATTACCTTTAGCTCTTGCAACTATGTAGATTCTTTTGGTTTTGGAGTAGGTAGAGATTGCATTATGATAACTAGAGCAATGGATTGAGGGTATGCCTTAGGTGTAGGTAAATAATCTAATAAAGGAGTTGGGGGAACCATGAGCAAAGCTTATTGGTTGTGTTAGAAAATATTTGAAAAGTGTGGAATCACAACCTTTGGAGGTAGCTTACCAACTAAGATGAGTGTTTTCTCTATTGCAAAAACTTGAAAGATTTAAAAAAATCTTATCTCATTGAGCTATTGGATATGTAGGCTTAGATCTAGATCAAAAGCTTAGAGTTTGTATATGTAAGCTTAATCTCTGGAAGGTTTAACATCTTGAGGGATTCTCCTCTAAGTCTTGTTGAATCAGATGTTAAAATCTATGATATTCTCTTGAGTATGTCTCTATATGGAAGTAAAGTGTATGAGGAGTGATATGGAATCCCCTATATCATTGAAATTTAGGATAAAGGGTTCAACTAGATCAACCCATGTGCTTATATTGTCTTCCTCAAAAAATCAGTACCATGCTAGTATCTTTCGTATAATAGATAAGGCTAATAGCTTAACCATTACATCTTTATGGATGATATTATGAATGGTATCTAGAGAGGCTATATATTGGTAATGTTCATAGGTATTCTTTTTGCTACCATCGTAAGAGGGCAAATATTTTAATTTGGCTTGTAGGATATTATGAAGATATGTGATATTAAAGGATTTGCCAATGTTCCATCTAGGGTAGATTCATATAGTTATGGTTCTAGGTTGAGATCTAGAATGTGTTTCTAGAGATATAGCCTGTAGGGAATTTGGGGTTTGAACAAAGAAATTATAGATACGTGAAAGTGATTTACCTTTCCTAGATTTTTTTAAGTTTGATAGATGGACAAACTACATGGGTTATTTTAGCTTCTTGGATTTCAATATTTCAATCATATGATTTTGAAGATTTTTATTTTAGTTAAGTTGTTGATTAAATCTTGGGTTCTTAAAAGTGGATTTGCCAAGAGAATAGATTTTTTATTTGCTAATGAGACCGATATCTTCACTATAATCTTGATCGTGTGGAGATGCGGGTATGCCAAAGCTCTCGAACACATAATGACTTCAAATTTTTGACTTATAATTAGGCTATTATTCTATGTTGTTCCATAAATGATTCTTTGTAATGCAACTCAAATTGGCTTGGTCTCAATGGGTATGTAAAAAATATTGATTGCTTGATCCACCTAGGTATGGAATGTATGCCCTGCACTGAGGTAAATATTGTATGACTTAGAATTGCTTCTAAATAAACCTCTAGAGAAGGATGGTTCCTTGTCTAAATCCTACTATATGGAAGAAAAAAGAAGAGAAACAGAGGATAGGATTGATAAATATATGTGTAGAAAAAAAAATATAAGGCTAGAGAGAAGGATTGAATGTGGTTAAGGCTTTAGCTAATAGCATTGCTTTCAGTTGTATGAGCATTGGCTATCCAATACAAGCACAACCTAGTAGACTATTCAATCCAATATATGAATAAATACATTAAGCACAAGTGTTGTAACATTTAACATCCTAAGCACTCTAATCAAATAATTCCAAACAACATTGAGCTTAACATATAATACCTTAGTTACTAAGTATAGAAAATAAATTTGACCCTAATAGAAAGACCCTGATTAAAGCAACATGGAAGTATTAAAAGAGTATATTATCATAGAAATTAATAATTATTCATACTCAAATTGAGGTAAGTCAAAAATATCTTAATTGAATTAGAGTAGCATATACATACAACCTATGATAGGGAACATTTGAAATATCCCACCCTTTACAATGAGGGTTATTCCCCTATTTATAATTTTTCATTCAGCTGAAATGAAACTAACTAATATGTAAAATCTTAAGAAAATTTGATTTTTCATGATCTTTGGGATGAGCTGGCACCACTCAATTTTTTTAGAATGTCTTGAGGTCTTGAGCGATTATGAGCACATGATCTTTAATAATATTCAAGTGGAGTGGCTATTTCTTTATGGCTCTAAAAAAATTTATTTGTCCTTAGTATTCCTTTTTGGGGTGTTGGGTGCCTTTCATGCTGAGGTATTCTAATCTAGATCGCTATTTTTGCCTTCATTTTCTTCAATATTGTCTTCCTTTCTTTATTGTAAGTGTATCAAATATATTGATTTTTGACATTATTTTTCTTGCCAAAAACTTTGGCTCAAGATCCTTATCTTTGACCTTTAATTTTGGATTGCTATTTATGCTTAATACAAGCCTTATCACTAGGTCATAGCATTTTTGGAGGTTGATCTGACATCACCATGAGAGAAAAACAACTTGTATTTTACTTTTTGGACTTTATATCAAAGACTAAGTATAGACCATGCCAAACTTTTGAAGGTTATTTGTTGATGTCAATAGGAAAATGCTCCAACATGCTCTTTGAATACTTTTTACCTTTTAAGTTTTTCACTTTACTAAATATTTTTAAGCACCTCACTTATGTTAGCATGAAAATGTTTTGCAAGTTCAGTCCCAAGCGAGTCCAAATAAAAGCTTTCAACTTGAATGAGTGAGTATATGAACACGTAAAATTGCTCCCTTAGGCTTCGAATAAAAATTGTTAGAAAGTGATGAGTATAAATAGTTTGTGGAAATTCATAGTTTGAAATATTTGGTTTGTTTGTGTTTTTGTAGATTACTAATTATTAAGATCTATTTGATGGAATCACAAGAGGGTCTAGACATTGCAGGTTTTGGTGAAACAAATCTATGGGAAAATATTGGCATATGCATACCTATTAGATCATGTACTATAATGTAAATAGATGATATTTAAATAAATAAAGGCCAAGTACTATATTTATTTGCTAATGTACATAGGTGATGCATAAATAAATGATGAATAGTAAGGATGCCTAGGCAAGGTATTTTGAGAAACTTGCCACATGTGCAAAAGAGAATTTGCATGGAATAAGAGGAATAGTGATTGATAGGAGTGGCATAATGCAAAAATTTATAGTGTTACATTCAGAGGCTACCAAAACCTTAGAGGAACTATTCTCCATGATCAACAGATGATAGAACAATAGATAACTATGTCATCCCCAATTCAACCGCATGGCAATATAAAGGGCTTTCAATGTATTATCAGCCAAAATTTTATAAGAAGAAGGGCTACCCCCTAACACATATTCAAGAGCCTATACTTCCTCTCTTGAGTTCCCAACCTTCTATAATTTTCCCTAGAGAATTTTCACCTAAAGGATTAGGCTTCTATTTGTTGGTTTATTTTACTCCTACAAGCAAAATTCCCCTATGAGTTGCCAAATTATAGTAAAATTTTCACTATAGTAGGGCAATTTTCCACCCCAAAGGAAAGTCAAGCAAAGACTACTACATAATCCAACTAGATGAGAGACCTTGAAGCTCCATCCATGTACCAAGTAGCTAATTTGAAGGAGATGTTGAAAAAGGATAGTCTATTCCAAAGACTAATAGCATGCTTAAATCTCCCCTCACCTTGAGGTAACGTTAACAACCCAAATTAAGCTAGTAAGAAATTTTAGCATTTTTGGTGGTGACTAAGCCCCATCCCATCATCAAGAGGAACCTCAAGCATTTTTTATGGTGACTAAAAGGGTTCCATTGATGACGAGGCCTCCAAGAACTTGGTTTATTGGGACTTGCCTACCTAACTAGCAAAAGGTCCCTAAAATTGAGCCACTTCCTCTGGCAATTGGGTTGCAGCATTCCATACATCCAGGGATAGTTGCTCAATGGCAAGAGCAACACACCCATAAGGGGAAACCCAAGGACATTCAAAGGAATGAATAAGGAGGATTTAATGAATCAAGTAAGGACTCAATAAGGCCAACCTACCTTATTGGTCCTCATGAATATCCCCTAGGTCTTAGAGGTGGGATAGGCAAGAAGGGCATGGAAAATCCACCAAGGACCAAAAGCATACCTATTAAATGAGGTTTGATGGAATACTATACATGGATGTTTTTGAAACATCAACCATCATGAGGAAAAATCCAATGTCATAAGCAACGACTATACTATGGGCTAACCAAAATCATAAGGGGAAGGGCCATTAGAGAAATTAAACCATCAAAGGGGAGGTCCATGGTCAAACATTTACTAGACTTTGGAGGGTTAATACAAGAAAATAAAATCACCAAGAGGGGTTGGGAGCCAAGGAAAAACGAGACCACAACCACCAAAATAGGCCTTGTTAACCAAATTTGACACCCAAGATCAACCCTCCATAAGGGAAGGTGAGCATATTAATGACTCCTCTAAACAAATTACCATGCCACCCATGGAGGAATTTATGGTTATTTAACTCCAAATAGCTCCAAATTCCCCAAAAAATAATGCAATAAAGCCTTTTTTATTTTGTAATCATCGTTGATGTTGATGTTCCTATCCATCCATGTTGGGGAAATTTTGAATTTCATACTTCACATATAAATATTATAAATAGTATTATTTATATCTATGAAAGATAGATTTGGATTTGTTATTGTGTCAAATATCTAACCTGTGGCATTTTCTCTCACCCCTTTTCATTTTATTTACCAATCTAAACTTGAGACCTAGGCCAATTGCAAGTATAGGTCATCAAGCCTCTTTTGGTTACACATATATTACATGTTGTATGGTTTAATCTATGTTCAAATTCATTTTCTTGCTTCGTTCATGTGTTCATCCATACCACTTAGTTGGAGGGTGGAAATTGCATTCTCTTGGTGCATCACCATCCGTAGATAAGCTATATAAACTTTATTTTTAATAATTTACATTTCAAATTATTTCTTATTTTCTTTCTTCTCCTTTTCCTTGGAGAAGCACAATAGAGTAGACTAGCATAACAAAAAAGAGACAAGTTCCAAAAGACTACATTCCAGCAAGGAGCTGACCTTGGTAAAAATCTCAAAGGTCATTTAGAAGAGTCACATTCCACATTCACCTAGACTTTTCAAGATTGGTGCCCCTCATAAGGCATAGGGTATCAGACACACCCACTTCAAAGAGACAAGAGTGAACTGAAATCATCAAGGGTCATGATGCCCAGGGCACAAGGCATCATTTCCAACCCCCATCATATATTTGATAAATATTTTAACTAAACCATGTTAGAAAATTGATATTTTAAAATTCATGTCATATTTT
This sequence comes from Wollemia nobilis, assembly GCA_028583015.1. NCBI lineage: Eukaryota > Viridiplantae > Streptophyta > Pinopsida > Araucariales > Araucariaceae > Wollemia > Wollemia nobilis. The sequence continues at coordinate 353,703 of JAQPPZ010004643.1, forward strand.
TACTTGGTAAATTAAAATTCTATAATTATTTACATTTCATGGAAAATTAGATCAAACTCTATATTATATTTTTTCATATGTTTTTTATTTATTTATTTATACCATTTATATAGTTTTTATTATTTTTATATAGTAAACTTTATTTTACTAGTTTTTTTTTTTAATGCTAAGGCATTGTATTAAAAATGATAAAATATAGGACATGGTTCTATGGATCACCTCTACCATTCATGAAGAGTAAAACTTGATCCAAATTTCTTTCAAGTAGTCAAAAAAAAACATAAAAAAAAAATAATAGATTAATCACCAATAATAATATTTCACTATAAAAAAGAGGAGTTAAGCAAGTATATTGGTACTCTTTCTATGATATTTGAACTACACAAAGACTTTATACATTGTTAGTTAAATTGAAACCTCTTATGTTTATTTTATATTAGGAAATAAATTAAAAACACTTACACATGCAAAAATAAAAGAAAAAATACCTAAAATTTCACTACAAGAATAAATGCTTGAAACACAATTATTTTATCAAAATTAGAAACAATATAGTTTACATATCACTTTCTATTAATAAAATCATCAAATAAAAAATAAAAGTAAAATGTATTTAATTTTTTCAAAAAATAAGAATCCATAGAAAAATGAGAAATAAAGTTTTTTTTAATCTTAAGAGGGTTCAAGTATATTTATATTTTATTGTCTCCATATCTTAATCATGTATCAATTATTTCTGACTTGACTATAGTAAAAATTTATAATCTTTTAGGTTATCTAAGTTCAACATTAAAGGTATAACAATGTTGAAAGTTGTAATATAACTTTATTAGACAATATTGATATTGTATGATGTAATTATCTGTAAGTATAGAGCTAATTATAACGTAATATAATTATTAATTATTTATGTATAAGCCTAAGGACCCATAATTAACCTTGTCATGGTTAAACCCTAACTTATAATTAACCTTAAGCCACTATGCTATATCAATTGAGGTTAATGATATTATGTAAGTATTATAATTATTGGGGTTTAGATATTAATATAAATATCCCTCATCTTCTCAATCTATTATATCAAAGTGTTGTGATTCTTATATATGGATAATATAGTGATTATTGGTGCTCAAGGGAATCTATTATTTATGTTTATCACTCTTTTATTTGTCTTTTTTCCCTTATGTATAAGAATTGAGTAAATGGATTAATTGTGTTTGTTACTAGAAATTGGTGTGAAATCTAACATGGTATGTATAGGAAAATTTTCCCTACAGCCTCGCTTCACTCAAGAAAAATATAATTAAAAGTGGAACTGTCTAAAAAAGGGTATTTTGAGGCACATTTGGCCTTCATTCAAAAGGAAGGACATTGAGAGAAAAGCAAACACGTCCCAAATCTATGCCATCTATTGGATCTCCCATCAATGATCAACACTCATATTTCACCTAAAGTCGATGATATTTAGTGTGCCAAGGCCTATGGGGCATTTATTTTCTATCCAATATTTCATGCTAATTTCTAATAGATAGAAGAGAAAAAAGAAGAAAGGATGCCTACCTTAGCATGGGCTAGACATGTGACAATCATTCAGGAGTAGAAGAAAGCAAGCATTGAGGTGTAGTAGGATAAAGCCCACCATTGGCCAAATGAGACCCCACCTTAGCAAAATACACATGGAAAATACCTACACAAATAAGAAGGTAGTACAAGAAGACATTTAAGAAGACATATGCCATTGGGAACAAAAGTCAACTTCTATGGTTTATCCTATCAGATCCAACCATGTGGTAGATATGGTAATTGCCCATCACATGAGTTAGCTTACCCTACCATCCTATGAAAATCAAAGAGATCATTATCACTACATCAACAAGCAATAAATTCCAAAGGAAATTGGGAAATCCTAGTGCAATAACAAATGATATATGTCGATGTTAATTTATCATATGAGGGCCTAGAAGCCTCCATCATTGACGGTCTTAAATATAGAGATCTTGAAGCTTCTAATTTTAGTTGTAGAATGATTTTTTCTATAGAGAAAATAAGAATTGGATAACCTTCTACACAAAGTTTTTATGAGAAATAACCTCCCTTTTGGCTTATAAATAGGTCCAAATTTATATTTTAAAGGTATCATGAGTTGTCTACTCATATCTCATACCTGGCCTTGTGGGTTCTTCCTTCCATTCCCCATTTCTTGGTTATAATGATTGGATCTTGAATCTTAAGTCATTGTGTAAGGATCATTGAGCCTCTATAGGCCATAGGCCTTGTAATCATTTTGGAACATGAATGGAAGTTGTGATTAGTTTTGCTCTATCCTATTTCTTTACTATGTTATGGGTTATGCAAAATTTAATGTGTTCACTTTTTAGCTATTAGACTATGGTAAATATGTCTATTTCAATATGTTTCACTCAATCAAGAGGGGTACATTAATCTTGGAACATCACCCTCATACCTTAGGTAAATTTTCTACAAATTTTACTTTCTTGTCTCTTTACATTTCCTACATTTTTTACTTTCATTGCAATCCCTTTCTCTACAATCCCCCAAGAAAATTAGGCCTTCATGAGCAAAGGACTTAGTGCACCAAAGATTACTTCAAAAATGATTCATCCTTGGCTAAAAACCCTAAAGGTTGCCCTGTAGGTGATCCCTTTTCCCATGGCACATTTTTCTATATCTACACAAGGTATGAGTGCCCTAGGCACATTGAGTTTCCACCTCGATAGGCTAGTGCATTTTGAGACAACAATAGTATATTTGGCATGCTTGATAAGATGAGCTTCTATGTTCACCCCATGAATCTAGAAAAGACTCATGAATTTGATCCCAATAAAGGTCATAATTCAATATGCTTATAGAGAAGCATTGATAATTTCACCTAGCAACTTTGCTAAAAAGAAAGACTTTGAATAAATTATTCAACAAAAGTTAGACTAATATTTTGGTGGGGGTCTCTATCTCATAAGCTTGTTAGAGCATTATCTCCCATCTTGGTGACTTTGTCCTCAAGGAAAGGTCCCAAAGTTATATGAGAAAAAGGTTTATAACTAGAACCTTTTCCTATGCTAATTAGTAAGAGCTAGTGCTACCACTAAATCGAAGGAGGAGGAGGAATCTATGGAACAACATGGTAGTCCTACAAAACCAACCTCCTAGATTTTTTTTGGCATGGAATTATAAACTATGAGACTCCAATTCCTATCCTTAGCCTCATAAAGTACCTAAAACTTTTTCTATATGTTTTTTCCAATGTGACCATCATTCAAGAGGTAGTGGTGATTGATCTTCCTACATCATTTGGCTTATGCCTCTCTTGCGACTTCACTACAAATATTGGAAGGTACCTCTCCCTGGATTAGATCCATATGTTTCTTAGGATCCATTATGGCACCAAAATGATGGTTCCTTTTGAGCCCTTTCACATGTATCCCATGGAGAATATTTTGGTCATCAAGGTCAAAGAGGAATGGGATTTCTTGGTCACCAAAGATGGGGTAAAACCCAAAATACCTAGGGATGAAGTACACACCCATGTACTAGATGACCAAATGGATGAATGGGCCAATAGCATGTGGGAATAAAACCTACACAAGGAGTACATGTTAACTAAAGTTGAAGCATATCCAACCCAAGAAGAGGGGCTAACCATGTTATAAATCATTGAATCTACAAGAACCCCAACTAACCTAAATTAATGAAGCTTCCCCTTCACAACTAAACAACTAGGATGGGTAAAATTTTGGACCACTCTAGTCTGGATATTATAGATTCCAGTGAGGAAGAATTTGTGCATAATGACCTACATGTGAAAGTACACATCATGTCATATATTGTAAATAGACAATATTTTAAATAAAAGGTAAAAGTATTATAATTAATGGTTGAAGTAAAAGGTGGAATATATAGAGGGGGTAGAAAGTCAAAGTGCCCATGCAAAAAAAATTTGAAGGGCATGCCACTAGGAAAAATTATACAAGTAAAAAAAGGTTACGTGGATCAAGATGACCAATGATCGGCAAAAATAGATCAAGATAATCATTCTATGTGTTGCACTCAATGGTAATAAAACTATTAGAAGAACATCTAGCATGGCCATGCATGTGGAAACATAGCACATAACTACATCATCACTAATTTGACTACATGGAAAAAATTGAGGAAGACCAAAGTTGTGAAGGACGTCAATGCTTCATCAATAAAAGGTCTATAAAAGAAGGCCTCCCTTGACATAGAACATAAGACTCCTCATTCCCTTGCAATTTTCTAAGCCTCTAGGATATTCATCCCAAGACTTTGCCCCAATAGATAAGGCTGCCATTTTTTGGGTTCTTTAACTCATGCAAGTAGAAGTCCCCTATGAGTCACCAAATTGTAGTAAAAATTAAAGTATATATGGAAAGACCTCTTATCTAAAGAGAAGATAAGTAATGCTCCCACCCAAATATAAGTAGAAAATAGGCCCTAAAGCTCCATCCACATATCAAGTAGCTAATTTGAAGAAGATGCTAGCAAGGGCTATTCTAAGCCAAAGACTAATAGCATACTCGAAGCTCCTTACACCATGAAATAAGGTCATTCACTCGTATCAAACCAACAAAGGATCATAGTTTTTTTTGCATTGAATAGGTTGCACCCTATCGTTAATATGAACCCAGAAATATTTTTGGTGGTGTGTAAAGGAGTTTTTTTGATGATAGGACCTTTATTAGCTTATTTCATAAAGACCTATTTTCTGGTCTAGCAGATAATTGGGTTGCAGCACTCCATATACCTAGGTGTAGTTGCTCAATGGCATGAGAAACATATCCATAAAAAAATTCCCAAGGACCTTAGAGAGAGAGAAATAATGGGATAGGGCGAGTCAAGTAAGGATTCAACAATATCATTTGATCTTGTTAATATACATACAGATCCTCTAAATGAGTAGAGGTGATAGGGGTGAGAAGAGCAAGCAAAATCCATGCAAAAAAAAAATCATGCTCATAAAACAAAGTCTATTGAAAACCCACATGGAAGTCTTCAAATAACTAGATATCAAAAGGAACATGGCAACATCAAAAACAATATCAATTGGAATCAAAGCTAACTGGAAATATAGGAATGAGAGTCACTACAACAACTAGATCCACAAAGGATAGGTCCAATACCAAACCATTATGGTGATCCAATGAACCAATGCAAAAATGGGAAAAAGAAATAATACAAATTGGGAATTAAGAAAGTACGATGCCATGATCACTGTAATAGACTTCTATCAATAAAATCTATTACCCAAGCTCAAGTTCCCATGGGATAAGGTGAATGCATCAATGACACCTCTGAAGAGGGATTATGCTACCTATGGAGAAATTTATGGTGACTTAATCCCCTTATAAACTTTGGATATCCTAGAAATAAATGCAACTCAATCCCTTTGATTCAACAACCAAGAATGATGTAGGTACTCCTTCACATAACCATATTTGGGGGGGTTTGAATTTTAAATTTTTATGTAATTATTATAAATAGCCCATCTCCAAGGCCAAAAATGTTAGGTTGAATTATTGTTGTGTCTAGCATCTGACCTTGAGAAACTCTCCTCCTCTTCCCATTTTCTATTTCAATCTAGACTCGGGCCTTAATTCATAGCATGTATAGGCTATTGAGACTCTTTTAATTGTATATGAATGTAATGAGATTTAACATAAATACAAAGAGTTATGACTACACTAGCATTTTTGTCTTGGTCTGAGTATTTATGTATCTTTCTATGGGAGGTTGTGACTACTCCAATTTTTTTATCTTGGCTTTCACAAGGGATTATCTAATTTTCACTCTTATGCGATTGGAACCATGTTCAATCTAATATCATCATGTTTGGTTGAAGTGTTCATTCATCTCATTGAAGTGCAAAATGGAAACCACACATCACCACCTATAGCTTAGGCTAGTTAGACTAGGTAGATTTTACTAATTTTCCATATTTTTCCTTTTTTTATTTATGATTTTTATCTCTTTCCCTTTCCCTGACAAACAAATAATATGTTATGCTAGCTTAATAGGAAGAACATCAAAGATTGTACCTAGACAAGGAGCTAATATTGGTAATAAATCCCAAAGGTTATCTGAAGGAGCCACATCACACGTTCCTAAAACTTCCCAAGACTAACACCCCAAGTGAGGCAAGGCACTAGACATACCCAGAGATAAATGCATTCATAGGCATTCATGATTCTTGGGGTTTAGGAGTTATTTTCAACCCCCAACATACTTTATAAGGAATTAAAAACCCACATCTTGGCTTCCCATTGTTCCATTTGATCATCAAGAACTAAGAAGTGAACTTCATAAACAAATGGGTCCAATCTAGACTTCCCTTTCTCTACCATGCATGTCTACTCAATGTCTATCCTAGTTGGAGGTACATACTCTACATGATGGATATGGAGGGATTCTGATAGAATTTTCAACTTAGTCTCATTTATAGTTTTGAGAAACATGTGTGTCTAAGCCAGAGATAAATAGCCTCCTATATTAGCAGTGAAATTCCTTGATAAGCAGATGTTAAAAGTAGTTGGGAGCTCAATCACTCCTATGTCCTAATGGATTATGAGGTTATAAAAAACCTATAGGATAAATGGGAAGCTTCATACCTGTTCAAATATCTGAATATGAGTTCCATCTAGTTGAAGTACTCCTTTTTTAACAAGCTCATATGCCAACCCCAATGCATTTGCTACTCTTTTGGGCATGATTTAAGTACTTGATCTAGAATTTACTATGTAATTATGAATTAACTTATCACTATAGATTAAAATCAAGAAAAATAGATTTGTTTTGAGTCATTTTCTCTCAGTGGTAGATATCTACATGACCACAAGTGGCTTCTACTTTCCTAGTATTTTTATCTCTCTAGCACTTCCTCTAAGTGTCTCATCTACTCGGGCATATATAAGACATCTCAAAGAGGTATGGCCATAGTAGAATTCTTCAGATGATCTACCATGTTAAATATTTTAGTGGAATGGACCTTCTAAGTTATGTTTGTTAGCCATTGAGGTCTAGGTCTCTTTGTAGTAGGTTGGGGAGCTCTAACTAGTTGTAGAATTGAGGAACCTTTCCTCAAAGCTTTAGGAACATTTCTCTTAGAATCCACCAGGTGTTTTTGCACTTTCTAATTAGATGTTACCATAGGGAAAAGTCCTTTTCTAGGATTAGCTATCTTTTTCTAGGTATTTAGATCATTGGATTAGCTCTTTATTACTCTTGTATTGCATTCATTATAGCTCCCATCATGTAGTCTAATTGGACTAGAGGCTTCATAGGCATAGAAGTACTTGCACCATTAGACACAACATATACTTCTTCATTGTCCTAAGTTATCATATTCTACTCATAATTGGAAAATTTTATTCCAAGAAAATATCTTTGGGGTTGGATGAAAGAGAGATGGTTCTAGGCTTGTGGATCTAGTCTTGAGTAAGACATATGTGGGTGGGCATGTATAGCTTCATTTGGAATCACTATGGTCTATTGAGGTATCCTCTTGGATAAGCTTTGGGAGAATAGGCATAGGGGTAGGAGTAGTCCTATGCATTATTATCCTTCACATAGTTATTATGTGTGGTGAATATATCCCTTACAAGGTTAGGAATAATTTGCTACAATGGGGGTTGTACAAGCACTATCTACCTATTAGAGCTCTAGGGTTGGCTTGTATTCTTATTGAATTGAAAATTAAGACTTTGGTATCCATTTGTGAGAACATAAAATCATTGAATTTATATTGGCTTACCCAAGTTACATTATATAGTGCTAGAGAATAACATATCATGGCTCAGAATAGTGGGATCCCATTTATTCTCATAATTAAATAACCTTTTATTAGATAGCTCCTAACATAGGAAATACTAACCTACTTCCTAGATGCTCTCAAATAAACTCTAGAACAACACATTAAACTTTAGCTACATAGGAAGTATGACATCAAAGTCCAACATTCTCCCCCTTAAAGTTGAGAGGGCTGACAAGACAGTCTCTCAACTTTATATACTAAGATTTTAGCAACTCCTATGGTGAAGATGTTTGCTATGTTGTCCAAAGTGATGCAATGTTTTAGCTCAATCACATTTTTCTCCACCATGTCTATAATGAAGTGATACTTCATGTCGAAGTTCTTTGACCTGATGTTGTAGATAGGATTATGTACCAATTGTATGGCACTCATATTTTCATAATACAATATGGTAGGACCACTTTGTATCTCACCTATTTCTTTAAGTAATTTTCTCAACCATAATTATTGGGCACTACCATTTGTGATTGCTATGTACTCAGCCTCAATAGATGATAGTGCAACAACAATTTGCTTTTTGGAACTCCATGTAATTAGCCCTGACTCAAGACTAAAACCATTCCCTGAAGTAGATTTCATGTCATCTATGTTGCTTCCCCAATCGCTATCACTAAATCCAACTAATTTTACATCATCATTTTTGTGGTAATGGATCCCATAATCCATTGTACCCTTTACATATCTTAAAATTCTTTTAGTTTCTTGTAGATGAAGTTCAAATGGATCATTCATATAACTTGATACTAGATAAATAACATATTGAATATTCAGTTGTGTGTTGGTGAGGAACATTAGACTCCCAACCATGCTCCTGTAAGTGGTCTTGTCAACTTTTGGTGCTCTATCTTCTTTGCATAATTGTATCCCATGATATATTGGAGTTGCAACAGACTTGCATTGCTCCATAGAAAAAAAAATTATCATGTATTGAGCATATTTATGTTGACATATGAAGATCCCATTTCTGTTTGATGTACCTCCATTCCTAGGAAGTAATGCATCAAACCTAGATCCTTCATTTCAAACTCTTTCATCATGGAGTTTTTGAACTCCTCATTCATTTTAGCACTACTACCCATGAATATTAGATCATCCACATATAAGCACACAATGAGGATGTCTTTACCTTATTTCATGTAGTAGATAGTAGGTTCACTTTTGCTCCTAGTGAATCCATAGTTTTGAAAGTAGCCATCAATGTGTGAGTACCATGATCTTGGTGCTTTATTTAGTCCATACAATGCTTTCTTTAATTTGTAGACAAGGTTCTCCTTACCTTGTTCTTCAAAACCTTGATGTTGTTGCACAAAAACCTCTTCATTCAAGTACCCATTGAGAAAGGCACTCTTAACATCCATGTGTTGAATGTTCCACCCTTTGTGGGCAGCCAAGGAAAGTACTAGTCTGATGGTCTCTTGTCTAGCAACAAGAGCAAAGGTTTCCTCATAGTCAATCCCATAATTTTGAGTAAACCCTTTTGCTACTAGCCTTACCTTGTGTCTTTCAATACTCCCATCAGCATTGAACTTGGTCTTATAGACCCATTTACATCCAATACATTGTTTTCCCTTAGGAAGCTCCACTAGCTCCCATGTATCATTCTTTTTTATAGAGGTCATTTTCTCTTTCATGGCTTGTTGTCATACATCATGAGTACATGATTTTTCATAACTATATAGCTCTAGCTCTACACTAGTTATTAAAGCATATTTTACAACATCTCCCTTAGGCTCTTGGGAGTCTTCATCACCATACATGTGAGAATTTTCAAGTCTTTTCAAAATACCATTCATCTCACTAGCTTGGCTTCTAGTGTACCTTCTTTGAAAATTCTTGTCCATCATTTGAAAAGAATGATGGTACTGAAGTGTTCTCTTACCTCTTTATGGTGGATCTACTTCCATTGGAGAAGAACTTGCTGATATTTGTGGAGGACTTGGAGTAGAACTCAGTGTACTTGAAGTAGAACTCTTGCTTGGACTTGGAGGAGGACTTCCATTGCTATTTTTTTTAATGGGATGCACTTGAGAGGAGCTTTCATCTTGAGATCCATCATCAACAAAACATTTTTTTATGACCCCATACTCCCCCTTCATCAAAAATTACTTCTCTTGAGATTACAACTTTATGTGTTTTTGGATTGTAGAGTCTATATGCCTTTGAAGACTCACAATAACCCATGAAAATACATGCTTGACTTTTGGTATCAAGTTTCATTCTTGTTTCATTAGGAATGTGTGCATATGCAAGACAACCAAAAACTTTGAAGTGTTTTACATTTGGCTTTTTCCATATCATCCCTCATATGGAGTTATCCCATCTAAACTAGAAGTGGGACTCCTATTGAAAATGTAAACACTTGTCCTAACAGCATCAACCCAATACATGTTACTGAGTTTCTTTATTTGAAGCATTAATCTAGCCATTTCTACAATAGTGTGGTTCTTCCTTTTAGCTACACCATTTTTTTATGGGGTGTAGGCAGTAGTGAATTGCCTTTTGATCCCACAATCTTTACAATACTTTAGAAATACATTTGATCAAAACTCCCCTCCTCTATCAGTACTTAATCTTTTTACAACATACTCACTTTGATTCTCTACATTATTTTTGAAATCCTTGAAACATTCAAAAGCTTCATCCTTAGTTTTCAAAAAATAAATCCAACACATTCTAGAGAAATCATCAATGAAAGTGAGAAAGTAAGAATTGTTACCCAAGCTTTTGGTATGCATTGGACCACAAATGTTTGAATGTACCAATTTTAGTGGATGGCTTGCTCTCCATGCTTGACCTCTTGGAAACTTTATTCTTGAGTGCTTTCCCAAAGCACATCCTTCACACACCTCCTTGTGCTCTTCGTAATCCACACACCATAGCTTGTGAAGTCAACAACTTCAAGCTTAAAAAATTAAGATGACCATATCTCAAGTGCCAAAGTACACTTGGATTTTCTATGGCCACACTAGCAAGTTGAGCACCTCCTTGTTCTCCAAACTTAAGATGAAATAACATATTCTTTGTCATAGGTACATTTGTGACAACTCTATTACAATTGTTTTTGTCAAAAATTACACATTTTCCATCTTCAAAAACAAGTTTATAGTTCTTTTCCATGATTTTTCCAACACTAAGCAAATTATGTTGGAGTTTAGGAGTGTAATAGATATTGTTCACCTTCTTTATGCCTTATTTTGTTGGAACCTACATGGCTCCCATGACTTCAACTTGTAGTGCCTTGTCATCTCCTAATTTGATCTTGGAATCGTATGTGGAATCCATTGTAGCAAATAACTCTTCTTTGCCACTCATATTATTTGATCAACCAATATCCAAAATCTAAGTTTCATTAAGATTTTGATCTGATTTTCCATATGTGAGGAATAAATTTGAATAATTTCCTTCCTCTTCTTCATAGTTTCCATAATTATTACTTCTCCCTTCTTGAGAAGCCTTTAGTCTACAATCTCTTGCAAAGTGACCAAGATTCCCATAATTGTAACAAGATTTGTTTAATTTTTCACCTCCTCTTCCTCTTCCTTTTCCTTAGTAGCCACCTCTTGATCTACCTCTTCCTCTTTCTCTTCCTATTCCTTGTCCTCTTCCTTTTGAATTGCCATGAGTCTCACCTTCCTTGGATGAGAATGCTTTTTCATCATCTCCAAAGCTTGATGATATAGAAACTTGGAGTCTCTCTTCATGGGACATCAAAGAACCAATTAGTACATCAAATGTTAGAGTAGACAAATCTCTAGATTCTTTAATAATAATAGCAATATGATTCCACTTATGAAGAAGTGTTCTCAACAATTTCTTCACAACCACTTCAATTTTTACATCTTCTCCAAGTGTCTCCATTTTGTTTACAATTGCTTTAACTCTCACACAATAATCTCCCACTCTTTCATCATCTTGCATTTTGAGATTCTCAAAATCTCTCTTCAAAGTTTGAAGCCTCACTTGCTTCACTTGATTTCTCCCTTGATAGCTATATTTCAAGGCACCCCATGCTTCTAGGGCTTTTGAACAAGAAGCAATCCTTGGAAAGATACTTTTCTCCAAAGTTGCTTGGAGATATTTTGGGCATCCTTCTTATTAGTTTTATGAGTTGCACTCAAGGTGGTCTAATCTGCGGGTTTAGTGTAACCTTATCCTACAATGTCCCATAACCCTTTTCCTATGAGTAAGGTCTTCATATTTATAGACCAATACTCATAATCCAACCCATTGAACTTAGGAATAGGTAGATTATTATTGGCAACCATTGGTAATCAACAAAACTTAGTAAAAAATACTTTGCTCCTTTATATTATGATTGCAAAATAAATTTAATCAATAATTTTAATTAATAATAAAATATTTAAGCTAAAAATCAATTATATTATCAAAAGTATATTGATTTTAAGCAAAATATATTAAATTATTAAAAAAAAATGTTGAAATAAATTTAAAAAATGCAAACAAAATATTTTACCTCTTCATTGTATTCTTTCACTACCAAGAATTGAGACTGTCAAACATAGTCAACAGTGTGACTTAGGCCTCTTGGATGGTAGTGTATGGTTTATTTCTCAAAGCAGCTACTCTTAAATTTGGCGATGTAGCAGCCAACTCTACACAGTGGTGATATGGCACTCGTCCTCAATCGAGTCGTCAACACCAAAACACAAATGCGTTACTTACAGTGCAACAAATCATAGACCAAATGAACCAAAGGACTCATGCTCACGTCTCCTTTATGCAGTCTCCCAATGACTCTACATGGCACCAAATTTGTACTCTCCACCACAAACTAGCGATATCCACCAAAAATTTGCATAGCCTTTCGATGCTCATGATCTCTGCCACAAACTTGCGTAACCCAATGTTTTTTTTACAAATCACACTGCACAAATCCACAATAAATTCCTCCAACGAATACATGAGCACGATCTTGAAAATGTGTCTAAGCATGATCCAACCTTTGGAATATTTTAAAAATATATATACTCTAAAAAAAAACATACACTACGATGGTCTGAGCATGATCCAACCTTTGGAATGTTGACAATCACCCAAAAGCCTCTCTACGCTTGTAGTCAATAGCAAATAACATGTAGTAAATCATTCACAATTTAGCAAATCATAAAATGTCATCAAATCCTAGTAACCACACCAAATTTTCTTTTATACATGTCGTCTCGCCAATCAAGACATGCACACAGGTGATCTATCTCAGGTTTAGGTCTATACGATGTCACACTGGTTGTGAGCATCAGATTGTGCCAAATACACATAGAAAACAATCAATTCTCTCTCATGTATGGTCTCCACAGATATCATGGGCTTTCCTCAACACGATAGCATTCCTCAGCACGATAATGAGCCTCAATAGACTAGCCACACTCACAAGTGTTGGCCACTTGATTTTCAAATCTACAAAGCTTCGGGCTTCACACACTTGCAATAATTTTACTAATGCTTGCAATGCACCCACAAGCTCACTTCTAACCCAACAGATCTTTGGCTCTGATACCACAATGAGAACAAAACCTCATTGAATTAATATTTTATTGCCAAAGGTTACAATTTATAGTTCTTTGAAGAACTAGATTATAGAACTATATAGTTGAAATAGATTTATTTCGTGATCATCCTCCTAACTTAGCTAGATGACTCACCGTAAACTCTATTTTAACTCCTCAATGCTATCAATAGCAATAACCTCTAAATTATCAAATCTAATATAAATATTATTCTCGTAATAAATATTAAACTAATGCTAATTATTGGGACCTATATACTTAGGGAAGATTTAAAGTATGCTCTAAATTTCAACAATTTGGAGGCATATAACCTTAGCTATTTTGTTGGAAGGAAGTTCTTGGAGGACATTAATATTGAAACCTCTAGGTAATTTTTTGTCTTCTAAGGAATGTGACCTTATTAGAGACTATCCTTAAAAAATTATTCATTTTATTTAGCTCATTGGATAAGTAATTATAGAGGGGTATTTCAAAGCAAGGAAAGAAGTCTTAGCCTTTATGTGGTTCATAGTAGGAGTAGGCTGGAAAGTGGTAGGCTAATATATTGGAAGTAGCTAATATGGAGGTTGAATACTCAAAACCAGGGACATAGGGAGTCTAATATCTAGTGTTCCTATCTAAATTAAATCATTCTTTGTTTGGACAGCTATCCTATATACCGTTAGTAGAGATTTTCCTCCTTAACTTGATCATTATAGCTATATTAGAGTTAATATATTGCAAATAATAAATAAATGCCATACCTAGGAAGGGTTTGATCTTGTATGAGATTCTATACTAGGTTTTATGAAACTGGGTAATTAGATCATCCATTTTCTCCATGGGTGCTCTCTTGATGGTTGTTAGTTGCTCCACAAGAGATGCACCATATGCTTTCTCTCTAATTATATAAACCAATGGGTTCACAATTTGGTCCTAGATTTTTATTAAATATAAAGTATGGCATATGTACCATTCTCATGCTTTCCCTCTAAAATATGCAGCCAACAATATAAGGGCTAAATTTTACTTGATATTGTGTGCTTTGCATATACTAACTATGTGGTGTAGGTATTCTATAGGTATGGTTGCATACTCACTAGTGAAGTAATGTAGTGATTTGAATTTTGAGGGGATAATATCCCATATTACAAGAGGAACAAGTGGTTGTAGGGGGCTCTATCATTCCAGGTTGAATACCTTCTTGCGGCTATTTCTAACATGTAACCATTTTTTAACATTAGGCTCTTCTTCTAGATCTTTGTTTTAGGGGTAGCACTAGTGCTTGTAGGTTTTCTCTTGAGAAGGATCTAGTGACAAGTCTTTTGCTCATAAATTTTTGGGTCCTTCATTCTTAGTGGAATTTCTAGGTGAATTCTCATATGCTTCAATAAACAAAATAAACCAAGATCATTGAATATTGATGCATACCAACGAAACTGTTCCATAATCTGTGTTGTATGAGTAGGTGTTTCTTTGTTGCTTCTTTGTAGGATGAAGTGTTAAGCTCATCCTACCAAGCATGCTAGTAAAATTATTTTCCACTCAAAAAAATACAATCATCCATTGCAATAACCAGAAGCACACAACACACCACATTGAGTGACATAGTTTGGAGGCTCTGTGAGTGAGGGATGCAAAGGTAACCTTTAGGAATTTACTAAATCCAAATTCTTATTTTATGTTATCTCTAATTCTTACTTTCCTAAACTACTTGCTTTCATCAAAAAAAAAAGAGAGAGGATTGCAAAAAATAAAACCTAATATAATAGAGGTAATGCACCAAGATCGAAAGATCCTTCTATGCACTATTGGAATAAAATTAACACATTCATCATCCATCGATAGCTATATAAATGAACATTATTTTAATATAACATACAACATTCATGTATAATATGTGTATAAGAAACAAGATAAATGAATGTCACAACTTCAAATACATATTGTAAACTTTTGTACAGAGATGCCATTTTAAAAGAGGCTCTAATGCTATTGAAAAATGACTTGAGGTTCAAGTCCATATTATTACATAGAAGAAATTTAAAGAAAATATACACACAAGGCCATGTATTAGGAATGAGCAAGCAACTTTCGATGCTTACATTAGCAAAAAATTAAGGTTTTTTTGCCTTAAAAACTATACAAAAAGTTTAAAATTTCCTCCTCAAATTGATCAATATTTTGGTCCACATTAAATGTTGATGGGTTTGGCACCTATACAACTAGATTCATCAATGCCAAAAGTTTTGGAGTTTTTGGAACTAAAACTTCTATTGATATTACCAACCACTTTTACTAGAAACTCCTCCAAAATTGAGTATGGGATTTATTCATAATAAATACTATTGGGCTTGAGTTCTTTGGGACTAGAGATGCCACTAATATTATCTTTAAGAAATTAATAATTTTTCCTAGAATACCATATCCAAATGGTGCAAGTATGTGGACTTGAATATTTTTTGTCATGGAGGCTCCTTATTGTGAAAGGCAAAAGGTTGGTGGCTAAATTTGAAGGAAATTTGTATTCTTCTAAAAGGTTGTGACCCATTGGATTAGTTCAATTCTCATCTAATCATATGGCTAGTGTTGCTACACTTGATATCCTCATTTATTTACATCTCCTCCTTAGGTTGGTGATAGCTAAAATTAGACAATTGGTATTGTTTCCCAATCCTATATTGCTTGTCTCCCCTCAATTCATGAAATCCATAAAATGATCTTGATTCAATCTCAATTATTGGTTCCTTTTAAACATGGAGTAGGAATATCATGTGGCTACCACATATCTAATTTTTGTGATCCCAATAAAATTTTAAAAAAAATTGGTCGTTGAGGTTCTATTGTTGTTGATTTTTTTGCACTTTAACCAATAGCAAGGCATTAATACTAAAGAGCTTCTTGAGATAGCATGAGTTATCGATCATTGAAATTGGATATTCCACAAGATTATATGATCTAGATGCTTCAATGTCCCTTCCAATATTTCACAATTCATCTAATTTTCCACCTATCTACGATTTATGGCAAACCTTCTTCATATGCAAGTTTTGAACTTGAAACCTTATAGACTACTCAGCCAATGGTAGGGGTTCTTCTCTGAATCCTTTAGTAGCCTAATGAACTAGCATGGGCCATTGAAATAGCAATAAATGGTTCAAGTAACTTTGACAACTCATTTTTTATCACTATGTTGGAAAAGGACACCCGCCATTCATCAAATTATCAACAACCCACACTACTTTGTCAACTTCATCTTACCAATCCACCCACAAATTAGCACTCACCATCGCTCAATGTGATTGGATGGCTCACTTGGCTTAAAAAAAAAATTGGAGCTCCTTTGCACCAAAATAATTCCCATCATAGATTAAAAAATTGATTTTGCACGTGCCTTCTATCTCTTCATCCCCTTAACTTGTTGATTCACCCACAACCAAATCCAACTTGAAAAATTGACCAAGGCAACACTCCAAGTGTAGTAATATTTCACTAAAAATCCCATATTAGCAATTTTAAAAAATGCAATCATAATTTTCAAATCACACTATGTAAAATGGTTAAAAACTTGGTCTCTCAAAGTGGTGGAATGCTGACACATTTTCAAATCTTACTAAGAACTATACATATGTTGGGACATAAAGAGAAGGCACAATTGTATTTACAAAATGATTACAATATATAGGCATAAAGCCTATGAGGGAGATATGACAAGTGTCATAATCTCCACTCCAAGTGTCATGCAGAAGACACATAACTCCAGTTGGAGAACTCAAACTGAAGATATAAGACAAGTGGCAGAAGACAAGTGTCAAATTGAGGCATAGTGCACATTATAATATTCTAACAACATAATATTCTCGATATAATTTGTTATAATACCACCATTTGGTTCATTGAAATACCATAATAATATGGCCCACCCTACCCATGTTTAATAATTTAAATAAACAAATTTGCAATGTAAATAATATCTCTTACACTATAATTTGTGTCAACAAAATATAATTATTCTTGTGTTACTAAATTTAAAAAAAAAAGTACTGGATCCATCCATCCTTATAAGATTCAATAAATATGACTACGTGTAGGTTCCTAAGGTAATCATTTTAGATCCTTAAAGGAAATACCAAGATTTTTCAAGGAGATCCACCACTTGAGAAGGGGCATAGAAAAAATTTAAAGAAGTCATGTGTTCTATTAATCCATAGACATAAGGGAGGACAATAGAAAATACTTGGGCAATAAAAGGAACAAGTAGTCCTTTAAATATATCACTTGGGAGATATGGTTTGAGGTTTATATGGGATGGGTATTTACTAGAACCAAAAAGGCCTTATGGCATCCCCAAAGGCATGAAGTAGATATGCCTTGGGTAGATTTTTAGTGATTCATAGAGTCATTTCTAAGGTACAAACAACATAAACATATTGATTGCAATAGAATAGAATACATAGGACAAATAATTTATAAGACTACAAGGATACAATATTACCAATAGAAAAAAGTTATCTCACTTTATCCTATAGATTAGAAACGCAATTATGTGATACTATAAATTCTAACCCATCATTTTTCTTGCGTGCTAATTTTTTATTGGTAATTCTAATTATATAATATTCTACTTTCTCTATTCTTGTTGCTTTGAACAATTCATACATAATTTCCACTACTAAAGTATCAATATAAGTAGCCCATATTACACCATTATGGGTTTTTTGTTTCAAGATAAAATGCTTCTTCATTTTAGGTGTGTTTCATATATATATATTAAGATACATATCACACCTTCCATTTCTCTTTTGATCTCTTTTATTTGCCTCTCATATCGAAGTTTTTGGGAACAATTCTATATTTTCTCACCTTGTATGGGTAAAGTTACCAAGTTTGCTACTAGAATTTTGGTCTAGAGATGTTTTCCAAGCCATAAGAAAAAACATTGGTTCTATGTTAGCGTAACTATGATATTCCATTATTGGCTATGTTGTTATATTGTTGTAACCAAGCCTATTTGGTGCCTAGGTGGTTCCGTAACCTATGGGCTAATCTAAGGCTTGCTATGTATTATTTATTCAATTCAATTCAAAGGATTGTTGATCAATTTTACAATATGGTATCAGATCCAAGTTATTGAGGTTCATTTTATTCGAACTTGGACACGCATCACAATGCGATGGATCTAAACGATTGCGGACAGACCTAAACACACATCACGATGCAATGGACCTGACCAACTATGGATGCAACTGATGGGTGGACAAGGCCCAAAGGCTGACTCAAATGGACAAAACTCTGCCAGCATGGATGCCAGTGGAGCCCCTCGCATGAGAGGCCCCTTTGTCCTCTCAGGTAAAGTCTCCCCGAGAGGAGACAAGAGCTTATAGTAGCTATTTTCTTTTTAAATCCATCCACGCTACCCAACCCCATGCATGTGGGATATTTAAAATTGAATTTTTTTTAAAACCCCGTCAACGGTGTCAACCAGCGATCTCAATGTTTTTTGCCATAGGTGTAAGGCACGTCATGAGGGCATATTTGATGGCAACCGAACTCCAGTCGAGGTGAGTGTTTTTTAGGAGTGCAATGATTCTACCCATTGTGGCTCACCATCAGTCTACGTGTTTTACAAGCAGCCACTACCATTGCCATGACAAACATCGCAGTGAATCCCTACGAACAATGAAGATTGCGTGTTGAAAATATTCATACCAGATGAGGAAAGTACTAGATTTCATGTTTGAAGCATCTGTCGGTAGCACCGAAGAAAATCACATCCAAAGGTTAGATTTCATTATATGGTATCACCTGTTGCTAGCATCGGGAAGCACATGTCGTCGTCGTTGAGGCCTCGCTTGTGATCAGTGGCTCCACTGCTGATCTCCTCCTCGGGAGAGGAGGCTACACAGTGGCGGCGGAGCATGGACAGGCTCGGGGAGACTCCTCAAATACGAGGGGGTCCCTTGATCCTTTCATATTAGCCCACTAGCCCACCTAGTTTTGGGCTGAGCGGTAGGGCTCAGGGAGCCCTGAGGTCGCGGGTTCGAGTCCCGTCGACCCCCCCCAAAAAAACAAAGGTATAATTTTTTTATTTAAAGTTTTTTTTATATTCTTTAATTAAAATTAAACAAATAACATTCTAATTTATTTTATAATAGTTTTAAAGTTATTATTTTTTAAAATATATATCTATATACTTTTTTACTATATAAAATAAAGTTATTTGTTTTAATTTTAGTTATAAAATAATGTTTTAAAATGCTTTATAAAGAAAAAATTTAAAGGGGGGAGTATTTTTTTTTCAAAAATCAAAGGGGATAGAGAGTTTTTTTTTTAAAAAGAAATTTTGGCATTATTGTAAAGGTGCATTTTCGGCAACGCCCGACACCTAGTGGTTTATTTTTTGTGGGCACTTTTATGTTGTATGTTGCATTTTTTCTTGATTTGCACTACATCATTAAAAGTTAAAATAAAATTCACTCCCTAAATCCCCGAAATAATTAAAACCCATTTGTGCAATTTATTGCACTGTAGTGTTCGATATTTGTGATACCTCTGGCCAACACTTACAGGTAAAGCTGTCGTTATTGCGCTACTGTATCTACTGCCTAATATAGCTACCAAAATGACGTATGAGCTTGTTCTCTATAAATTGTCAGGGAGAGATAAGTTTGCCATTTTTTTGCATTTTCACTCCATCCATTACCCTAATAGTTCTTGTGTTTAGGCGTAAATCCTGACGAAAGTTCTGAAATTCACAGTGTTTAGAGGAAGTTACGCCCCATGCATGAGGATTGCAGACTTTCTATGGTAGGTGCCATCAATAAGACTATTCCCTTTTAGTAATTCTTAAGTACCACGTATCGTATGATCTCTAAAAATTACCTATAGTTTCCCTCACGTAAGGGCGGGTGATTTTTTCTGATATTTCTAAATACCTATAGTCTCCCTCACGTAAGGGCGGGTATTTTGTATGGTATAATAGCCTAGCAAAAGGTATATCGAAATGGGGACCAATTGGTGTTATAAGGAACCTTCACCATGTCTGCAAAGTTAATGACTAATTCTCATCAGTTGTTGAAAGGTCCTAATTACACACCATGGAAAAACAAGATGAAGGCAATCCTAGCAATGGATGACTTATGGGATGTTGTATCTGGAGAAACAATAAGACCTTCATCTACTGCTGGTGCTACAGCTCCATCTACTATTTAGCAAGACTTTGACAAGAAAGACAGCAAAGCAAAAGTGCTCATTTTGCTTTTTGTGTCTGATGAAGTTCAACCCCATATTGCTGACTGTGAACATAGTAAAGATGCATGGGATGCCCTTAATACTATATATGAGGGAAAGAATGATTCCACTATTCTATTTATTCAATCTCAATTACACATTCTAAACATGAAGCAGGGGGAGACAGTTGAATTTTTTCTTTGCAGAGTGTTTGAATTGAAGGCAAAGTTTAACTCTTTGGGAGAACCAGTTGAAGCTCCTTACCTCAATTGTATTGAGATATTTACCTAATTCTTAGAGGGTGTTGATCACTTCCCTTCAGGTGTCACAATGGAAATTTACTTCTATAGAGTTGGTTAATATGCTTCAAGAAGAGGAGGCACACCAACTACAGCGAGATGATTCTCCTAACACTACCCTCTACACCAATAGAAAGGGGCCAAACAAGAATAAGGGTAATTTTTCGAAAGGAGGTGGTTCTCAAAATGATTCAAAATGGAAACAACCTCAATAACCAAAATGATATTGCAAGATCTATGACAAAGAGGGTCATGATACAGATAGATGTTGGCATAAGAATAAACAACCTAAATAGAAATGCCAGAACCAACCACCCAACAAGAACAAGCAACCCAAGGTGAATGTTGTTGTTGAAGAATCTGACTCAGATTCTAAGTGGGCACACAAGGTGCTCATGACTACCATAGCCTCCAAGCAGACGGATCTTGTATGGTATGTCGATTATGGTGCTAGTAAGCACATGACTGGCGACAAATCATGGTTTGAGTCCTTTGAGGCCAAAGAGGGTAAACTTGTCACTATTGTTGATGATAAAATCCATAAGGTTCAGGGAGAAGGTACTATTTCAGTTACTCTTTCTGATGGCAAGTGTCATATTGAAAAAGTCCTCTATGTTCCAAGATTTGCGAACAATTTTTTGTCAGTCACACAAATTCTGGACAAAGATATGGTTGTGAACTTTAGTGTTGAGGGAGGCAAGAAGTGTTTTTCTATTACCAGGAGGGGTAAACATATTGCAACCCCTTCATTTAAGCATGGCTTATTTGCCTTAGATGCTATCTCTACTCCACATGTTGCCATGACAATCTCTACAAAGAAGGCAACTTCCCTATGGCACAAGAGATATGGGCATCTTAGTTCTGGTTACTTACTTGAGCTAAGTAAGTATGAAATGGTAAAGGGTATTCCTTCCCTTTCTACCACATTGCCAGTGTGCTCTGACTGTTTGGCAGGAAAGCAGCATAGAGTACCTGTTGGTCCAAAATCTGCCACAGGAAAGGATTTTACAAGTGCACCCTAGACCTGGCCAACATTGAAAGGCTGGAAACAAGAAATGGTTTCCAGACCAATCTCCAGAGTGGGCTGGTTCCCTTTACTATTCTAAAAATGGGTTTAAGATAAGGGTTACAGGAAAGAGATTTAAAAAGTTGCAGAAAGAAATGGGAAATATGGCCATAGGCCGAAGTGATGGGATCAGAAAAACAATAGCAGGAAACTACAAACGCAACGACAGCAAGTAACATAAGAAATCAGCTTAATCTTCGCACAATCACATGCAGCAAATCCCTCCAAACCCACATTCCAAAAATCGTACCCTGACAGCAATATTTAAATCCAAAGGTAGAATTTAAATGTAACAGCAATACAGGAGTATGAAGGATATCAGAAATGCAGAAAAATAGAAAGCAAATTCATCCATGCAACGCTTGAATGATTAGAAGTCGATCCTTGTATTCCCACAAATACAATTCCAGTCTCTAGCAGCAAGTTTCTCCAACCTTTGTAAATGAGAATTACATTGGTTTTTATGGAGGTCCGTCCTCTTTGCAGCATTAAAAATGCACCACCACCCCTCTCGTGATCTACAATTGTGCATTGGAAATTACATACACGATCCCCTTAGTTGCAGCAAAAATTAAATACAATTAGACGCTAGCGGTCTTCTTCATTAAATTCGTTTTTGAAAATATGCATGAAACCGTTACGACAATCCACGAACAGCAGCCTCGAATGCATTAAATCTTCAATCTTGGTGGCCTGGGCGCGTCTTTGACCTTGACTGCATTGGAAAGCTGCATTACATTGAATTTGGGCCAGCATTTAATCATCGAAAATCAAAAAATCTCCTCGGCCGTTCACACTGTGCTTTGGCGAAAAACAGTTGGAGGTCGCGAAAATGCGACGGGTCGCAAAATCGCGACATGTTTTAACTCCGTACACTTTGACCACCTTTGACCCACGAAAATGGCACCTGTAGCGATATCGCTACGTCTCCAACTTCATTTTCCCTATCACTAGCTCAACATCGAGAAAATAGTACATGTAGCGATTTCGCTACGCACTTTGGTTCTTGGTTCTTCCTTGCGCTCTGCCCCATGAAAACGGAACATGTAGCGATATCGCTACATGTTTCGGGCACCTTGTACGGCCTTGCTGACGGTCCACGAAAACATAACACCTTTTGCCCTTGAATGCCTTCAATTCTTCCTTGTCTCCATTTTGCTACCAATTTGAGCACTTAATCATTTTTTAACGAGGCATCATGGAATTGCTACCATTTCCATGCTTTTTGATCAATTTTCATCCCTTGCATGATTTCGTTGCATATTCATGTCAGTTGGCCTTATTGTTGATATTGCAGCGAATCGCTACAACTTACTCCTCTTTTGCTTCTTGGACCAAAATGGCCATGATTTTGAAGCATGTAGCGATATCGCTACGTTTTGCTCCTTCCGTACCAATTGCCACTTTGCCATCGCGAAAATGCTACATCCTTGCCCTTTAGATCCTTTTAAAGCTATTGGCATCCTTTTTGCAACGAAACACCTTGCAGCTTCGAAATGTGCAGCGTATCCTGCAACCTTCGCCGTCAACTCCTCTTTGTCAAGTGTGCAGCGCATCGCTGCACTTTCATCTCTTAGACTTTTTTGCAAACCACCCCGCGCTTTTGAAACATTGCAGCGCATCGCTGCAAGTCTTGCTTTGAACTCTCCTTCGCTCGAACACGCAGCGCGTCGCTGCAAGTTTTGGCACTTAAGCTCTTCTTCGACCAATATGCAGCGAATCGCTGCACTTTGCACCACTTGAGCCTTTTGAAACCACTGCATCATGAAAATAAGACGTCAGTGCGTCACTGCAATTTTAGCACCTTAGTCTTCGAAGCCGCCAGCATCACGATTTTGGAACATGTTAGCGACGCGCTGCAACTTTTGCTTTAAGTCTTTGGCTGAGATTTTCGTCGCGATTTCATGACAATTTGTCGCTGTTCCTCCTTTGCCTTTCGAAAGTCATGAAAATGGAACGTGCAGCGCATCGCTGCACTTTTGCTTTGGACTCCCTTTTGCAACCACTGCCCGCGATTTTGAGACATGCAGCGCATCGCTGCACTTTTTGCTTAGACCTTTTGAACCGCCCTTGTCGCGAAAATGCTATGGGTAGCGCGTCGCTGCAACTTTCCCATGGCTTCCTCTTCTTAACAAACATGCAGCGAATCGCTGCAGCTTTTAACCTTGAGTCTTCGAAGCCAAACACCGCGCGAAAATGAGACGTTGGCGCATCGCTGCAATGTTAACTTTGTGTCTTCGGCAGAAATTTTTGTCGCGATTTCGCGACATTTTGTCGCTCTCACTCCTTTGCTTTTTTCAAACCGCAAAAATAGAACATGTCGCGATATCGCGACAGTTCTCTTTGGCTACATGCGTTGACCGCGTTGACCGCGATTTTGTGACATGTCAGCGAATCGCTGCAGTTTTTAGACTTAGTCATTTTTTGCTCATTTTTTCTTCTTTTTTTGCCATAAACCGCATTAAAGCCTATATAGGGGTCAGATTTTCAATAATACATTAATGCATTAATCAATGAGAATCAATGTGGCAAAAATGCCAACATTCTTGGCGGCTCGCGGGGTATACAGCTCGCTGTATGCAAGAATCCAGGCCTGAATCCATTGGGCACAGAGTCATATTAGAACAGAAGGCTGGCTGCTGTGAACCATCTCAGGGGACTGCTGCAATACTTCTCTGCTACTGAAAAATTGAAACTGGAAAAACCTGCATATAACTGGTTATGAAACGACAAATGGAATGCGATAGTGGAGTGAGCTCCTGCGATTGCGCAAGCGGTGACTGCAATGGAGTGGTGTGAATAATAAAATGATGGAGCAAAAGTGACGTAGTAGACATAACAACAGAATGTTGCTACACTACCAGTGGCAATAGATGGAAGGAACGAATGGATGGAACAAAAATGGAAGTTTTGAAGCGTGAAATGAAAATGAACTAAGCTGGAAAATAAATGCTTTTAAAACAAAAAAAGAACTGAGAGGAAAGGGATAAGACGGAACAGGGAAGATAAGAAAAGGGTAAAGAAACGACAGCCGTGGCTTATTCTTTTTGTTTTTTTTTTTTTTATATTGCAGGAAGAAAGAAACAAAAGAAGGAAGAAGAAGATGAAGAAAGGAAAGAGAAAGCAGGGGAGGGAAAAGAAGAATTCTTTGGAAGCCACAAACTGCCGGGAAAGGAAGGACAAAAGGGAAACAAACACCTACAGCCCACAAGCAACAAGAGCCAAGGTGACAACAAAAGGCAAAACATATATACATACTCTTTTCTTCTTCTCTACTTCCTTTTTTTATTTTTTTATTTTTTATTTTTATATTATATACAAACTCAAATTGAACTTGTGAAGTCATGAAAAGTAGGCTTTCAAATGAAAGCCATTAACTAAAATTGGAAGTGGGCTACCATCCATGTCTTCCAAATAGAAATAATTAGCTGCACTTGTGCTGGAAATGCGGAAGGGACCCTCCCAGAATGCATCAAACTTCTTATGATTGCCAGGTTTAGCTTTATTCTCATTCCATTTCAGCACCAAATCTCCTGTCTTGAATGGACGGGCTGCAGAATGCTTATAAAACCACTTCGAAATCCCTTGCGTGTGCTTTTCAAATTCATTATATGCTTTGGAATGCTGCTCCTCTAATTCCAACAACTGTGCTATTCGTAGATCCAAGGAACTCAGGTCTGTCTCATCATCTTGAAAAGACTGCAACTACTATAATACTGGCAACTCAAGATGAACCGACAACCTTGCTTCTTTGCCATAGACTAGGGCATATGGTGAGGTTTTAATGGACTTCTTGATGGAAATCCTGTCTACCCATAACGCCTGATTCAATAACAAGTGCCATGATCTTTTGTTCTCTCCCAATGACCTCTTCAAAATTTTGAGCAAATTTTTGTTCGTTGACTCTGCCAAGCCATTTCCCTGTGGATAGTAATTGGAAGATGTCTTAAGGAAAATGCCAAACTTGTTAGCAAACTCATCCAGTTCAGCTCCAATGAATGGAGTCCCATTATCTGTAATGATGGCGTCTGGAACACCAAAACGTGTAATCAAACTCTCAACGAAAGAAATCACTACAGACTGATTGGCCATCTTTGTAGGTATGGCTTCAGACCACCTTGTGAAATAATCTGTAGCTGTTAAGATGTATCTGTGACCAGCTGAGGAATTAGGATCAATTATTCCAATAAAATCCAACCCCCATTGCTGAAAGGGTGCTTCAACCTGAACTGGATGCAAAGGCAGAGCTGCATTCCTTACTCTTCCTGAATATCTCTGGCATTTATCACAGGCTTGTGCAATCTTGAAAGAGTCTGAGAACAGAGTCGGCCAGTAATAACCAGCTCGAATGATTTTCAAGGCCATCGGTCTTCCTGCATAGTGACCTCCTGAGAGACCTGAATGAAACTCTTCCAAGATCCTATCCTTGTCTGCTTCTTTAACACACTTCAAAAGAACACCATCAATATTTTTAAAAAATAAACCATCTGAAAACAAAACATACCGCAGAGCTTGCAACCGAAATCTCCTCCTCTGAGAAGCATTCAATTGTGATGGACATCTTCCAGCTTGTGAAGTAATCAATCAGGTCCTCTGGTCCAATCTTTTTCGGAATTAAGAAATTCATTAAATTGTCATTACCAAGCAAGAGCTTCTTCATGATCTTCGCATACATCAAATGTCTGCCATCTTTGCTAACTCGCCGCACAGAGCTTTACCACGCACTAATTTAGTTGGGTGAATTTCTACATCAAATTCTTGGATCTTGGTGACCCAGCCAGCACGTTTATCACCCAACTCTCCTTGAAGAATGAAATTTCTCACATCTGGGTGAATAACATAAACAAATGTCCTGCTCTGGGAAATAAAATGTTTGAATTTCTTCAGGGATTTCATCACAGCATATACCTGTTTCTCAATAAAATTGTACTTTGCTTCATGAGGTAAAATGACTTGGCTCAGAAAAGCAATGGGCCTTTCATTCCCATCATCTCCCTTTTGCGTCAGAACTGCAGCATAACTGTCATCTTCTCCAACTGCATATAAGATGAAATCCTTGGAGTAGTCAGGATTAATCAGGACAGGGGCCTGCACTATTCTTTCCTTGATCTCCTGAAATGCTTCCTTTCTTTGAGCTGTCCATTGGAAAACTACATCTTTCTTCAACAATTCGGTCATTGGTTTAACAACCTGAGCAAAATCAGCAATGAACTTTCTAATGAAATTTATCTGTCCAAAGAAAGATTGAAGTTCCTTCTTGTTTGCAGGGAGTGTCAATTTCTTCAAAGCTTCAACACGGGCTGGATCAATTGCTAATCCATCTTCAGAAATCACATGACCCAGAAGCTTACCTTCTTTTACAGCAAACACAGACTTCTTCGGATTAATGGAGATTTCGAATTCTCTGCATTTCTCAAAAATAAGCCTTAGGTGAGAACAATGGTCTTCCCTTCTATGTGAAAATATTGTCATGTCGTCAAGGTATATTACAATGATCCTATTCAATAAATCCTTGAAAGCAATATCCATTGCTCTTTGGAAGGTAGCTCCAACATTTGACAGTCCAAAGGGCATTCGCTGATATGCAAAAGTACCCCACTTCATGGTGAATGTTGTCTTAAACTGATCTTCATCTTTTACCCAGATCTGGTTATACCCAAAAAATCCATCTAACAAAGAAAAACGCTGTGCCCCAGCCACAACATGCAATATTTGATCTATTCTCGGCAAAGGATAATGATCCTTTAATGAAGCACGGTTCAAATTCCTGAAATCAACGCACAATCTAATATCTCCATTCTTCTTACGGACTGGGACCAGATTGGCGACCCATGTGGAGTGCTTGACCGGATAGATGATCTTAGCTTGCAGCATTTTAACAAGCTCAACCTTCATCAACGCCTCAATATTTGGATTTACAGGTCTCTGTTTCTGTCGAAAAGGCCTAACTCCTTCTTCCAGTTCAATTGTATGTTGTATAATCTGCTTGTTGTAGCCTTTCAAGTCTTCATAGCTCCAAGCTATAATATCAGAAAACTCTTTACAGAGCTGCCTAATTTTCTGTAGTTCTTCTGGGGTTGAGTCAGTGCCAACCTTAATCACTTTGTCAGGCTGAAGCTCTAACTCCATGAATTCCTTTCTATCAATCTCCATTCGAGGCTTTCTGGAATGATCATGTTGGTCAAACAAGCTCTCCAGAGTTATGAGACCCTTTGGAATATGGTTATTCCTTAATTGAATAAGACCTTCGGCTTCCTCATCTCCCAAAGTTCTGCCTTCAACAACTGCAGCTTCATGTATCAAGAAATTAACAATCTGCTCATCGGTTTCAAAGACCTGCCAGAAAGTTTCCTTGTCTGGCACACTGGGTCTGTATACCATTCTCACTTGTCTTGGGCTTGTTCACAACTTGATCAGCAGGAGAAAAGTTAGCTCCAAGAGATGCTAATAAGTCGGCATGTTTATTCATCTCTCTGGAAACAGACTTGAATATTAAGCGCGGTGAAAAGTTCAAACAAATCCCAAACCTGATTACGATATGCTTTCAGATAATGCTGCTTTGAGATGCATCTATTTGTGACCTGATTTACAATAAGCTCGGAATCACCAAAAATATTGAGTTGTTCTATTCCTAACTTCTTTGCTTTCTTCAAACCCAAGCACAATGCTTCGTATTCAATAGCGTTATTTGTGCAACTCCATGTAAGTCGATAAGAATAAGTCCTTTGTACACCAGAGGGAGAAATTAACACAATACCTACTCCGGCACCATTCCTGCATCTAGCTCCATCGAAATACAGTTGCCATAACTGATCTGTAACCTCAGTCTGATCAACTGGGTTAGACAATTCCTGCTTTGTCTCAGTCTCAGGTTTTTGAATGGCATAGCAGCCAATCTCTGTCTCCATCATGGCATTGAAGTTAAGCATTGAAAACTGGTCTTCCAACTGAAGATTATTTAAAACTTCACTCATTAAAACAGAATCCTCAGTTTCTTTAGTAAGCATGTGGACAGACTGCATGTCTTTTTCTGCATCTTCCAACTTCTCAATGTGAAAATGGGAAGGCTTTTCATTCTTTATTCTGAGACGTCTATTCTTAAAAGGAATTTCCAGATGGGAATAATCTAGTGCCAAATAACCCCCTAATTTTGCAGTAAACTCCCTGGATAGACACATACTAAAGTAGGGCTCTAAATCTACCACAACGATTTCTTGAATGACAGTGATCTGGGGCATAGTATGCAGGACAATTGGTACATCTTTAATGACACCTACTATTTTAACAGGAGTACCATCCAATTGCAGGACTCCAGGACTACTCCGGGTATACTCCATTCCCATTGCTTCACAGATTCCCTTGGGCATGACAGTGGTTGCAGCTCCAGAATCAATCATACAATTGTGTACAACCCAACCTTCTATTTGTAATGATAAGTAAAAAGGAGGAGGTCTATTCTTACCAGTAACAGAGGTGGTTAAAGTTTGGGCATAGACGGTCTGGGTAGGCCCTTTTTCACTCTCCTTCATAGATTTCAATGACTCTTGTAATAAATCTACTTGACCAGGTAATTGCAAAGCGTCATAAAGGCTTACCTTAGCAGGGGTCTTCTTAAGATCATCAACAATATTGTATGAAACTGCAGCAAAATTTTTCTTCTCAGCAGGTTGCTCAAATCTGGTTCTGTACTGCTGTGTAGCTTCCACTCTTAACCTCTTGGTCAGTGATGGATATTTCAATTTTTCACGTGCCTGCTCCTCTGCTTTTGATCTTACTGGTGCAGCTGCTACCTTTTCTTGAACTCTATTAAAAGCTGGATCTTTGGGCAAAACAGGTGCATCAGACTTTGGAGTTGGCACAGGAGCTTTCATTGACTTCTTCACTTCAGCCGACACCTTCAAAGGTTGTAAGTCAGCAGGATCAACTATCATGGGTTTCTTTCCAGTTCTTGTCAGAACTGAAACTTGTTCATCAACTGGAGATATCAAACTATGACCAGCTTCTGAGATCATATTAACATGGTCACCTGAAGAGCTGGCCACCAAGGTCTGCACATAATTTAAGTGAACCATACATGTATCTTCTCCATGAGGATCATTACAA
Source organism: Wollemia nobilis (assembly GCA_028583015.1). Taxonomy (NCBI): domain Eukaryota; kingdom Viridiplantae; phylum Streptophyta; class Pinopsida; order Araucariales; family Araucariaceae; genus Wollemia; species Wollemia nobilis. The sequence continues at coordinate 383,751 of JAQPPZ010004643.1, forward strand.
GTGGAACACCAATATACTCCATCTGCATGGGCTGCATCTTCATTTGCTAGAACAGCTAAGCCCTTTTCAGGTGTTTTGCTTGTGGAGGCAGCTTGATCTCTAGTAATTTGAGGAGGTTGAAATCTCCTTGGCTGGAAATCTCTCTCAGCCTGCTTCCTCTCAATGAGTGTGATCTTGTTTCCCATGGCTCTAATGGCAGAATTTGTAGACTTCACCTCTTGCAATAATGTTGTATATGGATCAGGATTTGCAGGTGCAGGAGGTGCTGGCAAAGGCAGAGACGCTAGTGGTGCTGGCAAAGCTGGAAATGCAGTGGAAACGGGAGATGGTTGAATGCTGGGTGCAGGAAGCGGTAAAGGAGTTAAAGCAGGCAACTGAGGAGCTGGAACAGGTGCAATCTGAGGTGCTTTAGAGCTCCATGATGGTGTAGGATACATAGCTGGCATGGGGTGTGGTTGTGAACCATATAAATATTGGGGCAAATCTGGAATGAGAGGCATAGTTACCTTCGGATCAGTCTTCCTACAGCAACCAGATCAACTTCTGCTTTAATTGCTTGTTCAAATATTTCTGGAAACGTTATCACATTAGATTGCCGAACCGCCTAGCCGATATCTGAGTGAAACGCTCTGAGGTAGTACATCGCAGCTAATTCATCAGTAGGCCGAATACCATCAGGAATCCTTTGCCAAGTTCTGGTAAATCGGACATTAAAATCAGGTATCTCTTCTTGTGGATGTCTCTGTATGATAGTAAACTGATTCAACAATGAGAAAGGGTCGGCCTGTTCATGAAAATGTTTCACCAGCAAATCACCAAACTGATCCCATGATGTTATGGTACCGGGAGGCAGAGTTCTGTACCAAAACAACAGTTTACCTCTCAAAGAACATACTAACAATTTGACCATCACATCTTCATCGGTAATGTCATGGATAGCAGCCAGGGAAGCCACATCATTTATGTGCTCATAGGTTGTTTTACCAGTACCGTCGTAAGTGGGCAAAGCCTTCAGTGCAGCCTGAGGTACTGGATTCTGAGCCTACAGATTCAAGGCTCCAGTGCTATTCCATGCCAAGAATTTTCTGGGTGGAGGAAATTGTGCCATTGGTGGAACTAATGGATATGATTGTAAGGGTGAAACACTAGCAACAACACCAGATATTTGTGCAGCAGAAAATGGAAGGGATGAGGAATGCTCACTACTTCTCGAACTATCGAGCTCAAAAAATTGAACAAGATCGCCAAATTTCTTTGACTGTGATCTTATGATCATGAAGTATTTTTGGGTCCAGCAGAGTCACCAAAAACAACAGTCACCAAATGCTCTAATTTACAGTCTGAAGGCGAACATTAAACCTTCGACCCTATGGGATCTTTTAGAGACAAATAAAATCTTTCCCACCGGGCGTGCCAAAAATTGTTGGTCCAAAATCTGCCACAGGAAAGGATTTTACAAGTGCACCCTAGACCTGGCCAACATTGAAAGGCTGGAAACAAGAAATGGTTTCCAGACCAATCTCCAGAGTGGGCTGGTTCCCTTTACTATTCTAAAAATGGGTTTAAGATAAGGGTTACAGGAAAGAGATTTAAAAAGTTGCAGAAAGAAATGGGAAATATGGCCACAGGCCGAAGTGATGGGATCAGAAAAACAACAGCAGGAAACTACAAACGCAACAACAGCAAGTAACATAAGAAATTAGCTTAATCTTCGCACAATCACATGCAGCAAATCCCTCCAAACCCACATTCCAGAAATCGTACCCTGACAGCAATATTTAAATCCAAAGGCAGAATTTAAATGTAACAGCAATACAGGAGTATGAATGATATCAGAAATGCAGAAAAACAGAAAGGAAATTCATCCATGCAACGCTTGAAAAATTAGAAGTCGATCCTTGTATTCCCACAAATACAATTCCAGTCTCTAGCAGCAAGTTTTTCCAACCTTTGTAAATGAGAATTACATTGGTTTTTATAGAGGTCCGTCCTCTTTGCAGCATTAAAAATGCGCCACCACCCCTCTCGTGATCTACAATTGTGCATTGGAAATTACATACACGATCCCCTTAGTTGCAGCAAAAATTAAATACAATTAGACGCTAGCGGTCTTCTTCATTAAATTCGTTTTTGAAAATATGCATGAAACCATTACGAAAATCCACGAACAGCAGCCTCGAATGCATTAAATCTTCAATCTTGGTGGCCTGGGCGCGTCTTTGACCTTGACTGCATTGGAAAGCTGCATTACATTGAATTTGGGCCAACATTTAATCATCGGAAATAAAAAAATCTCCTCGGCCGTTCACACTGTGCTTTGGCGGAAAATAGTTGGAGGTCACAAAAATGCGACGGGTCGTGAAATCGTGACATGTTTTAACTCCGTACACTTTGACCACCTTTGACCCACAAAAATGGCACCTGTAGCGATATCGCTACGTCTCCAACTTCGTTTTCCCTATCACTAGCTCAACATCGAGAAAATAGTACATGTAGCGATTTCGCTACGCACTTTGGTTCTTGGTTCTTCCTTGCGCTCTGCCCCGTGAAAACGGAACATGTAGCGATATCGCTACATGTTTCGGGCACCTTGTACAGCCTTGCTGACGGTCCACGAAAACATAACACCTTTTGCCCTTGAATGCCTTCAATTCTTCCTTGTCTCCATTTCGCTACCAATTTGAGCACTTAATCATTTTTTAACGAGGCATCATGGAATTGCTACCATTTCCATGCTTTTTGATCAATTTTCATCCCTTGCATGATTTCGCTGCATATTCATGTCAGTTGGCCTTATTGTTGATATTGCAGCGAATCGCTACAACTTACTCCTCTTTTGCTTCTTGGACCAAAATGGCCATGATTTTGAAGCATGTAGCGATATCGCTACGTTTTGCTCCTTCCGTACCAATTGCCACTTTGCCATCGCAAAAATGCTACATCCTTGCCCTTTAGATCCTTTTAAAGCTATTGGCATCCTTTTTGCAACGAAACACCTTGCAGCTTCGAAATGTGCAGCGTATCCTGCAACCTTCGCCGTCAACTCCTCTTTGTCAAGTGTGCAGCGCATCGCTGCACTTTCATCTCTTAGACTTTTTTGCAAACCACCCCGCGCTTTTGAAACATTGCAGCGCATCGCTGCAAGTCTTGCTTTGAACTCTCCTTCACTCGAACACGCAGCGTGTCACTGCAAGTTTTGGCACTTAAGCTCTTCTTCGACCAATATGCAGCGAATCGCTGCACTTTGCACCACTTGAGCCTTTTGAAACCACTGCGTCGCAAAAATAAGACGTCAGCGCGTCGCTGCAAGTTTAGCACCTTAGTCTTCGAAGCCGCCAGCATCACGATTTTGGAACATGTTAGCGACGCGCTGCAACTTTTGCTTTAAGTCTTTGGCTGAGATTTTCGTCGTGATTTCACGACAATTTGTCGCTGTTCCTCCTTTGCCTTCCGAAAGTCGTGAAAATGGAACGTGCAGCGCATCACTACACTTTTGCTTTGGACTCCCTTTTGCAACCACTGCCCGCGATTTTGAGACATGCAGCGCATCGCTGCACTTTTTGCTTAGACCTTTTGAACCGCCCTTGTCGCGAAAATGCTACGGGTAGCGTGTCGCTGCAACTTTCCCATGGCTTCCTCTTCTTAACAAACATGCGGCGAATCGCTGTAGCTTTTAACCTTGAGTCTTCGAAGCCAAACACCGCGCGAAAATGAGACGTCGGCGCATCACTGCAATGTTAACTTTGTGTCTTCGGCAAAAAATTTTGTCGCGATTTCGCGACATTTTGTCGCTCTCACTCCTTTGCTTTTTTCAAACCGCGAAAACAGAACATGTCGCGATATCACGACAGTTCTCTTTGGCTACATGCGTTGACCGCGTTGACCGTGATTTTGCGACATGTCAGCGAATCGCTGCAGTTTTTAGACTTAGTCATTTTTTGCTCATTTTTTCTTCTTTTTTCGCCATAAACCGCATTAAAGCCTATATAGGGGTCAGATTTTCAATAATACATTAATGCATTAATCAATGAGAATCAATGTGGCAAAAATGCCAACAAGTACCCTTTGAGAAAATCTCTACAAGAGCAAAGAAACCTCTGGAGTTGATTCACACCAATCTGTGCGGTCCTTTCACACCCATCAGTTGTGTGGGGAAGAGGTATTTTTAGTTATTTTTAGATGATTACTCATAGAAAATGTGGGTGTTCTTTCTTACTCTGAAATCTGAGGCATTTGGTTTCTTTTAGCAATTCAAGAAATCTGTTGAGAAGGAGTCAGTGGCTTCTATAAAGACTCTCCACTCAGATCGAGGGGGAGTTTACCTCTAAAGAATTTTTTGCATTCTTGGCTACACATGGGATCATGAGATTGTTAACTACTCCTTATACTCAGCAAAATGGAGTTGCTGAAAGGAGGAATCGTTCCATCATGGAAATGGTTCGTTGCATGCTCACAGGAGCTAGTCTTGGGCAACTATATTGGGCAAAAGTTGTCACCACAATAGTATATTTGTTGAATAGGGCACCCACAAAGGCCCTACAAGGAATGACTCCACAGGAAGCATGGAGTGGTAGGAAACCCTCCATTTATCATCTACGCATTTTTGGATGTAAAGCTTTCATGCACATACCAAAAGAGAAAAGGAAGAAGCTAGATGAGAAAACATTGAAGTGTATTCTTCTTGGCTATGATGAGCACTCTAAGGGTTATAATTTGATTGATCCCTTGACCAAGAATATACACATTAGTAGAGATGTATTTTTTGATGAGGCTTTCACATCAACAAACACATCAGATGTATACCTAGACCTTGTGGAAACTAAGGTTGAGAAGTCTCCTTCATCAAAGGTTGGAGGTCCTTCTTCATCTTCTTTAAAATCTCAGAAGAAGAATCCAAATTGGTATACAAATACAATCAAATATTCTAAGCTATCCACTCCACCAGATTTGACATTAAATAGGCCTCGTACTTGCAGCATGGCTCGACAGGAGAAAGCTGCAATAGAGAATACTAGGGTTGATAATCTGTGTCAATCTTTTGAGGAACTTTCTATAGATCCAGATAGAGATACAGAAGATATGGATATTGATGATGACAGGGTGTTTATGTCCTCAATAGATGATCTTAAACCTGCATCAGTGCAATATGCTCTTGGTGAGCCTCAGTGAAAGGTCGTTGTGGATGCAGAGTATAAGTCTTTGATGAAAAACAAAACTTGGAAGCTTGTCGATCTGCCATACAAAAAGAATCCCATAGGCTGCAAATGGGTGTATAAAGTTAAGTATAATGCAGATGGGACAATAGATAAGCATAAATCCCAAATTGTTGCAAAGGGCTATGCTCAAAGAGAAGGCATTGACTATGAGGAAACTTTTGCACCTACTACTCGGATGACAACCATTCGAGTTCTTTGTGCTATGGCAGCACAGTATGGGTGGAAAGTACACCAAATGGATGTCAAGAGTGCTTTTCTAAATGGTTATCTCCAAGAAGAAGTCTACATGACTCAACCAAAAGGATTTGAAGTGGAAGGCCAATAGCAAAAAGTTTACAAATTGGTCAAATCCTTATATGGTTTGAAATAGGCCCCTCGGGCTTGGTACATAAAAATGGATAATCACCTACTGCAGCATGGATTTAAGAGATGTCCGTCGGATGCAAACCTCTATTTCAAGAAGCAAGGCTTTGAAATAGTGTTGCTTGTACTCTATGTTGATGATCTACTCATAACAGGGAGTTCAAAAACAATGATCTCTATTGTCAAACAAGATTTGACCAAATATTTTGAAATGACAGATCTCGGACTTCTCCATTGCTGTCTTGTTCTGGAAGTGAACCAGAAGGAGCACTACATCAAAGTATCTTAGAAAAAATATGCCAAGACACTACTATAAAAATATCGCATGACTGACTGCAAGCCAATGGCAACACCAATGGAAATAGGTCTTTAGTTATCGCAATATGAAAAATCACCTCAGGTAGATGCTACTCTCTATCATCAGTTTATTGGGAGTCTCATATATCTGACCAACACTAGGCTAGATATCATATTTGTTGTCAACTATCTTTCGAGGTTCATGCAAGAACCTAATACTACACACTGGAAAGCAGCAAAGCGAGTTCTTCACTATGTCCATGGCACAATGGAATATGGACTAGAATACAAGAGGAACAAAAAATTCTTCTTACAGGGATACATGGACTTCGACTATGTCGGATCATATGATGATCGTAAATCAACTTTAGGATATTTGTTTCATCTTGGATCCGGTCCTGTATCTTGGCATAACAAGAAGCAATAGGTGGTTGCTATTTCATCAATAGAGGCAGAATATCGCATCGCACGTGAAGCTGTGTGCAAAGTGATATGGTTGCGTTGCATCCTGACAAGTATGGGTCTTCCATCAAAATCTCCAATACACTTGTTTTGCAACAACATGGGTGTTTTGAATCTTGTCAAGAATCTAGTACATCATGAAAGAACGAAGCACATTGACACACAATGTCACTTCATTTGAGACGAAGTTCCAAGGCACCAAATTCATCTTCAGTACATTCCCACAAATGCTCAAGTTGCAGACATTTTCACTAAGGCACTTGCACGTGTCAAATTTGAATTGTTTCGCAGCTCTCTTTGTATTGCAAAATGATGTAATCAGGGGGGATGTTAGTATAGCTAGTAGTTATCCTATTACCCAAATAATGTAATAAGGGGGGATGTTAGCGTAACTATGATATTCCATTATTGGATATGTTGTTATATTGTTGTAACCAAGCCTATTTGGTGCCTAGGTGGTTCATTAACCTACGGGATAATCTAAGGCTTGCTATGTATTATTTATTCAATTCAATTCAAAGGATTGTTGATCGATTTTACAATACTTTCTTAGAGCTAAATGAGACGTATCAGTACTCATTCATGAGAACATTGGCAAGGACACTTGTTGATGTGGATTGGAGAGGCAGATTGATGGGGGAAAATTGTATTGAAGTACAAAAAAGGAACTCATGTTTAAACTCTAGACTACATTGGAGTGTATTTTAGGTGTGTGCATTATCATAACTATGGGCATATTGTGAGGGACTATTATTTTATTTTTTTTAAGAGGGTTTGGTGCCATAAAATAAAGGGATGGATCTCTAAGGGTGAGAATGAGATACAAAATTCCCTTCTAGCACATGACTCATAGACTAGATATAAAATCAAATTAGTGCATAAGGAACACAAGCTAGAGGAATTGGGGGAAAGAACAAGAGATGCAAAGGTGGAGACAACTTTTTGTGCCATATCAAGTGATAAATTTATAACCATCCTAGTTTAAATCAAAGCTAGGAATCTTAGAGAAAAAATTGGATGTCATGCTCTTGGACCTAGATACAAGCTTACTAAGTGAAACTATTGCCAAATTCTATTCTCATTTGGGATCATAGGTAATTCTCCTCTAGGTATATCAACTAACCAATGGCCAGACTTATTATTTTATAAAACTAAGTTAAGTGGAGTTGTGGTGCAAGGAGGATCCTCAAATTCTTCTTTCTTGGTGGCGATGGATCCAAACCTTGGTTTAGACTCAACTAAGTTTATTAGTATTTCTCCATAGGTAAACCATTGTTAGGACCCCATCCTAACATTATATTTGTAATTCTCATTTGATTATGTAATGACCCACTTCCAACATGGGTACCCCCTTATAATGTTATTTTGTAATACTTTTGTAATGGTATGTGGCAAATAAGACACCTAGATAAGTGGGGCCATTTCATGTAACTATTATCAAGAATGTAACCAATGTTTGGTAGAATATTCTAGCTCGAGTGGCATGTAAGCCAATTCTCGATCTTAGGTTTAGGTTTGTATGAAAATTTTCTTTAAAATATGTGGAGCCATATACGAATGTATAGTTTTACCAATTAATAAAATATTAAAGGAGGTTGCCTCTTCGAAGAGGCCTGTAATTCTATGTTTATTGTGAGAGTGTTTAATTCTGCATTTACTTTTCTACATTGTGATATTGTGTTATTGCATGAATCTTTGTTTAATTTCAGTATTTTATGTGAGTGAGCTTATTTTTAATAGTAGGTTCCTAACAAGTGGTATCATAGTGCTTTCGAGGGCCGAGTTTTGCTACGACTATGACAATTCTTGCCCATCCATTCCAAGTGTTAGGTATAATTTTCCTATGTTTTTTTATTTTCTATTTGTCCCTTATTTTAAAAAAATATAGTCCTTTCTTTTTTCTACAATAGTTATGTAGGTTAGAAACCTTGTGTCAGGGGTTTTAAAATATCATGAAGGAGTTGTCCTTAGTGTCTAAGCTAGATAGCCCATAAAGCATCTGTGAAGTGAGGGATGATAAAGCTCCAATATATAAGCCTCAAATAATACTCGTATATGAAATCAAGCTCCCACGTATCTTTGGGTATATAGGGATACCATCTAGGATTAAATAAACCTTTAGCCCTAGGAAGCTTATCGATCTTGTATTATCCATAGTACGTGAGACACAGGATCCCAAAATATTACCCTCTTGTACTATCAGAGAAGTAGGTAGTGTGCTCAAGGGTATATTTGAAATCCTCCTTAAGTAGTGGCCTAAAATATTGGTCTAAGCACTATTTTTTGTCACTATGGTATAACAGATATCCTGTGGGTATTACATACACCTTTGCCTAACATATCCTAGTTCTGTCAAAAATTTATCCTAGAAAAAGAAACAAGACTTCATGTTCTGTTGAATCTATAACGTACAACCAAAAACTCATCCCACAAAAGTGAGCATATGGAGGATACTTCCCTATCACAAAAAAACTTGCATGCAAAAATAGTCAAGGAAAAAATTGTAAATGTTTGTAATAGTTAGGTATTCATTCAGTAACAGTAAATAATTTATAGGGTTTTTAATAGCATAGGGAACCCTAGATTAAAAACTGAACAGTCATGGTTATCAGTGGTAGTAACAGTCATATGTGTAACAATCAGGATTATAGGGTTGTTAGTGACAAAAAAAAATAGTGTCAGGGTTATTAGTGATAAAAATATATCATAAGTGTCAATAATTGACTAGAGAATAGAAATTTAGAACAATATCAATGCCACAATATAGGTGTCAATATAGTATCTAGAGTGGTTAGGGTTAGAAACAGACAAGGCGAATTTGGTTAATGTAGTATCCAACTTTTGAACCCAACTTCCAAAGCAAAAATCAACCACACCAGTAGACTAAACATAAAAAATAGATAAAAAAAAAGAAAAAAAAAGTCTAGGGTGTCCAAAATCAATGTTGAGATATATAGATCATTGTGACCATATTTTCAAGCTAATCAATTTGATATATAACACCCAATCACTTTTGTAGACTCCTTACTAAAATAGTAATCCCTACAGTCACTTCTATTTTTAGTAATTTAGTGAAAAAAGTTCAAGACTTCCCAAAATAGTTGTGCCACTTGTGGACATCAAAAAGAGGTAGAACAAGCCACTTCGATGTTTGAAATAATAAAAATATCCCTTGATAGCCTTCTCCATGACAATAGCATCATAAAGGAAGATATTCAATGCTTTAGAAGTGAATGCCTTACCTCCAAAACACACATGGAAGAACAACTTGTCGAGGTTGAGTCCAAACTTCAAGGTGGCCCAAAGGGGTTTGATTATCATATTAAACAATCAGGTCGAGAAAAAGGAAAGGAAGCGACAGACTCTCACCCTTTTTTTATCGTGATCTCACCTTTAAGATGCATAAGTTATACTTTCTTAAGTTAAAAGGGAAGGATGTTGAGGGTTGTTTATGTCATGTTCATCATTTTTTTAAACTCCATAATATCCCTAGATATTACTGGGCAAAGATGTCTTCTTTCAATTTGGAATTTGAAGCATTACAGGGGTAGTAGTTGTTGCAACACATAATTCTCAATCCTTCTTGGGAAGATTTTGAGTCCTAATTACTCACTCAATTTGGCCCTAGTGGATATGACGACTTTCAAGGAGCATTGAAAAAGTTGAGACAAACCTCTACAGTTCAAGATTATCAAACCCAATTCGAGAAATTGGCTAACAAAACTAAGGGGTTGAATGAAGGGTTTTTTATGAATTGTTTCATCAGTGGCTTAAAGGATGATCTCCAGGTCGAGGTCAATATGTTCAAACCATAAACAATGATGCAAGCTATAAGCTTGGTACAATTGGTTGAATCCAAATTCTCAGCTCAAAGGAGGACGTCTAAATTTTTGCAAACTAAACCCTCATTTCCTCCCAATTTTCCAACTCATAATGAAAATAAAAGCATTCCCCATAAATTGTTAGCATATTTCATTATTAGGTTAATTAAAATTAGTGCCTCCAATGCGCTCTCCAAGTTTTGGGTAGTTAGCCAATGAATTCGGGTGGTTCAATTGAATTCAAACCACTTCTCATTTGTATTTATTCATGACGTATTATCAATACAATTGTTAAGCATTTCATATACTTTGCATACTCTAAAATCTATATGGTACCAGATCCATGGATTGGACTAGATGGATAGAAGGGGTGAGCAACACAAGGCCCAAGCACAAGGCCCGAGGTGACAAAGGATGCAGAGAATGTTGAATCCATAAGCGGCCCGAGCATGAGGCAATAGAAGACACATAGAACGCTGAAGCTACACATGGCTCGAGAAGATTCGGTTTGCCCTACTAACAGGCCATAAAACCTGAGAGACATGGTTGACTGGATGCTGACAGGGCATGAGGCCCGAGGAGATTCTGATTGGACTGTTGACGTGGTAGACAGAGGGCTGTTGATGTGGTAGACAGAGGACTGACGACGTAGCAGACAGAGGACTATTGATGTGGCAGATAGAAATGACATAGTAGATAGAGTACTGACGACATGGCAGATAGAGGACTGACGATGTGGAAGACAGAGGGTGGACAACTGGATAGAAAAAGGACGAACAACTGGGCAGATTTTGAGGTGACAAAAATATGAACAGTGATCGATCGAAGGCAATTGACTAATTACATGCACGGTTGGGTTTTTGAAGACCCACACATGCATTTCATAGTGCATGTGGGATAAAAGTTAGGATTTTTTCCCCTCTCTACACCCGTTGCCTTTCAAATCACAGATCGTGCTTTCTTTGTCCAATGTGCCCTCTAGCGCAGTTGGTGCTAGGCTTGCCTTGCATGGACAAGGTCCACGGGTCGAATCCCACCATGGATATTTGCTTCTTTTTTGAACTGTTCATGCTGCCCGTGCCCTACCATGGCTACCCGCGCTGCCCGCGATATTTTTTTTGAAAGCAAAAATTGATTTTTTTTTGCTAAAACTTGCTAAATTGCTAAGTTTTTTTTTTGCTAAAATTTTTTTTGCTCTAAAAGTTGCTCCAGGTGTTCACATTGCTTCAAGAGGGATATTTTTGACCAATTTTTTGCCTCCATGCCACGAGGAGGGGCTATTTTTTGAGGTATTTTTCCAAATGCTTCGATTTTCTCCCTCATTTTTTGGAGTGATAAGTTGTGCTTTCTAAAGAATTGGCATTATTCCCATTTTTTTTCCTACTCATTTTTTTGCAACAAAGAGGGGGGAATTACAAAACTTTACTTTTGCAAAAATCTAAGACAAAGGGGGGAATAAAATTCTAAAACAATAAAAAAATTGGTATTGTAAATAGGTGCATTTTCGGTGGAAACCGACACCTCATATAGACTCAAAATTTGTGGGCATTTGTGATTTTTATTTTGCACTTAACTTTGTTGCTTTCTTGCAAATAATTATCACATATAAAAAAAGAAGGCAAAAGACCCCAAATTTATACACCTATTTGTGCAATTTATTGCACAACAACGTTCGGTATCTGTGATACCTCTGGTCCACACTTACATTTAATGTTGTTGTGCTTTGGACTATTGTATCTGTCGCCTAATATAGCTACAACAATGACATATGAGCTTGTTCTCTATCAATAATAGGGGATAAATAAGGCAAACCAGTTCTATTGTTCACTTCATTTCATACCCACATCGTGATTGTTGTTAGGCGTAAATCCTGATGAAGGTTTTTCGAAAGTGTTTAGGGGAAGTTACACCCCACGCATGCGAAATAAACTTTCTATGGTAGGTGTCATAAAAAACATGATGCCCTTTTAGTATCGCCAAAATTCAATATGTTTTGCTTCTCAGATGTACTTATAGTCTCCCTCATGTAAGGGTGGGTACATATTGAGTGGTATACTATTCATATATACCTACAGTATCCCTCACATAAGGGCAGGTATATATTGAGTGGTTACAATATATAGATTTGGTAGGTATAAAGAAATGAAGACCAATTGGTGATATAAAGAACCTTCATAATGGCCAATGTTCACAAGTATCTCTTAGATTCACAGTTGTTGAAAGGTCCAAAATTTTTTCCATGGAAAATAAAGATGAGAGCCATTCTTCAAATGGAAGATTTATGGGATATAGTGATTGGCACTACAAAATACCCTCAGACAGCAGGAATAGATCAAGATGCTTGGGATAATAAGAACAAAATAGGTCTCATGTTTATATTGCTTGCTACTATAGATGAGGTGCAACCTCATATTTGTGATGCAAAAACTAGTAAGGAAGCTTGGGATGCTTTGATCACCGTGTATGAAGGAAAAAATCAGTCCACTATTCTTCATCTTCAATACTACATACTCTTAGTATGAATTCTGGGGAGACAGTTGATCTATTCCTTTGCAGAGTGGTGGATTTGAAAGCCAAATTGAATGCCATGGGAAAATCATTAGATGATGATATCTTGAATTCAGTTATCTTGAGAGCACTGCCAGATTCCTACAAAATTTTGATCACTTCTCTCAACGTTTATGGTAGACAAGTAACATTTGTAGAGCTGGTAAATTTGCTTCAGACTAAGGAGGAAAATCAGGTTCAGAAAGATGAGGTGCTAGATAATGCCCTCTTAACCCAACAAAAGGGTAAGAAACAAGGTCAGTTTCAAAAAGGGGGCTCTTCTTCCAAAGGAAAAGGGAAGCAAAATCAGCAAAAAGATAAACAATATTGCAAGATTTGTGATATGAATAACCATGACACCAACAGGTGTTGGTTCAAAAACAAGCAACAAAATGACCAGTCACCTAAGAAGAAAGGCAAAGAGAAATAAAAATACAAAAAGAAACATAAGCAACCTAAGGACCATGTTGCTTATGCTAACTCCAACTCAGACTTAGATTCTCCTGGGTCTGATTCAGATTCTGACTCTGAAAGAGCACACAAGGTGCTCATAACCCATACTTCATCTTCCCAGATAGATGTTGTAAGGTGCATTGACTTAGGATTTAGTAAGCACATGACTGGGGACAAATAATGGTTTGAAACCTTTGAGTAGAAATAAGGTAAACCAATCACTATTATTTACAATCAAGTCTACCAAGTGAAGGGTGAAGGGGATGTTTCTATCTCTCTTCCAGATGGTAAATGTCAAATAGAAAATGTCCTCTATGTTCTTGGATTAGCCAATAATTTATTCTCTATTCCACAAATGTTAGATAGAAATATTGAGGTTGTGTTCTGAGTTTGAAAGGTAAGAAGATATGTTTTATAACTCATAGAGGTAAACATGTCGCAACTAGATCATACAAGCATGGCTTGTTCATACTAGATGCCCTTTCAACGCCACATGTTGCTTTGGCAGCAACTACAAAGAAAGCCACTTCTCTCTAGCATAGACATTATGGACATCTAAGCTCGAGATATTTACTTGAATTGCACAAATATGGGATGGTGAAAGGACTTCCTCACCTCTCCTATGTCTTACCATTTTGCTTGGATTGCTTAGCAGGGAAGCAACACCGAGTACCTTTTGAAGCTAGCTCCTCTAGAGCTACGAAACCTCTAGAGTTGGTACACATAGATATGTGTGGTCCTATGCCAACCAGCTATGGTGGAAAGAATTATTTTCAATTGTTTGTTGATGATTACTCATGAAATATGTGGGTTTTCTTCCTTCAATTGAAATCAGAGGCTTTTATATACTTTCAACAATTCAAGAAACTTGTTGAGAAGGAGTCGGGATGTTTCATAAAAACCCTTCACTCAGATCGATGGGGGGAATACACCTCTAAATAATTTTCATCATTTTTGAAAGAACATGGGATTAAGAGACAACTGACTACAGCCTATACACCTCAGCATAATGGATTTGTAAAGAGAATAAATCATTCCATTATGAAAATGGTTCGATGTATGCTAAAAGGAGCACATCTTGAGGATCAGTATTGGGCAGAAGCAGTAAACACAGTGTCATACCTTCTAAATAGAGCACCCACTAGAGCTCTACAAGGAAAAACACCACAAGAAGCTTGAAGTGGTAAGAAACCCTCTATTTCTCATCTAAGGGTTTTTGGATGTAAAGAATTCATGCACATTCCAAAACATAAAAGAAAGAAGTTAGATGAGAAGACACTGCGATGTATTTTTCTTGGTTATGATGAGTTTTCAAAAGGATATCGCTTGATAGATCATATAACCAAGAAAATACATATAAGTAGAGATGTAGTATTTTATGAAGCTTCCACATTAGATATCACATCTAAAAATGTATACCTTGAAGAAGAAGAATAAGAACCTAAGAAAGAAAGCTCATCTCCAAAGAAGAAGGTTCCAAAGTGGTATACTAGTACATTGAGATATTCTAAACTAAATACACTTCTAGATATAACTCAAGATCATTCGTGCACTCAGAGTATGACACAATAGAGAAGAGCAGAGGCATCATCTTCAAAGGTTGATGAGCTCTACCAACATTTTGATGATCTATCTGTAGATGCAGAGGAATACAAAGATACAAATATAGATAATGAACAAATCTATATGACAACATTGGATGAAAATGAGCCTATAATAGTTCAAGATGCACTTAGTGAGCCTCAGTGGAAGGTTGCTATGGAAGCATAACATAAATATCTCATGAAAAATAAAACCTGGAAGCTAGTCAATCTGCCTATAGGAAAGAAACCCATTGTTTGTAAATGGGTGTTCAAAATAAAGTATAAAGTAGATGGTACTATTGATAAGCATAAGGTTCGTCTTGTTGCAAAGGGCTATGCTCAGAAATAAGGTATAGATTATGAAGAGACTTTTACCCCTACTGCAAAGATGACTACCATTAGAGTACTTTGTTCCATGGCAGCTCAGTTTGGGTGGAAGCTACATTAGATGGATGTGAAAAGCGCCTTCCTAAATGGTGACTTACAAGAAGTATACATGACTCAACCAGAAGGATTTGTAGTTGAAGGGCAAGAACACAAAGTTTGCAAATTAACCAAATCCTTGTATGGGCTCAAACAAGCTCCTCGAGCTTGGTACATCAAGATAGATAGTCACCTATTGTAGCATGGATTCAAAATAAGTCCTTCAGATGCAAATATTTATATCAAGAACAATGGTTCTAATATAGTGATTCTAGTGTTATATGTAGATGATATGATCATAATGGGAAGTTCAGAGAAGATGATTGATGCAGTAAAATATGATTTAAAACAATCCTTTGAAATGATAGATCTAGGACTTCTTCACTATTGTCTTGGTTTGGAAGTAAATCGAAAATAACACTATATCAAAATTACACAAAATAATTATGCCAAGACATTAGTTAAAAAATATTAAATGACTAACTGTAAGTCTAAAACAACTCCAATGGAACAAGGACTTAAGTTATCACGATATGATAAATCACCTCATGTAGATGGTACTCTCTATCGGCAGTTGATTGGGAGTCTCCTATATCTAACCAATACCAAGTTTGATCTCAGTTTCTCTGTGGGTTATCTTTTGCGGTTCATGCAGGAACCCAAAGTCATTAGAAAGCAAAAAAAAGAGTTCTACATTATGTTCGTGGTACAACAGATTTTGGCTTGGAATACCAAAAGAATAACAAGTTCTATCTACAAGGATACACGGACTCCAACTATGATGGATCCATTGATGATCGAAAATCAACCTCTAGATACATATTTCATCTTGGGTTGGTCCTGTCTCGTGGCATAGCAAGAAGTAGCAGGTTGTTGCTATCTCATCTACAAAGGCAGAATATCGAGCAGCTAGTGGAGCAGTCTGCGAGATAATATGGTTACGTCATATTCTTACAAACATAGGTCTTCCAGTGAATCTTCCACTACATTTGTTTTGCGACAATAAAGGTGTTTTGAATCTTGTCAAGAATCCAATTTTTCATGATCGCACCAAACACATCGACACTCGATGTCATTTTATTCGTGATGAAGTTCCAAAGAACAAAATACATCTCCAATGCATTCCCACTGATGCTCAAGTTGCAGATATCTTCACCAAAGCACTTGGATGCATCAAATTTGAATTGTTTCGCAATATCCTTGGGATTTTCCAATAATGTAATAAGGGGGGATGTTAGCATATTTCATTATTAGGTTAATTAAAATTAGCACCTCCAATGCGCTCTCCAAGTTTTGGGTAGTTAGCCAACGAATTTAGGTGGTTCAACTGAATTCAAACCACTTCTCATTTGTATTTATTCATCACATATTATCAATACAATTGCTAAGCATTTCATATACTTTGCATACTCTAAACTCTATATAAATTCTTGACTATAGAATAAATGGATGCTCAATGTGCTTAAGGTTTATGCTGATGAAAATATGTTTGAGGGCATAGGTGCACATAAAATAAGTTGTTCCTCATATATGTTGAATATCCTATCAACAGTGACCAAAGTGATGATGAAATAGAACCAATAGAATACCCACCCCAAAATGAGGAAGAAATACAAGAATAACCACAGGTAGAAATTTATGCCCATGCTCTTGTTGGGATTACTACACCACAAACCATAAAAGTTGTGGATTTTTTGAAAGAATGTCTTACAATCCTTATCGATTTGGAAAGTACACAAATTTATTGATCCCTGAATTTCCAAGTACGTCAATTTTTACATACACATGTAATTCATTTGAGGTTATGGTGGCTAATGGAGGGACTTTGCCTTATAAAGGTAAATGTCAAATGTTAAAGTAAAAATAAGGGATTATGAGCTCAAAACCGATATGTTCACTCTACAATTAGGGGGATGTGATATTGTATTGGGAGCTTAGTGGTTAGGTACATTGGGAACCATCTCATAGAATTTTGCAAAGCTATGGATGCAATTTTCACATAATGGATAGTATTACACTCTTCAAGGTTCAAAAGTAGGGCCTCCTCAGATTATCATCTCAAAATATATGGAGAAGTAAAAAAAAAAAAAATTGTGGGGTCATCGCGTAGATATTTGCAATCCAAAAAATATTTTGGTGGGGTCATCATGTAGATATTTGTAATCCAACCACATACTTTATAAGTGGACCAAATTCTTGAATATTTACAACTTATTTTGATAAAGCACAATGCAGTTTATTCCAAACCATCAGACTTACCACCATGTTACTCTCATGACCATGTTATTCCATTGGTACCTTGTAGTATACCACCTAACATCAGGTCGTATTGATATCCTTATTCCCTTAAGTTAGAGATAGAGAAGTTAGTGCAGGAATTGTTAAAATCTAGAGTAATTCACCCGAGTAACAAACCTTACTCTTCTCATATCATATTGGTGTGAAAGAAATATGGATCATGGCGATTATGTATCAATTTTTGTGAGCTCAATAAGCTCACCATTAAGGATAAGCTTCTTATTTTAGTGGTGGATAAATTACTAGACGAGTTGCATTGGATTATGTTTTTCTCCAAATTAGATCTTTGCTCTGAGTACCATCAAATCAAGCTCAAGGATGATGATATTCCCAAGATTACATTCCATACTCATGAGGGCTATGATGAATTCTTGGTGATTCCATTTGGCTTGACCAATGCATCATCCACATTTCAAAACCTCATGAACAAAAATTTTAATCCATTTCTTCATAAATACATTCTGGTTTTCTTTGATGATATTTTTATTTATAGTCGCTCTTGGGAAGAGCACCTCTCCCATGTGGATTAAACTTTACAAATTTTGGAACAACATCAAATTTATGCTAAGAGGTCCAAGTGTTCTTTTGATTTGATGAATCTAGAGTATTGGAACACATTGTCACCAAAAATGGAGTTAAATTTGATCCTAGGAATATTTAGGTGGTTCAAAAGTGGTCGAAACCTCCCACTCAAAAAGGTCTTCGTAAATTTTTGGGGCTTACAGGCTATTATTGCAAATTTATTTGTAATTATGGAAAAATTGTTGCTCTCTTAAAATCCATGTTAAAAAAGGATTCTTTACTTGGTCTATTCCACCTAAACAGGCTTTCCTAAAGTTGAAGCACACTATGACAACCACTTTGGTTTTAGCAATGCTTGATTTTTCCAAGCATTTTATAATTGAAAGTGATGCTTCAAAAAATTGTATTGGCATGGTGTTGATGCAAGAAGGGAGCCCCTTGGATTTCACTATTAAAGTGCTTTCCAATCACAATCTAGGAAAATCAACTTATACTAAGGAAATACTTACCATTTTGCATGTGGTCACTCATTGGTGATCTTATCTCATTGGGCATCATTTCTCCATTAAAACAGATCATCAAAGTCTCAAATATTTCTTAGAGCAACAAGTTGCCACCCTCAAACAAAAAAAGTGGATCTCTAAGCTCATGGGCTATGATTATGATATTACTTATAAAAATGGCAAGGAGAACATTGTGGTGGATGCCCTCTCTCACCAATTTGAGGCTCAAAGTATGCTATGTATTATTTCTTCATCCATTCCCTAGTGGATAAATTCTTTTTGTGAGGAGGTGCTTAAGGATTCAAGCTTGAAAACCTTGGTTGCCTCCCTTCAAACAGATCCTACTTATATCTTGAATACACTTGGGATGACCAAGATTTATGCTACCACCAATGCCTTGTTTTTCCTCACACGTCTCCACTCCAAGAAGTTCTCATGAAGGATATGCATGCTTCCCCCACTATAGGCCATTCTAGGTTCCTCAAAACTTGTGAAAGGATTAAGCATACCTTTTCCTGGAAAGGTATTAAGAAATATGTGGTAGCATGTGACACCTATCAATGGATGAAAGGCAAAATGATGCATTCTATAGGAACTCTATAACCCTTACCTATTCCTGGATAGATTTGGATAGATATTTCCATGGACTTTATTGAAGGGTTATCTAAGTCCAGAGGCAAATTAGTTCATGGTAGTGGATTGTCTTATGAATTATGCTCATTTTTGTTCCCTCTCTCATCCTTACATGACCTCCATAGTTGCCCAAATTTTCCTTGATTCTACCTTTCACCTTCATGGCATGCTCGCCTCCATTGTGTCCGATAGTGACCCTACATTCACTAGTAATTTTTGGAAATAATTGTTTAAGTTTTAGGGAACTCAGATCAAAATGAGTTTAGCTTATCATATGTAAATAAATGACCAAACTGATATTGTCAATAAATTTTTAGAGACCTACCTTTGTTGCTTTACCTCTAATCATCCTACACAATGGGTGAAGTGGATTCCCTTGGCCGAGTGGTGGTATAATACTTCCTATCACACAGTGACTAAAGTAACCCCTTTTGAAGCTATTTATGGATGGTCTCCATTCAAGAACTCCTACATTCTAGGTATTTCCAAGGTTTATGCAGTCTAAAATACACTCAACCAACATGTCGAAGTCCTCCATAAATTGAAGATAAATTTTGAAGTGGCCTAAAGTTGAATATACCAACAAGTTGATCAACACCATTCTGAGTGTAGCTTTGATGTTGATGATATGGTCTTCCTTTGCTTGTATCTATACAAATAGTCATACCTTCAACTTTGCAGGTGTCATAAACTTGTTGCCAAATACTATGGGCCCTACCAAATTTTACAACGGATTGGTTCCATGGCCTAAAAATTACCCCTATCATCAACATCCAACCTCCACCCTATTTTTCATGTATCCTCTCTCAATAATGTTGTGGGTACTCAGGCATAATTTCAATTTGCCCTCCCAAAATTGGATGAAGAAGGTTCTATCTTGCTTGATCCAAAATAATCGTTGGATCATAGGATGCACACTCTTTACAACAAAGCCATTATAGAGGTCCTTGTTCAAATGTGTGGTCTACAATCAGAATATGTTACATGGAAGTCTCTCCAATAGCTCCAACACCAGTTTCCTTATCTACAACTTTGAGGAAAAATAGTTTTGAAGGAGGACATTTTAAGACCCCATCCTAACATTATATTTGTAATTCTCATTTGATTATGTAATGACCCACTTCCAACATGGGGACCCCCTTATAATGTTATTTTGTAATACTTTTGTAATGGTATGTGGAAAGTAAGGCACCTAGATAAGTGGGGTCATTTCATGTAACCGTTATCAAGAATGTAACCAATTTTTGGTAGAAGATTCTAGCTCGAGTGGCATTTTGCATGTAAGCCAACTCTTGAGCTTAGGGTTAAGGTTGCATGAAGATTTTCTTTAAAATACATGGATCCATGTACAAATGTATCTTTTTTCCAATTAATGAAATATTTAAGGAGGTTTCCCCCTCAAAGAGGCCTGCGATTCTATGTTTTTTGTGAGTGTTTAATTTTGCATTTACTTTTTACATTGTGATATTGTGTTATTGCATGAATATTTGTTTAATTTCAGTATTTTGTGTGAGTGAGATTATTTTTAATAGTAGGTTCCTAAAAACCACTTTTGAGTTTGCTTCCCCACTTCATTCTAATTATAGTTAGGAAGGTTATATGACCGTAGAAACCCACAAGTACCCCTACAATCCCTAAAAGAAATGGTGGATCTAGACCTTGATTTTGACTTAGTTAAGTTTATTAGTACTACTCCATAAGTAAACCACTTTTGAGTTTTCTTCCCCACTTCATTCTGAATGTGACGAGGAAGGTTTTGTGTCCTCAAAAACCCATAAGTACCCCCTACAATCCCTAAAAGGAAAAATAGGACTAAGGGAAGGAGAATTTTAGGGAGGCCTTAGTTTTGATGTGGGGGTAGGGAATATCTCAGATGGGAGGGGCAGAAGATATTTTCTTTCACAAGCTAATACTAAAGCCCTCCATGAAGTTCAACAAAGCAAGCAATCTACTTTAAAGGAAATCTATAGAGCAAGGAAGATCCTAGACATAGTTAACCAATGAAAGTTCTTTTCTTTAATATCCAAGGGATGGGAAACTCAACAAAAAAGGTTGCTCTTAGTAGACTGAAAGAAATTCATAATCCATAGATCTTGCTAATTCAATAGACAAAAGGGTTAACTAAGAAAGTGATGGAAGGTCTTAGTAAATTGCTTAAAGGATGGGAGTTTTTGGACCTTTATGTTGTAGGGGCTTTGGGAGTGGTTACAGGGTGGAAGGCTAATCAATTTAGACTAACCAACTTTGCAATGCTTGAATCAGGAATAGGGACTAAGTCCTTTTCAGTAAAGCTATGGAAAATAGTAACAATGGTGAACATTTATGGTCCCTGTAAAAACAAGAAGCAGTATTGGGATAAGCTAATGGATCAAAAGTTCCTGAAAGCTAATAATTTAATTTTAGGAGGTGGTTTAAAGTTAATTATTTCTAGGAGTGAAGTGTGGGTATTATTTCTAGTATTGATCCATTGGCTGATTATTTCATCCAAAATTTTAAAATTAAGGGATTGGTAGACCTGATGCTTATAAAGTTGATCCCAACTTGGAGAAACATGAGGGTGGGGGTTGATACAATTTCTAAGAGGCTAGATAGATTCTTTAAATAGAAATTATATATTTAATTCATGGATTGATATTGGAGGAGAATTTGATCACTCCTCCATCATGCTCCTTATATCCAAAGAGAAGAAAAAACCACCTTGTCTTTTTAAGTTCAATTCTAAGTGGTTAAAAGAGGACAACTTTGTAAATATAGTCAAATTAGAATGGGTAAAGTTTGATACCACTCTGAGATAATTTGGTAGTATTCAATTTATAACAAATCTAAAAAGAGTTAAGGCAACAGTGGTTCATTGGGACTGTAAAAAGAGACTAATGGATGGGCAAAAATTAAGGGAGATTGAAGAGCTTGCAATGTATCTATAAAAAGATTTGAAAAGGATTTGGATGAGGAATTAAGACTTGAGTATAATAGTTTGGTACAAGAGAAGAGAAGAGAAGAATGTTGCCACGGAGAAGCACAATAGAGGCTCAAAATTAGAGTTCTCTACATTGCAAATGGGGATGATAACACTAAATATTTCCATAATTTTACAAATTATAGAAATCAACAAAATACAATTTGGAGTTACAAGGTCAAGATAGAAGTAAAGTCTCCTCCTTTAAATAAATAACAAACATGGGCATAAGGCATTTTGGTCAACTATACAAGGATCTTAGTCAAGTCAATAAAGCTCAAATAATCAAAACTTATCTCCTTCCCAGATTTGTAGATAAGGAAGCCAATGGTGAGTTGGTTTATGAAGTCTTAAAGGAGGAGCTTAAAGATATTTTAACCTCCTAAAAATATAATAGTCCAATGCCTGACAACTAGACTATGGAATTATTCCTTAGGCTCTATGAACTTCTAGAGTTTGACCTTCTCAAGGTTGTGAAGGAGTCTAGGCAAACAGGAAGGGGGAGTGATCAAATTCTCCTCCAAAAAATAATTCTAAATTATGGGGGAGTGATCAAATTCTCCTCATAGCAAAATTAGTTGCATCAAGAATTAAAAGGTTCTTCTCTACTTTTATTTCTATTGAGCAGTTTGGGTTCCTGCATGGTAGACAGATTCATGAGGCAATTGGTGTTGCTCAAGAAAGTCTTCATTCATAAAATCAAATAAAAATGTCAATAATGGTGATGAATTTGGATTTCTCCAAAGACATTTGACAGAGTAAACTGGCCATATATAAGACTAGTTACTCAAATTGGGTTTTGTGTGTAGATAGTGAATTCGATTATGGGATGTTGTTTCAGGCTATAAATTTACTTCCTAGAAGAAGAAGAAATGAAAACCCATATAGAATGTGTTTGCAATTTTGACAAGTTTTGTTTGTAATTTTGTTGAAATGAAATGTGAGATGAAATGTACATAAAATTAGAGAAAATGAAATTAAAGTGCAAATTAAATGAAATGAGGCAAAATATGCATGAAATGAGAGTTTAAGAAATTAACTTAGAACTTTAGAAAGTGGAATCAATTTGTGAAAGTCAAAGGATTTGGGTGGTGGTTGTAAATGTTGTGATGTCCCGAGAACCACTTGGAACAACCTGGGTAGGCTTTATAATGCCCCCTTCATTATTAGAGTTAGTCATCGAGAGAGAGAGAGAGAGAGAGAGAGAGAGAGAGAGAGAGAGAGAGAGAGGATTATTGTGCATGTTTGATAGAGTTTTTTGTAAGTCTAGATCATGGGATCATGTTTGTTTATGTTATTGCAACATATATGGAGGCTACGTTGGTTGCCACTAGATAGCATTGTTATTGTTGTTACATATTGACAACCATTGTAATTGTTTGTGTACATTGCAAGTTACAATAGTAAGCAGATAATATATATTCATCCATTACTTACAATTGTAGTTCTCATTGTTGTGATTATTTATATGATGCATGTTGTGTGTATTACTATTGCAAGACATGAATTATTACTTAATGATAGAATTTTTAAGGGCCTATATTGTTAGGGTTGAAATATTGCAGTTACAGTAGAATATGTAGGGTTGTAGTTGATCGTACAACCATTTATAGGGAGTTAATTGTTCTAACTATTATATATTGTACAATGGTGGAATCGTATGAGGGAACAGAGAGTAGTGTCGTCTGACTTGGGATTTTCTAGCTAAGTGTGACTTTGTGTGTGATATCATACAAATTTATAACCATATGACTATTGATAAGATTGTACATTAGCCTTATATTGTACTATACAAGGAATAACTCATACATGGGGATTACCTTGTACAAATACATGATCGTACAAGAAAGTGGGTCATATGACTAGTTGTGTTGTATGATAGGAAGGATCGTACAATAGGTTGCATTGTAATATTAGTGAAGTCATCTGACGGATAGGGTCATACAATTAAATTTATTTTCATTGAGATTATACAAGTTGAGTCATGTTGTACAAAGGTATGTTTAGTTCCTAAATTTGTCACCACCCCATTGCTAGAAATACTGCCACTCATGCTACATTTATGTTTTGATTCTTTTGTAGTATTGGTTAATGGGTCAAATTCTCAGTTTTTCAAAGATTATCGATGGATAAGACAAGGTTTTACCTTGTCACCATTATTATATATTATGATAGCCTAGTGATAAAAGCATTTTAGAAGCCAAGAGGGTAGGAGCAATAAAGGGAATTAGAATAGGTAAAACAGTAGAAATCACCCATCTACTTTTTTTAGATGTTCTTTTCACGAATGGAACAATAAGGGAAGCAAAGAAGTTAAAATAATCTTTAGGTCTTTTTTTATTTGGAAATAGGTATGCAAATTAATGTACAGAATTCAAACATCTCCTTTAGCCATGTGAATTAGGATTAGTTTGTATTGATAGGTCATATTTTCCCCTTTAACAAAATTGATCTTTAAGAGGGGTTTAAATATTTGGGGTTCTTTTTTAAACCTAGTGACTACTCTAAAAAAGACTAGATTTGGTTGATAGTGTGGAAAGAAGAATTAATAAATGGTGCAAAAAATGGCTCTCTTTGGGGGGAGATTGACTTTGGTCAAGTTTATGTTGGAGACAATTCCATGATACTGGAAATCTTTGGCTCACATACCAAAAGAAGTATTGTACAAAATTAGAAAGTTAAGCTACATGATTTTATGGATAGAAAAAAGGGGAAGGGAAAGCATTCCCTTTGTTAAATGGTAATCCTCAACCAATCCAAGGAAAATGGAGGATAGGGACTTAAGAAAATCCATCTGTTTGGAAAGGATGTTCAGAAAGGATCTAGTTGCCAAGTGTGTTTGGAAGATAATATCAAATGCGGGCTTATGGAATAATATTGTACAAGAAAAAATATTTAGAGCCACTCATATTCAAGGAGTGGATGAGGGCCCTAGTGAAGAAAAACCATAATGTTAGAATATATTGAAATTCAATGATTCGGGTCTTTTATCTTGTAGGAGATTGGCTTGCCTAGAAAATAGGGGATGGATCAAGGATAAGAATGGGCTTAGACCCTTGGATAGGTTATGGAGGTATGCATAGATTACCAAATAATGTAATTTAAATCTTAAGATCTCAGGGGATTGGAACTCTTACCCAAGTAGCTAACCCAAAATTATTTATAAAGTGGAGCTAGGGATGGAAGGAAGTAGCAAAATTAGGGCTTCAAGGCCTAGAGACATACCAATGGGAAGAATATGTGGATAGGTTTAAATTTGGACATATAAAGTTATGAGAGGAAAATAATCAATTGGTCTAGACAAATAATGGAGTGGTGAGGGATTACACTCCAAAGTTGGGGTATAGGAATGACGATTTAGCATGGTGGTGGAAGTCACTCTACAAGAAGAAAGTCTTATTGAATACAAGGTTGTTTCTATGGCTTGCCATGAAAAATAAGGTTATAACATGGGAGGTATTACCAAAAAGGATTTGGAAAGGTTTAGGGTCTCATTTATGTGAGTCAGATAACAAAATAATTGATAATTTGTTGGTAGACAGTTAAAGCTTCTTGTAGGATGGTAGGAAGACTCCCTAGGAGAGTGTTTGAAATCTTGGATTGAAAATAGGTCATACAAAGGTTTTATAGCTCTCTCGCTATTCATGTCATGGGGAGTATGGATATCAAGGAACATAGGAATATTTTAGTATCAAGAGAAGCCTACGTAGCATATATCCTAAATCATCAAAAGTTTCAGCAACTATAAGTTCTTGACAGTAGCAAGGGTAATCGAGCAAACCAACCATTAGAAATTTGATAAACTAGAGGCTTGGGGCTTTTTAAATGGGGCTAGTCAATGGGGTCCTTAGATTTTATGGGTCAGGAGCATGACTATAGAATATTGACTCTCATTACTTCAAATTCAAGGCTAGACTAGGAGATGGTTCCAATAATTATGTTGAAATAATGGCACTTAAATTGTTGGTTCTATTGGCAAAATCAAAAGGAATACAAACATTCCAAATTTACAAATTTAGAGGTGGTGACAAAATGGATGCTTGGTACTTTTAGGATGGAAAACATGGTTCTACAACCCATATTTTCTCAAATAAAAGTTGTGAACAAAAGTAAAAATATTACATGCAAGCATATTTATCGATAACTTAATAGGGAAGCAGATTAACTCTCAAATGAGGGGCTACTGATTGAACCAAGTATGTTCTTAGGAAAGGAATTTAGAGAGGAACTTAGAGAGGGCTATTTCAGGGTTATGCATAGTGGTCATTTATCACCAAATTGGCTAAAATTAGGATTCTTAAAATTTGGAATTGGCTAATATTTGAGACCCTTGACCAGGGCTTAGCCAAATAATTTTGGGTGGAAATTTTTTTGGATCAATTTGCCCCAATTTTATAATAATTTGACCATTTTAAGTTTAAATTTCCAACATTACCCCTAATAATAGTGAACCTTCTACATGTGTTTGGACACTATTCACCTGGATTTCAAAACTGATTCACCAAATTTTTATAAATACATTTTGGGGTTGATCCCTTATGCATAACCCTAGGCTATTTACATCAATTGGTTCATATTTTTACCAGGGGGGTTAATCCAACTGAAATAGGTAGATCCAAATACTATATTGTATATTACATCAGTTTGATGTTAATAATGAAATATTGGTTTCCAATTTGGCATGTTCACTAATTTCCTAACAAGGATAGTTAAAACAACTTTCTAAAAACTCAGAAGTCAATGTTTTAAAGGATATCAATTGACAATATGGGAAGGTGCATAAATGTAGAACTCAGTCTGTTGGAGATAGCTAGCTATGATGTATAAGCGACCTAAGTTTTAGTTCATTTTCAATTTTTTTAAGAAATGTCAAAGAGGCATTTGAAGAATGTAATTTCATATTTGCTTAATATAAAATTACAATTTTTTTTAGGGAAAAAAACATTTTTGCTCTTTACTTGATGTTTGTCCCTATGTGTCTTGTTTGTCGCATGATGAGGTGGGCCAAAATTGAGATAGATGAAACAAAATATATTAAACTTCCTTCTTATTATACACGCAACGCTATATATATCACATTACAAACAATGTATATTGATTTATATAGTTGAAGGTGAAAGAAGGTTAGAGGAGAAGGAGGAAGGGAGGCAGCATGGAGGGATAAGGGGAGCATCGAGGGAGGAGAGAATATAGGAGGAATAAGGGAGTATGTGGAGTAGAGAAAAAAGAGGAATAATGGGCAGAAAGATAGGAAAAGGAGAGAAAATAGAGAAGGTGTTTTAAAAACAAAAATCTTGTCGACAACTTAATTTTTTTCGACAAACTTCAAATGCATTCACACTGAGCTCAGAAATCTAGATATTTTTGAGCCATTTAGTCTTCAACCTCCTTCACAGTTGCAACATTCTCCCATTAAAGTTGATAGGACTGACTGCACAGTCTCTCAGCTTTATAAATTGAGCTTTAGCCATTGCTTTGGTAAAGATGTCTATGATGTTCTCCAAAGTGCGACAAAATTTAAGCTCAATAATTTCATGCTCCACCATGTCTCGAATGAAGTGGTACTTCATATCAAAATATTTCATTCTACTATGGTGGATCGGATTGTATGCCAACTGAATGGCATTGATGTTGTCACAGTAGATTTTGGTCGAACCACTTTGTTGTTCTCCAATCTCGTCCAACACTTTTATTACCCATAAGGCTTGAGTACTAGCATAGGTGACTACTATATACTCAGCTTCTGTAGAAGACAAAGCTACCACCGTTTGCTTTTTGGAACTCCAAGTTATTAGTCCTGATCCCAGACTAAAATAGTTCCCTAAATTTGATTTTATTTCATCAATGTTGATGCCCCAATCACTATCACTGAAGCCTACAAGCTTGATAGTGTTACATTTATGGTACTGGATTCCAAAATCCAATGTACCTTTCACATATCTAAGAATTCTCTTAGCTGCATGCAAATGCATCTTAGCTGGGCTAGCCATGAATCGAAAGATAAGAGAAACAGTATACTAAATATCAGGTCTAGTGTTGGCGAGAAACATCAAACTCCCAACCATACTCCTGAAAGTGGTCACGTCAACTTGTGGTGCTCCATCATCTTTGCTTAATTGGATCCCATGTCCAACTAGAGTTGTAACTGGCTTGCATTACTCCATTGAAAACTTCTTAATCATGTCCTGAGCATACTTATGTTGACATATGAAGATCCCTAAATCTGACTGATGAACCTCCATTTCAAGTAAGTGGTGCATTAAGCCGAGATCCTTCATCTCAAACTGCTTCATCATGGACCGCTTGAACTCCATATTCACTTTTTTATTACTACCCATGAAAATAAGATCATCCACATACAAGAAAACTATGAGGATGTCATTACCTTGCTTCAGGTAGTAAAGTGTGGGTTCATTTCTACTTCTGGTGAATCCAAAATCTTTGAATTACCCATCAATGAATGAGTACCAAGCTTGTGATGCCTTCTTGAGGCCATAGAGTGCCTTTTTCAGTCTATAAACAATGTGCTCCTTACCTTTCTCTTGAAATCCTTGAGGTTTCTCAACATACACTTCCTCTGTCAAGTACCCATTAAGAAAGGCACTCTTCACATCCATGTGTTGGATTTTCCAACCCTTGTGAGTAGCTAAAGCAAGAACTATTCTGATGGTCTCCTGTCTGGATATAGGATCAAATGTCTCCTCATAGTCAATACCATACTTCTGTGTAAATCCTTTGCAACCAATATTGCTTTGTGCCTTTCAATACTTCCATCGGCATTGAACTTGGTCTTGAAGACCCATTTGCATCCAACATATTTCTTGCCTTTAGGAAGCTTCACCAGCTCCCAAGTGTCATTGTTTTTTATATAGGTTATCTCCTCTTTCATGGCATCTTGCCAAATTTTTTGAGTACATGCCTTCTCATAACTAGAAGGTTCAAGTTGTGCTCTAGTTAACAAAGCATAGTTAACTACATCTCCCCGAGGTTCAACCTGGGAGTTATCATCACCATACAAATGCATATTTTCAAGTCTTTGTAAAACATAACTCATCTCACTAGCTTGACTTCTAGTATATCTTCTTGAAAAAAAATTATCCAACATCTGATAAGATGGATGATGCTGGAGAGTTCTCTTATCTTTGGATGGAGAAACAATATCCATTGGTGAGGAACTAACTGACCTTTGTGGAGAAGGACTTGGTGAAGAAGTTGATGAACTGGAAGTAGAATGTCTGCTTGGGCTTGGAGGGGGAGTATCCTTACCTTTCTTTGGTGCCACCTGTTGTACTTGTGAAGAACCTACATCATGAGATTCAACATCACTAAATATTTTGGGATGACCCCACTCTCCCCCTTCATCAAAAATCACATCCCTGGAAAGTACAATATTTCTAGTCCTGGTATTGTAGAGTCTGTAAGCTTTTGTGGTCTCACAATACCCTACAAAAATGCATGCTTGACTCTTGGGATCAAGCTTCTTCCTCTGCTCATCAGGAATGTGTGCATAAGCCAGTGAACCAAACACTCTGAAATGTTTGACATTTGTTTTCTTACCATACCATGCTTGGTAAGGATTTTTTCGTTTCAAACTTGAAGTAGGGCTCCTATTCAAAACATACACATAGGTCCTGGCTACATCTGCCCAATACATATTGCTCAAATACTTCATTTGAAGCATATATCTTGCCATCTCTACAATGGTGCGGTTCTTTCTATCAGCCACACCATTCTACTGTGGAGTGTAGGCAGCAGTGAACTACCTATTATTTCCATGTTCTTTACAAAAATTCAAAAATTAATTAGAGGAGTATTCTTCTCCTCTATCTGATCTGAGACACTTAACAGAATATCCACTCTCATTTTCAACTCTTGTTTTAAAATCTACGAAGTAGTCAAATGCTTCATCCTTATGCTTCAAAAAATATATCCAGCACATTCTTGTAAAATCATCAATGAAAAGAAGAAAGTAAGAGTTGTTACCAATGCTCTTGGTCTGCATTGGACCACAAATGTCCGAATGCACTAGCTAGAGTGGATAACTGGCCCGCCATGCTTACCCTTGAGGAAATTTGGACCTAGTGTGCTTTCCCAAGGCACAACCTTCACAAACTTCCTTATTGTCCTAAACTTTAGGAAGTCCAGTCACCATTGCTTGAGAAGTAAGCATCTTCAAACTAGCTAAATTCATATGACCGTATCTCAAGTGCCACAACACACTTGGATTTGAAATAGCAACATTTGCTAATTTATCTCCCCCTGGCTGGCCAAACCTTAAAGGGAATAATCTGTTCTTTGTCATTGGAACTTGAGTAATGATTCTATCACTATTACTTTTATCAAAAATGGTACATTTACCCTCATCAAATAACAACTTATAGTTTTTCTCCAACATTTGACCAACACTCAAAATATTGTGTTGGATATGAGGTGTGTAATAGATATCATTTACCTATTTAACGCCCTCTTTTGTTGGAACCTCCATGGCTCCAATACCTTCAACTACCAATGACTTGTCGTCTCCCAACTTGATGCTTGATTTGTAGGAAGATTCCAAGGGAGCAAAGAGTTCTTCTTTACCACTCATATGATTTGAACACCTAGTGTCCAATATCCAAGTGTCATTTAAGTTCTGATATGACTAGCCATATGAGAGAAAGAGATTTGAGGTCCCTTCCTCTTCTCCAAAATTACCATATTGACTGCTCTGGTTGCTGCTGCTCCCTTGTGAGGGTTTTGACCAGCAGTCGCAAGCATAATGGCCAGGTTTGCCACAATTGTAGCAAACTTGCTTTGACTTGTCACTTCCTTTTCCTCGACCTGAATGCTTTCCTCTGTTATGTTGTCCATCTCTATTCTGACCTCCACCTCTATTTGAAGATCCTCCTCTATTAGGAGTTCCACCTCGTGAACTGTTTATGCTTCTACCTCTAGGCTGACCTCTGCCATGACCTCTACCTCTTTCTTCATGTGAAGAAAAGGCTTTATCATCTCCTCCATGGCTAGTGTAAGGAGAGTCTTGCAATCTCTCTTCGTGTGAAAGAAGAGAACCAATAAGTGCTTCAAAAGAAAGAGAGGTCAAATATTTTGACTCTTCAATAATGATTGCTATAGAATTCCACTTAGGAAGAAGTGTTCGCAACACTTTCTTCACCATGACCTCAGGCTTAACATCTTCACCTAGAGTGACCATTTTATCTACTACGGATTTAACTCGCACACAATAGTCTCCTACTTTCTCATTTTCCTACATTCTAAGATTTTCAAAATCTCTCTTCAGTGTTTGCAGTCTAACCTGTTTTATTTGGTCACTACCCCGAAAGCTTTCCTTCAAAGCTTTCCAAGCATCTTCTGCAGTTACATAGGATGCTATCCTAGGGAAGATACTCCTATCTAGGGCTGCTTGTATATGGTATAGGGCAGAAGAATTATTTTTTTGGGCTTCCTTTTTGGCCTTTTTGTCAGCAGAACTCAAAGTTGCCCATTCAGTAGCAGTGGGTTCTGTATACCCTTCTTCTACAATATCCCATAGACCTTTGCCTATCAACAAAGTTTTCATATTTATTGACCAATATTCATAATCACTACCATTAAACTCAAGAATTGGGAGACTTGTATTTGAGGCCATTTTCTATTGCTTGAAAGCAAACTTTTAACTAAAAATAGGAAGTACAAAGTAATTACAGATTCAAATCAAATCTAGATTTCTTAATTCTCTCACTGATTTCACGCTCCTCTTGTTGTGGATTGCCCAGTGCTGGAGGTTCAAAGTTGTCTACAATGGAATCCTTGTCATCACTGATGATGATGATTTTAGGAACTACTACTGGCTCAAGCTCTGTTGGCTTAGGATCCATTGGCTCTGGCTCTGGTTCAGGAGAGCATGGGGTATAGCTCTCACTGGATTGTTCCTCTGGCTCTGCTAGGGAGTAGCTATCACTGTCTTGATCTTCAGGTGTGATTTCAAATGTATCGGACTCCTCCACTTGTTGTCCAAAAATGTTATCCTCTGAGTCAGCCTTGTATCTAGAATCGGGCTTCCTTTGGTGGGCTATCACTGAATTTTGCAGTTGACTGAATACAACATGTATTCCGTTTCGCCTGACCCGCTCATCAAATGACTCGACTGATTCTCTCCTCAGTAGAGAGCATAGGGCATGATAACATCCGGTTGACCGGATCATCTACTCATCATGACAAAACATTAGCTGAGTTGCATATATTCATGATACCAAAAACTTTGAACTCCGGGAAAAAAGTTCTCCAATTCCACTTTCCACTTTTCTTTCCAAAAAAGGTTTTCAAATTTTTTTATAAAGTCTTTTAAAAAAAAATTAATAATTCTTTTATACCTCTAATTATTTTTTTTTAAATAATAATTAAAAATATAAATTAAAATTATTAAATTTATTTAAAAAAATTTAAAAAATAAATATTTAATAAAAAAAACTTTAAAATTTTTAAAACCTTTTATCACGAGCTTGGAGAAGCTCGAACCCACGATCTCAGGCCTTGAACGTGAGGGAACAAACCGCTACACCACGCGACGGGTTTGAACTACAACCCACGCGCCTTCGTAATATCCTGCAGCACGGGCGAAAACTCTTTGTAAAAAAAATTGATATGTTCCGGTGGGTTTCGAAACCAGGACCTCTCGGAATACAAGCTACCCACTTTGCCAATCGCGCTATGGCGCTTCTTTGAACCTCCAAGCAAACTCAGTAAGTATTAAACCCACACGGTGGAAGGTTTTTTTTTTAAATATTAGTCCCACATTCAGTGGGAGGGAGGCAGAACGATTATTTTTATACGCGTAAGAGCGCGTAATCTATCGATTTCCTACGAGCAATTAGCAAACTGAGATTTTACCAAACTACATCGCCCAACTGAAACTCGTCATGTGCCTTGTCACCGAACTGCCTTTGCCAACTCCTCTGCCAGCTTAGCTTGCTAGCCGTGCTGCCACGCGTCCACCACCTAGTCCACTTTGCCATCTTAGTCACCACACGTCCACCATGTCAGTTTCTCTTTCCTCGCCACGTCAGCAAAGCTCTGATACCAGTGTTTGTCACACGACGAGGTGGGCCAAAATTGAGATAGATGAAACAAAATATATTAAACTCCCTTTTTATTATACATGCAATGCTATATATATCACATTACAAACAATGTATACTGATTTATATAGTGGAAGGTGAAAGGAGGTTAGAGGAGAAGGAGGAAGGGAGGCGGCATGGAGGGATAAGGGGAGCGTGGAGGGAGGAGAGGATATAGGAGGAATAAGGGAGTACGTGGAGCGGAGAAAAAAGAGGAATAAGGGGCGGAAAGATAGGAAAAGGAGAGAAAGTAGGGAAGGGGTTTTAAAAACAAAAATCTTGCCGACAACTTAATTTCTGTCGACAAACTTCAAATGCATTCACACTGAGCTCAAAAATCTAGATATTTCTGAGCCATTTAGTCTTCAACCTCCTTCACACTTGCAACATGTCTTTTGATGTGTTGATATGTGCAAATAGTTCCCTAAAGTTTCCCATGTAAGAGGATGTTTTATTTTTCATTTTGGAGAGTAACAATTGGCACTAGAAGAAGGCAATAACAAGAGGGCAAGTTGTGAATGAAGAAATATTTGAGCACAAAATTTTCAAATAAAATGCCATGGATAGTAGATGGATCATCAACAAAGAAAATGCCATGGCCAACGGATTGATCATTGACAAGAGATTTGCATACAATTTTCTTATTTTAAAAAAGTGCGAGGAAGATCACATTGATTCTTGTGTTGTTTTTATTCTATTCAATTAAGAGGATGTTTTTTTTTTCATTTGAGAGAGTAAAAAGTGATGCTAGAAGAAGGCAACAGTAAGTGGGCAAGTTGTACAAGAAGAAATTGTTGAGCATGAATTTTTCAAAGAAAATACCATGAATAAAGAATGGATCATCAACAAAGAAAATAACACGGCCAATTGATGCAGGAGCATCCAGTGGTGTAAGGACAATCTTGCATCACCAAAAAAACAAAAATTGCATTTTCTCTTTCGGTTGTAGGTTTCTTTAGTTGTTTTGGAGTCCATGATGACACTTGAGAGGTGTAAGTCAGTGAGAAGTCCAGAAAGGCAAAAAATAGTCACCAATTATTTTTAGTAAGTTAGCCTAAATGGGCATGTATGGACTTTAAAATTTATCCCAAGGAGTGGAATTGAAAAATATATCCTATGGTGAAAAAATCACCCCAATATCTTGAACGGTTTGAGAGATATTAAAGTTTTCATTCCAAGAAATCTTGCCAATAAGGTTTAAAAATCAAATTTGAAGATCTTAGAGGCCCCAAAAAAATATGGTAATTTTATCATATTGTATACTTATTCGTAAGCTTTCCAACGATATATTATAATAGCTAATCAGACCCCCGAGTCAAAAGTTATGGTTTCGAGAAGTTGTGCCACCGAAATTCAAATTTGAATATATTTCTGGGTGGGAAAATGAAAATTCAAATTTCAAATGAATATCTTACTGGGCGGTAAAAGGGGAGTTACGCTTTTCGAAATATTCTATGGAAGTTATTAAAGGGGGAATAGGGATCACCAAAAGGCAATTGGGAAAGACAAATTGTGGCTCCAACTTGCAGATTTCAAGTCAATTTCCTTTGTGATAAAATAGGCATTATGGTCGTAGAATTGTAACTTTGATTTTGTAATTCCATTTCATTGAAGTAATATCAGATGTTGTGTTTCTTCTGAATTTTTTTGTGATTTGAGTATTGTGTCAGTGTTGGGTGGAGTATCCCTTCACCAAGTGGTTGAAGAACACAAACTTATACTGAGAGGGGGGTGAACAGTATAAGACCACTTTTTACTTTTCTTTCCCAATCAATATTATGCAATATATCAATGGCAATATCAACAATAGTAATCAAAGCAATGCACAAATCACCACACACAATAGAGACACCAATTTAACGTGGTTCACCCAATGTGGGCTACTCCATGGAGAAAATATTTCACTAAAATTTTCTCAACAAATCTCTTGGGAATCCTTTCCCTATTACAATGTTTATGGACCTCTATCCAAAGGAGACACCAATCCCCTAATCAAGTTCATGGATCTCTATCCACAGGAGAACTCCTTCTCCTCTACTCTGGTTGGTGATCTTCTAGAAGAACTACTACCTCCACTACACTGGCTTATGGATCTCTATCCACTGAAGACTCCTACCCTCACTCAGAAGACCTATCTTCACTACCCTAGCTAATGGACCTCTATCCACTAGAGACTATCATCCTCTATACTCTGTCACCTCCAAAGCTTGCTCTCAGCTCTATCTCAAATCTACACTAAACATGATCCTTCAATCTAGCACAAATCTACTCAATCTCTATCCTCAAATATACACTAAACATAGTCCTTCAATCTAGCACAAATATTCTCAATATCTATCCTCAAATATACACTAAACATAGTCCTTCGATCTAGCACAAATCTACTCATATTCTATTCTCAAATATCATCCAAAATACCCTCAATATCTATCCTCAAGCCTTAACACAAATCTTGTCTCAATCACAAATCAACTCTACTAGATCTACTCCAAACCTTAACCCAAGGTTTGAACAAATCAATCAATCAACTCTGCTCTCAAGTCTTCTCAAAGACTTATCTCAAATCTACCTTGTAAGCTTCCACAAAATCTCACACTAATATGTCCACAAGTCCTCTCTAGAACTTGTCCAATCTTCTCAACAAGTCTTCACCAAGACTTACCTCAAAATCTCAAAAAGTCCTCACTAGAACTTGTCCAATATTCTCAACAAGTCTTCACCAAGACTTACCTCTCATCCTCACTGTCCAATCTCTCAACAAGTCTTCACCAAGACTTACCTCAAATCTGTATTGTAAGCTTCCACAAAAGCTTACTCAACTCAACTCAATCTAACACAAAATCCTCTTCAATCACTTAGACAAGCTTCACACAGAAACTTGTTTAATCTCACAGAAACATATAGAGAATTGTTAGAGACTCAATATGCTTCACACTCACAACAATGCTCAATCACTTTCAATCTCTTTCTCAAATCAATTTAGAAGTATAGAACAATTTGTTTCACAGAACTTGAACTATCAATTCAACACTTCCACTTGACTAGGCTCAATCAACTCCACTCAATCAATCACTCAATGAAACATTCCTTGCTTACAAACCCTAGTCCAAGCATATGAACACTCACTCAAATATTTCCAACAATGCTTATCAAACAATCTCACATAACAATGATACTCATGATCTTTCACAAAACCTAGTTCAAGATAGTTCTCAACTTCACATAACAATGATACTCATGATCTTTCACAAACCCTAATCATGCATATGAAGGTTCATTCAATATTTCCAACAATGCTTATCAAACAAGGTTTTTATCATCAACTTTCACTCAGAAAAACCTTTAACAATCAAACTCAACAATGCTTATCAAACAATCCTTTTCACTCCAACTTAGCATTCATAACATCCAACAATCACTCTCAAGGATAATATGCCCTTACCTCTTGTTTGAAGATGATTTGACCTCAAACACCTATCTCAATCACAACCACTCTTTTTCCAATACTAGGGTTAGATAGCAAATAATTGTCCTTAATAATTTCTCACAAAGATATTTCACCAAGTCAAAATATCAACACTTACTCAACCTTATTTCTCCTTTCAATACAATTTTATTAACTTTTTTTCAACAAAATATCTAACTCCTTTGGCACACCTTATTACTCCTCTCAATAAGCTCAAAGCACTCAAAAATCAAACCCTAAAATAAAATAATGCATATCCTTTTATCTCCCTCACAAAAACCTTATAACATGCAATTTCCACTTTAAATAACCTTAAAAAATATTTTACAATTTTTAGAACCTCCACAATTTTGAAACCAAGCAAATTTTAGTGCATACCTTATAGTCCACCAAAAGGTGCCTCGATGGGTTTCGAACATGCAACCCCTTCCTATCGAGCGCCTTTGCAAAGCGCGTGCCCACCACGTGGGCTACGTGCCTCCACACAAAGGGAAAGGCTAGCACCTTCCCTTTGTCCTTTGCCTCTCACATAGCTTCCAACAAAAACCTTCCTTGCTCACCAAAATGTAGACCACGGGATTCGATCCCTCAACCTCACGCCTGCCAAAGTCTTAGCGCCACCCTTGGCTGCCAGTCACGCTACACAGCGCCTTGGAACATAAAGCGAAATCCCCTCTGCTTTGTCCTCTCTTCTACCTCACAAAACCTTTGAAAAACACATGATCGTCTACCTTGCAATGCGCACAAATTTCACATATAACACTTGGATCATGGATGAGTTATGCCATGGTGTTTTGCCCTCCTTTATATGCATAATGTCATATATTCGATGACATCGACGATTTCGATTAATTCAAATATTTTTGAATTAATTTAAACTTTATAACCCTATCCTTTAGGGTTAGTTAAATTAATATATAAATTAATTTATAATTAACTTAATAACTCTAAGAGTTAATTAAATTAATTTATAATAAAACTATTATAATTAATTTAAATCCTTGGGTCTTGTCCTTTTAATATTATAATAAAATATTATAATATTATTTTTCTTGGGCCTTCCTTTTGCCCTTTAAACCTCATATGACCACCTAGGAGCAATCTTTCTTTTGCACTTGATTACGGAACCTGAAACTGATGCTGCTCACTGAAACTGACGCTTACTGGTGCTGACTTCTTGACATCAATGACAACAAAACCTGCTCATATTTCCAACAATCTCCCCCTTTGTCATTGATGGCAACCCAATTACCTTTTACCATTTCCTTAACCTTTTTCTGTTCTGCTCCCCCGAGAAACTGCTCCCCCGACTGAATGCTCTCCCCTAACTCAAATCTCTCCCCTTTGACATCAATGGCAAAGGGTCACCTTTGGGGCTCGGGGCTAAGAATGAGTCTCTTAGCTTAGCCCCTCCCCCACCTCCTCTTGAGGTGGTTAATTCTGGGGTGGGAGTATTTCTACTCCCAGCATGCACTGATCTTTACCTTTGTCCACTTTCCTCCTCATCTGATCCTTCTGATTCCTCTGACTATTCTTGTTCCTGCTTGTCTCTGGAATTTTTGCTCTACACCACTTTGTTGTATGCCCATCATTATTGCACTTATAACACTTAATGTTATTATTCCTTGGAGGTGCAAATGTCTTGGGATTTCTCCTGGTGAAGCCATATCTATTCCTATCATGAACCCTGCAATTCATTGCCTTGTGACCAAACTGATTACAAGAGTAGCAATACCCTTGAAAAAGTTGCCTGTTTCTGAATTTCCCATATTCCTGTCTTTCATGTGTCCTGCACTGTGAAGCCTTGTGCCCAAACCTGTGACATGAGAAGCATCATCCATTGAAACTACCTTGCCTTGACCTCATTGGTCTTTTAGTCTCTTTTACCCTGTGTTGGTTCCTGTTCCATCTGTTCCTCTTTTGTGCATTGTTCCTTTCCTTGTTGAACTTTCTATTGTCCAACTCATCCTCAGAAGTCTCACTCTCTCTTACACTCTCTTCTTCTGAAGTTTCTTCTTCTTCAGAACTTGAGGTTGACTCCTCTCCTTGTTTCTTTTGTACCTGTTCAAAACCAAGACCTATCTTGTTTGTTGACCGTCTTTGTACCTTGATAATCTTGTCTATGGTTTTTGAGCTTTTCCCAAACTTGTGTAGCTTATCCTTAGACTCTTTTACTTCCTTCCTTAGTGAAGCTACTTCATGCTCTAACCTTTCACATTCTAAAACCTTAGCTTCTAACTTCTCTTTAAACTTCCTTGTCTTAGCTATTGACTTGGTTAGATCCTCTATAAGCTTTCCTTTCTCTTCATCACATTCTTGAAATTTAAGCTTGAGTTTTGAGTTTTGCTTTCTTACCTCCCTTAATGCATCAAGGGCATGAATAAGCTCACCCTCAAGATCAACTTCTCCTTTCTCTGATTCTTCCTCTATTTGTTTGCCTTTGAAAACATCTTCATTCTTTTCTGACTTATCTTCTATAGGATCACCTCCTTCTTCCTCTAATGCCATAAGAAGATTCTCTTCTGGTCCTTCAAGTGTATCTTCATATTCATCATCACTGAAACTGAATCCATTCCTTGTACAACTATCTTCAATATGACCAAAGTTACCACATCTAAAACACTTGAGGATTATTGGTGACCTTTTCCTAACCACTTCTTTTTCTTTTGCCAGAAATAGAACTTCATCTTTATCATTATCTGAGGAACTATCATCACTATCACTTGAGTACTTACTTGCCTTGTCTGCATAGAAACTCTTCTTATATCTTTGGAAGAACTTCTTTCCTTGCTTGCCTTGTCCATCCTTGCTTTTCTTTTGGTACCTATATTTTTTTGTTTCCCTATTCTTATGATCCTATTTTTCTTCATCATTGCTATTTCCAGCTTCTTGACAATCAGATGCATAGTGACCATACTTTCCACAATTGAAACATCTAACAGATTTTATACCTTTAAAATTTCTTGGATCCTTGTTCCTTCTACCATAATTTGCTTCTTCATCACTAGATAACTCATTGCTTGAATCTGAATTCTTACCCTTTGTCTTCTTAGTAGCTTTGAAGGTTGCTTCCTTCTGGAGATTAGGTTCCTCTTTTGTTCTCATCTCAAAAGTTGTGAGAATGCCATGTAATTCATCCCTTGTCAAAATATCACTATCTTTTGATTCCTCTATAGCTGAAATATTTTCACTAAACCTTTTTGGAAGTGACCTTAAAATCTTATCACAAACATCAGATTCTTGAACTTCAAGTCCAAGTCCTTGCATGGAGTTAACAACCTCATCTACACGAAGTAGATAAGCACTAATGTTTTCCTCCTCCTTCATTTTTAGGTCTTCAAATATTCCCTTGAGATTTCGCAACTTTACCTTTTTGACCTTTTTATCTCCTTCATATATGCCTTGCAATTTATCCCAAATATCCTTTGCTGATTTGCAGTGCATAACCTTTATAAACTCTGTTTTATGCAAACCTCTCAAAATTGCATTCATTGCTTTTGAATTGTAATGATGTAGAAGCTTACCATATTTATCTGTAGGTGGAGTAGTTGGTGGTGTGTATCCATTTTCAACTGCTTCCCATATTTCATTTCCAAGTGCCATTAGGTGGATCTTCATTCTCATACTCCAAAATACATAATCACTTCCATCAAACACTGGTGCTGAATTATCTGAGGATCCACTCTTAGAATCCATCTATGTTCTTGTAAGCTTTTCCTTCAAGCTGTTAAACTCTTTCGAAGGAACCCGCTCTGATACCAATTGAAGAACACAAGCTTATACTGAGAGGGGGTGAACAGTATAAGACCACTTTTTACTTTTCTTTCCCAAACAATATTATGTAATATATCAATGGCAATATCAATAATAGTAATCAAAGCAATGCACAAATCACCACACACAATAGAGACACCAATTTAACGTGGTTCACCCAATGTGGGCTACTCCATGGAGAAAATATTTCACTAAAATTTTCTCAACAAATCTCTTGGGAATCCTTTCCCTATTACAATGTTTATGGACCTCTATCCAAAGGAGACACCAATCCCCTAATCAAGTTCATGGATCTCTATCCATAGGAGAACTCCTTCTCCTCTACTCTAGATGGTGATCTTCTAGAAGAACTACTACCTCCACTACACTAGCTTATGGATCTCTATCCACTAAAGACTCCTACCCTCACTCAGAAGACCTATCTTCACTACCCTAGCTAATGGACCTCTATCCACTAGAGACTATCATCCTCTATACTCTATCACCTCCAAAGCTTACTCTCAGCTCTATCTCAAATCTACTAAATCTTCAAAATATCCTAAAATCTACACTAAACACAGTCCTCGATCTAGCACAAATTATGCTCAATATCTATCCTCAAATCTACACTAAACATAGTCCTTCGATCTAGCACAAATATTCTCAATATCTATCCTCAAATCTATCCTCAAGCCTTAACACAAAGCTTGTCTCAATCACAAATCAACTCTGCTAGATCTGCTCCAAACCTTAACCCAAGGTTTGAACAAATCAATCAATCAACTCTACTCTCAAGTCTTCTCAAAGACTTATCTCAAATATACCTTGTAAGCTTCCACAAAATCTCACACTAATCTATCCACAAGTCCTCTCTAGAACTTGTCCAATCTGCTCAACAAGTCTTCACCAAGACTTACCTCATCAAGTCTTCACTAAGACTTACCTCAAATTTTCTCAACAAGTCCTCACTAGAACTTGTCCAATCTACTCAACAAGTCTTCACCAAGACTTACCTCAAATCTATATTGTAAGCTTCCACAAAATCTTACTCAACTCAACTCAATCTAACACAAAATCCTCTTCAATCACTTAGACAATCTTCACACAGAAACTTGTTTAATCTCACAGAAACATATAGAGAATTGTTAGAGACTCAATATGCTTCACACTCACAACAATGCTCAATCACTTTCAATATCTTTCTCAAATCAATTTAGAAGTATAGAACAATTTGTTTCACAGAACTTGAACTATCAATTCAACACTTCCACTTGACTAGGCTCAATCAACTCCACTCAATCAATCACTCAATGAAACATTCCTTGCTTACAAACCCTAGTCCAAGCATATGAACACTCACTCAAATATTTCCAACAATGCTCATCAAACAATCTCACATAACAATGATACTCATGATCTTTCACAAACCTAGTTCAAGATAGTTCTCAACTTCACATAACAATGATACTCATGATCTTGCACAAACCCTAATCATGCATATGAAGGTTCATTCAATATTTCCAACAATGCTTATCAAACAAGGTTTTTATCATCAACTTTCACTCAAAAACCTTTAACAATCAAACTCAACAATGCTTATCAAACAATCCTTTTCACTCCAACTTAGCATTCATAACATCCAACAATCACTCTCAAGGATAATATGCCCTTACCTCTTGTTTGAAGATGATTTGACCTCAAACACCTATCTCAATCACAACCACTCTTTTTCCAATACTAGGGTTAGATAGCAAATATTTATCCTTAATAATTTCTCACAAGAATATTTCACCAAGTCAAAATATCAACACTTACTCAACCTTATTTCTCCTTTCAATACAATTTAATTAACTTTATTTTCAACAAAAATATCTAACTCCTTTGGCACACCTTATTACTCCTCTCAATAAGCTCAAAGCACTCAAAAATCAAACCCTAAAATAAAATAATGCATATCCTTTTATCTCCCTCACAAAAACCTTATAATATGCAATTTCCACTTTAAATAACCTTTAAAAAATAATTTCGCAATTTTTGGAACCTCCCAAATTTTGGAACCAAGCAATTTAGTGCATACCTTATAGTCCACCAAAAAGGTGCCTCGATGGGTTTCGAACGTGCAACCCCTTCCTATCGAGCGCCTTTGCAAGGCGTGCGCCCACCACGTGGGCTACGTGCCTCCACACAAAGGGAAAGGCTAGCGCCTTCCCTTTGTCCTTTGCCTCTCATGTAACTTCCAAAAAAGACCTTCCTTGCTCACCAAAATGTAAACCATGGGATTTGATCCCTCAACCTCACGCCTGCCAAAGTCTTAGCGCCATCCTTGGCTACCAGTCGCGCTACACAGCGCCTTGGAACATAAAGCGAAATCCCCTCTACTTTGTCCTCTCTTCTGCCTCACGAAACCTTTGAAAAACACATGATCGTCTACCTTGCAATGCGCACGAATTTCACATATAACACTTGGATCATGGATGAGTTATGCCATGGTGTTTTGCCCTCCTTTATATGCATAATGTCATATATTCGACGACGTCGATGATTTTGATTAATTCGAATATTTTCGAATTAATTTAAACTTTATAACCCTATCCTTTAGGGTTAGTTAAATTAATATATAAATTAAATTATAATTAATTTATAATTAACTTAATAACTCTAAGAGTTAATTAAATTAATTTATAATGAAACTATTATAATTAATTTATAATTAATTTAAATCCTTGGGTCTTGTCCTTTTAATATTATAATAAAATATTATAATATTATTTTTCTTGGGCCTTCCTTTTGCCCTTTAAACCTCATCTGACCACCTGGGAGCAATCTTTCTTTTGCACTTGATTACGGAACCTGAAACTGATGTTGCTCACTAAAACTGACGCTTACTGGTGCTGACTTCTTGACATCAATGACAACAAAATCTGCTCATATTTCCAACAAGTGGTATCAGAGTGGTAGTTCCTGAGTGTGTAAACAGATCATTGAACGTGAGGTAGTTTGCACCAGGACTTGTGGTTGTGGGTTGTGAGAAAAGTGATCAGAATACCTCCACGAAGAAACCATGGTGGTGGGAGAAATATTGTGGTACCAGAAGAGGATTTTAGAGCCCTACAAAGACAAGTTCAAGCACTGCAAGAGGAGCTGCGTAGAGGGTTTGAACCAAGAAGAGAAGATGAAAGTGAAGACGAAGCTGAAGAAGAAGCCCAGTTCGAAGAAGAATAGGATGCAGTAGATCCTGAGCAAGTCAGATTATTTAAGGCCATCTCCAAGATTGGAAAAAGGTCGAAGATTGATGTTTCTACATTTTTTGGGAATCTTAACCCAAAAGAGTTGATCGATTGGATCAATGATATGGAGGAGTACTTTGAGTATGAGGAGGTGGAAGATCCTGAGAGGGTCAAATTTGCAAAGACCAAGTTGAAGGGTCACGCTAATATCTGGTGGAAGGAAGTACAACTAGATAGAAATAGAAGAGGAAAAGAAAGAATAACAATATGGGATCGGATGGTGGAAAATTTAAAGAGACAGTTCATTCCAATTGATTACGAGTTAGATTTGCTGAAGAAAATGCAAGGTTTGAGGTAGGTAGGTAAGTCTGTCAAAGAGTATACATAAGAGTTCTACAAGGTCATGATCAGAATAGGCCATTCTGAGGCCAACAAGGAGAAGGTAGCCCATTATATAAATGGATTGAAGCCAAGTATTCAAGAGGAGCTAAGTTTGGTCAGAATGACTACCATAGAAGATGCTTATCAGTTTGCCTTGAAGGTAGAAGAGAAGTTGAATAGAAGATTTGAAAGCAAGCAGAGAGAAAGAGGTCATGGTGGAAGGACTGGTGGAAGACCATATGGAGGATGAAATGAAGACCAAAAGAAGAATGGAGAAGTTAGCAGCAATCAGAACTAGAAAGGGGATAATGCCTACCACCCTCGTGAGAAAAATAATGGTGACCAAAGAGGAAGAGGAAGGTTTGGACGAGGACCTGGAAGAGGAGGATTTCATGGAACCTATTTCCAATGTGGAGAAGAAGGACATCGAGCATACGAGTG
This sequence comes from Wollemia nobilis, assembly GCA_028583015.1. NCBI lineage: Eukaryota > Viridiplantae > Streptophyta > Pinopsida > Araucariales > Araucariaceae > Wollemia > Wollemia nobilis. Next base: position 428,192 of record JAQPPZ010004643.1, read on the forward strand.
TCCACAACATCAAGGAAGGACAAATAAGAGACCTGAAGGTAATGCACGAGTTGCTTATGTAGATGAAGGTGTTGAATCTGAGCATTCTAAAGAGGCAGAAAGAGGAGAAGTTCTTATCACAAGGAGAGCCTTGCTAAATGAGGAGAAAGATCCAGTTCAGAGGAAGAGTTTATTTCACACAAGGTGCAAATGTGAAGGTAAAGTTTGTAATGTTATCATTGATAATGGTAGCACTGATAATCTAGTTTCAGAGGGGATGGTTAACAAATTATAGTTGGAGAGAAGGAGACATCCGCATCCATATCGGATTGCATGGTTGCAGAAGGACCATAGAGCTTTGGTCAATGAGCAATGTTTAGTGAAGTTCAATATTAGGAATTACCATGATGAGGTACTGTGTGACATCATGCCTATGGATGCTTATCATATGCTATTGGGGAGGTCGTGGCAATTTGATCGGCATGCAATACATGATGGACATGCCAACACTTATTCCCTGACAAAGGATGGAGTTCACCACAAGTTGAAGCCCTTGAAGGAGGTGGAAGAAAAGGTATGTAGTAGTGCAAGAATTTATTTAGTTGATGGTAGAAAATTTTTGGATGGTATGAAGCACGAGCATATGTGCTATGCATTGATTCCTAGAGTTAATGAAGAAAAATGTGAAGATATACCAGTAGAAGTCTCAGATCTACTAGGAGAATTCCAAGATATTGTATCAGATAATGTACCTGAAGGTTTACCACCAATGAGGAAGATTAGTCACACTGGATGGATTTGATACCAGGAGCCAGTTTACCAAATAAGAGTTATACTTTTGTGTTGAAGCACAGGAGTGGAAGGTCAAACAGAGTTGCAGATGCCTTAAGTAGAAGGTAAAATTTGTTGATAGAGATGAAGGTGGAGGTTGTTGGGTTTGACGAACTCAAGAGTTTGTACCTTGAAGATCCAGATTTTGTAGAAGCTTGGAGAGCTTGCTTGGAACCTGTTACTTTGGACAGAACGAAATGGTTGGATTTCTTAATCCAAGATGGAATGTTGTTTAGAGGAAACCAATTGTGCATTCCAAGGAGTTCTATGAGAGAGAACCTGATCAAGGAGAAGCATAGTGGAGGGTTGGTTGGACACTTTGGTCGAGATAAGACCATTGCCCTTGTTAGTGAGAACTATTATTGGCCATAATTACAGCAAGATGTGAAGAAGTTTGTACAAATTTGTAGAGTATGCCAGATGGCCAAAGGTGTAAGACAGAACACCAGGCTATATCAACCATTACCTGTACTAGAGAAACCATGGGAAGATATTAGCATGGATTTTGTTCTTGGCTTACCAAGGACACAGAGAGGACATGACTCAATATTTGTGGTGGTTGACAGGTTTTCTAAGATGGCACATTTCATTCCCTACCAGAAAACTAATGATGCAGTTCACATTGCAGAGTTGTTTTTCAGAGAGGTGGTACGACTACATGGTCTACCAAAGAGTATAGTTTCAGACAGAGATACCAAATTTATTGGTTATTTCTGGAGGACCTTATGGAAGAAGCTGAAGATAGATTTGAAGTTTAGTTTTGCACACCATCCATAGATTGATGGACAAACAGAGGTGGTGAATAGGAGTTTGGGCAACCTGCTGAGATGCTTAGTAGGAGATAAGCCCAAGGGATGGGATTTGATTTTACCATAGGCGGAATTTGCTTACAACAATTCTGTCAATAAGAGTACTAGTAAATCCCCATTCCAGATTGTATATGGGAGCAGCCCAAGGAATGCTTCTGAGTTGAGGAAGATGGACAAAGGAGAAAGGAATAGTGTCGATGTCAAGGACTTTGCAGAGCACCTGAAGAACTTGCATGAAGAGGTAAGGAAGCATATTAATAATATGAATACTCAGTACAAGGTAAAGGTAGACCAAAAGTGGAGGTTTAAGGAATTCCAAGTTGGAGATGAAGTTATGGTTCACCTGAGAAAAGAAAGATTTCCTGTTAGAACATATAACAAGTTGAAAATGAAGAAGTTTGGACCATGCAGGATCATAAAGAAACATGATTCAAGAAATGCATATGAGGTGGAATTACCAAGTGGAATTAACATATCACCTGTGTTCAACATTTCTAACTTGACAGAGTATCATGAAGGAGACAATGAGGATGGACCAGTAGGAGAACGGTGGAATATTCCAACATCTACTCTAGAGAAAGAAGAGATAGAAGAAATCTTGGATAGTCGTATGGGTAGAAGTACAAGAAACAAGCAGTATGAAGAATATCTGGTTAAGTGGAAAGGAAGGCCTATTGAAGATTCATCATGGTTGTCTAAGGCAGAGGTTGACCATCTTGGTTTTCCTCCAACACTAGAGAAGTGAAGGTCACTTCTCAATTTACCCTGGGTGTCTGATGCAGGAGCATCCAGTGGTGTAAGGGCAATCTTGCATCACCAAAAATTTGCATTTTCTCTTTCGGTTGTAGGTTTCTTTAGTTGTTTTGGAGTCCATGATGACACTTGAGAGGTGTAAGTCAGTCAGAAGTCCAAAAAGGCGAAAAATGATCACCTACTATTTTTAGTAAGTTAGCCTAAACGAGCATGTATGGACTTGAAAATTTACCCCAAGGAGCGGAATTGAAAAATGTATCCGGTGGCGAAAGAATCACCCCAATATCCTGAATGGTTTGAGAGATATTAAAGTTTTCATCCCGAGAAATCTCACCAATAAAGTTTAAAAATAAAATTTGAAGACCTTAGAGGCCCCAAAAAAGGATGAAAATTTGATGAAATGATCTTTAGATCATTTCATTGTTGTAGATCTCTTCGCAAGCTTTCCAACGATATATTATAATAGCCAATCGGACAACCGAGTCAAAAGTTATGGCCCCGGGAAGTTGTGCCACCAAAATTCAAATTTCAAATGAATATCTTCCTGGGCGGGAAAATGAAAATTCAAATTTCAAATGAATATCTTCCTGGAAATGAAGGAAAAAGGGGAGTTACGCTTTCCATAATATTCTATGGAAGTTATTAAAGGGGGAACAGAGATTTACCAAAAGTAGTCCAGTATTACAGATCGTGGCTCCAACTTGCAGATTTCCAGTAGATTTTCTTTGTAATAAAATCGGCCTTGTGGTCGTAACATTGTAATTTCTGATTCTGTATTTCCATTTCATTGAAATAATATTAGATGTTGGGTTTCTTTTGAAATTTTCTGTGATATTGAGTATTGTGTGAGTGTTGGGTGGAGTAGCCCTTCACCACCAATGGATAGATCCGATAAGAAATTTGCAAACAATTTTCTGATTTTTGAAGTGCAAGGAAGATCACATTGATTCTTATGTTGCTTCTACTTTGAATTTAATTTTGCACAAAAATATCAAGGGAAGGGTGTGTTAAAAGAGTTGTGTCTTGAGCAACAAAGGCCATAGAAGGGAATGTGTTCCAATAATGGAGGCCCTTCATGAGGTTCAATTGGCGGTTATAAGTGTAATTGTAAAGGACACTCAAGAGACGAACTTGAAGCAAGAAATCCAAGGCCCTATGAAGCCATTTAGGAGACTAGTGCTAAGTAGATGAACAATGGATGAGTCAAGGGGAGGAGAGGACATGAAGGAAGCAAAAAGATGTAAGGGCTTGCAATTGCAATTATGGGCCATATAAAGGAGGTCATGAAGGAGAATGTAATGTTGGGGAAAGAAAACATTTCTATTAAGTTATGGTAGGTGTGCTGGAGAAAGAAGATGATTGAACAAGAGTCAAACAACAATGCTAGTGGTAGCAAATGCGGTCTTGTTCATACAACTCCTACAAAAGAAGGATGTGTTGTAGAAAGATAAAGGATACATCTAGAAAATAAGGGGAGTCGTTGCATTTGTATGCCCATATGTCAACTCTTCCATTTGTGGCATTTGTCAACGTTGTCAACTAGGGAAAGGCATCACATGGGACAAGATAATCACAAAGATGAAGAATTAGAATGTAACAAGTCAACTAGGGAAAAGCATCACATGGGACAAGATAATCACAAAGATGATGAATTAGAATGTAACAATGGTTCCTCAAGCAATTGTAATGGCTCATTTGAGGGAGAAAGGTCTACTGTGTTGTTAACTTGTTTCTATGAAATAATGGGCTACATATATGCAGAGGATGTAGATTGAGTTAATGTTTTTGCTGGTTTAGGAACATCTATAGTAATGGTAATTCTGTTCTTGTTTCAGGTTTTAGGGAAATTTGAAGTCTATGGTTTAATGTTTGGTGCTTAATAGTAAGATTGAAAATAATCATTTGTTTGTCTCATAAAGAAATTCATGGGGCCTGCAAATTCATTGCATAAGGTCAAAGAGTGGATATTGTTTCACGTTTGCCTCCCTTGGGGTTTGATTTTATTTTACTAATCCAAAAAAATACTAAAAATGAAAGTAATTTAACATTAAACATTCAAAGCAAAATCATTAACAATTTATACCCAAATTATTGAATTACAAAAATATCATCAACCCTAAATCATCTCCCACCTATCACAGTAACTTTGAAAAAAATAAGATCTCACATAATACATAATGGTACTTGTAAAAAATATTAAAAAATATTAATGGTATTAATTCAACCAGTTAGATTCCTCAATTTTCAAGGAAGAGACCAGGATTTGAATCATGCCAACCAATACATGCAGAATTGCCAAGCTGTCGTAATAACATTATGTGGTCATGATGTAGTATGGGTGGGACCATTGCAATCCATATAACCCATTGGGAAAAAAAAATGATATTAGTAGAAAGGCTCTTGGAGACAACTCAAAATAAGCCGTTGGATATGCAAATCCAACTGACACAGACAACACTCTACATTTACTGACACAGACAACACTCTACATTTTCTCTTAGCTTGCATATTATAGAATAATATTAGAATCAACCATACAGAATGTGCAGTTACAAGCATGCACAAATAAAATTTTAAATAGAACATGAAAATCTTATAATACTTAATATTGAAGACATTCCTCTAACAAAGTAAATGGACTATAGTATAAATCATAAAGACCAATTTGATATTAAAAAAATAATAAAACAGCATCATCATAGTAACTAAATCCTGGTAGTAGCGAAATACCGATAGAGCTAAATCCCAATAAAATAAGCTCCAGTCCCTTATGTGCATTACGTATTTGATTTCCAACAAATATAAAACATGATAGTATTGCTGCTAGACGCATAAATCAGATCCCTTACAATGCAAAAAGAGTGATTGTTTGATAGAGGATATTTATTTCAATTATCATACCTGAATTTTTTTAAATTTGTTTAAAATGAAAACAGTAGTGCCCCAGTGTCCACATTACAAGAAGAAGATCCAATTCTAGTACTGGATTTCAATACACACTGTAGTCAACATGGAGCTTAATGACCACAAGGGCCCCCATCTGATCCATTTGTTGTAACTTATTTTTCTTATCCTTCCCTCCCGTCCCAATGGAGTTATATTCTATCCCTGTCCAACGCCCTTGCAATTGGTAATTTATATATTCTTTGCTGATGAATCATTCTATTTTAGTAACTTTAAATGGAATGTCCATATTACAATTCGTAGATATCTTTAGTATGTATATTGTGACTTGTAACAGTCTATTGACAGAATGGCCATGAAGAACTAAACACATTATTCCAGCTTGTAATATAATTATGAGAAAACCAGAATACAAGACCTCACCACAGAAGCTACATCTGAACAAAAAATATTGAACAAACAAAAAATAATAATTTACTTCCATTGGATTTGGTTGAAAGCATGCACACAATATCTCCTGTAGTTTAAAGTCCATAACATAGAAAATCTATCTTGAAAAAGACCCTCAAAATGGCATTCACAATACCTGAACAAAATGATTAACTTCCTGATGTCATGTACACAAAAGAGTAGCAAAAATACTCAAACTAGCAGCATGATGAATTATACTATCTTTTCAAATGGTATATATTTGTGCTGCCTTCATATGTTATCCCAGAAAGTCCATAAGCAATGATCCTGTCTATTGAAATTGTCTGCTCTGAAAACTAAAAAGATAATTGTGTACTATTCTTAATATCAATACAATGAAATACACTGTTCTGAAATTGTGTCTACTTTCCTACAAAACCATATAATACAAACAAATGTATCCACACCAAGTGCGCCCCAACCAGCCGATAGTAGAATGGATTATATCACCAACCTGTCTCAAGGTTTATTGGCTAATGTTAGCTAAGTAGCTGTATTGATTGTTTTTTAAGATGGAATAATATAATCTCAAAGATGTCTAATATTTCAAAGTCAAAAATATGAACCAAACAACAAATTCAAAGCAAATGCAATGTTGCTCCCCACAAAGTTTGTTTGGGTATAAAATAAAGGTTTTAATACATCTTATGTATTAGGAGAAGCATTTGCAAATAAAGCATTGCCTGCCCCAATAGATTAGGGAAACAGATTGTCACATATGAGACATCTCAAGGCTATACTCAAGACACAGGCTCTGAAAAGATAGGATTCAGCAATAGAAAATGAGAATTGAATAGGATGCTCTAACCAAATAGCCTTAATTTTGAAAGCACTAAAGCTTCATCATTTCAAGATCTGACAGAAATAACTAACACCACTATATTGGCAATTTCCCTTACCCATGGTCTATGTGGTCTATCTTTTGAATATATCTTATCTATGAGGAAAGGCATTTGCAAATAGTGTTGCCTGCCCCTAGAATTAGATTAGGGAAACATCTTGTCACATACAAGACACATCAAAGCTATAATACACAAGCTCTGACAAAAGACGCTTCAGTCGTAGAAAGCACAATATTAAAGAAAGGCAGTCAGTGGCTCATTTGATTCAGCAGGATGTCATAAGTAAATAGGCTAAGTTTTGGAAGCAATCAAGCTTTGTAATTTGGAGCTCTAGAAAAATCAATTGACACTATATTGGAGACCACCATTACCTTGATAACGTCGAAGCCACACTTGATAACCAGAAAGGCGATTAATCAAATGGCATGACTTTAACCAGTTAAATTCCTCAACTTTCAAGGAGGAGATCCAGATTTGAATCTTTCCAAGTGAGATACATGTAACTGCCAATCTGCTGTAATACCACTAGATGATCATGATGTAATACACGTGGCGCCCATTTCAATCCAATTTAATCAATTAAAGGAAATAAAAAAAAGAGAGAATTATAGCAAAAGCTCTGATTGTATGGTAGCCTGACTTTTAGTTTGACAAGAGCATGAAAGCAACCAATTGCATAACGATAAAAAGTGAAGTCTAAACAAAGAAGGATACAAACAATCAGTAAGAAAATAAAATATATATTGCAAAGTCAACTATCAACACTATATTGGTGATCACCATTACCCAGGAACGTCTGACACATACTTGATAACAACAATGACAGTTAGACCAAGAGCTTGGTTGTATGATATCTTGACTTTAAGAAAGGAAGAAAGAAAGCAATTGCATACCGATGAAAATGAAGTCTAAACAAAGGAGGATACAAACAATCCATATAATATTAATTCATATAAGAATTTTACTCCTATTGTGTATGAAACATACATTTTAGATGTAAGTAAAGAATCATGATATGCTCTGTTGTTATTTACAAAGGAAAATAATAATAACAATAAATGCTACAACAACAATGATGCTTAACTATTCTCTACACCAATCATGAAATGAAATGAAATATTATTAATGTCCGCGGTGGGCCAAAATAAGACCCAAGGGACTGTAAGAAGGACAATAATGACTGCCAGCTAGCAGGCTAAAAATCCCAACAAAGAAAAGAACTAAGATAAATACAAGACAAAACCCGACAACCGGGCCAAAGAGAAAGGGAAAAGAAAAGGGAGAGCAGAGGGGGGAGGGCTGTAGTCCAGAAGAGAGGAATGCATGCCAAGAAGAATGAAGAGAGAGAAGGAGGGGGGAGGGAGCAGCCCAGGAGGGGCAAGCTCCAAGGACCCCCAAAAACTAAACTCTCCTAACAGTCAAGGCCGAAGTATTGGAGCTAAAGAAGTCCCTGATATGTCTCTGACTAGCGCTAGTTCGGAACCCTGAAAAACTGTGGGTGTGCTGTCTAGTGACCCTGCTTCTGTCCGAACTCTAAGTAATGAGGAATGGAAAAGACTTACTACCTGGATTTGAGACAGCGTTACGTGTTCACAGGTAGGTGCATGTCATACTTTATAAAACTAGTCAAATCTGCACAAATGGCAGGAAATTATTGTTATATGCTATGATACAAATATTCAATATAGTGTGTTTAGAAAGGACGTAAATCACTTACAGTTCCTGAAAAATCTGACATGGATGAAACCTTGAATCATAAGACGCTCAGGGCCTGCAGCAGAAACAACAAAATAGGCTTCGTTTTTTCTTCTTGTAGTATCTGGAATCTGCTTCTTTCATCTTTACTGGACTACTATTCCATTCATTTGCCAATCTGTAGGGCAGTTCAAAAGGCTGTGAACAAGACTTAAGTTTGATCTATCTGATTTTATTCATTTTTGTCAATGATAGAAAAATTTAAATAATAATGCATAGAATTAATAACAAGCACATACATGGGGAAAGCAAATGAGCGAGTGCTGGCCGTGCTACTGTCAGAACCGAGGGAGGTGTTCCCTGAGTATGGAACTCGTCCAGAATATGAAGTTTGTCCCGATAGAAGTGCATTATTATACCCATTAACTTTGTCAGATCCATCATATGCTGTGTGATTTATACTTTGTGGTGGAACATTCCCTCTCATGTCTAAGGAGCGTACTTGACCAACTTGGTTCCCTGCAAGTGCATAACTCCCAAAAGTTCTCTGTCCTTGGTTCTCCACATTCTTTGTTGCTTCACTGTCTACCATGGCAGATATGGCAACACTCACTCCCACAGATTTCTCTGGAATATCAGTTGATTTACAGCATTTGTCTGAATATCGTTCTTCAACTAACTTTTTGTGCTCTACCTCACCACATTTGTCTGAATGAGGGTCTTCAACTGATTTTTTAGGATCTAACTCAGTGGCTGCTCTTTGCTCAGAGAGAACTTGTTTACCAAGGACAGGGTCAGTTTGAAGATAATCTGAGCCCTTCAGAGTCATTTGCTCATTTTTTGAAAAATGAGTACCTTCTGATATATGCTCAGGGACAACATGAACTGCCAGACTTGAACTTGATGCTAGTTCTGAATGACTTTCCAATGATGCAGAGTAAGACTTTGCCATAAACTGAGCCTGTTCCTCTTCTGCAATAGCAAATGGATTTGTCCTTCGTTGACACATGTTTGATAAATAAATCTCTACATTATTTTGAGATAAATAACCCCTCTCCTTCATTTTTCTTTCTACTTCAAATTTTTCATCTGTACAGTTCTTATTCGAAGTAACACTCTTATCATAACTGCCATCACCACAAGCTGACAAATCTACTTCATTCCCTCTGTTCTTCCTGGATTTAGCATTTGGAACAATCATTTCTTTTTCTTCAATGCTTCCCAGCAAAGCAGATTGCATTAAACTTGAGGGTTCTAACTTTCTAACCAAATAATCAGCCGATCTGGAAGAAATAGGAACATTCTTACCATTTGGAATTGAAGAGTACAATATACATGCCTCATCTGATATGCCTCTTTCATCTTCAGTTCTGTTCTTTAGCTGAGAATATGGTAGTTCATCATCATCACCCAATAAACTTGCATCTCTTGCTTTACATTCCCTATTTTGAAGACCACTCCTGCAACAAGAACTTTGGCTTGTGGTAGACGGCTTGACAAATGAAAGTTTCTCAAAATAAATGTTATGACCCAAAGATATTTGAATTTTGTCCTCTGAAGGAACTCCCTCATCAACTCCAATGTCTCGTAAGCCATATTCACTGTCCTCTGGCAAGCATAGAGAAATGCTTGATCCAGATGCCACAGCCCCTTCAGGCACAGACATATTTCTTGTGTTTGGCATCAACTCTGAAATCGTATCAAGATCAACTTTGTCCTTTATCATATTAGCAACTTTAGCTGATTTATCTGCTCGAGTAAGCGTCTCAGTAAGTGAAGTTCATTTTTCCCTCGGTATCATGGTCACCCCTCAGCATATTAACAGATGCTGACTTCTCATCATCTCTTTTGAGGAATGGTGTTCTACTTCTGAAGAAAAATGTGGTTTTGCTTGCATATCTACAATAAGAGGACCAAGATAACAGCTTGGAAGAAATAAGAAAATTATTCCTTTTATAGCCATTTATTACATCAAAAGGGTGGAACAATCAAAATTCTACTTCTAAACAATATGAAAAGATACATAGATAATATCAGACAAACTGCTTATGACTGTTATGAAACAACTTCAATAATTACAGCAATAGCAGTAGCAATCCAATAATGTGATATCAACAATACCCAATGATAACAATAAATCAGATCCAACTGCCACCAAATCCAATATGCAAATATCAAATCCAGATTCAAATCAATGCAAATCCCTTAGCCACTTAGAGAGGGCGAAGTCTCATATGCACAGCAGACGTGATTAAGAATCAAATATGAAACATGATCTCAACCTTTGTTACAAATCTCAGCAAGTTTTTAAAAAAATCACCAAGTCTGAGTTTGAGTCAACCTTTCTGAGTCATTCGGAATCGACTCGGCGAGTTTCTTTTAGCTTACCAATTTTTCGGGACTTGCGAGTAAAAAAAACTGGGTTGTCCATGCATGTGTACAGGAAAACGGAATAAAAGGTGTTTTTTTTTTTTCAAAGTCCCCTCATTTTTGTGGTTTCTAGTTGGAGAGAGAGTAGAGACAAGCTGAGATCAAACCAACAACAACATTAATTGCATCCTAAATCCAATTTTTTTTAGTTTTAAAGAATCTAACCACCCAACAGTTACATCTGAGGTAAAAATTTCAGCTGTCAATGCTTAAACCCTAGAGCTTTTTTTGTTGTTGTTTTAAGTTTCTACCTACTTGTTTATTGTTTCCATGTGCAGCCACATTGAAATAAAATGATGGGAAAAAGAGACGCAGCGTGGAAATATGCAAGGGAGGGAGAAAAGAAAGCAGGGGTGTATTGCAATTTTTGTAAGGACAAAATTCATGGAGGCATAAATTGCTTCAAATACCACTTGACAAGGTGGAAATGCCATGATGTTAGGCAATGTCCAAAGGTGCCTTTTAAGGTTGAGAGGGAATGCAATGCCCCCCTCACAGACTACAGTGAAAGAAAATAACTAAAACAAAGAACAAGCAAGGCCATGGCAAGTCCCCCTTCTCGACCTCGTACAAAGGGTAAGAGCAGCATCTTTAGCCGATTTCAACAGCGCTAGAGTGGGTCCAGCCCATCAGTTGCACACCCAGGAAGTGGGATGGAGAAGTCCTTTTTTGTGGAACGTTCTACGCTAGGGTCACAACCCACGCTTGAGGGTATGACTGCATGGAACAAGGAGAGGCACAAGGCCATGAGGAAGGCTTGTGCAAGTTTTTGGTATTTTTTCAACATTCCCTTCAATGTGGCAAGGTCTCCATATTGGCGGGGAATGGTAGATGCCCTAATAGTTTGTGGCCCAGGATTTAAGCCGCCAACTTATGATGATTTTAGGTGCCTTCTCCTTCATGAATCCATGGAGGATATTTAGGTGTTGGTTGAAGAGTAGAGCAAGGTATGGAGGAAGAGGAGTTGCACAATCATGTCCGATGGGTGGACCAATGGGAGGAATGTTAGATCTTAATGCTTCAAATGCCTCGTACAAAGGGTACTGGCAACACCTTTAGCCAGTTTCAGCAACACTAGAGTGGGTCTAGCCCATCAATTGCACACCTAGGCAGTGGGATGGAGGAATCCTTTCCTGTGGAACGTTCTGCACTAGGGTCGCAACCCACGCTTGAGGGTATGATTGCATGGAACGAGGCACAAGGCCGTGAGGAAGGCTTGTGCAACATTTTGGTATTTTTTCAATGTTCCCTTCAATGTCTCGAGGTCTCCATATTGGCAAGGAATGGTAGATGCCCTAATAGTTTGCGGCCCAGGACTTAAGCCACCAACTTATGATGATTTTAGGGGCCCTCTCCTTTGTGAATCCATGGAGGATATTCAGGTGTTGGTTGAAGAGCACAGCAAGGTATGGAGGAAGAGGGGTTGCACAATCATGTCCGATGGGTGGACCAATGGGAGGAATGTTAGATCTTAATGCTTCAAATGAATTGCATTATGGTAATGAAGGGTATTTAAGTACATAGGATGCCTAATTTAGGCATAACAAACCCTCAAACAAACTTGCAAATACCTTGTCCTATACTACATGCATGTACCTTGTGAGGGGTGGTTATACCACTTGACTTCTCACATGGTCTATGATGTAATAACTCCTAACATACCCCCCCTTATTACATCATAGTCAAAAGCTCTATTTTGCTTATGACCAAAGAATAATGTCTAGGGTGATGTTGGAATTTGAGAGAGAAATTCCCCCCTTAATGTAGACTTTCTACTTTGATACTTAAGAGTGTCAAGTTCTACCAATCATGCACTCCAAATACATTTATTACAAAATACTTATTCAATACTCAATGCTTGAAGTATGTTTCTTCAATGTCTTCAAGTAAAGCATGTGTTACCATGCATCCAATGTCACTTATTGAAATAATTGACCATCGGTTTTTAGCTTGCATATGATGGAATGAAAGTTGTGTATGGCTTTTGCTGTTGCTTTCCCTTTCTCTATCTTCCATTGTGATCAAATCTTGGATTCTTTGCAAGTTTTCCTTAATTTGATATGTCTGCATTTAGTGAATAAGTATTATCAATTTGTGTTATTTTGTAGTTGTAGGCAAAGTGTTTGATGAAATGCGTGTACATATATTTAATAATGTTATAAAGTGGCAATGTAATATTATACGTAATGTAATGTTAAGTCATGTATGTCGGTAAAGTCATAAGTTAGTTTGTCCTGTAGTGGGAAATGTCATGTAAATGCAAGTTAAATGCATATGAAATATAATTTAGGGAAATGATGAGGTGTTAGGTAGTTGGAGGGTGCAACTAATTTCTAACTGTATAAATAAGACCCTCCCCTCATTCATTCATGCAAGGAGCATAGGTACAAAAGAAATAAGATCGGTGCATATGTGCTTATGGTAGGATGCAGTCGGATCTTGTATGCAGCCATGAAGAGTATTTTGTGTAGGGTTTGCAAACTATATATGGAATGCTATAACCGTATATGCCATTGTTAATAAAAATCTGCTCATGTTTATTTATCACTTGTTATTGTTGTTTTCTATGTATTATTATTGCTAAATGGTTGCAAATTTGTAGAATTATTTAAGTAGAAATGGAATTGTGTGTAAGTATGTTAAATTTTATTTCTACATTCTTGCATCGTTGCCTATACGAAGTTGGGTCCAACCTGGTGACATGGAGTTCTGAGAAGCGAAACCCTTGGGAAGATGCACAACTACAGAAATTGCATGCAGCCAAAGAAGTAGGTGAAGAGGCAATAAATTTGTTTGTTGACATAGACGAAGGGCCGTCTAACAACATGTGCACGGTAAGCGCACAGATGAAGGGTCGTCTGCAAACTGTCGTCAAAATGCAGACAGGATCTACAAATACAAACATTGCAGACAGAGTTGTAGACGCAAAAAATGCAAATGCAAAAACTGCAAACGGAGGAACTGCAGTTTGTCATCCAAGTCCGAATGCAGTCTGCTATCCAAATGACGGAGACGTTGTAGTTAGAAGTGTAGACATGAAATTTTACATGCTTACACACAATTCCATTTCTACTTAAATAATTCTACAGATTTGCAGTCATTGTAGTATAGCAATAATAATGCACAGAATCTGCAACAGCAATAATAACAGCAACAATAACTGCAATAGAAGCAGCAATGGCAATAGCAGCAATGGTAGGTAACAGTAAATACAGGCAGTTTTAAATTAACAATGGCATTTACAGTACAACATTACAGTTTCAACATTACAATCTGTACTATACAAACCCTAGGCAGAATATTCTTCATGGCTGCATACAAGATTAGACTGCATCATACCCTACGCACATATGCATCAGTCTTTACTCTCACGTACCATGTTGTTCCAGTAATCCACCAACCTGCATGACTGCCTTCAATGCCCTGGCTGAATGAATGACTGAACCACTTCCAATGCATGAACAACTTGAATGAATGAGGAAAGGGCTTATTTATACACCCAAAAATTAGTTACCCTCCAACTACCTCATAACTTCCCCAAATTACATTTCATATGCATTTGATCTTGCATTTACATGACATTTCCCACTAGAGGACAAACTAGTTTATAACTTATGATTTAGCCGACTTACATGACTTAATATCACCTTATTATTACGTACAATATTAAATTGCACTTTATAACATAATTAAATATATGTACGCTCATTTTGTCAAACACTTTGCATACAATTACAAAATAACACATAATACCAAAACTGGTTCACCAAATAGAGACATCTCAATTTGCCTGTCTACAAGAAGAACTGCAGACGGAAAGGGAACCCTGGTCAAAAGAAATATAGATGGAGAATCTACAGTCACAGTCTGCCATAAAAAGAAAAAAAGAAAATGTCGTCAGTAGGATGGCTTGACAACAGGACGCTGTCAACAGGGTCATCAAACGGTATGGTGTCGTTAGCAAGATAGCGTGACAGCAAGGTGTCATCAACAGGGTCATCAAACAACAAGGTGTCGTCCGAGGGATGGTCAAACGACAGATTGCCCGACAAACATAATACAACAATTAACAGAAGATGTCAATGAGAAGTTGCAGGCTGACCAAGAATGTTTGGTGTTGAAGCAATTGCAAGTTGTGGTGCACAATGGTAAGCGAGACAAGAGTCCGACATCGATGCGAACGAATGATGAAATGTCCGACAGTGTGCGAGTTGGGAGTCTAGCACTACGGAAACTACAAATTAGTTTGTTTGATGGTGAGCGGGACAGGAGCCCGACATTGGAGCAACTACAAGTTGGAATGTTTCATAGTAAGAATGAGAATACAATAGAAGAGCAATTGCAAGATGATGCGCCTAAGGCTTTGCATAAGGGAGAGATACACAAACGATTGTGGCCAATAACAGGCCCACCTATCAAATCGACGGCCAATTTGAGCATATCATGTAAGTGTCTATTATTTCATGGAGAAGCAACAGAAGACCCAGTAAGGCATTGGAGAATCTATCGAATGATGTGAAAAGGGATTGGGAAAAATAATGAAGCAAATTGGTGGTTGTTTCCTAGGACATTGCGTGGATTCGCAATGGCTGGTACATGAAATTTCCAAAAGGACAAGTACCAAACATAGGAAGAGTTGCGCGATGCATTTGTGCAAGAATTTCAATTGTTTGACAATGACGATGTGGTCATTTTAAAAATTTGTAAAATGAAACAGGGTGAGAACGAGTCTGTTTGTTCATACAACCGAAAGTTGAGTGGGTTGTTTAACCATTTGGAGGAAGACCAATCAAATGCATTAAAGAGGAGATGGTTCATAGACAGACTTCTTCCTACGTATTGGAAGCTCACTATGATTCCTCCAAGATCATACCAGATGATGCAAAAACATCATTGAAGTATTGGCATCATGTTAATGCAGATGAGAGTGACCCTGAAGATGAAAGTGATTCTGATATTGAGAATGATTCATACACTGAGAGTGATGGTTTTGGGCAGGAGAGTCATTCATCGTTAAAGTGTTGGGGTCGAGAAGTCAAGGAAGCGACTTTGAAGAGACGAACGATGACTCCGAGGATGAGTATGAATCAGAGAATGCAGGATCGTCGCTATGAGTATATGCAGCAAAAAGAGAGATTGTATGGAGGGATGCCATTGGTGAAGTAGTCTATGACAACCATCGAAGAACTCGCAAACGAAGAATTCAGCATGACAGTGAGGGTAGACCCATTGTGCAACGTCAGCAATGCCAATTGTGGGAGCACTTTGCATGAGACTATCAAAGTGCTGCAAAGCTTGACGAATCAGTGATTCATCGAGAATTTGAAGATTCGGAGAAGAATTATAGCCCTTACCAGGAAGCAAAGGTGGTGAAGCCAATTGCATTTGAGGAAGTGAACTTGCTTGAGGAGGTGAACTTGATGAGCTTGATTCGAATTGAGCAAGTGAATTTGATCTCAATTGAAGAAGTAGAAATCCCGCAAGTCATTGAAACTGCGTAGGAAGGAGTTGCAGAGTGTCGTCAAGTTGGTTTGACGGTAGAGTGTCGTCGAGAGGTTGGTCCATCGACAAAGTGTCGTCGAGAGGTTGGTCCATCGACAAAATGTAGTCACCAGTGTCACCAAACGGCAGAATGTAGTCAACAAGGAGGCCAGACGGTAGGGTACCATCAGGAAAAAGGCCAGACGGTAGGGTACCATCAAGAAAAAGGCCAGACGGTAGGGTATCGTCAGGGGGATGGTCAAACGGATGAGGCTAGGATGGTTGGAGGCTGCAAGCATACGACGAAGGAGAATGTGCCATCTGAGACGTTGCCGTCAAAGGAGCTGTTACCTGAGATGTCGTAAGAGTTGTCGTTTGAGGAGCTATCATCTGAGAAGTTGCTATCAGAGGAATTGTCGTCTGAGGAGCTGCCATCAGAGAAGTTTTCGTCAAAGGAGTTGTCGTCTAAGTCGTTGCCATCTGGAGAGTTGTCGTCTGAGGCAATGTAGTGTCGTTAGGGGTGTTGCCGTCAGACATGTTGTCGTCATAGGTACTGTCGTCAGACATGTTGTCGTCATAGGTACTGTCGTCAAACATGTTGCTGTCAAACATGATGTCAAAGGTATTGTCGTCAAAGATGTTGTCAAAGCTACCGTCAGAGATGTCGTCAAAGCTACCGTCAGAAAAGCTTTTATCTGAAAAGTTGTAAGAAGCATCGTCCATAGAGAGGGATGTCTGTCAAAGGCTGCCCCTCGACCCCACTCTATATCGCAATAGGGTATGCGCAAAGGGCGCTGCCCCTTGACCCCGACACAGGTGGCAACGGGCATTGCCCATCATGTTCATGATGTTGGTGATGATGCTCATCTTGATCATGTTAGTCATGAAGGTCATATTCATCATGTTGGCTATGTTGGTCATGTTGATCAAGTTGATGATATGGCTGATTGCAAAAAGTGAAGTGAACAATCAAAGAATAATGGTCATGTTGATCAAGTTGATGTTACGACTGATTGCAACAAGTGGAGTGAGCAATCAGAAATCAAATTAGGCAAGCAACAGTTTAAAATGCTTCTAGTTGCAGAAGATGTCTGGAATAGAAGAAAACAAAAGGAGCGTGACAAGAGATTCCATTATGTTGTTCAGTACTTCTATTCCCAATGTTCAGCTTATGTGTCATCGAGGATGCCGACCAGTTTAGAGGGGATAGATGTAGATAGGCAATTTGATATGTTTGCATTTAGTGAATAAGTATTATCAATTTGTGTTATTTTGTAGTTGTATGCAAAGTGTTTGATGAAATGTGTGTACATATATTTAATAATGTTATAAAGTGGCAATGTAATATTATACATAATGTAATGTTAAGTCATGTCTTTCGGTAAAGTCATAAGTTATGAGTTTGTCCTATAGTGAGTAATGTCATGCAAATGCAAGTTAAATGCATATGAAATATAATTTAGGGAAATGATGAGGTGTCAGGTAGTTGGAGTGCACAACTAATTTCTAATTGTATAAATAAGACCCTCCCCTCATTCATTCATGCAAGGAGCATAGGTACGGCAAAGAGAATATTGGTGCATATGTGCGTATGGTAGGATGCAGTTGGATCTTGTATGCAGTCATGAAGAGTATTTTGCGTAGGGTTTGCAGATTGTAAATTGAATGTTGTAACCGTATATGCCATTGTTAATACAAATCTGCTCATGTTTATTTATCACCTATTATTGCTATTTTTGTGTATTATTATTGCTAATGGTTGCAAATTTGTAGAATTATTTAAGTAGAAATGGAATTGTGTGTAAGTATGTTAAATTTCATTTCTACATTCCTTTTATCATAAGCTTTGTAATATGATAAACAAGATGTATATTTCAAATACAATCTCTAGCAATTTTGAGTACTAGTTTTAGTCCTTTGAATGATCCCATAGCTGCCACAATGAACCAAAATGTAGCAACCTGTTAATTGCTCTATGGTCTTTAGAGTTGAGCCATTAGGGCCCAATAGCTGTTGTCACTGTCTAACAAATCTGCCTTTATCACAAATTATGTTGTCAATCTTGATGATATCACAATGCATCTTATCATTCAGTATCTTGATTGCTTGTAGTGCTGGTACACTTCTTGATAATAGTCTTATGAGATCTTGGGCTTTGATAATGATGTATGGATCTCTTGTTCGAGTCGCAAAAATAGATGATCTTTCAACAAGATCTAGTTTGCAAGCTATCCCATGCTTTTCCAAAGCTTTCTTCACAATAGACCATTCATCCTACAAATGTTTTTCTCTATACTTGGGAAAATGAGTAGAAAAGGAATTAACTTTGAGCGTACCATCTTCGTTCTAGAATGTAATGAACTTCTTGGTCTTAGAGCTATCCCACGGCTTGCACTTGTAGTTATTCCCTTTGTATTTAAGTAGTGTTGCCTCTTGTTGGTTCCTTGGCTTGAAGTGATCTACCAATGGAAATTTTCTTGTATACTGATTTGGATGATTTGAATGCTTCCAAGTTTCTTGACCTGTCATATGTTTGGAATCATACCAAACATTGATGTGTTGTCTTATCTTTGCTTGTGCGACAAACAAATGTCCTTCATTTTCTTGATTTCGTTCTTCTTCTTTAACTTGATTGTCTTCGGCTACATTGTTTTGTTGTGCCTTTCTCCGACTTTGATTTTGCCTTTCTAAAGATGACATTTCTTGCTGCTAGTTCATCTCTCGTGAAGGGAATCCATTTTTAATAGAATAAGCCAACATTCCCTCACGATGTGTCCATTTCTACCACAATTTTCACACATCTTTTGCGTGTGGAAGGTACTCCTTTGAGAATCATTTCTCTGATTCTAAAAACTCTGAAAAATGTTTCTTTATTGGAAGTGTTGTGGAGGTCTCATGCCTCTTTGAATGGCTGCTTCCTTCTTTGACTTATATCTAGTAGTTGTTCTTCTTCTCTAGTATGTGAGGCCTCTACTTTTTGAAGTAGGTTCACTAGCTTCTCAAAGCTTGGTGTTTTCTCAGTAATATTAAATGTAGTCACAAAAACATTATACTTTCCTAGGAGTGATCTCAAAATTATAGGAACTAACATTTCATCAGATACCTAAGTTCCTAGTGCTTGCAATGATGCTCGCAATTCTACCATTCTCCTCATGAATGTTTCCAACTTTTCCCCACTCTTCATCTTCAGACAATGGAGCTGGCTTTGGAGGAATAGAATCTGATTTTGATTCTTGGCTTCAAATATTGTCTTCAACTTCTCCCATGCATCCTTGGCTATGGTCGTATCTCTAATGTATGCTTGGACCTCATTTGCTACTCCGAACATGATGATTAGTATCACCTTTCTATTTGCCTTATAAAACTTTGTTTGTTCTTCTCCTTTTGCAGTAGGACGAGAAGTGCTTCCATCTACTACTTGTTCTTCTCCTTTTGCAGTAGGACGGGAAGTGCTTCCATCTACTACTTGCCAAGCTATGTCATGAGTTTGGTCTTCCAAGCAGCATAATTGTTTCCCCCCAACAATTGGGAATCTAGCAACAAGAACTTTGGTGCTCCACTAGCCATATTTGTCTTTCACAAATACAAATTCTTCTTTTTATCAAGTTTGCCTCGAAAAACTCTTTCCGATGAGTATATATATACCTATACTCGAATTTCAAATGATGCCTCAAAAATGCGAGAGAATGGTGTCTTGTTGAGTAGAGGGAATGTTTCTTCCTCTACAGAATATTCCCTTCTTTATATTTTCCTTTTCACCTTTCAAATATTATTTTTTCTACTTTTCAAAAGACTTTTAAGAACAATCTATTATTTTTGTAATATGCTCCTTTTAATCAAAAAAAGAATTTATCAAAAACTTTTGTATTTTTCAAAGAACCTTTATACCTTTGTATCTTCCCACTATTGATGTGAGGTGGTATTCAACTTCTTGATTGTCTTGATGACAATCACCACAAGCTCCTTCCTTCTTGTGTCTCATTTTGCATGTGTTCTTTCCTTAGGAAAATGTGTTTCCTGACCTCTATGCCTTTTGAAAACTTTAATAGCACTATTTTATCGAGCAATATCTCGAACTAGCAGTTTGCTTCTTCTAAGCAACTCGTCTCTTTCTTTTGTTCGGTGTTCATTGACCAATGAATGTCTTGCCTTATGATTATTCATGTGTTCGAGTGAGCGTTTCTCTTCCACTGGGTGTGCATATTTTACCTCCAGGTGCACATTCGTCTTTCGGTTGCTTCACAAGGTTTACTTCAATCTTTTACTTTTCTACTCAGCAATGTGCACAAGACTCCAAGACGTCTCAGGTGATTTTTGGAGCTTTTCTACTCAGCAATGTGCACAAGACTCCAGGACGTCTCAGGTGATTTTTGGAGCTTGGTACTGTTGGTCACGAATCCGCCACGAGGAAAGGATTTGTCGTTATTAAGATCATCTGAAGTACAATCAGATCTGGTCCGGGCACTGCAGGTTCACCGGATAGGCAACCAAAGTTAGATTTGTGGTGGCGGCATGCCAATAACGCCGCAAAATTTTGTGTAAATAATCCGGCTATTATTTAAAGTTTTAGTTGTTTTTCTTATTTCAGTCTGTGCAGTGTTTTCTTTTTAAGTGTTCCGAGAAGGCAGTTGCCGGAGGTGGATCTGAAGAGCAGTTGCAGCGAGGGTGACTCTGTTGCCCAATGGATGAAGGCATGGATTCTTTGCGCCGAGGCGAGCTCGACACCCCGCGAGCCGCCAGAAATGTTGTCACATTTTGCACGGGGTGCAATGTTTTCAATTTTTGTAAGAGAGCTGCTCTTCCTTCTCCCCCTTTCTCTCTCTTCCCTACATTCTCATTCTTCTCAAAATTGACAGCAATTGCCCTGAAAAAATGGCTAAGTGTCAGGGCATGTTGAGGTGTTCGGGCTTTTGCGGGCCATAAACAGGGGCGATAAAATGGACAAAATGAGCCCTGGATATTTTATTATTGCAGATCTTCTCGCAAGATTTCCAACGATATATTATAATAGGCGATCGGGTCAGTGGATCAAAAGTTATGGCCCCGGAAGCTGAACCAGAAACCCAGTTTTGGTGCGAAGTGCGCACTTCGCCCCGCTTTGGTGCGAAGTCCGACTTCGCCCTCTCTTCTCGGGCGCACCTTGTAATCGGCAGTCGGGCAGTCGACAAAGAAGAATGATAATCGCCGGAGCAGTCCGTACAGTGCGGCAGACACCGGTGTTCACTCGTGCGCAGCCCGACTTTTCAGCAGAGCCGGAATGCGCCCTTGACAGTGTAGGCGTAGGGGAACAAACCCGGAATTTGACCAAGGCGTGAAGGCCTTCCCAATCGCACTGTTTCGCCCACGCACCCCAAGGAGCTCCGATCCCAAGCGAAGATAGATAGACCGCCCTTCAAGGCGGACATGTGTCACACAAGCATAACCCATCATACGACAAGTGTCCAGCCTTCGGGATTTGAACCAAGACTTCCGACCAAAAGGGATAAGTATGGGCTGCACCGCTCGTGTCGCCTGCCTCATTTAAGATCGACGTGAGTTTCCACCGCCTCGCCTACCCACATTTCGTCAATATAAAGTTCTACCCAACGCGCCGCCACGTGGCTCGTTCAACCTTCAGGGAGACCATGCCGAGGGTACAGTCCAGCCTGACAGAGGTCAGCATCAGCAGTTCCGCGGCTGCTTTTGTCAGCTAATGTTTGACTGGGACGTTGTGCCCATTAATGTAACGAAGGGAACTTTGGGCTATAAATAGCCACCACGTTTTCATTGTAAGTGGTGGAAGGGGAATGTTTGTTAGGGAACTACTGTGCTTACTGTAACCGTGCTTCTGCTTATGAATACAATCTGTATGCCTGGTTCTCGTTTCTACTGTCTTTATTCTTTTATGCTGTCTTTCATTATATGCCTTAGGCCCACCTGTGTCGCGGCTCGTTGATTCATTTCGGCATTTGGCGATCAGGTTCCTCTAGCATTGCTTGTTTAAAGCACCTTTTGTACTTCATTAATTTAAAGCATTCATATAATAGATCTGGTAGCAGTTCCATCAGTTATGTGTGACGTTGTTGGCCCGTATCTGGTGATTGATGCGATCCCCTGCTGTTAGTTCCTTGTAGGGAATGTTTGCTAGGGAGCCATTGAAGCTGTGCGGTTAAACTCTCTGCCTAACACATATACCTGGCTCTGACATCTCTAAGTTTACTTTCTACCCTGTCAGTGTAAGTATCTGGTGATTGATACGATCCCCTGCTATTAGTTCCTTGTAGGGAATGTTTGCTAGGGAGCTATTGAAGCTGTGCATACGCTGCTTGTGTATCGGAAGTACGCCTAGGTTTTGCAGTTCCTTGTCATGCTCTGTGTTTGTATGCAGTAAGTAGCGGTGATTGGTGTGTTCCCGTACTGTTAGTTCCCCCCCACCAACCTTTGGACATATTTGTAATCTCTTTCTGTACATTTATCTCTTTCCGTTCATTTATTTCTTTCCTGTTCCCTTTGGCTTAAATCAGACCCCCCCCCCAAGGAGCCGGCCTTCTCCGGAGATTGGCTCGGAAGGCATCTCTTCCTTCCGGCCTTTCATGCTGGTGGGCGAATCTGGGCGCATTAACCAAAAATCCTTTCCTCATGGCAGATTCGTAACCAACAGGTACAATCTTCTTCTTAGTTTCTCTCAACTGGTGGAGTCGATTCCTTCTCTACCTTCGTTTTGACTGGTGTAGGCATCTCTGTTTTCTTTTGTGCCTTCGTTTTAACTGGTGCAAGCATCTCTCTTTTTCTTCTCTGCCTTTGTTTTTACTGGTGCAGTCTTCTTCTCGTCCTCCCTTTGGAGCAATGTCTTCAATCTTTTGTTTCTTCCTCTACTATTGGAGTAGACGTCTTTTTGGTCTTTCGTTTCTTCCTTTGCCTGTGAACGCTTCTTTTGCATATATATATATATATATATATATATATATATATATATATATATATCCTTTGCCTGATTCTTTCGGAGGGTCCTTTGATCCCTTTTTTTTATATGGGCGTTTATAATTCTTCCTCCATGGGCTCCTTTCTTTGGACCCAATGAGTGGCACCAAGACTTCAGTTACTTGCTAGACTGATGGTTATAACATCTACATTCTAATTTTAGAACGTTCGGTTTGCTTGGATGGAGACAAAGGCTTGTACCCTACCATTAGTTGTAGTTGAGATAACATTTTGTTTCTCTTTTGTTTCCAAAAATTTCTTTCATTCCTTGAGGATCATTTGTATAGCAAAGCTTAGACGCTGCTTCTAAAATTTTACTTCTTGCTTTCAACTAGTAATTGCCATCGTCAATACCAGATACAAGCACTTTATATTTTACCTTTTTGTTTTTGTAATCTCTTTTGAGCTTGTAATCTCTTATACAAGAATTTTTCAAATTGTGTGGAGTTTTAATGACTTCCTCTTCTTATAATCTTTATGGAGCTTTTCAATAGCTTCCTTTGTATATTTTTTTTTACTGAAGCTTCTCAACAGCTTCCTTTGTTAGTTTTTATGTAACTTCTCAATAGCTTCCTCTGTAATCTTTTACAGAGCTTTCAATAGCTTCCTTTTCTTGCCTTTTAATGGCAATGACTTCTTTCTTGCTAAGCTTGGCCGTTGTTTCAAGCTTTATGACCTTTGGTCTTAAACAAGGATTGAAACCCTCTTGATTCTTTAAAAAGCATTTTGCCTATGGCAGGGGTTTTTCACCTTGAAAATTCTTGAATGTGCTATGCAATGTTCCTTCACAGTCACAACCTTATACAAGGTAATTTAACCCTTGAAAACTTCTTATCTCAACTTGATTTTTTTCTCAAACAAAGTGCACCTTGGCTTTCTTTGTACTGAAGCTAGAGGGGGATCAAAAGGAGAATTCTTTCTTCCTTCTACCTTCTTTGATACCACATGTTAGATCTTAATGCTTCAAATGAATTGTATTATGGTAGTGAAGGGTATTTAAGTACATAGGATGCCTAATTTAGGCATAACAAACCCTCAAACAAACTTGCAAATACCTTGTCCTATACTACATTAAATGCACCTTGTGAGGGGTGGTTATACCACTTGATTTCTCACATGGTCTATGATATAATAACTCCTAATAAGGAATTGGACATTGATTAATTTTTTGGTTGCTTCTACAAGAGGAATTGTATTCCTCAAGTCAGTGGATGCATTGGCACAAGTTAAGAGTGCCAAAAAGCTCGCACAGTTGCTAAAGGAGATTATGTTGGAGGTCGAGCAGGAGAATGTTATCCAAGTTATCACGGACAATGCAACAGCGTATGTAGCAACTGATAGGATTTTGGAGGAGATATTCCCCACCATTTTTTGGACACCATGTGCGGCCCATTGTCTTGATTTGCTTCTTGAAGACATTGGGAAATTACCTTGGGTGTTTGAGGTTGTACAAAAGGCCAAATGTATTACCAAATTTATCTACAACCATACGTAGATCCTCCAAGTGATGAGGTAATTCACTAGTGGGAGGGAGCTTGTGCGGCCTGGAGTTACACGATTCGCCACAAACTTCGTAGCATTGCAGAGCCTCTTTGATGCAAAGAGGGCCTTGAAGAGGATTGCTTGTGACTTGTGAGCGATGAGTGAACTGCCGAAGATGCTTCTAGATACTGACTCTCTAATGAGGGCCAAAAGGTGTACAACTATGTCTTTGAGGAGCCCTTATGGACAGCTATGCATAAGGCAATCAAGGTGAAAGACTAAGTTTATTTAATTTTATTTTATTTTAATTTTTTTCCATTTTTTTATTCAGGTGTCAAAGCCTTTGGTGAGGGTTCTCCGTCTTGTTGATGGAGAAAAATCACCAATAGGATATGTATATGAGGCTATGGATAGGGCAAAAGAGGCAATTGCCTCATTTTATAATTATTCCGAGCCCAGATACAATCCCATTTGAGAAATTATTGACCGGCGATGGACTTCTCAGCTCCATAGCCCACTTCATGCAACAGGGTACTACCTTAACCCCAATTTTTTTAATGATGATCCATTCAACGCCAACTATGAGGTGATGTTGGGCCTTTGGCAATGCCAAAACCAGAGGGTGCTAGATGAGCACACCCGCAATTTGATCCTGGATGAGCTGCAAAATTATAAGAGATGTGAGGGTGTCCTTTTCACATCCACACAGTGCATTTAAGCAAGGTCAACTTTGAGACCAGGTAATTTTCCTTCACAATCACAGCCTTATATAGGGTAAATTTACCCTTGAAAACTTCTTATCTCAACTTGAAAGTTTTCTCAAACAAAGTGCACCTTGGCTTTCTCTGTATAGAAGCTAGAAGAGGATCAAAAGGAGAAAATTGATTTTGTCTTTTGCTTTTGTTTTCAAAAATAATCTCAATTTATGATTTTACATTAATTATTAAATTTCCTTTTTCTTGGCCTTTTCTAGATTTATGGTGGGAGGACTTTGGTGCATATACACCCAATCTACAACGCTTCGCCATAAAAATTTTATGTCAACCATGCAACACTTCAAATTATGAGCGCAATTGGAGTATGTTTAAGCACATTCACTCCAATAAGCGCAATAAAGCTTATGCACAAAAAGTTAAATGATTTTGTTTTTATTCATTAAACCTTCGCCTCCACCATAAAAAAATTATGGGAACAAGTTACGAAGCCATTGATCTAAACGAGATTGATTCATCATCTAAATGGATCACAAAGCTACGGGAGGAGCAATAGCAAGAGCCTCTCTTTTCCATGGATGATTTTGAAAGCATGGCGGAGGAGTTAGCCGCAAAGGCATAGGAAAAGGCACGAAGCACAGGAAGAGGCACAAGCACATGCACAAAGAGAATCTGCTAGGGCAAAGGGCAAAGGCATTGAAAGACATGGATAGTGGGCCTATTGAGGCATTGTCATGACACATTTTGTAATTTGTACCTTTTTATATTATAAGCAATACAATAATATTTGAATTGTGGATGCTTTAAAATTTCTTTAATTGAAGTGTGTTTTGTCAGTTTCATGTGTAGTTTAAGCTTTTATCACTTATAGTATTAATTTTGTATTTGTGTAATGTTAATAATTGTGATATACATGGAAAAAACTTTTTCCCAATGAACAATTGCATTTTCTTTAGGTTTTTTTTGTTGAGTTTTTGCTGAGTTGTTTTACCAAGTCTGAGTCCAAGTCCCAAATGGGCCTTGTCAAAAGTCTGAGTTTCTCTACTATGATCTCAACTACCACCCAACTCTTCCTATTTATAGACTAAATCAATCATTACCCTAACCCTAATGCTAAAGGGCCGACTATCTAAACCTAGGGCCCAAGCTAAATAAAAACAAAGATAGACTATGTAGCTATATTTAAGTCGTTACATGGCTCCCCCCCCACAGAAAAGCTTTGTCCTGAAAGCTGGAAAAGTTTGGAGAATGCTCTCAGGATCACATGTAGCATCTTCTTCTGGAAGATCTTGCCACTTGATGGGGGACTCTTGAATCTGTCAAGACCAAAGATGACGAACTCTGGACAAGAACACTGCTTCGGGTTGGAGAGTGATTAGACCTTCTTCATCAAGTATTGGAAGCTCTGTTTGGGACTACACCCTCTGGCCAATAGCCTGTTTGAGAAAAGATACATAAAAGACAGGATGGATGCCGAATGAGGGAGGAAGCTCCAGGTGATATGCCCCTTCACCAATTCGACAAACCACCTTATAGGGACCATAAAATCGAGGAGCTAACTTTCGACTAGTCTTGGTCTTCAAGGACAATTGCTTGTAGGGTTGCAAGCACAAAAAAGACCATATCTTCTACAGCAAATTGTCATTCAGATCGATGTGAATCTTGCTCTTACTTCATGCGGTTTTGTGCCTGGGTGAAATTATCCTTATGAAGTTGAAGCACAAGTCATATTTATTGTAGCAAATCATCTACCTGGGCAACTTTGGAGGATCTTGGAACATAGTCTTCCATTGATGGAGGTTTTTGACCATACAATGCTTCAAATGGGGACATCTTGAGGGATGTATGGTATGAAGTATTGTACCATCATTTAGCTAATGAGATCCAATAAGCCCAGTGATACTGCTTATCTTGAGTAAAACAATGAAGGTAAGTACCCAAACATTTATTAACAATCTTTGTCTGACCATCCAATTGAGGGTGATAAGAAGAGGACATACTCAACTTAGTACCACTAAGATGAAACAATTCTTTCCAAAAGTTACTAGTGAAAACAAGGTCATGATCACTCACAATGGTTTTGGGCATACCATGTAATTTAAAAACAAAATCAAGAAATACCTTGGCCACCTTACTAAATAGGGATGTTGTAATGCACAGAAATGAACATATTTGGAAAGTCGATTTACTACCACAAAGATCACTATTTTGCCCTCAAATTTGGGAAGGCCCTCGATGAAATCCACGGATATGTGCTCCCATTGGTGGTTAGGGATAGGTAAGGGTTGCAACAATCTAAGAGATTTAACCGTTTCCCCCTTGTTACACTGACACACCTCACACTCAGCCACAAACATCTTGACATCTGCTTTTAATCCTTTCTAAGAAAAATATTGCTTCACCCGCTGGCATGTTTTCAGGAATCCTGAATGTCCAGCCAAGGGAGATGCATGCATTTCTTGGAGATCATTCGACTTAATAGCTAAAGACTGAGGAAGATAATGCAATCCTTTTTGAGAAGCACTCCATCAGTATATAAGAAATAAAAATGCAATGATGAGCCTGCCTCCATGTCCTGAATGATCCGTGCACTCTTCGAGTTAGAAAGCAAATCCTTCTGAAGTTGTGAAAGCTATTATGGAAGAGGACTTGAGATGGCATTAACAACATCTTCATATTTGCGATACAAGGCATCAACCACCGCATTCTCCTTTCCTTTCTTGTATTCAATAACAAAATCATACCCCAAGAGCTTGGTCATCTATTTATTATGTTTAGGACATGAGAGACATTGCTCTAAGAAATGCTTAAGGCTACTATGATTGATGTTGATGATGAAGTGATGCCCAAACAAATAAGGCCTCCATTTCTCTACGACTTGCAGAATAGCTAACATTTCCTTCTCATAAGTGAAACATCCTAGATTCTTGCCTAGAAATTGCTTACTTTCAAAGGCTAATGGGTGTCCATCTTGCATCAAAACAACTCCAATACCTATGTCAGAACCATCACACAATGATATAATATTTGCTAAAATCAGGAGCAGCCAAAACAAGAGTGGTACATAGCTTCTTTGAGGGTTTGGAAGGCTTGAGATGCGGCTTTAGACCAAAAAACAGCATCCTTTTAAGTGAGAGCAGTGAGAGGAGCAACAATTTTGCAATAGTTGTGGACAAATTCTTTGTAGTAGCCTAAGTCCTAAAAATCCACAAAGTTGTTTAAGGGATTTAGACAAGGGCCAATCTTACATATCTTTGATCTTGTTAGGATCTACCTTGACTCCTTCCTAAGATACTATATGTCCCAAGTATTCTACCTCCTAGACCCCAAAGGAACATTTGGACCTTTTGACAAAAATTTTTTCCCTTTGTAATAGGTGAAGAACTTTGTCAACATGAACTAAATGATCCACCCAAGACTTACTATAAATTTAGATATCATCAATGTTACCGGTTCGTTTTGGATTCGGGTTCGGGTTTGAAGAACCCGGTTCGTCGTACGGCAAAAAAAAAATTTGTCTTGGATTCGTTTTGGGTTTGGCCGTACAAAAATTGATAAATATATATAAATTTTCAAATTTTTATTTTTATTTATTAAATATAATCTACAATTTATGTTAAAAGTTTAAAAAAAGTAATAAACAAATACAAATATAGCTTAAAAAACTAAAATAACTAAAATTACATTATTTACGTCTACAAATAAGGTCTATCTAAATTAAATTATAATTAAAAAGCATATTATCATCGAAATATATTATTATATAAAAACTTTATCTTAATTTTATATATTATAATTTAAATATTATAGTTAATTATTATTATTTTTTATTTGGTTAGTGTGAGAAACCCCTACAACCAACACATAGGGCTGAGCAGTCTCCTCCCAACCATGACCCCTTGTAAAGCCAAAAGCTATGTTTATCAATAAGGAATCTAACACACAGCCACCACACACCCACCCCCTCACACACTCACCTACGCCAATCATATAAAATATAAAAATCCTACTTTAAAATAAATAAATATAAATATAGTCAAAATTAAGATTCTTTTCTTTCCTGCTTAATAAAACTAGTCCTTTATACAAGTATATTGACATTAACGCCAATCACATAACAAATTAAAATGTTGAGAAGGAAATATCAAAGCAGCTTCCTGACCACTTCCACGACCAAGTCGAGAAGGTGATCAACAGTAACATGACATTATCTTTATCCTTTCGTAATATGTCCGTTTTATCGAGAAACTTCACGGAAACCTCGTGAGCGTCATCTGACTGTATTCCGTACAAATAAATTATAATTTAAAAAGGATTTAGATCTTTGTTATGCCTTTCCTATTAATTTCCACGACCGGACTGCGCGTCCGAGGACTTTGACAATTCAATGAGAAGACTTATGTTCCGCGGTTGTTTCCCAAGTTTCTTCTAACTGACTTCGCTTGCCCTCAGATTCCAGAGTAGACTACCACCGTCGTCCGCCTCCATGTAGCACTTCGACTACGAACCGGAGCTTCAATCCCAAATCGTTGCCTGGAAATGCTCTCGCAACGCCGATTGCATCATGGAATTCGTTTCCAAACAGCGCCAGATCAAGCTCGGAATGAACAGGCTCATCTGGTATAACAAAGCCATCCCCATGTTCGGCCCTGCGTACCCTGACTGCAACCGTTTCACCTTCGAAATCATGGACGTCAGGCAATCAGAAACCCCTCTCTCCTTGTCCGAAGCCAACGTACCAGTAATGGTATTGAGGTTGGGAATGGTTACGTAAACGATTAAATATTATTAATTTTCACGAGTTCTCCAGAGAGGGCTCCCAAATTTAACAATGATGGGTGATGTGTTTCCCCTTGAGCGTGTGACAACAGCCATGAAATTCAAGGGTGTCATCTATCAAGGTTTTTTTTTTTCTCTGTTCGTGGGTTCTCCCATGGTCCACCCAAGGTTCGTCCTCGAAAAATTCAAACGTACCTGGTCCGCCCAGGCCGAACCTTGGGCGGACCCACAGGCGAACCGGACCCGGATCCGTAACGAGTACGACCCGTACCCGGATCCGGGGGTCCAGGGGGCCCGAACCAGTAACACTAGATATCATCAAAGAAAACCAAGACAAACTTGCAAAGGAAAGGACGAAAGACAGTTCATGAGACTTTGGAAAGTGGAAGGAGCATTAATGAGACCAAAAGGCATGACTATAAACTCATAATGACCCTCATGTGTACGAAAAACAATCTTAGGGATATCCTCTTCTCTAACCCTAATTTGATGAAACCCAAAACACAAGTCTAGTTTTGTAAAGTATCTAGCACCATGCAATTCATCCAACAAATCATCTATAACAACAATAGGAAACTTATGTTTGATAGTGATCTTGTTGAGAGGACGAAAAACAAAACACATGCGCCATGAGCTATCCTTGCGTCAAACCATCACCATCGGAGAGAAGTATGGACTAATGCTTGGACGAATAATTTCTTGCTCCAACATATCTTGAACTAGCTTTTCAATTTCTGATTTTTGGGGTTGGTGATAGCGATAAGGACACACGGAGGTTGACTTCCCAAAACAAGGTGGGTGGCATGATCATGCGTGCACTAAGGATGAAGACCCGTGGATGTTAGAAATGATTACATCATAATAGGTATTTATATAAATTGAGTAACCACTAAACACTTGGTTTGTATGGTCTACTATAGGACAAAGGTATAACCACCATCATAGTCCATGTGATAAGGCATGTGAATTAACCACCCTTCAGAAGGTCCATGCATGTGGTATAGGACAGAAGTAGTTGCAAGTTTGTTATGCCTAAATAAGGCATCCTATGTACTTTAAATGCCTCTCATTGTATAATGCAAAGTATTCGAAGCTTAAGTTCTAACATGTGGTATTAGAGCAAATAGAAGGAAGAAAAAATTCCCTTCTGATCCTCCTCTAGCTTCAACACAGAGAAAGCCAAGGTGCACTTTGTTTGAGAAAAATTTCAAGTTTGAGATAAGAAGTTTCAAGGGCAAAAGTACCCTATATGAAATTGTGATCCGTGAAGAAAAATTCCACAAAAAAATTCTTTAAAATTTATTGAAAAGTTTTAGGGTGGAAAACCCTTGCCAAAGGCAGATTTAAGCAAGAAAAGGAAGCTATTGAAAAGCTCCTTAAGAGAAAGATAAAAGAAGCCATTTTAGCTTCTTTGCAAGAAGAAAATTTAGCATCAAGGAAGCCATTTGTAGCTCCTCAAAGGTTGCAAGGAAGGAAGTCATTTGAAGAAAGAAGACATTAAAGCTTCTTAAATTTTTATAAGAAGAACAGCTCCCCTTCAAAGGGTTGAAGCACATTCCAAGAAAATTACTACATTCCAAAAGGAATATAAGAAAGATCGATTTCATATAAGTTTAAAGGCCTAAAGCCTTTGTGAACCAACAAGAAGTAATATTATAAAAGAAAGGGCAATCTCTAAAAATAGAGCATTAATCCTAGAAGCTACTCTTGAAAAATAGCATATAAAAATTGCAGAACACCAAGTAAAGGTGTGAATTGGATGTAAAATTATTAAAAGGCATGAGAGGAAAGCTATTTTGAAATAGCAAAGCTGACAATTATTGTCATTGTTCTAAAAGAATTGCAGGTGGCTCAAGTATTTAAAGGAATTGAAGGTAGTTGGCATACCTACAAAGGAAAACTCAAGAGAAATAGGCGTCTATCTCATGGAGACATAGCAAATTGCAAAGAAATCATACTTTAAACGTTTGGAAAGAAAAAGACAAAGTGACCAAAACAAGGAAACAACATTTCTTGCATGAAAGAAGAAAAAGCCCAAGTTTAGAAAGTTAAACTTGACAAATATAAAACAACAAAGAGAGGATAACTACCTGATGAAGAAGTTACTATTGCGAATACCCCGTAAAGTATAAGCACTCAAGAGGAATCTCGTGTTAGCACTCACTATATAAAGGACAAAAAGGAAGTTTGATTCCAAAAGAAAACGTTTTGCAAAACTCATTCAGCAAAGATTCATTTGCTCAAAGCCAAAAACGAAGACAAAAGACACTCGAATGTCGGCAGGTTGACACAAGAACTCTTAAACCTATTCCCGCATTCTGAAGATTGTCACAAAGATGACGTAGAGGATCTAGGCAAAGCGTAAAATGCGCAACCTGTCCATATTTTCGTTGATAAATCAACAAGAAAGCATTAAGGCAAATTGGTGAATCAATGAAATGAGTAATGAATTAAGTGAGACGAACTAAATCGGCATACTGTTGTTGTCATTTTTCAAGGACGTGAAGAACCAAGATGGCATGTCAATTGCACAAATAGAAGACGAGAAGGAAAAATTGCAAGAAAAAGGAGACCTGATATAGTTGTCTCTCAAACGCTGCTGAATCAAAGCACGCGAAGAACACCCGGACGACAAAGAACATGCCTCAGAAGATTAAAAATGCACCAAACTAGAAATGTTGGCCCGAGAACACGCCCCAGACGACAATTTCAAGAGATATTACCATCCGCAGCTCAACGACGTCATGAATTCTCCATACCCCTAGTTGAAACAGGTTGTAATAGTGATCAAAAGTCTCGTTCAAAAATGGAGAATGGTTCGATTTCCATTAAAGCGGATGTTGATATATTGAGTGAAAAATATAAAGGTGCCACCATAATCTTCAAAAGAATAAAAGATTGGCCGAGACATTTTTAAGGAAGGTGTGGATATTAATGCAAAAGGACTTAAATTGAAAAGAAAGGATTTTTTTTTTCTAAGATTTGAAGAAAAAGAAAAGAAGAAAGAAGCTCTAAACTTCTTTCAAAAGCAAAAGTTAAAATCCCACATTGGAGAGTTGGAATGCAAATATTTGAAGGTCAAAAGGAAAAGTGGATATAATATTTTAAAAGGAAGGAATATTCCAAAGAATATTTTGTAGAGGAAGAAGTATTCCCTCTACCTTTATTTTTTGCACAACAAGACAATTCTTTATAGCGTTCTGGAAACATCAACTAAAATCTGAGTATAGGCATATATACACTAGTTGGAAAGAGTTTTTCGAGCAGGACTCAATAAAAAAAAGAAAATTCAGATTTTGTAGAAGTTTACCATGGCTAGTGGAGCACCAATATTTCTTGTTACCTGATTCTTAATTGTTGAGGGGAAACAACTATGCTGCCTGGAAGACCAAACTCATGACACAAGTTGAGTTTGAGGAAGTTTGGCAAGTAGTAGATGGAAGCATTACCCGTCCTATTGCAAAAGGAGAAGATAGACATAAGTTTGACAAGGCAGACAGAAAGGCAAGACTCATCATCATGTTCAGAGTAGCATATGAGGTCCAAGCATACATTAGAGATACGACCACAACCAAAGATGCATGGGAGAAGTTGAAGACAGTATTTGAAGCCAAGAATCAAAATCAGATTCTATTCCTCCAAAGCCAGCTCCATTGTCTAAAGATGAAGAGTGGAGAAAAATTGGAAGCATTCATGAGGAGAATTGCATAATTGCGAGCACCATTGCAAGCACTAGGAACTCAAGTATCTAATGAAATGCTAGTTCCTATTATTTTGAGATCACTCCCATCCAAAGACAATGTTCTTGTGACGAAACTAAATGTTATTGAGCAAATAACAAGTTTTGAGAAACTGGTGAACCTACTTCAAAAGGAAGAGGTATCACATTCAGAGGAACAAGTACATCTTAAAAGGAAGCAACCATTTAAAGGCATAAAGAGAAACAATTCTCATTACAAAAAAGAACATGCACTAGCTGCACATACTGCACTTAATGATATCTGGTATATTGATTCTGGATCAACCAAGCACATGACATGAAAGGGAAAGATGTTTGAACTCAACAGAATGCATCATGACAACTTAGCATTAGTTGTTAACTCCAAAATATCTGCATCAATTTGGCATTGACAATATGGTCATCTAAGCTATGGTCACCTTATTGCATTACAAAACAAAAAGATGGTCGAAGGTCTTCCTCTGTTACAGAAGTCTACAGAGATTTAGTCGGGAAGCAACATCGAGCTCCTTTCAAAACTACATAATATCGAGCCAGGGCATCTCTTGATTTGATTCATACCGATTTGTGCAGTAGTGATGTTTAGTAGAGGCTCTGGAATGGTTCACGCACCCTTCTACTACAAACTCGCACCCCACATGGAACCGAGATTGAAGCTCTGATACCTCTTGTTATGAAACTTCAATAATTACAGCAATAGCAGTAGCAATCCAATAATACAAAATTAACAATACCCAATAATATCAATAAATCAGATCCAATTGCCAACAAATCCAATATGCAAATATCAAATCCAAATTCAAATCAATGCAAATCCCTTAGCCACTTAGAGAGGGCGAAGTCTCATATGCATAGCAGACACGATTAAGAATCGAATATGAAAGATGATCTCAACTACCACCTAACGCTTCCTATTTATAGACTAAATCAATCATTACCCTAACCCTAATCCTCAAGGGACGACTATCT
This sequence comes from Wollemia nobilis, assembly GCA_028583015.1. Lineage (NCBI taxonomy): Eukaryota > Viridiplantae > Streptophyta > Pinopsida > Araucariales > Araucariaceae > Wollemia > Wollemia nobilis. The sequence goes on from JAQPPZ010004643.1 coordinate 463,029, forward strand.
AAACCTAAGGCCCAAGCTAAATAAAAATAAAGATAGTCGATGTGGCTGTATTGGAGATGTTACAATGACACATACCAATATAAAAAAGAAAAGATTTTTTATAAAGTTATATGGCATTAAATCAAAATGCTGAATAACATCTCATATATAGTCCCCTACAAGACGATTACTCTTTGTTTAATGAATATATAGTCTCGACTCTCTGCAGAAGGAGCTAAAAGCAATCAACTCTAGAAGCAAAGATGCACAGGTACACATACCATGGCTTAAATGCCCAAAACTAGTATGTTCCCACACTAATTATGGTGGTATGGGTTTGAGATATCGTGGGGATGTAGCAGGTACTCCTAAGATGTATCCCCAAAACAGGGGTGCATCTCCTATGATATGGAGACATATTAGGCAATGTACATGTTAAAAAGGATTAGAAAATAATTCAAGAAATAAACCATATTATCCACAAAAATATTAAAAATATTAATTGCCATGGGCAGTATAAAGCTAAGAAAATAATGCTAAATCATATTTCAATTGCTGTTTTTTTTATTATTATTATTATTTTACTGGAAGTCATTCTTTGAAGAGCAATGTTTGAAATTTCATATTTACCTTTGTGTAATTATAATCACTAGACTTTTAACCTTATGTTTGATAAAGCATTCTAATTGGAATTACATCTTATGGATAAGTTCTCTTTTCTGAGATTAGTGCAGTCTGAGGGAATTCATATAACTTCAATAGTTATATTTTCAGACACATCATATATCATATCATAGACTAATATATGTTAAATCTAAATGAATCAAGATTTGTGATGCTTGTTATACCATAATATCTTTATCGTTACCTCTCTCTCTTTCAGACACATCATATATCATATCATAGACTAATATATGTTAAATCTAAATGAATCAAGATTTATGATGCTTGTTATACCATAATATCTTTATCATCACCTCTCTCTCTCTCTCTGTGACCTGCTGTTCCCCTGTACTGACTGTACTGATATACCAAAGTTTTGGGCTTTGCAACATTGACTCTTTCCTCACACCCAGGCAACCTTGGTTTATATTTTTTTTTCTTCTTTATTACAAGGACACAGATCAGAATCCCTAAAAGGGTCTGACTAAGTATCTGCTATCGTGTCCAAGGATTATTGCATTACAAAGTCTGAAGGAAAACTCCAACAGTGTCTGATACCACAGTATGGTATATATAGACAGACAGATAGATAGATATAGAAGACCTGCTGTACCCTTGTACTGACTGTAGTGACATACCCAAGTTTTGGGCTCCGCAACATTGACTTTTTACTCAAACCCTGAATACGACTGTATCCTTGAACCCATGTGTCCTTGGTTCCAAGGATCCATATTAGCATCCCTATAAGGATCTGCGGAAGCACCTGTTATCATGTCCATAATTATTGGATTGCAAAGTCTGAGGCAACACTCCAAAAGTGTCTAAGACTGCAGTATAGTTCAACCCTCTCTGAAACAGATCAGAAATCATTCCAGACTAAAGAAACAGTCAAATTTCCCAAAATATACAAACTAAATATCCATAATCAATTTGTAAGATTCCTTTGCAGCAAAAACAAAGTTTACACGCTAGACATGGATCATTGACTATTTCAAATTCATGAAAAAAAGAAGTTAAAGATTCTGAAACCCAACCTCAGGAACTAGGATAAGGCTTTAGAAGAAACAAAATCTATTTCATTAAATCTATATTGAGTCTTGCTGGTATTTAAAGAAAAACAAAATCCTGTAATTCAAACTACAGAAGGATATACGCAGGTTAGTGAAAACCAAAAAACAGAAGTTGAATTCTGAAACATCTCAACTCCTGAAAAATGTTGAGTTGACAAACAAGGATATGCCCACAATCTTACAAAATGTTTCCTTACTACCATTGAAGTTAGAAATCCTTCAACAAAATTAAGCTAAATTATGTCAATAAAAAGCATAAGTTCGAACATTTGATGGCCTCAATAAGTGGGACACATCTAATAAAATCAATAAATAATAAATGTGAAAAATCTGCCACTGAACATGGAGAAAAAATCCGTGAAAAACAATTGTGCTTCTTAGACCAAGGACCATTTACCAAACTGTGTCATGAGACATATAATCCAAACATGTAAATAAAAGATTTGTCAAAAAAAAACCACAAGCAACAAGCTTAAACCAGGGTATATTTGCAATCATCAAAATAGCTTGACATATACAAGTCACAAGGATGATTATAGTTGCGGTAATTGATAGATATTTAATAAGTGGAAGCGTTAGATTGGATCTAAGGTCAAGGATGAGAATTAACATCCAAGAACACTTGCTCAAAATTAGACGGCAGGACAGTATAGCCTCAATTGCATATACCTAGGATAGCCTTAATATTTGATACGTTTTGGATCCACAAGAGTTTGCATAAAACAAACTCTCCATTGCATATGGCAACCTATGCTTTGCACTTGGAATGATAGTTCATTCTTGAATCTTGTCTATAGATGATGAAGAGCTCTAAGGCAGGATTCATGCAAGCTGTGTTCAAAAGGTAACCTGTAGAACTGGCTAGTATCACTTAAGTGCAATTCCATTGCTTTGTCCATTGAGGAATGAGCTCGAGACATCACTGGCAAGACCAAATAAATCAAGAATCAAGCAGATATATTTTTTGGTGGGATGTGCATGGTAGCTGAGCTCCAGAGATTTCACATTTAGATTATTGAGTATTGTCCCTAAGAGGAACTAGACCATAACTTCCTTTATTCTCCACATTAACAGGGGTATATTAATTCTAAAGATGGCAAATATTTGGATATGCATCCATATAGTTGCCAATTTCTACAGTATAAGGGAAAAAAAAAATTATTTGCATAGTCTTGCAGGCCATTAGGATGCAGATGCTTCCATTTCTAGAACCTTTCTAAATGTTGGAATTGTGTAGTCTTGCAGGCCATTAGGATGCAGATGCTTCCATTTCTAGAACCTTTCTAAATGTTGGAATTGTGTGTAGGATTTATAAAAAAATGTAATTGCTCAGTTATATTTGGGCCATATAGCTTGAGTGCCTTTTAACCCTCCAAAGAAAGAAGAAATTAGACATTGTGCAGAAAACTTTTGGGTAAAAAACCAACAAATTTAATTTCCTTGGCTCAAATGAAGAAGCTTAATCATTTTCTGAAGAAAATAAATTAACACAATGCAAAAACAAAGGGCAAAAGAAAATAAGATAAGAGACCTAACCAATTCTCATGGTTGCAGTTAGAAAAGGGTTGCAAATCTTCAATGCATTGTACTATAACTTAGAATCTAACTTATAACCTGTACTTAGAGACCTGCAGTATAGAATGATTCAAAAAGAAAAATTCTGATTATTAAAACGAATAATACTCTAAAACAGCATTTATAATATCAGTTTGTAAGCAGACAAAAAATAACAAGAATAGCAACAAAACAACTTAGCATCTCAAGGATTCCAAACAAGAAATTCAATTTAAATTTATTACTATATCTGGTAAAACAAAAGGTCATTTACATCAGGGAATACAATAACTACATGCTCTCATAATATGACTGCGTAAAAATATCATTTTCCCATACAGATAACCTAAAAGTTGTGGCCTGCATCTATGTTCTTCATCCCAGCAGCTACAACCAGCAACTCAGATATGATTCCCGAAAAGCTCTACAAAATTCTTAGGTGAAATCCTAACAATAATGACTTCCAATGTGCAGGATTTAAAATAGTAAGTGAAGCATGTAATGGAAACTATTTACATCAGGTCATCTCATTTCCATGTACAGTTCCAGTTTAAAAAAAAAGAAAGGAAAGTAGTTTTAAAAACCTACAAGACCGTAGGTTAAATGGAACAATGTTTTTTATTTAATATATATTAAAACCACCCACACTCCAGTTTCTGCTGTACAACCCTATCCCTTCCAGTTCCAAACCATGGACCTCTATTTGCAATGCAAATATGTGTTTTGTCTTGTAGTTTCCAGTTTCCATAGGCACTCCATGAACTGGTCTTTGACAACCCAATTTTCATACATTCATGATGTGTATGTACCCTGTAGCTTTTAGATACGACAGAGGGGATGTTATGTGGATGTAGGGAACATATTATTGATGGTGCCAGTTCAGTAAATCTCGATTGAAAAGAAGAAATTCCCAAACACAAGATGCACTAAGGGTAAATTAAAACGAGTCGAGGCAGATTTGAGCAAAGCCACCTGCCATTTGCAGAGCTGTATTTCTGAAAGACTAAATATTTTACATTGAAAAAAAACAAGGTAAAACTAAGGCAATAAAGAAGGCCAAATTAATATTAAATGGTACGAGTTTAATCCATTAGATTTTCCAGAGACCAGGTTACTATTATGATGGATATGAATTAAGGCTATTTTAATCCCATATAATCAAATTATAAAAAAAAAAATTAAAGAATTCACTAAGGACTGCAAAGCATTTGATAATGAAAATGAGTGTGAACACTAATTTGAACCCATTGTATCTTAATGGATAACCAATTAGCTATAATAACGTATTGGCTCTGAGAAAATTTCAGAAATTTCATTTTCAATTTGAACATGTCAAATCGATTGCATTTGAATGGATTTTAGGTGCGCTCTTCTCCCATCACTCCCATGGTCTCCGAAAGAAACCCACTACTGATTTCTTTGAAATCTTACTAGATCGTCACATGATTCTATAAACACATCGAAAGCATCCAACAGAAGGCAGGTTAAGTCATTTACAGAGTTCGCTTGACATCATACTCGTATCACGATCATTTGATTTTCGAATCACATATTTAAAGGTCAAACTTTGTATGGTACGCCATTTGGGTGTGCATTCAATCCATTCAGAGGTATAACTGTCATACCAAACTTGAATGAATAATTTCGTTGGTTGTTTCCTACCCTTAAACCCCTTACTGAATGAGTTAAAAATGTTCAAATCTGCTCCCAAAGTGTTGCTCAAAGGCTCCCCACAGAAAAACTGGGTCTGTTCTAAAAAATCAGAACCTGTACTTGGTTATACAGGAGTTTAAGGGCATACCTTTGTACAGAGTACCCACACGCAACTCTTTCAATTTTTAAGGTGCCAAAAGGTTAAACTCCTAGCCTTCAACTGCTGTTCCGATTGCTATCAAGTACTAACCACATCAATTATGATGAAAATGGTGAAACAATGACTGCAGAAAAATTTAAACGCCCATCCTATCCTATCCTGCATGCCTCCCATATACACACCCAATTCAGCAGACTGCCTCAAAACACAGGCCAAGAACCAAAATCCAATGGATTTAATACGACAAATGGTAGCTTCTGCTCACAAAAAACTCTGAAATGGATTCTCAGACAAATCAGATGCACGCTCAGCAACAAGATTGGCATAGAATATACACATCATTCCAGAAAAACCAAAAAACATATTGTTTTTCTTACCTCACCACCCCGGATGCCTTTCACTGTTTTCAGTTGATTAAAAAACAACAAAACCCAACTTCCTCCCAGTTTGAAAATAAAAGTTTGGTGTGTGATGTAAGGACAATGTTATCGTTTATATGTCCAAATTAACCAATACAATGGTTTTGTTCTTTTTAAAATAAATGCCCACATCCGTCTCCACGAATTAAGTCATAAACATAATTCCGATGAAAAATGCCCCACGTGATTACGATGAAATTTTTGAAACCCTATTACCATATGGGATTGAGCAGTCTTTTGTGGAGAGTTATGTTTATTAATAAACAATTTAACACACATCCACCACAGATCCACCCCTTTCACACACTCATCCATGCCGTCCACCACACATCCACCCCCTTCACACACTCATTGTGTTTATCAATAGGAAATTTAACACATATTTACCCTCTCACACACTCATCCCTGCCAAGAGCTATGATTATCAATAGGAAATTTCACACACTCATTCATGTTTGGGTGTGCATGGGTGTCGAGAGCTGTGCTTATCAATAGGAAATTTAACACACATTTACCCTCTCACACACTCATCCATGCCGTGAGAGCTATGATTATCAATAGGAAATTTAACATACACCCAGCACACATCCACCCCCTCACATACTCATATGTCACTCATCCATCCATGTCACGGTTTGAACCTCGAACCTTTCCAAGAAGAACCAAAACCCAAAAATTTGGGGTGTCTTCATAAGATGTGATTACCATGATTTCTTTTTTTATATAGAGGATCAGTAACATCCTTTCATCTCTAACAAATGGATACCGGAGGATCACCATGACAATGAATCTCATCTAAAATAGTACACAACATAGATAAGTATTAACCTGAACCTAAAATAGTAGATAACATAGATTGATAAGTATTAATCTGGAATCAAATTTTGAATAAAATTTCAATCATAGAATATGAGTTCGGTGTTAACTTAGGGTGGCAGAGACCTTTATTATACCTACAGTACCCTCAATTTGGAAGCTTGGGGGAAGTTAGGACCACTTTAGCTCAATAATTATCCCCCTTTCAAATCCCGGCTTATTTAGCTCAATTCATGCTCATACCCATATGTCCGTCAATTGACGGCACTCATGACGTCTAAGTCTATATAGTTCAATCAACGCTCATCCCCAAATGCCCGTTAATTGACGGCAAACGTGTCATCAAAGTATATATAGCCCGCGCCAGTCGGAACGGCAATAATTGCGGCAATCATAACTGAACAACATACTTAATATATGACACCTGTCAGCAATTTGTCCGTCAAAAAACGGGAAATCAGACATGAGTTCGGCTTTTCTAACGCTGCGCAATCCTAATGCAGGAATTGACGTTGACTGGGAAACGTCGAACACAAACGAAACAACGGCGTCCGTCGATTGACGTGATTTTGTCCGTTTGCATGCGGCACCGTGGGCGTTATTTTATAACGGACGACTGGTTACGTGTCGCGATTCCACTGCTAGAGAGACGCTGCCGTACTCCGTACTTATGTGACGACAGCACACGTGTCCTCGTAAATGCCAAGGAGATAACGTACATTGCATGTTTGAAGGTGACACTGTAAAACATAGTACCTAGTAGTAACTCATTTTTTTTTTAATATATATATTTTTTTATGCTTAAGGAATTGCATGTTTGAAGGTGACATTGTAAAACATAGTAACTAGTAGTAACTGGTTTTTTTTTAATATATTTTTTTTATTCATAAAGGTTACTAATATTTTTGTTAGATATGGTGTTGTTATTATAAACTTCATTGAATAAAAAGAAGTTCATAGGATTGATTCTTATTAAAAAAAATTAAAATAGTCAACAGACAAACATTTGGCTACTATCATCCAGCCTATCTCCTTCTAGAAATTCAGTTGTCAAAAATTAAACTAAAACAGCCAAGTGACAAACACTTGGTTGCTATCATCCAACCTATCTCCTTCTAGAAACTCTGTGGTCAAAAATTAAACTAAAACAACCAACTACAAACACTAAACTGCTATCATCCAACCTATCTCCTTCTAGAAACTCCCGGATTTGAAACTAAATGTTAAAAGAAAACTTAAAAACCTAAGCTTTTTATTAATAAATTACTCATGTTCTATGTTCCAGAGAAGTATAAAACAAGTAACTCGATTAATAAATGAAATAAAATACTATAATTATCAATGATGTCAAACCTTTAAATTGTGCTTAAAAAATTTGACCGCCGTTGGGATCTCTACTTCGTTTTAATAGGCTTTCGCTGTCACACAGCGCACGCTTGGTGAAGAATTTATTGGATGCAGCATGTGACACGTGGATTCATGTGAAGTTTGAGGACCTTAAAAATTTCGCCGTGATAGGCATGTGGGGGAGGGGGAGGGGTAGGGGTAGGGGTAGGTGAGAGAAGATATGTGGTCAACAAATTTCGTGAAACGGACGGTTGGGTTTTGGTTTCGGCTTGTGTGGATGAGTTTTCCATCGTAGATTTGTGTGGATGAATTTTCCATCGTAGATTGGCTTGGTTGCATGGACAGTGGTGGGGTCTTCATAGTTGTGTGGATTAAAGAATTGCAGGAGGTAAATGGGATTTTCTGAGCTGTATCCAAACCGTGGGCATCACTAGTAAGTGAAATATTGATACTATTTAATAAGCAATAAAGCAATGTATATCTATTAAAATATATTAATACATTTGAGGTATATTGTGAATGTGTTTGAGTTGTAGCTTTTATTTTTATTTTTTTAAAGAGTCTTACTAATTTTTGGGGTTGATCATTTTTATCTTAGTCATGATTTTTTTTTAAGAATTTGAATTAAATTTATCATAGAGGATTAACACACAATCACATACTTGGTTTGAATTTTGGACCTCTTCAAAAAGAGTCAAACCCCAAACTATTAGAATCATTCTTAAGTGACTGGTAGTGTCGTCTCATCCTCTCATCCGAGTAGGAAGAACTGCTAGTGATTAGCAATGTCGTCTCATCTAATGTATCACTGTCTAAAAAGAAGCTACATGGAAAAAAATTACATATCTATAAAGAGAGTATTAAGGGGGTGGTTGAAACATTGAACCTTCCATTTATTAGTGTTGGAGCCCATAAACCAAATGCACTTAGAAGAAGCAAAGGAAGTAGTTCTAAAACTGAACCTCCCATTTATTAGTGTAGGGTTCATGTCCTAGAAACCCATTAATTAGTGTTGGAGCTCATAAACCAACTACACTTAGAAGAAGAGAGGTGGTGGTTCTAACATTAAACCTCTCATTTATTAGTATGGGGATCACATCCTAAAAATCAATTATATTACAAGGACAAACAATTATATCACCCATTATACTTTACATTACTTTAAAAAAATAAAAATAAAAATTATTTATAAAAAATGTCACATTTAAATATTTTCTTATTTAAAAGAGATTCAAATATTTTAATAAATGCCAAATGGCATTTGGTGTAATGGCAGTTGCCTAGTTATTATCATCCATGTGGTTGTGAGGTCGATTCCTCTTGTGTTTGCTCGAATGAGCGCTAATATTTGTAAATATTTGTAAACAATGTTCAATATAAAATAAATCTTTTAATAAAGATACCACTTATCACTTTATCAAAATTATTTAATTATGTATTCTAGGTTTTATCTCCTTTCTCAAACATTTGGAATATATATTATAGCATCATTTGCTAATATTAATTTATGTCATTGATCACATCAATAATAATGCTTTAAACCTTTTTAAAAATAAATTTTCTTTTTTCAAATAGGTTTATTAGAAGTTTGAATGGAATACAAATAAACTCAAAAAAGTCTTTAAACTATTGTATGTTTTATAATATTAATTTTAATCTAAAATTATACATAAAATAAATTTGAGATTTTATTGTGAAGAACACAAGCTTATATTGAGAGGGAGGTGAACAGTATAAGACTACTTTTTTTTTTCTTTCCCAAACAATATTATCCAATATAATCAATGGCAATATCAACATTAGTAACCAAAGCAATGCACAAATCATCACACATAATAAAGACACCAATTTAACGTGGTTCACCCAATGTGGGCTACTCCATGGAGAAATTTTTTTACTAAAATTTTCTCAACAAATCTTTTGGAAATCCTTTCCCTACTATAATGTTTATGGACCTCTATCCAAAGGAGACACCAATCCCCTAATCAAGTTCGTGGATCTCTATCCATATGAGAACTCTTTCTCCTTAGCTCTGGCAAGTGATCTTCTAGAAGAACTACTGCCTCCACTACATTGGCTTATGGATCTCTATCCACTAAAGACTCTTACCCTCACACAGAAGACATGTCTTCATTGCCCTAGCTAATGGACCTCTATCCACTGAAGACTATCATCCTCTATACTTTGTCATCTCCAAAGCTTACTCTCATATCTATCTCAAATCTGCACTAAACACAGTCCTTCGGTATGGCACTAATCTGCTCAATATCTATCCTTAAATATGTACTAAACACAGTCCTTTGGTCTTGACAAATCTGCTCAATATCTATCCTCAAATCTGCACTAAACACAGTCCTTTGGTCTAGCATAAATCTACTCAATCTCTATCCTCAAATCTACACTAAACACAGTCCTTCGGTCTACCATAAATCTGCTCAATCTCTGTCCTCAAAGCTGCACTAAACACAACCCTTCGGTATAGCACAAATCTTCTCAATCTCTATCCTAAAATCTGCACTAAACATAGTCCTTTGATCTAGCACAAATTTGCTCAATCTCTATCCTCAAATATGCACTAAACACAGTCCTTCGATCAAACACAAATTTGCTCAATCTTTGTTCTCAAATATGTACTAAACACAGTCCTTCGGTCTACCACAAATCTACTCAATATTTATCCTCAAATTTGCACTAAACACAGTCCTTCGGTCTAGAAAAAATTTGCTTAATTTTGGTCCTCAAATTTGCACTAAACATAGTTCTTCGATCTAGTACAAATCTGCTAGATCTACCCCAAACCTTAACTCAATGTTTGAACAAATCAATTAATCAACTCTGCTCACAAGTCTTCTCAAAGACTTGTCTCAAATTTGTATTGTAAGCTTCCACAAAAGCTTACTCACCTCAACTCAATCTAACACAAAATCTTCTTCAATCACACAAATAAGCTTCACACAGAAACTTGTTCAATCTCACATGAGAATTGTTAGAGACTCAATATGCTTCACACTCATCACAATGCTCAATCACTTTCAATCTCTTTTTCAAATCAAATTAGAATATAGAACAATTTGTTTCACATAATTAGAACTATCACTTCAACACTTCCACTTAACTAGGCTCAATCAACTCCACTCATTCAATCACTCAATGAAATATTCCTTGCTTACAAACCCTAGTCCAAGCATATGAACACTCACTCAAATATTTCCAACAATGCTTATCAAAAAATCTCACATAACAATGATACTCATGATCTTGTAAACCCTAATCCAATCTTCAAACTCAACAACAAGGGATCTCAATCACCCAACAATGAAGCATGCATTCACTCACTCAAAATCTCCAACAATGCTTATCAAACAAAGTTTATAGTATTTACTTCCATTTCAAAAAACTCATCAACTCAACAAACCAACAAAGGAAAACTTAACCAAGTCCTTTTCACTCCAATCTTGTTTTCATAAAACCTCAACCAATCAATTACTTCAACCAAGGAAGAATGTGCCCATACCTTTTACTTGATGAAGAGTAGACTTCAAAACCTGTTTTAACAAGATCAAACTCTTTGCCAATCTCAAGGGTTAGGTTACCACAACCTCTTCACAAAATAATTTTTTTACACAAAACATCAAGTCCTCTTGTACACCTTATAATCTCCAAACTCAATATTTTAACTCAAATAATTTCATCAAAAACAACATACATAGCAATTTCCCTTGTACCCCTTATTATCTCCAAACTCAATATTTCACTTCAACAATTTTATCAAAAATAACATATATAGCAATTTCCCTTGTACACCTTATAATCTCCAAACTCAATATAATAAAATCATTCACCACATACACAAATTTCACAAAAAAATATTTTAATTTTTTTACCTAATAACTCCCCTAACACTTAGCATCCATAAAAATTGAAATATTAAACTTGCATACCTTTTATTTCCTTCACAACCTTCGACGCTTTTGACCACGACTTTGGCCCTCCAAGGGTTGCATCCTCACATAAGACACTCGGTGCTCACTCCTCAACGACTCTCCATAAAACACACTAAATGCATAAAGAGATAAGCACCAATATCGTCGATCACGGGAGTCAAACCGTGGTCACACCACAAGCAAAGCCTCAGCAATTTCAAACCTGTCGCCTGCACTATCACCGTTGGTGGGATAGCCAAAGTCCACGCTATCCAAAAACCTTAAACTCTCATGTGCATGGAATGAAAAAATGTTCCCTCCTCCTCGGATGCAGCGAACGAATCAACACAACGCATGTAATAAATTGGAGATCATCGAGAAAAAATTGCTTGGTAGTCTTTGGAAATGAAATCATTTCCTTATTTATATGCATGCCCTTTGTCTTCAATACGTCGACAGACATTCGAATTCGAATATTAAAATTAATTTTAAATATTGAATAAATATTTAAATTAAACCTTAGCACCCATCATTATTTAAATTAAAATTTTAATCAAAGATTAAATTATTTTAATTTAAATTAAATCTGCTTGTGGATCTTTTTCAAATTGGTCCTTGATCTTCTTCAACTTGATTTTTGGCCCAAAATAATAATAATAAAATATTATTATTTAATTTGAACTTGCTTCTCCTTCCTTGGGTCTTCATCCTTTGGGCGCTCCTGGGTTTATAATATTTAAAAATAAATATTATAACCTATTGCTTTTCAAGACCTTCTTGCTTTTGGAAGAAACACTTAATGTCCTCAAAGATGACGAACATAGCACAAAAATACTTTTGACATCAATGACAACAAATCTTGCTCATATTTCCAACATATTGATTTTAGAATATTAAAATTAAGTGTTACAATAATATATCATTTTATGTATGTGTTGTAGGTGAATTGGAGAGGGTAGGGCAATCCTCCAAGGGAGGTCCCTGGTTCGAATCTCCACCCTACCAAACGCACATCGGGTACCCAAAATCCAATTGATAATGTTGGTGCAATCAGGATCGAGTGCGACTCCCAAGTGATTTTGATGGTGTAGAACCCCCGATTGTGGTTTCTCAGACCAAAGCGGTCCCGCAAAATATTTTTCACTAAATTCAAGAAATATATATATATATATATATATATATATATATATATATATATATATATATATATATATATATATATATATATATATATATATAATTTTTTAAGGTAAGGTTTTGAAAGGGTGTTCTTTTGGTGTCAAGCATTATTAAGTTTCAATGCATTTAAATTTCTTATAAACTTAGAAAGATATAGAACATTCTTAAGTTCATTAATTCAATAGTCAACTTTTAATGTATTTAAATAATACTACAACTTAGTATATAATGTATTTAAATAATGGATATTTACTCAATAATAAATAATGGATTTTTTTTTTTGTGGAAAACATCCCAAAAGGGATGCCACTTTCGGGTAAGACCCAAGGAGGCAGGGGTATCCATTCCACCAAAAACGCCCAGGACTCGGACCTGACCTACCACCTTTGACATACTCAAGGAGCAAACAAACACACAAAACCAATTTAAAAATAAGTAAATAACAACAAAAATAATAAAATAAAATAAAAAACATGCTCCTTGAGTGTGTCAAAAACAAAAGCACAACCAAACACGCACAATAAGATAAAAGAAACCACAACACAAACCACATAGAAAAACACAAGAACCACATAACAAAACACAAACAAGACAAAAACAACAGAACACTACAAAGACATAACCCAAAAAAAACATGAAAAATAAACACAACCAAAACCTAAAAAATAAAATAAAAATAAAAATAAAAAACAACCAACAACAGACAATAAACAAAAACAAAAAACATAGAAAACACTCACACATAAAAACACGAAATAACACAAACAAAGAGAAACCCAAGAACAAGAACGAAAAAAACACAAGAACAATAACAAAAAACATAAAAAAAAACAAAACAACAAAAACACAAGAACAAAAAAAAAACAACACAAAGAACACAAAAACAAAACAAAACAAAAGAACCCACCCACCTTAAAAAACTAAACAAAAAAAACAAAAAAAAAAAAGAAAAAAAAAAATTGAACATAACAATGACCTATCTAGACCAGAAGACTATTAAGGCAAGAATCAACAGAGGAAACAAAATAAAGAATAGAATGAGCTAGGGAACTAAAAAAAACTGAATGAACCAAAGAGAAGCAAAAAAAAAAAACAAGAAGAAACTAGGTACCTTCAGAACTCGGAGCCATCCAAAGAAATGATAGAAAGAAGAGCTTCCCTAATTTGAGAAGCCCACCATATAGGAGGGTGGCCATAACAAGTAAGATCACCTTTGTCCAAAGCCCAATTAGCTAAAGCATCAAGCACTCTTGTTTTGATCTCCGACCACATGATTGTAATCAACTTTCAAAAATCCCATCTGGATTAATTGAATCTTCTCAATAATTCTTTTTATTCTCCAATCCACCTTATGATTCTTAGAAGGAGTCTTCAAGAGATTAATCATAAGTTGAGAGTCAGACTCAACTAACACCTTTTCCCATCCAACCTTAGTAGCCTCCTGAAGGCCTCCGAGGATACCATACCCCTCAACAAGGTTATTGGAAAGAATACCCAAATTCTCAGCAAAAGTAAAAACCAGGGAGCCATCTGAAAGTCTACCAATTCCTCCCACACTGGCTTTTCCAGGGTTCCCTCTAGAGGCTCCATCAGTATTGAATTTTCCAAAATCCTTAGGAGGAGGTTGCCAATTTCTAGTCCTATCCATCTTACTAATACTCACATTCCCTTTAAGTTGGTTGCCCTTAGAAGATTTAATCTTCAATATTTGCATCACTTGATCCCATATTTGGTGGGAGTTTTGGGGGTGATTAAGGAGTTGATGGACCGATTCAACTAAGTTGGCTATGGTCTTTTGCCAAATATAGTGAATATCCTTCCTATCTTGATTAAAAATTTGGTTGTTCCTTTCATTCCAAATATTCCAAAGAAGAATGGTAGAACCCATCCAAACTAACTCGCCTAATAGAATGATCAACACCCTCTTGATTAGGCCAATCCCTCCAAAGTTGTTCAAAAGTAAAAAAATTGGACCACTGTAAGCCAAGTAAAGTGGCCATTCTCCTCCATAGCTTAGAGGCTAAAGTACACTCAATAAAAATATGGTTGATATTTTCTACATTCTCTTCACACATTTCACATCTAAAAGGGCCATGAAAACCATGCTTCATAAGTTGCTCACCAGTAAGCACCCTACGATGCAATAAAAGCCAATTAAAGAACCTCACCTTAGGCCAGAGATTTTGAGCCCACAATCGAGAAAATATGTCAGAAGAATGGTTGGGATTATTATGGCATAAGGTCAAATAACCTTGAGCAACTGAATACTCACCCTTAGTAGTGTTGTTCCATCCAAAACAATATTTTTCATGGGACCAAGAGAGGGATCTCATATGAAGGATGCCTTGGATATCTTGTCTTTGCCTTTCTCGGGATTTGAATAGGCCAGTCCTCAATAGGGATCCAATATCTACCAACCTTTGAATTACCAAGTATGGTACCGATAGTAATTAGCCACCTTTATCCAATTAGCTCGGTGAAGCTCCTCCATCCAAGGCCTCCAATCGGGAAACCGAGTTATCAAAGGCTTGTGACCATCCCAAGAATCTGTCCAAAAATTTGCATGTTGACCATTATGAATGATCCAAAATAATTTTTTCTTTATCAAATCCTCACCAGTCTTAAGAACTGCTAAAATGGGAGAACCTTTGGTAGGAAGTTGATAGCGAACAAGGTCTTCGAGACTTTTGTTCTCAGAATATTTAGCATGGAGATTATTGGCCCAAAGAGCATTGGGGTTATGCAACATCCTCCAATATAATTTAGCAACTAAAGCTTTGTTGTTATTAATAGAAGACCGGAATCCTAACCCCCCTTCACTCTTAGGAAGACATAAAGTATCCCATTTCACCAAGGCCCATTTTCTTTTCTCCTTAGTACCACTCCAAAGGAAACGATGACCGATTTGATCCAATTCTCGAAGAACAGCCTTTGGGATATTCAAAACGGAAGAAACATAAATAGGAATAGCTTGAAGGACTGATTTTACCAAGGTGATTCTACCCCCATAAGAAAGCCACTTGTTGGTCCACTTTCCAATTTTCTTCTTGACTTTGTCCAACAACCAATTCCAATCTTTATTTTTCTGCCTTTGAATATTTATGGGAATACCTAAATAAGTGATTGGAAGAGAGGTCTTCTTATATCTTAATTTATCCAAGACCATGGATTCCTGTCTAGCAGAGTAGTGAAAGAAAATAACTTTAGATTTGTCTTCATTGATCAACCGCCCAGTAGCCTTAGAAAAATAGCTAATGATTTGCTTAATATTAGAAGCTTCCTTAACCGTAGCTTTACCTAAAAGAGTAGAGTCATCCACAAATTGAAGATGAGAGATAGGTCTAGCTCCATGAGCAATGGTAACTCCCTCAAGGGTTTTGTTTTCCCTCTTTTTGGTTATAGTCCTACCCAAGCATTCAACAAGAATGATGAATAAATAAGGGGATAGCGGGTCACCTTGCCTAATACCTCTGGAAGCCGGGAATGACCGAGAAGGCCTGCCATTGATAAGAACTAAGTAGGAAACTGAAGAGATACATCCCATAATCCAATCCATCCAATCCTTAGAGAAACCAAATTGCCTCAAAACTTTGATAAGGAAGTGCCAATCCACTCTGTCATAAGCTTTGGATAAGTCTAACCGAATGAACATGGAAGGAGAATTTTGCATATCCATGGAATGGATGGCTTCCTGAGCAAGAACTATCTCATCTACTATTTGACGTCCTTCCACATAACCCCCTTGCTCTGGGGAAATAATCTTATGCAAAAGAGGCTTCAACCTTTCTTGCCATGATTTTAGTAATGATTTTGAGAAGAACATTACATAAAGCAATAGGTCTAAAAGTCGAGATATGATCAACCTCTTGAGCTTTTGGAACAAGAGTAATATAAGTTTTATTGATAACCTTCAAAATTTCTTTGGCTTTCCTGGCTTCTTCCACCACCTCTAATAAATCAACATGAAGGATATCCCAAAACTCTTGGTAGAACTCAATGGGAAAACCATCAAGACCTGGGTTTTTCCTTTTTGCATTTTAAAAACTACTTGTTGAAGCTCATTGATAGTAACAGGAGGAGTCAAAATAGAGTTCTCCTCAGAAGTGATAAGAGAAGGGATTGCTTGAAGAACATTTTGTTGTGAAGCTGAGTCAAGAGGAGTAGCAACAAAAATATTGGAAAAGTAATCAACAACAATAGAGTTCATGCCATCCCAAGTATAAACAACATCTCCATAATCTGATTTTAAGGAAGAAATAAAGTTGTGAGATCTTCGAGCTAGAAGAGATTTGTGGAAGAAATTTGTGTTTCGATCTCCTTCTTTGAGCCATTGAATTCTAGATTTTTGCTTCCATAAGATTTCTTCTCTTTTTTCCCATTCCTCTAACCGAGTTGTGAGTTTAATTTCATCTGCACTTCTCTTCTCTCGTGAGGCCATCTAAACGGATTTTCTTATTCAAATTTTCAAGATGAGCAATAACTTCATTTTTTTTTTATGAACATCCCCAAACTCTTTCCAGTTCCAAGTCTTGATTTTGGATTTAATGTATTGTAGTCTTTTGGCAAAATAGAACATCTTAGTCCCATGCCTAGGTTTACCTTCCTTCCACCATTGTTGCACACGAGGTCTGAAGGAAATGTCTCTAAGCCACATTAATTGAAAATGAAAAGGAGAGAAACTCACATTGGTTTTCCACATTTCCACCATGACTGGCCAATGATCCGAACCAACATTATTAAGAGTCTTCACTTTAGGAATGTGACCATGGATTAAGAAATTTTTAGAGAGCAAAAACCTATCCAATCTCTCCATTATACAAGCTAAGCCTTGCCTTCTGTTAGACCAAGTCATAAGGCCATTATCTCGGTTGGATATCCACAAGATGGAGGTTTGCAATATATTCGCTCATGAGGTCAGTGCTTTTGTCCAAATTTCTATTTCCCCCCTTTTCTCATCCAGAGAGAGGATGGTATTGAAATCTCCTCCGATCAAGATCCAAGATTTAGGAAAATGAGAGATAATATGAGTAATATCCTTCCACCGTCTTCTTTTTTCCTCCAAAGAAGTCGGAGCATAAACAATAATGCATAGAATAATCTGGTTGGAATGTCTACTTTGAATAGCTATAGCCAAAAAACCCCAACCGCCAACCATATGGTGAATAACTACCTCTTTTGGGTCCCAAAGACAAGCAATGCCACCCGAAGTCCCTTGGGAACCGAGGGAAACCACTTTTCCAGCTGGCCAAATTTTATCGGCAATTGAGTCCATATCCTCCATTGACATCTTTGTTTCTTGAAGGAAAACAAGATGTGGATGATTTATCCGAATCATTCTTCTAATTTCATTTTGTTTTGAAAGACTCCCTTTGAGTCCTCTAATATTCCAAGTGATGATCTTCATTAATACCAGGGCTAAAAAAGTTGGGAAGGGCATTAATATTACCTTCCTCTACAAGCTTTTCACCTTCTTTTACCATATGATATTGATTGGTCTTGCGACCTGCTTTTTGATTAGAATCCATCTTCAATTTTTTTCCCTGTTTCTTGACTTATTCCAATTGAATTTGAGATGGCTTCTAACCTTGAAGAATGCTCGTACATAACCAAAATTTTACTAGATGGTTCAACGGAGTCTATATTGGGACCTGCATTATTTGAAGTTTTGACATTTGAAATATTGTTTTTCTTGTGTAAATTTTCTCCTTTTTTTCTCGTTGAAAACCTTTGATTTGTTGGTTTGTCTCTCGAGTTCTTCCCTTCATATTTAAATTGTGTTTCTAAGATTTCGGTTTCCATTATTTCCTCTTCCTCACTTGGGACATCATTTGTGGAAAGGATTTCAAACATATTAGCGAGATGACTTTGATTGATCCTTCATAACTGGTTTTTTCTGAGTGTTCTTCTTCTTAGGTATTTGGAAACCTCGTTGAGTTTATATCTTCTTTCTTTTGATCAAGAATTTTATTTGGGCAAGCACTCGGCCAAATGACCATATTCATGGCAAATTCTACAACGAAAAGGAATGTTCTCATAGTCCACTACTTGCTCCCAAGTGTCTTCCCCAAATTGTAATGTGATATTTTTAGGTAGGGGTTTGTCAAAATCCATTAAAACACAAATCCGAGCATAAATAATATGTTCAAAATTTTGAGTACAATCAGCAATCATCATAAAAGTTCCTAAAGAGTTTCCAATTGAAGAAAAAATAGTAGGATTCCAAAATTCAATAGGGAGGCCAAAGAGTCTAACCCACACGGGAGCTATAGAAGGCATCTCTTCTTCGACTTTAAATTTAGTATGCCGGGGCTTCATGAAAAGCCCTGCCCTTCCAAAAAACCAAGGACCCCCTTGAAAAGTTTTCTCTCTATCTTCATTATTAGAAAATAAAACAAGAAAATAACCATTTGGATAAATAGAGATTTGTAACTCACCTTTAGTTTTCCAGCTTTTTGCAGCCCAAACTTTGAAAGCAGATAGACTCGAACGAAAACCCATGAACCGACAAATTAGTCCTCTTTTTTCCAAATCTTCAATGCCGAACTGAATGTTACCCATATCAAGCTTAACAATAGGAGTTCCATCAACTGCTTTAAGACATCCTGACTCCATTTTCCTGGGATCAATCTTAGGCATTCTTAGAGGTTTATGGGAAGCCCTAAGATTGATATTAGCATTGGGCTGAGGCTGTCCACCATGAAGGGCATCCCTAAAATTCATTTTTGGGACCGAGTCTTCGAAATTCTTACCCTTGACAGGGGTTTTCATAGTAGAATTATTTTGTGGGTGCACCTTAGCACCAGATTCACTTGAGATATGAGCCATTTTTTGATCAACCGCTTGAAACTTGTTTCGTGATCTCTTTAATCCTTGCCCTAGACGTCGTGGAAAGGTATGGTTTTCACTTTTCTTTTGTGCAGCAAATTGGAAGCCGTTGTCACTCAAGTTCACAGTATGATCTGTTGAAAGACAAATTTCTAACCCATCTTGGATCCCCTGCAACATTTCCTGCTAAAATATTGAGCATAAACCACAAAAATATTGGCCGCTAGGGCCCGAAGGCCCAAAAACCAACCTCTGGAGCTGCTTGCACTCAACCCAGATGAAACCCTCGCATAGCCGCTTGCCAAATATCTCGTTCACACATAGGGATGTGCTAGGATCTATGTTGCTCCAAATGATATGAAAATTGGTGGAGACATTCTAGGGTTTTTCAGGCATCTACCCTCAAAATTTTAGCTCAATCCGAGTCCGGATGAGTGAGATATGGCCGAAACGAGTTCAACAGTTTGGGCAGTCCTGCAAAAAATGTCTAATCAATTTCTAGCTCTAAATAATGGATTTTGTTGATATTAAATTATTAAAATTAAGTGTTACAATAATAATATATATCATTTTATCCACGTAGGTGAGTTGGAGAGGGTAGGGCAATCCTCCAAGGGAGATCCCTGGTTCAAATATCCACCCTACCAAATGCACATCAAGTAGCCAAAATCTAATTGATAATGTTGGTGCAGTCAGGTTCGGGTGCGACTCCCAGGTGATTTTGATGGTGTAGAACCTCCTAATCGTGGTTTCTCATACCAAGGCGGCCCCACAAAGGGTTTTCACTAAACTCAAGAATATATATATATATATATATATATATTTTAAGGTAGGGTTTTTAAAGAGTGTTCTTTTAGTATCATTGGAATTTCAATCATTGTTTCAATGAACCAAAATCTCATGTTTCTAAATATCTTTAATTTTCAATGTATTTAAATGTCTTATAAACTTAGAAAGACAAAACATTCTTAAGTTCATGAATTCAATAGTCAAATTTTTAATTTATTTAAATAATGCTACAACTTTAATTAATTTACACTTGCAATAAACAGGGGAGTTGAACATCTTAGTCAAAGAATTGAAAGAAATAGAACATTCTTAAGTTCATCAATTCAATAGTCAACTTTTAATGTATTTAAATAATATTACAGCTTTAATTATTCTACACTTTAATAAAAAATAAACTTGCAGTCAAATTTGGATACCACTTACCCTATCTCGTAGATGGATACATATTATTTGAGTTGGTGTTTTGAATGGTAATATTGAGAATTTGAAGATTAAAACAAAAAAATAATTAATAATTTTACACATAGAAAATATATAGATTAGGTGGATGACAAGGATCAAAATTATAATCTTCATAATCCTTTAAATTTTTAATTTATTACCCACCCTTCATAAAAAAATATTTTTTGTTTTTCATCCTTCAACCTTGAAGTGCAAGAGTACTCCAACATTTGATTTGTGGTGAGTGAAAATTTTATCCATCAAAAACTAATGTATATAAGTGTTGCATAATAGTTAGTTCATGCAATTGCAAATATTTTTGTATCTAAAATTATGTATATATTTAATGTAAATTGTGGTTTGAGATTATGTTTTTTTCTTATTATTATTCAGTAATGTGATAAACCCTACAACTGACACATAGGGTTGAGCAGTCTCCTCCCAACCATGACCCCTCGTAAGGCTAAGAGCTATGCTTATCAACAGGGGATTAACACAACCACACACACGTTGCAGTTTGAACCTTGGACCTCTCGAAGAAGAGCCAAGCCCCAAACCATTGCATTGTCCCCCAAGATGATTTGAGATTATGTTAATGTAAGGATGTTGGGATTGAGTTTTGCAACAATGATATGTAATATGTATTACCTTCAACATACATCTAAGCATCCTTGATTTTTAATTTGACTTGATAATGAACAATCTCACTGACCACCTTATATAGATATATATATTTTTAATATATGTCATTTCTAAATTTAGTTGTAACATTGCTTGCTTACAATACAAAATTATTTGTCGAATTGTTATGTGAGCTTAAGCTTGAATTAGGTGTGGGACAATTATTGGTATACATTTGTTTTATATCTAATTTTTGTGGGCTAATTATTAGAACTCCACTCTTTGAAAAATAGAATATTATAAAAAGAGAAGACATAAATAATGAATATTTAGCATACATATAAAATACATAATAAAATCATAAGAAGCTTTTAAAATCAAATACAAGTCAACTCTTAACCACTATAGAAAATAGATTTGGAGGATAGTCTTATATATTTCTTCTTATTATGTCAAGTATGAGCATAATTAACTTTGTATCATGACTATTGGCATGGTAAGTAGTAATTATTGCAATAAAAAGAAAGATATATATGCAAGGTAGATAAAGGGTATATATGGATGAACATAGGTACAACATTTTTAGTTGTTGCACCTTAAATATTTTTAAAATATTCTATGATATTATCACACTCGATGTAGATTGGATAAAAAAGGTTTGTATATGCAGTTAGAATATTGATGGATCCTTATATATACACAATAATATTAAAAAAATATTGATGTTAAAAGTTGAAAATCATTAATAATTATATTTTCTAAATGTGGTAATGACTGAGCATTTCATACAAACCTTGACTCCTATGCAAAGAAGCGATTGTAGTCTCTCCAATGCATTTCATAAATATGGAGGTCTCTACAAAAAATAGAAGATCAAAATAAGATAACAAATAGATGAAAGTGTAATATAGATAAACAAAAACGAAGAGGTGGGTTCCTATAGTCACCCCATGATATCACATCATCACTCACTAATACAATGGATCAATGATTGAGGGTATTTATAGCAAATACCTAATCTCCAATTATAATGGCATATCATGTTAACCTAAGCCACTATAATTTGGCTTAAGATTAAATTATAATAACAAAGTTAACCATGATAATGGTTGATTGATATTACTAGGGTTGAATATATCAAATTGTGCTCATGGACTTAAAATTCATGCTCATAGGTTTACAAATCACATATTTCCTTAGGCTTACATCACCATTATTGACCTTGGCCAACATAATCAAATTACTGATATTCTAACACCCCCCAAAATGAATAATCAAATGGGCTAAAGAATCTTGATTATGAATTATGCTATATGCTCTCCTAGAGGTACATGAACTGGATCAACTCTTCCATAAATATGAAGTTGCGAATCCATCTTATGGATAAAATATGTTGAGATTTTTGTTAGAAAACTGCCAACATGTAATTGAGTGACCATAATTTGTCCTCCAATCTCAAAGTGAATAGTTGAATCATCAAATGATAAAAAGTAGATCTTTAAATAATCAACCCCCATCATATAAGAGGGATCCATGTGAACAAAGTGTAACTTGCATTGACCATCTAAAGCATACTTATCTTACAACTAAAAAATAATCTACAACATTGTAATAGATCCTTGAATTGATATCACCAATGCATATAGCTCAAAAAACCATGTAATGGCAAAACACGTAAAGGCTCTACACTACCAAACACGCGAAGGAGAAGGTCTACCTTGGTCAGAGGGACAACACACATAATGAACCCATAGCCCAACATCAACTAAAACCATAACCAACAATAGAAAACCTTAAGCAATTATTTAGAGGATTCCATGAGTCCCACCTGGTTATTGTGTAATGGTTGGCTTCCTTGGTTGCATTGATGAACGTTCATTCCCTCTCCCTTCTCTTCATGTAGTGCCTCCTTATGATTTTGGTGTTTGCTATTTTTTCCTTCTCCTTGCACTGTCACTCTCTTCTCTCACTCATCTCCCTCAACCAATGCATAACTCACCCCCTTGGCTTTCGTTCTGCCTACCCACTATAACTTCTCATCCACCCATCAAGTGGTAGAGGGGACATTTTATCCTTTTTCGCCTTCTCAAGGCACTGCTAGAATTGAAGCCATACTCCACGTCTATGAAGCCATCCCCTCATGTCGACAAAGCCATCCCTTTACATTAATGAGACCATCCTTTCATGTCAGATGGAAGCTTCGCCTGGCTGGTCGATCCTATTTTGGGGTTAGGTCCTATACTTTTTTTTTAAACTAATCAGTAGATTATTATTTTATTAAGAAAATCCTCATTTCATTAAGGTAACAATAGTTTTCTTAATGAGTTAAATGAATTCCCTTTTACTACGAATGGAGCAACCATCATTTTATCGTAGAAATTCTTTTATTGCTTAATATGAAGCTACTGCTTTTTCTTCTTTAAAGAGGTTTTCAAAATAATTCAACTTTTGTTTAAATTAGAATTCCTTCATTATTCTAAAATAAATCAACCATTTATTTAAAATGAAATCTATTTATCATTTTAAAATAAATCAACCATTTATTCAAAATGAAATCTATTTATCATTTTAAAATAAATCAACCATTTATTCAAAATGAAATATATTTATCATTTTATTTACGCGAGCACCCGAGGAGCTATGAAGACAACCTATTCATTCATACTTCTCAAATTATTAAGGCAATAGTGCTGAAGTAAAAGGTAATAAAGCATGTGCAACAAAAAAGAGGGAAATATTTCCATCAATTTAGTCACCTGTCTCAACATCTAGAACTTATGATAGCTACTAGACCATTAGTTCAAGGCTCAAGGTGTCTAACTGACGATTATCCCCAACTGAATACATACCTATATGAAGGTATCTATCCATGTTACCTCTGATTTTTCCTTATCATCACTTCTCCAACATCAAGTACCCTCACCTTCAATGGATGACTCAAGTCTTCCACTTACGTGCATACCTGGTCCTACACATTGACAATTTGTTACCAGTAGTATGCTCTTTCATATGTACTAACACATCTACTATGCTTCATTGCGTAAAATCGAGTATTAAAGCACTATCAACTTAATACATTGTTTTCCATGGCGAAAGGTCCATTTGGGAGGGTCATGACATCCTCCCTCACTAGGACTAAACATCGTCCTGATGTTTCTCAGTTTTACATAATCATAATACAACAAAAAAATGTTCATAATAGTTTAAAGATCATCAAACTAAAAAGGAAAATATTTTTGCATATCTACGACTTTATCCCAAGTGGCATTTCTTTCTGAGAAACGGTCCCACTGGACCTTGCATTGCTCAAAATTTTGATTCCGCATAGTCTTAGAGTGAAACTCGAGAATTTTTATTGGCATTACTTCAATTAACTTTGGATTTACCATCTACAAATTAGAAACATCCCACACATATTCAGGGTCAGCAATATATTTCCTAAGAAAAGATATGTGGAAAGTATCATGGATTTTAACAGGTTAGGAGGTAAAGTGAGTCGGTATGCAACCATACTAATATTTTCAGTGATCTCAAAGGGTCCTATAAACCATGGATCTAATTTTGTGGACTTGAAATTTTTGATTGGTTTAACCCTTAGGAACACTTTGTCTCCCATTGTGTACCCCTTGGAGTTCTCTTTAAATCAACATAACTTTTTCGCCTATTAGCAACTTTCTTAAGTCTTTGCACGATTACCTTCATTTGCTCTTCTATTTATTTGACCATTTATGGTCCAATCACAATTCTATCCTCTAGGTTGTCCCACGATAGTGGTGTTCTACACTTTTGTCCATACAAGGCATTGAAAGGTGCCATTCCCAGAGAAGAGTGATACCCATTATTGTAGGTAAAATCTACCAATGGTAGGTAATATTCCCAGCAAGACTTATGGTCCATACAATACATGCACATCATATCTTCTAGTACTTGGTTTACCTGCTCTGTCTGATCATTTATATTAGGGTGGTATGCCAAACTCATGTTCAACTTTGTGCTTATTGCTTGATGAAGGGATTTCTAGAATTTAAAAGTGAACTTGGAATCCCTATCTGAGATGATTACCTTAGGAAATCCATGGAATCAGATTACTTATTTGGTAAATATATTAGCCACCACCTAAGCATTGTCCTTGGTGCTTCTAGGTATAAAATGTTCAACCTTAGTCAATTTGTAGTCTACCACTAGTATTACATCATGCTGGTACCTGGTCTTCGGTAAACCTACTATAAAATCCATGGATATGACTTACCATTTTTGCGTAGGTATGCTATGAGGATACAAATGTCCTATGGGATTCTTGCATTCCACTTTAACCTTTTGAAATTCAAGGCATTGAGCAACAAAATCGGTAATATCCTTCTTCATTCCTATCCAAAAGAAGGTTCCTTTCAGATTTTACCTCATCTTTACCTCTTTGGGGTGAGCTGTATAAGGAGATCTATGGGCTTCCTACATTATTAGCTTCCTTGAATCCCTTGATTTTGGTATGATGATTCTACCTTTGCAGCACAAAAGGTTATCTATCACCCCAAACTCCTAATTGCTCTCATAATCTTTGTCTATTCTAGCTCAAACTTCTTGACAATATTCATCTTGATATCATTCTTGCTTGACTTCGTCCATGAGTTTTATGTAACTCCTGGTTATGGCTACTATGTGTCTCCTTCTACTTAAGGCATCAACAAATTTATTCTATTTTCCCTTTACATACTCAATTTCAAAGTCATACTCAGTGAGAAACTCGATCCATATTCTCTATCTCACATTGAGTGTTGGTTGGGTAAATATATACCTTAGAATTTGATGATCTAATTTTAACTCGAAAGGTCTTCCTACCAGATAATGGTGCTAAAATTTTTGAGCGTGCACTACAACGACTAGTTCTAAATCATGAGTAGCATAATTAACTTCATGATTTTTAATTTTCCTTGAAGTATAAGCTACTACTAGCTCTTCTTACATGAGTACTCCTACTAATACTTCCAGTGATGTATAAGTGCACACTAAAAAATCTCCTTGGGGATCTAGAATCTTCAATATTGGGGTGGTAGTGATTTTTTGTTTCAACAAAACAAAAGCAATTTCATACTTTTCTATCCATTTGAACTCCTTCCCTTTCTTCTAGAATTTAGTTATTACCTAGGTAATCTTTGAGAAATCCTTTATATAACATATGTAATATCTCATTAACCCCATGAAGCTCCTTAATTCAGTAACATTAGCAAGGGGTGGCTAATTTAGTATGGCTTCGATATTTTTAGATCTATAATAATTCCTTCTGTTGATACGATATGCCCAAAATATCATACTTCAAAAACATAAAAATCGCTCTTGGCTAGATTTTTGTAGAGTTGATTTTTCCTTAGTAAATTTAACACGATCCTAAGATGCTTATCGTGCTCTTTCTTGTTTCGAGAGTATATTAGGATATCATCTAGAAATACAAGGACAAATTGATCCAGGTACCTTTAAAACACATTGTTCATTAAATTGATGAAGGCGACTGGGGTGTTAGTCAATTCGAAGGGTACGACTGTGAACTCATAATTTCCATAACTAGTCTTAAATGCCATCTTGTGAGTGTTCTCATCACATTCTTAACTGGTGATACCTTGAACTCAAATCTATCTTAGTAAACACCATGGCATATCTTAGTTGATCTAATAGATCTTTGATTCTAGGCAAGGGATACCGATTCTTGATTGTAGCTTTATTCAACATCTTGTAGTCAATACACAATCTTAAAGAGCCATATTTATTTTTCACAAATAAAATAGGTGCACCCCAAGGTGACACACTTGGTTTTATCAACCATTTTTCTAATAATCCTTGCAATTGTACCTTTAATTCTTGCATCTCTATAGGTGTCATCCTATACGAAGATCTATGAATTGGTTTTGCTCCTAGAATAAGATCAATAGTGAAATCAAATTCATGCACAAGAGGGATTCCAAGTAAATCCTCAGGGAATACATCCTTGAAATCCTATAAAATTGGGTGTGTCTCCAATACTTCTTTCTTTTGATATTCACTAACTTCATTTAGCTTTACTACACAGATAATCCCTCCTTTCCTGAGGGCTTTATTCAATTGCATAGTTGACTGGGGTTTTAATTCTCCCTCTTCACTATGAATTCACAACCTTTTCTTGCCTCCTTCAGTATATTCAATCCATCTATCCTAGAAATTGATTACATTTTTATGGGCCTATAATCGATCCATCCCTAGGATTACATTGAAGGCATGAAGCAAAGCTACATATAGGCAACCTTCTGTAATTCCACTAGTTAAAATAATTTCCATAATTGGGAAATACTGGTTTACGAAGTAGGTCTACCTAGAACCATACTCAAACTTCCACCCATGAGCCAAATACCCTGGCTTTTTTGGCATATCTTTTTCTAACTTACAATAAATAAACCTATATGTGGCTCCACTATCAATTAAGATATTCACTTGCTTATCAAAAATCTTACCTTTTATAATCAGTGGGGTGGTTTGCCCCTTAAGCTTCTGACTCCTAGTTGCAACGTAGATCTTATGCATAGGTTCCTTGCCTTTAATGCTAGATGTACTTGGCCTTGGTTAGTATGGGCACTCTAAAATGGTAACACCCATCCTTGGGCCTTTGTTGCTTTTTTTTGTTTTTGCTCCTCAAATTCTAGGGCACAAAAATTCTCAATGAGGAACCTCTTTGTGAAGATGACTATAAATTCATTTCATGGAATATCTATTGGTTCAATATTAGCTCCCTCATAGTATGTTTTCCACCAGTCTAGGGCATCTCCTTCAAGATGAATAGTAGCCCAAGTAGTTTGAGCCCCTGGAGACTATCCTTTTATTGTGAAGAAAACTTCTAGTTCTCTTAACCAAGTCTCAACTGCATCTCCCTCTCCTTCTCCATTGAATTTGGAGATACAAAAATTCTTTAGATCTCTTACCATTTCCTTCTCCAAGAGGGTTCTAGCTTGAATCTATTCTACAATCAACCCCTCAACTTGGTTAACCTCAAAATCTGTAGTTTGCAAATTTTGGTTTGCAATATTCTCTAACACTTGTCTTAACTGATCTTGCAATGCAACAACTGTGGTAGTGATATCTTCCATTCATGTATTGGAAGTTTTTGGATCCTAATTTTGGATCCCTTCTTCAATATTACTTTTTTGAGTCTATCTAGGTGGAGGTCTTTCTCTCCTAGCCTTAGGTGGCATCTTGATCTGATTTCAACCAAGAAAATATTTATATCATAACTTCATCTTAAACTAAATTACTAACTCAAACCACATTACAAAGTTCTTGCTAATTTTTTAAAAATCTAACTAAGATAAGGTTCCAAGGCTATGATGTATCATTAATACCAAAGCCCATACTAAGGTATCGTAACATTCATCTTCCCTTGGAATCAATTCCATTAGATTCTAAATAAGTAAAGACTCTAGGTTATCACAGATTTTAGCTTAAACCTAAGCAAGCCTTCATTGGAGGTTCCTTAATCTCTTTCAACACATTAAAAGCTCTATACCTTCGAACCTAGAGCTCTGATACCAAATGTAATGACCCAAAAATCAAGAAACAAGAAAACACACAAATAAAGATTTTTTTTTGACTAAGGAGAAGGATTCATAAATCCCTAACCAACCTTAGATTAACTTAATATTTACAACCCCTAAGTTTCTCAAGAACTTATACCACACAATATTCCCCTCATGCAAGTCCCTTTTGCATAGGCATATCTTATGTTATGCATGTAAGTCCATCAATATCACCAATCTTGATGAGCTAGACTTACAACCCTCAATCATTAGAAGGTATACACGCATATCCATATTCCACGCAAGCCATTATGCGTGGGTATGTTACGTGTATTGCGAGTTAAGCTATCAATATTATCCTCTAACAAGCTATCTTAACTCTAGTACAATATTCTAAACCTAGTTACCAATATCCCTAAGGGGGTCTCAAGCCCTTAGGTTACCCTCTAAGTTCACCCTAGAACTTACTACTGATTTCTTATAATGATATTCAAGCAAGGAAGACAAGAGATATCCATATACTAAATCTAACAAACATAAATCATTAAACAAGCAAAGAAGAGCTAGAATAGGAAGCCATAATTAAAGAATAAACATGCATAAATAAGGGTTTATTCACAATCACTTTTAGTTGATAGAATACAAAGGTGCATAAACTACATTGTCCATTTATTACATAAGCATGTATGGTAAAACTTCCATACTTTTAAATAATACATTACATCAATATCATCAGGGAAATATCCCCATATTCTAATCTATCTGAATAGTTAGTCAAGATGTAAGATAGAGAACAAACTTGTGCATTGGTCCATCTGTAAATTTGGTCCTCCCTCTCTTCCATTGATCAAGTGAGGATAGTAGGGGATCAGGACACTCATAGTTCATGATAGACATGCTTCTAAATGCATTTAACTATTTCATTGCGAAATTGCAACTATACAAACAACCCAAGCAATTCAACTTTCTAAAGCATAATTGATATCATAGAAACTACTCTTTCTATTTCTTCTCTCATCTTCCTATGAGAGTTTTTCAACAATGCATCAAGATCATATGCTAGATTACAATAAATGACTCAACCTTTATTCAATAATCAAAGTCCCATACCTTTAATTGCCAAATAATCTAGGTTCACAATTATTTACTAAATTAAAACCAACTACTTTAATCCATAAATAAACCTTTTTATTTATTTCATGAATTAAAGACCCATACCCTTAATTCACAAAAGAAACCATTTTCATATTTATTTATCCCATTAAATCCAACTACTTTAAATCATAAATAAACCTTTTTCTTCATTTCATGAATTAAAGACCCATACCCTTAATTCACAAAAGAAACCAATTTCATATTTATTTATTCCATTAAAGCCAACTACTTTAAATCATAAATAAACCTTTTTCTTCATTTCATGAATTAAAGATCCATATCCTTAATTCACAAAATAAACCATTTTCATATTTATTTATTCCATTAAATCCAACTACTTTAAATCATAAATAAAACTTCTTCATTTCATGAATTAAAGACCCATACCCTTAATTCACAAAATAAACCATTTTCATATTTATTTATTCCATTAAATCCAACTACTTTAAATCATAAATAAAACTTTTTCTTCATTTCATGAATTAAAGACCCATACCCTTAATTCACAAAATAAACCATTCATATTTATTTATTCCATTAAAGTTAACTACTTTAAATCATATATAATTTTTTTTTTTCATTTCATGAATTAAAGACCCATACCCTTAATTCACAAAACAAACCATTCTCATATATATTTATCCCATTGAATCCAACTACTTTAAATCATAAATAAACCTTTATCTTCATTTCATGAATTAAAGACCCATACCCTTAATTCACAAAACAAACCATTCTCATATTTATTTATCCCATTAAATCCAACTACTTTAAATCATAAATAAACCTTTTTCTTCATTTCATGAATTAAAGACCCATACCCTTAATTCACAAAATAAACCATTTTCATATTTATTTATTCCATTAAAGCCAACTACTTTAAATCATAAATAAACCTTTTTCTTCATTTCATGAATTAAATACCCATACCCTTAATTCACAAAATAAACCATTTTCATATTTATTTATTCCATTAAAGCCAACTACTTTAAATCATATATAATTTTTTTTTTTCATTTCATGAATTAAAGACCCATACCCTTAATTCACAAAAAAAACCATTCTCATATATATTTATCCCATTGAATCCAACTACTTTAAATCATAAATAAACCTTTATCTTCATTTCATGAATTAAAGACCCATACCCTTAATTCACAAAAGAAACCAATTTCATATTTATTTATTCCATTAAAACCAACTACTTTAAATCATAAATAAACCTTTTTCTTCATTTCATGAATTAAAGACCCATACCCTTAATTCACAAAATAAACCATTTTCATTAATCTAAACTTCTATTTCAAATAATGGAATTTACATAAAGAAGACTTTTATTTCCATTATTTTAAAATCTATTATTTAATTAATGAAACTATATAAAGAAAGCCTTTTATTTTCATTAATCTAAATTCCATCATTTAATTAATGAAACTAACTAAAGGACTTCCTACCCAGGTACTCTACGACTTCCAATCAGTAAAACCCATTGTCAAATCTGGAAAGCAAGGGATAAAACTCATAGTGCACAAGGCATAGAGCAATGAGGGTATGGCTTGAGGTAATGCGCAACCCACGACTAGCTACCACGAAGGCAGAGTGCTCAAGGGTCGTATTTTACACTAGATGTGGTTGTTGGTTCGTCACATACGTGCTCAGCCCAAAGCCCACGACTAGCTACCACGAAGGCTTAACACAACCACCACACGATAAAGGCTTCACACAACCAAAAAACTATGAAGGTTTCACATAGCCAACATACGAAGGATTCACACAACACATGAAGACTTCACACAACCATACACAACAAGGCTTTACTCTATACACAACCATACATAATGAAGGCTTTCACTTTACATAGCCATACACAGTAAGGCTTTCACTTTACACAACCATACACAACGAGGCTTTACTCTTTAAAAATCCATACATAACAAAGACTTTCACTTTACACAACCATACACAACAAGGCTTTCACTTTACACAACCATACATAATGAAGGCTTTCACTTTACACAACCATACACAACAAGACTTTCATTTTACATAGCCATACACATCAAGACTTTAATCTATACACAACCATACATAAAAAAGGCTTTCACTTTACACAACCATACACAATAAGGCTTTCACTTTACACAACCATACAAAACAAGACTTTACTCTATACACAACCATACATAACGAAGGCTTTACACTGCCGAACACCGCGAAGGCTTTACACTGTCAAACATAGTGAAAGCTCTACACTGCCAAATACTCGAAGGCTCTACATTGCCAAACATGCGAAGGCTTTACACTACCAAACACGTGAAGGCTTTACATTGCCAAACACGCGAAGGCTCTACACTGCTAAACACGTGAGGTCTCTACACTGCCAAACATGCAAAGACTCTATACTGTCAAACATGCAAGGGCTCTACATTGCCAAACACGCAAAGGCTCTACACTTCCAAACACGCGAAGGCTCTACACTTCCAAACACACGAGGGCTATACACTACCAAATAGGCAAAGGATTTACACCACCAAATGCACGAAGGCTCTACACTACCAAACACATGAAGGAGAAGGTCTACCTTGGTTAGAGGAACAATGCACACAGTGAACCCATAGCCCAATATTAAATAAAACTAGAACCAATGATAAAAAATATTAAATAATTATTTAAAGGATTCCATGAGTCCCACCTAGTTATTGCATAATGGCTAGCTTCCTTGGTTGCATCGACGAACGTCCGTTCCCTCTCCCTTCTCTTCACATGGTGCCTCCTGATTTTAGTGTTTGCTATTTTTTTCCTTCTTCCAACGTTGATGCTCTCTTCTCTCACTCATCTCCCTCAACCAGCGCATAACTCCCCCCTTGACTTCCATTCTTCCTACCCACCATAACTTCTCATCCATCTGTTAGGTGGTAGAAGGGATATTTTCTCCTTTTTTGCCTTCCCAAGGCACTATCATAATTGTAGCCATGCTCCATGTCGATGAAGCCATCCTCTCATGTCGATGAATCCATCCCTTCACTTTAATGAGGCCATCCTTTCATGTTAGCTGGAAGCTGATGCAGGAGAATCCAATAGCACCTGATGTCGAAGCATCCAGTGGCAGGAAGGCCATTGCTGAAAATTTGGATAAGGAGGAAAGACATCGCTATTTCACATGTCATGAAATCGTGACAACAAAAGAAGAAGGCAAGGAGAAAGATATGTCGCGATATCGCGATAGAAAAAGTGTTGCAATATCACGACACAAAGTGGAGAGAGGAGACAGCGGAGAAAACTGTCATGATATTGCGACAGAAGATGTGTCACGATATCGTGATGCAAGCAGAGAACGAAGCCAACAGGGAGAAGCTATCGTGATATCACGACAACAAATGTGTCGCGATATCGTGACACAAAATGGAGAAAGAAGCCAGCAGGGCCAACTATCGCGATATCATGATAGGTTTCATAGGAGAAGCAAGGGTGCCAAGGATGTCATGATTTTGCGACCCAAACAGGCAAGAGGAGGCTGCAAGCAAAGATGTCATGATTTCGCGACATGTCACGGTTTCACGACCCAAAGGCAGGATGAAGAGCGAAAGAGGAAGATGTTGCGATTTCGTGACATGTCACAGTTTTGTGACCCACAAAAGAGAGAGAAGGTGAATATGAGAAGATGTCACGATTTCACGACATGTCGTAGTTTCACGACCCACTAAGGAGAGAGAAAGCGGGGAGAAAGAAATGTCACAATTTCACGACAGATCACAGTTTCACGACCAGAAGGTGAAGAAGGAGCTAAGGAAGAAAGATGTCAAAGATGTCACGATTTCGCAACATGTCGCATTTTCGCGACCAGAGGGCAAGTGAAGAAGCCAAGGGAGGAAGATGTCACGATTTTGCGATATGTCACATTTTTACGACCAGAGGGCAAGTGAAGAAGCCAAGGGAGGAAGATGTCACGATTTTGCGATATGTCACATTTTTACGACCAGAAGGCGAAGAAGAAGCCAAGGGAGGAAGATGTCGCTATTTCGCGACATGTCGCATTTTCGTGACTAGTAGGCAAAGAAGGAGCCAGTGGAGGAAAATGTCATGATTTCATGACATGTCGCATTTTCGCGACTCGAAGAAGCAAGAGGAAGCAGAGAGGATAAGATGTCACGATTTTGCGACATGTCGCATTTTCGTGACCCGAAGAAGAGAAAGGAGGCGAGGAAGAAAAATGTCACGATATTGTGACATGTCATGATATCATGACCAAAAGAGAAAAGGACGTGTAGGAGAGCAAAAATGTCGTGATATCGTGACATGTCGGGTTTTCGTGACCCGAAGAGGAAAAAGATGGCCAGTGAACAAAGATGTCACGATTTCACATGTCATGATTTCACGACCCGAAAGCCAAAAGATGGAGCGAAGGAGCAGGACTATCACAATATCGCAACATGTCGTATTTTTGTGACGCAAGGATAGAGAAGGGGCCAGATACCGAAAGGTGTCACTATATCGTGACCTGTCATATTTTTGTGTCTGAAGGGAAAGCCGAAGATGAAGAGTCAAAAAGGGAGACGTTTCGAATACCTGGGCAACAAAGTGACACGGGAAGATGAAACGAAAGGTTTTGGAAGATGAATCGAAGGGCCGCCAGATGGAAGACAAAGAGGCACACCCAGAAATTTATAAAAAGGAGAAAAAGAGGCATGCACAAGAGGTTGGAAAACGATAGATTGCAGAGTTGGATAACTGTAGTTGCAGAGTTGCACAGGTGAGTTTCAGAGTCGAGGCAGAGGCCACTCGGACCGACTTGAGTGCTTTTCCTTCCATAGTTGCAGAGTGAGAGATCTGCAACAAAGAGTGAGAGAACTGTGCCTGTGCACCAGTTTGTGCAAAAACTAAGCCTGAGCACTAGTTTTTGTAAAGCCTGCGGGCTGTAATTGTAAAATCTTTGCAAGTTAATGACTGGAAAAGAGTGTTCCTGTTTCTTGTAAAGCGTGTTCCAATTTTTTTACGAGAAAATTTGGATTTTTAGAAGTGATTTTTTATGTCCCCATCAAGTGGTATCAGAGCTAGAAGATTCTGAGCGTGTAAGTAGAGCACCGAATGTGAGGCAGCTTGCACCAGGATCTGGGGTTAAGGATTGTGAGAAGAAAGTGCAAAAGAATGCCTCCATGAAGAAATCATGGTGGTGGGAGAGATATGAGATCTGAAGATTCACAGTTACAAGCATTCAGATATTTGCAGAGGCAAGTGCAAGCCCTGCAAGAGAAGCTGCTCAGAAATGATTTGCGGAGGCAAGTGAAAGCCCTGCGAGAGGAGCTGCGTAGAAGGCGTGAGGAAAAATTGAAAAGAAGAGAAGGAGTGCTTCAGAAGTTGAAGCCGTTGAAGGCTGTAGAGGTAGATGAATGTCTGGAGGTGTTGCAAAAGGTGGGAACCAGACGGTGCAGGAGCATCCAGCAACACCTGATGTCGAAGCATCTAGTGGCAGGAGGGCCACTACTAAAAAGTTGGCTAAGGAGGAAAGACGTCATGATTTCATGACATGTCATGAAATCACGACAGCAGAAGAAGAAGAAGGCAAGGAGAAAAATATGTCGTGATATTGTGACAAAAAAAGTGTCACGATATCATGACACAAAGTGGAGAGAGGAGACAGTGGAGAAAACTGTCGTGATATCGCGATAGAAGATGTGTCACGATATCATGACGCAAGCGGAGAACAAAGCTAGCAGGGAGAAGCTGTCGCGATATCGTGACACAAAATGGAGAAAGAATCCAACAGGGCCAACTGTCGCGATATCGCGACAGGTTCCATAGGAGAAGCAAGGGTGCCAAGGATGTCACAATTTCGTGACCCAAATAGGCAAGAGGAGGCTGCAAGCAAAGATGTCACAATTTCATGACCCAAA
Organism: Wollemia nobilis; assembly: GCA_028583015.1. Classification (NCBI taxonomy): domain Eukaryota; kingdom Viridiplantae; phylum Streptophyta; class Pinopsida; order Araucariales; family Araucariaceae; genus Wollemia; species Wollemia nobilis. The sequence goes on from JAQPPZ010004643.1 coordinate 499,046, forward strand.
GGCAGGATGAAGAGTAGAAGAGGAAGATGTCATGATTTCATGACATATCATAGTTTCACGACCCGCAAAAGAGAGAGAAGGTAGAGAGGAGAAGATGTGATTTTGTGACATGTCACAGTTTCGCGACCCACCAAGGAGAGAGAAAGCGGGGAGAAATAAATGTCATGATTTGACAACAGGTCATAGTTTCATGACCAAAAGGTGAAGAAGGAGCCAAGGAAGAAAGATGTCATGATTTTGCAACATGTTGCAAATTTTGCGACTAGAGGGCAAGCGAAGAAGCCAAGGGAGGAAGATGTCGCGATTTCGCGACATGTCGCATTTTCACGACCAGAAGGCAAAGAAGAAGCCAAGGAAGGAAGATGTCGTGATTTCATGACATGTCGCATTTTCACGACCAGGAGGCGAAGAAGGAGCCAACAGAGGAAAATGTCATGATTTCACGACATGTATTTTCATGACCCGAAGAAGCGAGATGAAGCAGAGAGGATAAGATGTCACGATTTCGTGACATGTCGCATTTTTGCGACCCAAAGAAGAGAAAGGAGGCGAGGAAGAAAAATGTCGCGATATCACGACATGTCGTGATATCGTGATCGAAAGAGAAAAGGACGAGTAGGAGAGCAGAAATGTCATGATATCGCGACATGTCGAGTTTTCGTGACTCGAAGAGGAAAAATATGGCCAGTGAACAAAGATGTCGTGATTTTGTGACCTGAAAGCCGAAAGATGGAGCGAAGGAGCGGGACTGTTGTGATATCATGACATGTCGTATTTTCATGGCGAAAGGACAGAGAAGGGGCCAGAGACTGAAAGGTGTCGCGATATTGCGACCTGTCATATTTTCGTGCCCGAAGGGAAAGCCGAAGACGAAGAGTTGAAAAGGGAGACATTTCAAATACCTGGGCAACGAAGTGGCACAGGAAGACGAAACGAAAGGTTCTGGAAGATGAATCGAAGGGCCGCCAGATGGAAGACGAAGAGGCACGCCCAAAAATTTATAAAAAGGAGAACAGAGGCATGCACAAGGGGTTGGAAAATGATAGATTACAGAGTTGGATAACTGTAGTTGCAGAGTTGCACAGTCGAGTTTCAGATTCGTGGCAGAGGCCACTCGGACCGGCTTGAGTGCTTTTCCTTCCATAGTTGCAGAGTGAGAGATCTGCAATAGAGAGTGAGAGTACTGTGCCTGTGCACTAGTTTGTGCGAAAACTAAGCCTGAGCGCTAGTTTTTGTAAAGCCTACGGGCTGTAATTGCAAAATATTTGCAAGTTAATGACTGGAAAAGAGTGTTCTTGTTTCTTGTAAAGCATGTTCCAATTTTTTTATGAGAAAATTTGAATTTTCAGAAGTGATTTTTCGTGTCCCCATCAGAAGCTTCGCCTGGATGGACAATATGATTTTGGAGGTAGGTTCTATACTTTTTTTTAAACTAATCAGTAGATTATTATTTTATTAAGCAAATCCTCATTTCATTAAGGTAACAACAATTTTATTAATGAGTTAAATGAATTCCCTTTTACTACAAATGGAGCAACCATCATTTTATCGTAGAAATTGTTTTATTGCTTAATATGAAGTTATTTTTTCTTCTTTAAAGAAGTTTTAAAAAAAAATCAACTTTTGTTTAAATTAGAATTCCTTCGTTATTCTAAAATAAATCAACCATTTATTTAAAATGAAATCTATTTATCATTTTAAAATAAATCAACCATTTATTCAAAATGAAATCTATTTATCATTTTAAAATAAATCAACCATTTATTCAAAATGAAATCTATTTATCATTTTATTTACCCAAGCACCCGAGGAGCTATGAAGACAACCTATTCATTCATACTTCTCAAATTATTAAGGCAATAGTGTTGAAGTAAAAGACAATCAAGCATGTGCAACAAACAAAGAGGGGAATATTTCCATCAATTTAGTCACCTGTCTCAGCCTCTAGAACTTACGATAGCTACTAGGCCATTAGTCTGGGGCTCAAGGTGGCTAACTATTGATGATTATCCCAATTGAATGCATACCTATATGAAGGTATCTATCCATGTTACCTTCGAGTTTTCCTTATCATCACTTCCCTAACATCAAAAACTCTCACCTTCGGTGGATGACTCAACTCTTCCACTTACGAGCATACCTGATCCTACACATTGGTAATTTGTTAGCAGTATCATGCGCTTTAATATCTACTAACATTGCTACTCTACTTCATTGTGCAAAATCGAGTATTAAAGCACCATCAATTTAATACATTGTTTTTCATGTTAAAAGATCCATTTGGGAGGGTCATGAAAAGGCTAGCATGTATGATTTGCCACTTAGTCAACTCACTAGAAGTCATTTTATAACTCAAATCGATCAATCTTGCAATCGTTTTCTCCCAGATCCTAGTTTTCCATAATTGGAAATTTTCACCATGCAATTTCCATTCCAAATTAGGCAAACGATCAAATGTACGATTTGATTAGTTGGTTGTACGGTTTGGTATAAATTCTTTCTGCAAATATCACTTCAGATTTAACATTTTACTCATGGATTATTCTCAGGGAAGGTTTGGGTTACTTTTATAATGCAATTGCTAACTTATCCTCAAACATGCAAACCTTAGTTCTTTTTCCATTAATTACTATCACCAAGAATGTTTCCAAAAATCATACAATATTCATAATATGTTCTTGTACAATAGTAAATCACAAAAAACTCATTCCCCATATCTCTCACCAAGTTCATAGGATTATCAACAATCAATTCCATTGTAATTCCAATAATCTCCTCACAACATCCTGACCATACTTGCAAAAAAAACATCTGCAATAAATATCAATACATGCAATGGTTTTGATAATATACAAGATCAAAGAGACATAACATAAAATTTTTCAATATATTCATCAACATCTGATAACAATGAACAATCTTCTCTCAAGCATGAACAACCATAACAGTAATCCTGAATGAACAACAATTTATGTACTCCCATGAACAACTTTTAAAATTGAATGGGGGGTCCTTATAATGCTTTCCTAGACCATTCCAAAGTGGTTCTTGAGACAACCACCATTTACAACTACCATCTTCGTAACAATAAACTTGCATTAAGGTCTTCCTAAGTCTAATTTGATTATTATCAAATTCACCTTAAATGCACATTTTACCTAATTTGACTTTAATTTCTAATTGCACTTTTTATAAATTTGTACAATTACACCCAATTGTACATTTTCTAACTTATCATTTGTACAATTAGACAAAACCACATATGTGTACGTTTTGATAAATCGTACATCTAACAAAATTGATAAAACTATAAAATTATGCAAATCCAATATTTACTTCTTCTAGGAGGTGGATTTGCTGCCTATTGTGGCTGATCCACAACGTACCCCAAAATTGGGGACCCACCTTTTTGCATGTGTTCCAAGAAGACCGAAGTGGCCCATAGGCTAAAGTTCAAAGAAAAAAAAGCAAAACACCACAAGGAGAAAAAGTGTCGCGATATCGCGACATGTTGCTCCATCGCGGCCAAAATGAAAAAGTGTCGCGATATCGCGACATGTTGCTCCATCGCGGCCAAAAATGAAAAAGTGTCGCGATATCGCGACATGTTGCTCCATCGCGAAAAATAAAAAAGTGTCGCGATATCGCGACATGTTGCTCCATCGCGGCAAAAATGAAAAAGTGTCGCGATATCGCGACATGTTGCTCCATCGCAGCCAAAAAGAAAAAGTGTCGCGATATCGCGACATGTTGCTCCATCGCGGCCAAAAATGAAAAAGTGTCACGATATCGCGACATGTTGCTCCATCGCGGCCAAAAATGAAAAAGTGTCGCGATATCGCGACATGTTGCTCCATCGCGGCCAAAAATGAAAAAGTGTCGCGATATCGCGACATGTTGCTCCATCGCGGCCAAAAATGAAAAAGTGTCGCGATATCGCGACATGTTGCTCCATCACGGCCAAAAATGAAAAAGTGTCGTGATATCGCGACATGTTGCTCCATCGCGGCCAAAAATGAAAAAGTGTCGCGATATCGCGACATGTTGCTCCATCGCGACCAAAAATGAAAAAGTGTCGCGATATCGCGACATGTTGCTCCATCGTGGCAAAATGAAAAAGTGTCGCGATATCGCGACATGTTGCTTCCATCGCGGCTAAAAAGAAAAAGTGTCGTGATATCGCGACATGTTGCTTCCATCGCGGCCAAAAAGGAAAAAGTGTCGCGATATCGCGACATGTTGCTCCATCGCGGCCAAAAAAAAAAAAAAAAGTGTCGCGATATCGCGACATGTTGCATTTTCCCAAAAAGAAAAAGTGTCACGATATCGCGACATGTTCCATTTCGCTCAAAAAGTGTCGCGATATCGCGACATGTTCCATTTTCGACAAAAGGCAAATAAGAAGAGCAAGAAGTGTCGCGATATCGCGACATGTTCCATTTTCGCCAAGGTAACGGACCTGCATAATGACGTGGACATAAGGATAAAATCCAGTGAATAAGACCAAGCATTACATAAGGAATATTTAATGATTGGAAATCATTTAAGATGGTCGTTACACAGGGAAGGAAATGGACGCAAGCCTATGTGGAGAAAACGCAGCAAAGGGCCACAAAATGGAAACCGAAGCACACGCATGCAGGGAAGGTGAAACGAACAGTCAGGGAAGGTGAAACGAACAGCCATCGAAAAATGAAAGCGAACCGTCATGGAAGGAGAAACAATTCTTTCGAAAAGTTTAAATACGCCATTCAAAGAGGCCGAGAGGGGGGAAACTGTTCAGAGAAGATTGCAATAATGAAGGCAAGGCCTTAGCACTGGGTTTCTCTGGATACTTTCTTCCACATTGGACTAGTTTTTCTTCTTCATGGACATGGGTTGGAAATCCCGGCGAGCAGAGTTGCAGAGCTGAAGGCGATAATGCCATTCTGGGCCTGTTTGAGTCGTTTTTCTTCCATGGACTGGTTTGGGAAAACCAAAAATTCTGCTATTGTAAAATGACACATTTTTAATGCAGAAGTGTTCAGAAATTTGCATCTTGTGGGCAAGAAAGAAGGAGATTTTCTTTGCATGCTATGGATTTAATGTTTATTCTTTCATTCTTTCAGATTTCGAATTTATAGATAATGTTGATGCCATTTCTTTGGGTTACATTAGGCGAATATTTGAAATCTGAATTTTATTTCGTACCCTAGGAACCAACACTTAGCTTATCCGGATTGTGCTTGTTTGCAGGTCCAATAGGTTAGGTTGCATGCACGGAAACCTCACATCTTCGGTTTTGTCGTAATAGGATAGCATCATACTGGAAGCATTTTATTTTCAGTTTTTGCATTTCATTTTCATTCTTTCTGCATTTTTTTATTTTTATTTATGTTCAGGAGTTTTAACTTTTCAAGGCATTAAAATAGACATTTAAAAAATATTAAAATCTAAAAAAATAATGAACAATCACTAAAGTTTCATGCTGAAATAAACCAACATTGCCCCTTGTTTACAGTTACTTGCAATCACTAAGGTGTTCCAAGCATTTAAATTGAATATCTTTATTTGAGATTACTAATACACATATGCAAATGCTAAATACAGCGGAGACCTTGGAGAAGTCGTTTGTTTAACTTCTTTGCAAGAGGGGATTTGGAACCCAAATCCTAAAGGAGAGTGTACTTTCACAACTGGGTGAAAATACCACTCAACAGATTGGCGCTAGAAGGAGGGCCCGAACTGGTTTATTTCAGTGTGATTTAAATGCTATAGGGATTTAAATTTTGAATAGTTCATGCCCTATTGATTATTATCTTTAGCCCTCTTTTAACAATACAACCTTGTAGTGTTAAAGGGAGGACATGAATTGCTATGCATTGTTCTAACATTTTTTGATTGTTCATACAGGAATAATCTGTCTTGATTTGATTTAAAAAAAAAAAATTCTTGACTAGCGAGGTTGTCTCCACGCAATTACTTTCATTTGATTTTAATGGATACATCTCTTGGTTGATGCTAACATGATTATTCATACGTTACATGTTTGATATTTGCTAGTCATTTCAAGGTTTCTTTCATGCATGACTAACAAATTGGTTTTGAAGTTATTCTTTGAATTCCATTAATTGCAGATTTTTCTGTGTGTCGCAGGTCTTCTTCGAGGTATTTTCCATGGCCCTTGTAGGATTATCATCATCGATTTTAAATCAAATGGCCCAACCTCCACCAGCTCCTTGGTACGGAGCCCATAACATTCCTTTGAATATTGCAGGGGATATTCATGAGATCCCTAGGAATATAGAGAGATTTTTGCCCAAATACAAATCGGATGGCCCAAGGACCGCAGAAGAACATATTCAGGCCTATAGGGATGTTTTGATAAGATTGCAAGTTCAACATGAAGATGTGGCTTGTAGACTCTTCCCCATGAGCCTAGACCCAGTGGCCTACGAATGGTATATTTGCTTACCTACTTGTTCCATTACGTCATGGATGCAAATGGAGAATGCTTTTGTCAACCAATTCAGGTCACCATTAGATCCCACAATCATCTATAATCAGTTCATTACATGCAAAAGAGGCCAGGGTGAGTCAATCCAAACTTTTAATCAGAGATTTCAGAAGTGCTATAATAGAGCAATTCGACATTTTGCCATTGATCCCGCAGTAGCTTTGCAAATATATTTTGGGGCATTGGATCCTATGACGACAATGTTTGCAAGGTGAAATCCTCAAGTTACTACGCTTGCTCTAGCCTACAATGAAGCTATGACCATTGAACAACAAATGACACCACAGAATTATGGGTTTTCCCAGATGCCCATGGTAGGACAATATGGTCCTTATGGTCAAACTCCTATGATGAATCAGATCATGGCACCGCAAATGTCAGGCATAAATGCTTTGCCTTATCAACAACCATATTCATCAACACCCGCTTACGCACCCATTCCAATTCAACCAATCACATCCATTCCTCCCATTCCTCCATTTCTGCAAAATAGTCAACAGACTATGCAAGGAGCTAGTCTGGTTAATTCTCAGGCTATGGTTCCTTTCCCCAATCCAATTCTGATTCAAAGTGTGAATCCCTACGCAAATCCAGTGGCTCAAAATCCAACTCAAATGTTAAGTCAAAATCTCACCAATTACGCAAATCCTATTGGAACTAGCAATAATATAGCTCAACCAAAAGAGATTTATTCAGAGGTTGAAGAACTCAAAAATATGGTTCACAAATTGAGTAATGATTTGGTTCAAAAATAGAAGTATGAATCCCATGCCCCTCACCCAAATCAAAATTTCAACAATAGAGGGAGACAGTGGAATACGAAGCCAAACAATGGGGGTGTACCTTCCGCTATTGCTAATCAGATTGATACTTCTGCAGGACCAAGTCACTCTAGTTCCATTCTTAATCTTTCTGATTTTGCATGGGAAAACGGGTGTAGATTGCATGATACAAAGGAGCATAATGAAAGGAATTGTCCCGAAATTGCTATGTATACTCATTGTCTCCAAGCTCAAGTGGATGGTTTGGAACTTGTGCCAAATAAGGGTCCACCCCAACATCAGCAAGGAGAAGACAACATTCTGGCGGTGGAAACTTTATATCATCAAGAGAGTGATGACCAAGAGGATCCACACCTTCCAAATTGTGATAAAATTGAATCATGGGTTACAAATTTGGATTATGATAGCTTTACCAATTTGAATTCAAGAAATAACCCACTTTTGGAAATAACTGGACCATCTATGGAAGGTGAAGGCGAATTGGATGAGAAATATGTTGATGAATCAGAAGATGAATTGGATGAGAAACATGTTGATGAATCAGAAGATGAAGAAGAAGTGCTTGAGCGTCACGACCTGAACTTGGAAGATGATTACTATGATTCATGGAAGAAATGGGAAGAGTATTATCAATCTGAATCTTCTAACAAACTTATTGCATCAAAAAATATGCAGGATAACTCAATTGCTTCCTCGCATGAGGATACTATGAATCCTGTACAATTTGAGAAAGTTTTGGAAGAGGAATTTGAATCTCATCAAATTTTGGAATATGATAAGGATTCTACGACCATGAACCAAGAAAGAGAGTCACTTGCTTTAGATCCCTTTGAAGGAAAAGAAATTGAAAATCTTGATCCACGTACTTGCGCTACGATGATTATGCCATCTCAAAATGAGAAAATTACAAAACCTGAATCATTTGGGTTTGATATCATTGATGATCCAATTGAAAATCTCACGTTACCCAAGACAACCCAAGTGATTGATCACAAAAATGTGTTAGATAGACAAGACTTATGGTTTGAAAGGGATGGACATATTTTCAATTGGGTACCTAAGTTTGGTGCCTTTGATAAACAGGTCATTGAGAAAGAACAAGTGCTACGTGATGATGAAGGTCATGAGAGGGAAAAAGAATTTTCAAATCCTCTTCAGGTAAGGTCAAATGAAAGCATGCCAAAGGTAAAATCTCATCTTTTTGGTTTCACCATGCAGAATTCGAAGGGAGGTTTGCCTAATGAATGGTTTGATTCAAATATCATTAATGTTATGGCTTTATTGAAGGAAAACGAAAGCTTATTTCTACACCGTGAATCAAAGTGCGGAATGAACATCTTAAAGAATAGACATAAAGGAATTGAATATCAATCATTGTCTAATCAATTTGAAAATTTGAAACTCCACCATAGGATTATTAATGAAACTAAATCAAATTGGTATGGTGAGAGGGGCAAGTGGATATTTGTTTCTTTGTTTGGGTTGATCTTGTTTTTGTTGGATTCCTGCAAAGCTGGATATGCGTATCACGTCATATATCTTTTAAAGAATTCTAATCAGGTTTGGGATCCGGGGAAAGGATAATCCAAATTTGTTTTGTTTTTGTACATTTGTATATACTTTTGGTTTTCGTGTTTTAGTTTTAGATTAGATCTCATTTTGGTTTTAAGTTTTGTGTGTTGGTCCTTTGGACATTTTTGGTTTGTTAAGTTAGATCCTTATGAATGTTGACTAAGATTAGGATAATATGAAACATCGGAATTGTATTGCAGAAAGCTCCACGAATTTCGCAATCACATTAAAGAATATCGTTTGGAACTTATGATGCAGGAAGTTGTCAGTTTTATAAATTATGGCAAAGTAGGTGGTATACTCCATCCGCATTTCAAAGGGAGCAATGCATTCATATCTCATGTACATTCCGCATTGCATATACATTCCATCTCAGTTGCATCTTCATTTCATGTACAATCATTGAGAAGGTGTCGAATCCTCTTAGGATTATTACATAACATATATTAAAAGGATCCTAAGGTTGGGAACTGATGCCCGAACTATCTTGAGCCAAGCACGTTCTACGCATATTAAAGAGAATCTTGAGCAAAATGGTCAAAACCATACTTGGAAGAAAAGGTGAGGCGAAAGGAGTATTTCGTGTCTGTCCTATTATGCAACATAATCCTTAAAACAGTGGTTTTCACCACTCCCATAGTGCTTAAAGCCTAAAATCAGAGTAGTAAGGATAGGGTTAAATCCTCATCGAACTTAGGTTGAGGATCCAACTCCCCAAAGCTCTGATTTGACCTTCATGGAGTAGTAAGGATAGGGTCTAATTCTCATCTCGCTTAGGTTGAGAATCCGATTCCCCAAAGCTCTGATTTGACCTTCATGGAGTAGTAAGGATAGGGTCTAATTCTCATCTCGCTTAGGTTGAGAATCCGATTCCCCAAAGCTTCCATTTTGCCCACTCAAGAACTTGAAATTCAAAAGAAAATATTTTTCATTTCTTTATTAATACTTGGACTGGAAGGATCGTACTACATGTCCCTTGCAAGGATGGGTAGTCATCACCAAGGTCCAAGAAATCACAGTAAAGTCAAATCCTGGATTATGGGGTTAATCTCCACCGGGGCTATAGACGCCTGGCTGGCAGTGGAGTATGCTCATGCGTGGCAACATGTCTTGTCTAAAAGCAAGACCACTGACTGCTCAAACGGACAGGCTAGCCTGACAGTTTCATCCATAATAGGTTAAATCATTTTGTTCAAGATGAGATAATGAACTCCAGATCAGAGTAGTAAGGATAGGGTTAAATTCCCATCTCGCTTAGGTTGGGAATCCGATTCCCCAAAGCTCTGATTTCACTTACACCTGCACATGGGTTCAAGATGGTAGTGACACATAACCAACTTTGGGATCTAGTAAATTAATTCAGTATACATATATTTGGTCCTAAGAGGGTTCGACAGTTTTAATATGTGTGTTCATGATACTAGAAGGTCTGAGCCTTTGCAAAGCAGGTTGCTATATCTCTAGCATCTTCATCATACATCAAATCCTGCACAAATCATTCATAGCCTTGCATACGAATCATAAGTGAAACTGACAATGGAATGTGATCAATTTCAAACGATAGGGAATGAAGCACATTGCACACACCGAGCTGATGCTTAATAATTCTAATGTTTCATGTATTTCTCGTCTAGTTTCATTCTTGGGATATTTGCTAACGCTTGTATTTGAGTCTGTGTGTTTTCAGGTTGAGTTCTCACCGAAATGCTCAGGAGCATTTCCCAATAGAGTCGCCATTTGTTGTGGCTGATCCACAACGTACCCCAAAATTGGGGACCCACCTTTTTGCATGTGTTCCAAGAAGACCGAAGTGGCCCATAGGCTAAAGTTCAAAGAAAAAAAAGCAAAACACCACAAGGAGAAAAAGTGTCGCGATATCGCGACATGTTGCTCCATCGCGGCCAAAAATGAAAAAGTGTCGCGATATCGCGACATGTTGCTCCATCGCGGCAAAAATGAAAAAGTGTCGCGATATCGCGACATGTTGCTCCATCGCGGCAAAAATGAAAAAGTGTCGCGATATCGCGACATGTTGCTCCATCGCGGCAAAAAATGAAAAAGTGTCGCGATATCGCGACATGTTGCTCCATCACGGCCAAAAATGAAAAAGTGTCGCGATATCGCGACATGTTGCTCCATCGCGGCCAAAAATGAAAAAGTGTCGCGATATCGCGACATGTTGCTCCATCACGGCCAAAAATGAAAAAGTGTCGCGATATCGCGACATGTTGCTCCATCGCGGCCAAAAATGAAAAAGTGTCGCGATATCGCGACATGTTGCTCCATCGCCCAAAAGTGTAAGATATCCCGACATGTTGCTTTTCCATCAAAAGTCGCGATATCGCACATGAAAAAAAAAAAAAAAAAAAAGAAGCAAAAGTGTCGTCATGATATCGCGACATGTTCCATTTTTGCCAAGGTAACGGACCTGCATAGTGACGTGGACATAAGGATAAAATCCAGTGAATAAGGCAAGCGTTACATAAGGAATATTTAATGATTGGAAATCATTTAAGATGGTCGTTACACAGGGAAGGAAATGGACGCAAGCCTATGTGGAGAAAACGCAGCAAAGGGCCACAAAATGGAAACCGAAGCACACGCATGCAGGGAAGGTGAAACGAACAATCAGGGAAGGTGAAACGAACAGCCATCGGAAAATGAAAGCGAACCGTCATGGAAGGAGAAACAATTCTTTCGAAAAGTTTAAATACGCCATTCAAAGAGGCCAGAAGGGGGCAAAACTCTTTAGAGAAGATTGCAGTAATGAAGGCAAGGCCTTAGCACTGGGTTTCTCTGGATATTTTCTTCCACATTGGACTGGTTTTTCTTCTTCATGGACATGGGTTGGAAATCCCTGCGAGCAGAGTTGCAGAGTTGAAGGCGATAATGCCATTCTGGGCCTGTTTGAGTCGTTTTTCTTCCATGGACTGGTTTGGGAAAACCAGAAATTCTGCTATTGTAAAATGACACATTTTTAATGCAGAAGTGTTCAAAAATTTGCATCTTGTGGGCAAGAAAGAAGGAGATTTTCTTTGCATGCTATGGATTTAATGTTTATTCTTTCATCTTTTCAGATTTCGAATTTATAGATAATGTTGATGCCATTTCTTTGGGTTACATTAGGCGAATATTTGAAATCTGAATTTTATTTCGTACCCTAGGAACCAGCACTTAGCTTATCCGGATTGTGCTTGTTTGCAGGTCCAATAGGTTAGGTTGCATGCACGGAAACCTCACATCTTCGGTTTTGTCGTAATAGGATAGCATCATACTGGAAGCATTTTATTTTCAGTTTTTTGCATTTCATTTTCATTCTTTCTGCATTTTTTATTTTTTTTTATGTTCCAGAAGTTTTAACTTTTCAAGGCATTAAAATAGACATTTAAAAAATATCAAAATCTAAAAAAACAATGAACAATCACTAAAGTTTCATGGTGAAATAAATCAACATTGCCCCTTGTTTACAGTTACTTGCAATCACTAAGGTGTTCCAAGCATTTAAATTGAATATCTTTATTTGAGATTACTAATACACATATGCAAATGCTAAATACAACGGAGACCTTGGAGAAGTCGTTTGTTTAACTTCTTTGCAAGAGGGGATTTGGAACCCAAATCCTAAAGGAGAGTGTACTTTCACAATCGGGTGAAAATACCACTCAACACTGCCTATGGGGAGTAGTACTAATAGTTATACATTAAGTCATTTGTGAACAAATGAGCCTTCCATGCACAAATATAGTTAGACACCTAATTCAAATAGATGGAACAAGGGTCACCCTAGTTGGGGTTCTCAAAGACTTATTCATGGCTATATCTAGGCATCCCAAGTTTGTGGTAGTATAGGAGGTGATAGTTTTTGAACTACCTCCATACTATTGTATATTGTTATCCAAAAAGTGAACATCTAAGATGTCATGATATGGTTATCTAACAATGGATTATACTCATATGAAAGTACCCAAGGATAGAAAGGTGATTAGTATAAAAAATTAACTACCTTGTAAGTTTATTCTACATAAATTCAATGATGAAACTATAGTAAAATAGAATGAGCTACCAAAATTTGTAGAAGATGATAAATATCTTAAAGGGGCCCTAAATATAGAGGTTGACATAATAATTAGCATATAAAAAGATAAAGGATGTCTTGAATTCAAATACAAATAAACTAAATTTGGGAAACAATCTCATCGTTGGAACACCTTTTGATCCTAATAAGTCAAGGGGCAAATAAGATGTGGACAAGACACCAAAACTAGAAATACAGTAGGTATTTGTGTTCAATTCATTGATCCATAAGGTGCACAAATATATTTTACATACAAGTTATATTCATTTATAACAATAATATGGTATAATACGAGACACTTTATACCATTTTGATAAAGGCTAAGAATATGAGAATCAAAGACCTAAGAATATATGGTGAATTTGACCAAATTGTAAATTAGATCAATTCCTAGTTCACCACAAAAATAGGCATCTAAATTCATACAAGCATCAAGTTTAGGATTTTCTAGAAATTTTTGATACATACAAAAACAAGGTGATCCCTAAATAATTGAATGCAAAGAAAAATGAGTTGGTAGGAATGGCAACTTAGTTCAACCCCAACAACGATATGTGGGATACACTTAAATAATTAAAGGTAGTCTTTAGGCCAACTATTATTGATAGCTTAAAGCATTGATATGTCTTTAATAATGATGAGTAAATCATTGAATTCATGATTAGAGAGACTCAATACATCAAAGAAAAAATGAGTACGTAGATGACATCAAGGATGAATTCATGTAGCTAAAGTTAAATCCTAATGTTCAAGAAGGACAATCTTCAAAGAATAATCCTTTTTATATCATCCAATCAAGGTAGCTAAAGGAAATAATATACTACTTGGAAAAGATTGCACTCAGGAAGAAAATGACTTTTCAAAGAAATTTATTGTAAGTATAGAGACGTTATTGCTTGATCATACAAATATCATAAGGTCTATGACTAGAAAATCATAGATCATACTATCAAATTAGAGACTAATACTAAACCTTTCAATAAAAAAAATGATTGGTGAATTAAAAAATAAATACAATTATTAAAACAATTGTTGAAGTTCCTAAGGCTTAGATTATGTTTCTGATCAAACACTCCATATGAGTTGCCAATATGGTTTTTATATACAAGACAAACAATGATATAAAGTTGTGTCAACTTGAGGAACTTGAATTAGCCTTCTTTAAAAGTTCAATATCTATTTTCTACCATTAATCAAATTTTGTAGAAGGTAGGTTGGTCACAAATGTTGTCTCTTCTTTATGGCTTATCAAGATACAACTAGGTCTGGATTAAAGATAAATATCAACATAAAATGACTCTCAACACTAAGTGGAGAACCTTTTCATATCAACAAATACCATTTGGTATTATAAACACCCAAATTTTGAGCACAATGCTAATCTTCAAGCTTTCCAAATCCTTCATCAATCAACCAATCAATTAGCCAAAATGAATCAATATTCCTTATACCTAAATCAAGATAATTTATTGCTCTAAGGGAAAAAGTGCTAGTAGCACTTTTGCAACCTTGGTGGCACTTTTACCAAATTGTTAACTTTGACCTTTCTCACCCAAATTTGACCTCCAATGGTCATGATAGTGAAAGAGTCATCATGAAAGCACCACAATCACTTTTGCTATGTCTATGCTTTTGACTATCATACATCAAAATAAAATAAATGGCTTTTGTACCTTACAAGCCATCTGCCATAAATGGATAAAATTCCTAAGATCCAAATTGTAGCTCCTAACAAAATTCCTAAATCCAAGTTTTTTTTATTTTTAATCTTCTTCCATTAATGGCATCTTGATCCCATTTTAGATTCTTACCATCTCCAACATTATCATCTTCAATGTAATTATTCCCCCAAGGAGCCATAGATTCCTATAAAACTAATATTTAGGATAACCAATTCATCAAGAGTTTTAGAGTATAATTTTTTTTCCAAAATATCTAGAATAATAGGGATCCATCATTTTGTATGGCAAGATTACGTTAAAATCTTACCACAATCTTGTGAAGGCCATCCTTGCAAACATTCAAGATCTTGTTCTTACAAGAACCTAAGCATCCAAGCTCTCTTTAAGTATTAATGTATTAATCATCAAGATTCAATCTCCAAGCATTCAAGCATCAGGCATCAACCATTCAGGTCTCCAAGCTCAAGCTCTCAATTACCCACAAGCAAGCTAGCAAGCTTCCACAAATAAAGGAAAAACAACCTTAACATCTTGGTTTGTGCTCTTTTATCTTACATTTTTTGGCACTCCCTATATTATAGCTCTAATATTTAATCTTGTTGCATGATAAGTAATTTTGTATATTTCATTTGCATCTAATTAGCATCTCATTTTGTCATTTTAACCTTTATTTTAAGCCAACAAAATCTCTATTTTTTTATCATTTGATAGCCTTTGTACTCCCAAGTCAAATACCATCATTATAAGCATTCAATTAGCTTATTTTGCATCCAATACCGCTTTTATACTCTCTAAAGTGAAAGTATCATCAGATTGTAGGTTCGATGGTGCTATGACTCTTTGGTTTATATAGAGAAAATTTCCAGCTACTAGCAAACACATTAATGGTGCTATCATTGACCCTATGGTGCTTTTGCCACTGAACATTTACTTCATGCATTTATCATTTTTGTCATTTTTACATCTATTTGAATGGGGTCTTGATTACTATCCAAGGGAGTCCAACATTCTCTTCTAGCTCAAATAGACCCCCTTTGCTATTGATATAATATTTTTGTTTGTTTTGCAGCAAAGTGAAAACACCATCAATAGGAAAAAATGTTAGTAATGCTTCTATGGACTAGTAGTGATTCTACCTCTGTGGAAGAAATATTATTTTTGCCTTAGATTCCTTTCCATTAAAACATTTAGGATTGAATCTTGTTTGTTGTCTAATTATATTAATTTTTATTTCTGTTTGTTTGATAAAATAAGCAAATGAAAAGAAGGAACTAATTTAGCCTTAATTATTTAGGGGACCAACTAAATATTCAAGTTTTAGCATTAAATTGATATTGCATGTAGTTGCATTTAGGACTTGTTTGCTACGTTCTCTTACATCCTTTCCTTCAAAAGACAAATCTTCATTTACTTCATCATAAAAAAAACAAAAAGAAATCTAGTTTTAGGCCTTGCTATTTTATTTGTATGTTGTATTAGGTCTAGATTAGGGTTAGGCTTGGTCAAAGCAGTATCTTAGGAGAAAAATAAATGTTCTTCAATCAATCCCTCCAACACTAAGCTCTAATATCACAAATTGCCCCTATCCTTGAGGTTATAAAAGAGAGATTCATAGTGGACCACCCAAGAGGCCCTTCATGTTATCTTCCTCATCTACCATATTTTTATGAACTTGACGTGAACACCACCATGGGTCCCAAGATCTTCTTTGACCAAGCTAAACCTTAAACAAACTAAAATTTATCAAAAACTAATTAGGACCACTTAAACTTATTTTTTTAGATTAGATCACATTACGTTTAGATAACAAAAACATAACCAATTACTAGTCCTATTAAGGGTCTTTATGATCCTTTGAGTAGTTGTTGTACAAGCTACTAGACTATATTAGGTATATAGCGAGTCCAAGTTGCCAGCTACCCACATAGGATGTCATGCATACTTATGTATACTAAGGAGTATACTAAAATATGCTAGTGGGACTCATAAGGAGGTATACTATTACCTCTCACACGCCATCTTGGCCACATGTCCAAGTGGTCACTCCCCATATCATTGACAACCCATGTATTGACTTTATTTCACATATAGATAGGTATATAGAGAAAAATCACATATACAGGGACCTTTGTTATATAGGGAGGCCCTTGAGGTATATAGGGAGGCCCTTGTTATATAGTAAGGGGATATAAGGTTGCTTAAACATCTTCTATTTCTTCTTTAATCAACTCTATAAACTTTAAAACTTACAATCTAATCCTTTCCTTCCATAATTATGGCTGAGAGATGGTACCTAACTTGTAGCGCTACTCATATATTAACCATTAACACTAACCATCCATGGAAGTTCATGATGACCAATCCACATTTGAGGATCCAAATTTTGAGCAAGAAGAGGAGGTTTCTACACCTTTGGGTTCTCTAAGCCCTATCTATGATGAGCAAGGAATAATAGTTTTCAAGTCTATAACTCACACAGATTCATTTTTACAAAAGTATAGGGACATTGTGGAATCCTTTGTTAGGGAAGGTAATGACACCCTATAAATATTTTCAAGGGAAGGTTCACTCATGTACCATCCCTAACAACCTAGCTCAACCCCGATGAGGCTAAATAATGCCTCATTTTTGCGTCATTTTGACATAAACAAATATCATATTTCAATAAATAATATAGTTATATACCAAATATTTGATTAGAGTGCATTATTTTGTTGATGTTTGCATGATTAAGTGTTAAGAGATAATATACCATTGTTTTGGCTATTTTCTACTCTTTCTATCCAGTTTTTGCATGATTTTAGTAATAAAATTGTATAGTAAAATTCACTAGTAAATAAAGGTTTTGTAACTTGTGATTGCATTAGCTATTTTGATTTATTTTACCACCTAAAAATAGTTTCTAGGATTATGCGGTGCCAAAAAAACCACTTTGCGGTTGAAACAGGGCATGCCAACTAAGCAACAACATATGTAGGAGCAGCTCTAGAAGATCAGGGCAACCACCTGCAACATAATAGGAAGATAAGGACAAAGTCAAAAGAAAAGTTGAAACCAGTTGGAGAACATCAAAAGCAATGAGGTATGACTTAGTACGTACTTGGAAGTGCCCTCATGTGATAGAATTAGCATCAACCAAATGTAATAGGTGGATAACCTGATATTCTAGAGCTACTTTGGAATAACAGGTAAAAACAATCAAAATTAACAAAAAAATAGAGACTTGACCCAATCCCCAAGGAGTGAATGAGTTGGTACATAGATATGTGTGGTAGTTGATAATCCATATATTCTTGGTTGATTCCCACCAAATTTGAAGCATGGATAAGCACATAATTGGCTGTCAAAGTAGATTCTATCCTAAATTAGTACCGTGTCCACTGTAGTAGGGCAATGAATCAAACATGAACAACGAATCATTGGTTTTATATTTTAGAATAGGGATGTAGAAACCAGTATAAATAATACTACTCACCTATTGATTAGAGTTATTAAAATATTAGAAAATAAACAATAGGTTGATAGAAAGAAGACTGTAATTTGCAGACTGCAACAACAACATTAGTAACAAAAGTGCAATGTTTTCAAATGTGTTAATTTATGAGCGAATAAGTGATTAGGGCTTAGTATTTGGAGTTTTAATACCTTTTTTTAGACCAGGAAGCAAGGAGCCACTCTCGAGGTTGGTGGAAGGAGCCATTTTGTAGGTTTTTTAGGTTTTTTGTTTTGTATAATTTTTGTTCAATTGTTGTCAATTTCTTGTTCTTTTCTTGTAAACAAAATTTTCCCTGTTTTTACACTATTTTCCTTATATTTTAAGTGTGATGTGTGAGAGTGGATTTGCAGCTAGTTAATCTATGTTTATGTTTGCATTTATCATTTTTTTTTTTAAATTTTAGTCACAACAACTTCTTATAGTTTTTAGCAACTTTTAAGTTTTTAGCAACTTTTTACAGTTTCAGCAATAAAGTTCTAGCAATTTCAATTTCAGCAATGTTAAACTTGGTTTAAATTTAGAACTTTCCTTTCATGTTATTTCCTTTTAAAAAAATTGATCTAGTTTCTTTCTTCCTTCAGTAATTTCAATTCTGCAAACTTAGATTCCATTTTGCAAACTTAGATTAGTTTCAATTCTGCAATTTAGAGTAATTTAAATTCTACAACTGAAGTAGTTTCAATTATACAAATTAGAGATAGTGTGATCCTTGAAAGACCCTTATGAACCTCTATTCCACCGAATAAGTATGTGGTCTAATTTTTGAATTGTAGAACTTGCCAAACTCCTCTATCGTATATAGCCTTGGAAACCGTGTTAGATTTGACAAACATTAAAATTAAATGATGAAATTAATGACAGTCATCATTTTTAGCATCGTTGTCAAGAAAAATAAGTGTTGTTAGAGGAAATAAATTCATACAATTATAATTGTGTCAAGTTGTGATAAACTAATCTTAGAGTAATTCCTGAAATAACAACTTGCATAGATATAGTTGTGTAGCTGACAGTTGCATTTCAAATAATTAGGACATAATAAAAGAAAGAATGAATAGGTTAAGGGGTGAAAAAGGATGATTTATTAAAATAAACCCTTTACCTACAATAGGAAGGCAATATTCATGCCAAGGGGTGAATTACCCGTATTTGAGATTCCTAATATTGTTGAAAGAAAACTATCATTTGCATTATCAGGAAGTGTATCTCCAAAGAGAGAATTACAAGAGGAGAAAATTGTTAGTGCCTCCTCACCTACCCCTGATATATATTTACCATCAAGGTAGTTTAAATGAATCTATACCAGGTGTTGGGAAGACATAATGGTAGAATTACAAGCAAACCCAGATAAGGGTAACAATGCTCACACTCACAAGGACAATCCTACTCTTGCTAGGACTTTTGAATGTCCTATTCAACTAAATCCCATACAAACCTCTCCAATGAAAATAAATTCATCTTCAATGCTACAAAAATTTAGGGGAAGTGCATCCGAAGATCTCGATCAATTCTTATTTGAATTCAAGGTGGTATGTCAAACATACGATTACACAAATGATAATAAAAAACTTAAAGTCTTCCCTTCCACACTCAAGGATGCAAATTTACGTTGGTTTATGAGTTTAACACCCAAATCAATCCAAACCTAGGAAGAAATAGAGCAAGTATTTTTGGACAAATACCAAGAATACTATCAGGTGAAAAATAGGAAGGATGAATTATTCAAAATCAAATAAGAAGAAGATAAAACTCTAGAGGATTACTTATATAGGTTTGATTTTGTGCAAAAGAGATGTGGGTTTATTGAACTAGAAATACACAAAGCCATATTATTAAGAGGATTACAAGATGACTCCACAAAAGTGATATTTAATGGGAAAAAAATATGTGAGTACCCTTGACATTGATAAGATTTTGGAACTATGTAGAAATTACTCCCACACAAAACAAAGAAGATGAAAGCAAAGTAATAATGGTTATAATTTGAAATATATAATGGAAGAATTTACCAACTTAAAAACTGATATCCTTGTACATCTAAATACTACCCTAGGGAAAATGAATGCAAAAACCAAATCTACGAAACCCCTAGCCATTTACTGTTTGAGATGCAGAAACAAGCATGCTCTTTAAGATTGTCCTTTAAACAAAACCTCTATATATACTATTTGTAGCCTTGTTTGAAAGGATATGTTATGGACCAATGTCATTTACTTCCAAGACTCAAAAATGACTTGGAAACACAAACAAAAGAACTCAACTTTGTTGGGCAACAACAAGGGAAAATGTTTTCACAATATCAAAATACCCCACGTTTTCCCATAAATTGAGGATAAAATCCCTGGACAATATCATGGGATTACTTAGAACCATCACAAAAATATTGGAGTCAACCTCCATGGACATCTTCTCAAGATTGAACATCACTCTAGATTTGAAAAATATTAAAATTAAATGATGAAGTTAACGCCACCCATCATTTTTGGCATCATTATTAGAAAACTCACCTTTATATTCTTGCCATGGTTGCTATTTTAGAAGAATATAAATAGGTAGAAGGAGTTGTACCTATAAGGAGGGATGACAAAGAGCCAATGGATGTTGAAGAAAATTCCCAAGGAGAGGAGACTTCAAAACCTGAGCAACAACAGATTTTTTAGGAGCAACTTACCATAGAATATGCTCAAGAACATTCTGAGGTAGATCAGGGATATTCTAAGGATGCTCAAAAATATTTTGAAGTAGCTTCAAAATATTCTAAAGCAGTCTAGGAACCTTATGAAGCAGCTTTGGAACATCTAAAACAGTGCTAGAATGACTAGAAGAAGATCCAAAATGATAAGATAAGCAAGGTATATTAATAACCAAAGTTCTTGAAGTACAAATTGATTCAATGCATGCAAGCACATCGCTTGAAAAAGAAAAGAAATAGATTTTCATAGAATCTATTAGGATAGTTTAGACTGCAAAATTAGGTATTCAAGTTGATTTACTTCTAGTACATGAACCTCCACCAGTGGTAGTATGTTCGTTGGACATGGTGCCATTAGCAACACATAATGAGGCCATTACAAGCTGGGTAGTACACTACCATGCCCTTGAATTGCAATTTGTAGCAATGAAACCCTTGGAGAAGCAGAGTAAGAAACAAAATATAGAAATTGTAGAATTGCAAGCTAAGGTGAAGGATTTGTGCCTAATTGTAAAACACCTGGTGCAATGCAGAAGGCCTACCAGATTATATAGTTTATTCCTCAAGGAGTGATTTCTTAGGTGGTAGGTAATTTGAATTTGTTCTGGTTTATCATATGATTTATCTTTTAGTAAAAATTTTCTTGATGCATACCTACATAGTCTTGAGGAACAAAAGAATATGCTGTGTGAGTTTTATCTACACAAGTTTGTAATGGCAGAGGATGTATCATTCATACCTCACATATATACAAATGATGTCCAACTTAGATATTTTATGTCTATATGTTAGGATCCTACTAGAAAATAAACTCAAATAAACACACTCTCACACAATTGCTTGGAAATAAACTCACATAAACATCATATTAATATTCGGAACAAAATACACATTATAACAAAAATTTACATAAAGGAACAATCTCATAATAAGATATAATCGTAGGCCTCTTCGAGGGGGCAACCTCCTTCAACACTTCATTAATTTGCAAAAAGATGAATACATTGGTGCCTTCTTGGGTATTTAAAGAGTTCCCTTCCATGGTTGGCTTACATGCAAAATGCCACTTGGATTACATGCATAATGCCACCTAAATTACATGCATAGTGCCACTCGAATTACATGCACAATGCCACTCGAATTACATGAACAAGGCCACCTTACATAACCTATATACCATGTGTTACATAAAAATGGTGCCATTTGTCATAGGCACTATATAAGCTAAAACTTAGAACATTACAAAATATTAATTATGGGTACTACCCACGTTATTTAGGAATTATTACATCATGGAAGTTATTACATTAAGGGTTAGGATGGGATCCTAACATGTCCTTCACCTTGAAGAATCTTTGTCCTCAAAGCTGAAATGAGGAAACTATTGCTAGAGTTTGTGGAGAGATTCCCATGTAGCATCTTCAGGTTGAAGCCCACGCCACTAAACCAGGATCTCTACAATTGTACGGTTGCAAAGAGTGTGACTACGACGATCGAACAACTGCTCAGGTTCAAGTAATATGGAGCCTTCTTCATCCAATTCAGGAAGTGTGGATTGAACCTGTACCTGTGTGCCCACAAATTTCTTGAGAGTAGAGACATGAAAAATAGGATGAAGCTTGGAAGTAGGTGGAAGCACCAATTTGTAAGCTATGGGGCCAATCCTTTGTAGAACCTGGTAAGGACCATAGAATTTTGCAGCAAGCTTAAGGCACTTGCGAAGTTGTAGGGATGATTGTTTGTACGACTACAATCGAAGGAAGACCATATCACCTAAATAAAAACTACGCTCAGAACGATGTTGATCAGCTTGTTGGCACATCCTATTCTGCGCCATGTTCAAATTTTGCTTAAGTTGGCGAAGGACCTCGGTGTGTTGACTCAGAGTGTTGTCGATGGCCTGGACCTTGGAGCTACCAGGAATGTAAGAGAAAGGCATAGGTGGAAGGCACCCATAGACTGCTTCAAATGGTGTGAGTTTGGTTGCGATATGATAGGAAGTGTTGTACCACCATTCGGCCAAGGATAGCCATTTGGCCCATTGAGTGGGATGATCTAAGACAAAGCAACGAAGGTAGGTTTCCAAGCATTTATTAACAACTTTAGTTTGACCATCCGTTTGTAGATGGTATGCTGAACTCATTTTGAGCTGAGTCCCCTGCAACTTAAACAACTCTTGCCAAAAATGACTAGTGAACGTGGGATCACGATCGGATACAATGAAGGTGGGCATGCCATGAAGGCGAATGATGGAGTCAAGAAAAATTTGTGCAACAATGGATGTTGTATAAGGATGGGTAAGGGTACAAAAGTGAGCATATTTTGAAAGGCGGTCCACTACCACAAAAATAACTGACTTGCCTCTAGATTTAGGGAGCCCTTCTACAAAGTCCATGGAAATGTTGGTCCAAACCTGATACGAGATAGGAAATGGTTGAAGAGTGCCCGGAGAGTGCACTGTTTCACCTTTCATCCTTTAACATGTGTCATAGGCAGCAACAAAAGAGTGGATGTCTTGTTTCATACCTTTCCAAAAGAAGGTGTGCTTGAGTCGCTCATATGTTTTAAGGAATCCTAAATGGCCTGCAGAGGGAGTGGCATGCAATTCCTTCATGAGGAGCTCTCGAAGTGGGGACTTATGAGGTAGAACTAGGCGTTGATGGTAGCGCAGATCATGGCCATTCCTATTATATCCTGGTGCAGAATCTGGACCATCCATTAGTGAGGCTATTAAAGCTTGCAAATCTGCATCCTGACATGCTTCTTGATGTAAGGAATCAATCCATTGGGGAAGTGGTGCTGAGATGGCACACAACATACTTACAGTCTCCATTTGGTGAGAAAGAGCATCAGCCACAATATTTTCCTTTCCCTTTTTGTAGGTGATATCATAATCATAGCCCATGAGTTTAGACACCCACTTTTGTTTGTCAAGTGTGGCAACTCTTTGTTCCAAAAAATATTTGAGACTCTGATGGTCGGTTTTGATGGAGAAGTGATGCCTAATGAGGTAATATCGCTAATGTGTGACTACATGCAATATGGCTAACATTTCCTTAGCATATGTGGATTTCTATAGATTATAGTCAGAGAGTGCCTTGCTAGTAAAACCCATAGATCATCCTTCTTGCATCAATACTACCCCAATACCACGACCAAAAGCATCACTTTCAATGACAAATGGTTTAGAGAAATCTAGCATGGCTAAGACAGGAGTGGTGGTCATAGCATGCTTGAGTTCAATGAAGGCTTGGTCAACAAGCCCTGTCCAAGTGAAGGAATATTTTTTTCAACATGGAGGTGAGGGGTGCAGCTATCTTCTCATAAGTGTAGACAAATTTGCGATAATAGCCTGTAAGCCCTAAAAATCCTCGAAGTCCCTTGAGGGTGTGAGGTTTCGGCCACTCTTGAACTGCTTGAATATTCTTAGGGTCAACCTTGACGCCATCCTGTGAGACAATGTGTCCCAGATACTCTACTTCAATAAGACCAAAGGAACACTTGGACATTTTGACAAAAAGGTGATGGGTGACCAACAGCTATAAAGGTTGACCCACATGATGGAGGTGCTCTTCCCATGTGCAGCTGTAAATCAAGATGTCATCGAAAAACACAAGGATGAACTTTTGTAGAAAGGCCAAAAGATGTTGTTCATAAGACTTTGGAATGTAGAAGGAGCATTTGTGAGAAAATATGGCATTACCAAGAATTCATAATGACCTTCATGAGTGCAAAAGGTAGTTTTGGGGATGTCCTCATCCTTGAGCAGGATCTAATGGTAGCCAGAGTGGATATCAAGCTTGGTGAAATACATGGTCCCGTGTAGTTCATCGAGTAATTCATCAACCACTGGAATAGGAAATTTATTCATGACTGTAGTCTTGTTGAGTTCTCGATAGTCAATACATAGGTGCCATGAGCCATATTTCTTGGGAAAAAGTAGGACAGGAAAGGAGTAGGTGCTAGTACTAGGCCGGATGACACCAGCCTTGAGTAATTCCTATACCAATTTTTCCAGTTCTAATTTCATGGCATGAGGGTACTTGTATGGCTTGATATTTGGTGGTGCACTACCCGGGAGCAATGGGATAGCATGGTCGTGAGAGCGATGCGGTGGTAGTGTAGTTGGTTCTGCAAATACATCATCATGTTTGCGTAGAACTAGTTATAGGTCTGATGGAATTTCAGCCATTAGTGAAGTGGTTGGTTGGATGGAGAAGAGTTGTGCAATGACCCCATGTTTTGATTTCTTTAGCACTTTCTCCATAAGATTGGAACTAATGAGGTGAGGTTTTCCTATAGGGGAGCCCTTGAGTAAGTGTGTTTGTCCATTTTGGGAGAATTGCATCTAGAGTTCTACAAATTTCCAACTGATAGTGCCCAATGTACTCAACCATTGAGATACCAAAACCATATCACATCCTCCCAACTAGAGGTCAAACATGTCCTACTTGAGTTCATAGTCCCCTATCTTGATCTTGAAATTACGACATTTTCCTTTACAAGGTAATGTTCCCCCATTGGCTACCATGACCTCGAATGAATTACAAGTGTGGATATAGAAATTTGCTTGCTTAGTAACTCTAGGATCAATGAAGTTGTGTGTGCTTCCTGAATCAATAAAAATGGTAATACGTTGGCCCTTGAAAAATTCCACAACTTTCATGGTTTATGGAGTGGTAATGCCTGCAAGAGCATGGAATGAAATCTCTACCTTAGACCCCTGTGTATCTTCTTCCTATGGAGAAGGTGTTTCAGGGGGGTCCTCATCCTCATCACTCTGGTCAGTGTTAGCAGGTTCCTCGACATCTATCAAGAACAGTATTTTGTTTGCACATTTATGTCCTTTAAAAAAAAATTCATCACAATTATAACATAAGCCTTGGGAACGACATGCATCCATCTCCTCTGTAGTCAGTCGCTTGGGTGTAGTAGGTTTACTATCCACTGAATTTTGGGTGTGAAAAGGAAATGAAGGTCGGTTTGGAGAAAACTGCGAGGGGTGCCTTTGGTTTGAGAGTTTAGATTCAGCTAGACGGGCCAAACTGATAGCTTCCATCATGGAATGTGGTTTCAACATCTTTACTTCAGCTGAAGATCCCCTTTTAACCCACTGATAAAACAACTCATGAAGAACCCTTCCGTCAATCCTCTTGTCTTATTGGCCAATTTTTCAAATTGAGTTTGGTAATCACGGACTGAGGATGTTTGTTGTAGTTTGGTCAAGGCCCCTATGAAGTCCTCATACTCACTAGGCCCAAATTGGGTTAGTAGTTGGGACTCAAATTCCTCCCAAGAGAGATTTGGGTTGGAATTATGTAACCACTAGAACCAGTGTAGAGCCTCAGATTCCAAATTGAAGGAAGCCATCTGAACTCGATGATATGGGAACATTATGAAGTCTAAAGAATTGATCAACCCCACATAACCACCCATCAACATCCTTCCCATTAAATCGAGGGAAGTCCAATTTTGGAATTTTAAAGGATGGGTCATGGTCATTCCTTGTAGAGTTTTCAGCCTGGTGTTCTGTTTTGAGTGGTCCCTTATGTAACTTGCTACCCATATTTATCAGTGTTTCTTCTAAGCGAGCGCTAGTGGCCTCATGATCTAGACGAAGACCTTGGACCTCTTCCCTTATGGAGAAAATTTCCAAGTTCAAATTTTCAATGGCTTTGGTTAAGGAGTCCATCTATTCTATCTCTTTTTGATGTCCACGGGTGCCCTGGGCCATTTTGGAATCTTTTGTGACCAGTTACTAAAATTAGAATTGGGTTTCAAGACTTACTATTTTTAGTAAGTGTCCAAAAAAGTGCTTGGGTGCTATATATCAAAACGACCAGTTCAAAGAGGTGGTCACAATGAGCTATATCCCACAACACTACTTTTGGGCATTTTTTTTTCTCTTGTTTTGCCGAGTCTAACGGTGTTTACAGTTTTTGATTTTGAGCTACAGTGCAAAAGTTGGGTACTAGAGCACTATCTATAATTGGTCTCTGGTCACTCGCTCAATATTTTGCTCAGCCTGGACAATCTCTCTAACACTGCTTACCTCACTAGTCTAAAGATTCTCTATATTCTGTAGGTTATTGTTATGAAAATTTTGTTCTGACACTGAAAACTGCAGTCTATGACCTGACTGTGCTGACCTGACTGAACTCACAGTTACTGCCACTGTAAATTTGACTATTATTCTCTAGACTATCAAATTAACTGTCACCCTCATATTCTATCCTGAATCTATGCAATGTATGTTATTTTTTTGGTAGAGGATTCCTTTCTTATATGCTCACTTCCGGGAATTTGGAATGCAGGTTTACAAACAGGGAGTTTTGATTTATTATTTTGTTACAGGTTGAAGTTTTAATAGAACCAGGGTATGCTTAGTAAAGAAGTATGTAAAACCCATAGGCCATCTATTATACCGCAGTGATGAACAATAGTGCTCAGACCAATATTTCAGGACACTACCCAAGGAGGATTCCATACATACCCTTGAGCTCACTATCTGCCTCTCTAACAGTACGGGAGGGTAATCATCCAGGATGTTGTGTCCCATGGACTATGGATGATACAAGGCCGATAAGCTTCCTACTGGATAAAGTTTTGTTAACCCTAGAATGGTCTCCCAATACACCCGAAGATGCGTGGGAGCTCAAGTCCGTGTGCAAGTTCTGTCTGGAACCTGATCACCCCTCACTTCACTAGACACTGTATGGGATATCTAGCTTAGCCAATAACGAAAAATCCTTCATAATATTTTAAAACCCCCGACACAAGGTTTCTACCTACTCAACTAAAAAGGACTATTTTTTTTGACTGGTATTTGTCTTTTTTTTTATAATAGTAAAAAAAAATTACACAAAAATAACAGAGGATTATACCTAACAGACAAGAATCATTACTGTTGCAGTAGAACTTGGCCTTGGAAAGCGCTTTGATACCACTTGTTAGGATCCTACTATAAAATAAACTCAAATAAACACACTCTCACACAATTTCTTGGAAATAAACTCACATAAACATCATATTAATATTCAGAACAAAATACACATTATAACAAAAATTTGCATAAAGGAACAATCTCACAATAAGATAGAATCGCAGGCCTCTTCGAGGGGGCAACCTCATTCAACACTTCATTAATTTGCAAAAAGATGAATACATTGGTGCCTTCTCGGGTATTTAAAGAGTTCCCTTCCATGGTTGGCTTACATGCAAAATGCCACTCGGATTACATGCATAATGCCACTCGAATTACATGCACAATGCCACTCGAATTACATGCACAAGGCCACCTTACATAACCTATCTACCATGTGTTACATAAAAAGGGTGTCATTTGTCATAGGCACTATATAAGCTAAAACTTAGAACATTACAAAATATTAATCATGGGTACTACCCACGTTATTTAGGAATTATTACATCATGGAAGTTATTAAATTAAGGGTTAGGATGGGATCCTAACACCATATTGCAAAATCAAATATGTTGGAATCAAGAAAAAAATAGAATAAAGATGCGAAATTAGGACCTGAGCTTTTGTTGAGATATATCTAGCCCAATCCTAAAGCATTAACAAGCTAAATTTTTTCTTGATGAACAAACCAAACATCAAATTCACATATCTTAGGAACCTCAAGGAAAGTGTGGTTTATTTCTAGCATTTTTGTATAAGCAATTTTAACAAATCTTTGGTAGTATGTAAGAGCAAGTAGGATGAGTTACCCATATCTTTCTAAAAGAGATAATCCATGTCACCAAAAAACCTCTTATGGTCATGAAGAAGAGCAGATGAATTCATGGATGTAATCTTGGAATTGAAATATAAGTGGATAGGCCTATGGTTTAGACCATCCACTATTATTACACTTGTACCTTTTTATTTTGATTCTGATCTTGAGTTGGAACAACAATTTCAAAGATGGCTAATAAAGAAAGAAAAACAGAGGATACCATGATGGAGATCACATATTTTGGGGTAATTCGTACATGGAACTCGAATTAAGTGCATTTGTAGCCCAAAAAAATGCATGAGGATATGCATCAGCTTAAGTTGGGGGAACGATGAGGCCAAATAATACCTCATTTTTGCGTCATTTTTTATATATAAAATTGTCATATTTCAATACATAATATAGTTATATGCAAAATATTTTATTAAAGTGCATTATTTTGTTGACGTTTGCATGATTAAGTGTTAAGAGATAATATGCCACTATTTTGACTATTTTCTACACTTTTTGTCCTGTTTTTGCATGATTTTAGTAATAAAACAACATAATAAAAATTAGTAGTAAATAAAGGTTTTGTAACTTGTGATTGGCTAAGATATTTTGAGTTGTTTTCCCACCTAAAAAGAGTTGTTAGTATGATGTAGTTCCAAAAAAACCACTTTGCTATTGAAATAGGGCATGACAACTAAGCAACAACATATGTAGGAGCAGCTCTAGAAGATCAGGGTAACCATATGCAACATAATAAGAAGATAAGGAAAAAGCCAAAAGAAGAGTTAAAACTAGTTGAAGAACATCAAAAGCAATGAGGGAGGACTTACCATGCACTTGGAAGCACCCCCATGTGATAGAATTAGCAGCAACTGAATATGATAGGTGTACATCCTGATGTTCTAGAGCTACTTTTAAATAACAGGTAGAAATAATCAAAATTAGAAAAAAATTAGAGTGATCCAATCCTCAAGGAGAGAATGTGTTGGTATGTAGATATGTGTTGATAATCCACCTATTCTTGGCTGATTACCATAAAATTGGAAGTATGGATAAGTGCACAACTGGGTACCAAAGTGGATTCTATCCTAAATTAGGACTCAGTCTGCTATAGTAGGGCAATGAATCAAGCATGAATAACGAATCATTGATTTTGTATTTTAGAATAGGGATGTAGAAACTAGTGTAAATAATATTACTCGCCTATTGGTTAGAGTTAGTCAAGGATTAGAAAATAAAAATAGGTTGATAGAAAGAAAACTATAATTTATAGACTCCTCATAGTCCTAGATTTGTGAGCTACCATTGCATATTCATTGCTTCCTTAGATCTACGAGTTGCAACTTCATCATTGGCCATTTTCACCCCTTAGATTCCTTTCATAGCTTTTCATCTCATTATCAACCATTTTGGAGAGCTTCACCTTTATATGTGGAAGTTCTCTCCAAGTGTTGCTAGTTTTCCTTGTCACTCCATTGTCATACCAGATCTTACATGTAAAAAACCCTTAACTTCCTGCATCTCCTTTGTACCCATCTCATGCCTCGGATCTGTGTTCGCCTTCACACCCATATAATTTGCTCTATTGGCAATTGTATCATAGTCTATGCAATTGTCACCATATTTGGACCTAGATCTCTTGCTTCTACTTGACTTCAAGTGTGCTTCCATCACTTCTACTACTTTGATAACTATTTTTATGCTTATGAATTTGGGTAACTTAAAACCATCAGTTTCCCTTTTGCTCCAAGAGAAATATTTTTCCACTAGATCACATTGAAGATTTTGCTCTTCTTCATGATGGAATATTTTAGGCTTTCATTCAGCCCCATCACAACCCTATTTTTCAACCTTCAATTTGATGCTCATGGCATTTACTTACACACCACCACGTTGCCCATGGCCACCCTTGTGACCCCCTCCTTTCACATAGTTACTATGATCTGCTACTTCAACGATGTTGCCAACACCATCTTTCCACATGGCCATCTTGAATTTTATCGCCTTGCCTCCCTCACTCTGACTGTAAGGTAGTTATTGTCTATGTTCAATGCATTACCCGACCACTGATAGCAACCTGACTATTTTTTGGATTCATTTATTTATGGACCCCCTCCTCAATGTAAGATGTGGCCAACCATTTATTCAATGATACATCATATTTTTGAATGAGTTATTCTTGTTAGCTTTGCATATTTGAAACAAATGATAGTATGCTATAGAAATTATATGTAAAGTACTTTAATAACCAATTAGGGGTATTAAAGTTATGTAGGATTATATTTTAGGATGCTCCAGTCCTTACCCCATGGTTATATTTCATTTCAAGCATAACACATGGATGCATGTTCTCCACTACATAAAGCCCTCACACATTATATTTTATTATTTTTGTATACCCTTTTAGTGCTTACGAGGATACCTAGAATCATCTTGCTTCTATCATCGTCGATATTCAGTACAATATAAGACCAACAACATGGAAACTATGTTGCCTTTTGCCTTCAATCTCTAATTCTTGTCTTGGTTGTCCAACTCTCGCTTTGGTACTACTTGAGATTATGTTATTTTATCTATCCCATTAACCTATCACCTATATTTTCTTCTTCTATGCTTGTTAGAATTATTTTATTCTTGTAAAAATATTTTAACATTTCCATAATTCTATTCTATTCTGATTTATTTATCCATCCATAATGTACTTCAATTTTATTTTCTTGACAAGTATTTGGTTTGTTATTTTCACAAATTTTGCACCATTTCTATTTTGATTTATGATTTTTATTCTTTTTTTCTCATCAATGCTATCAGTGCCATTACTAATGAGAATTTATGAATATCTTGTATCTTTGTCACATTGTTTTTCAATTTGATTTGAACTTTTATTTTATGTACTTGTGTTGTCATAGATGGATATAAAAATTATTATTCCCATGAGGGCTCTGTAAATTATTTCATTTTTTCTCTCATTGATATTTTTTGTTTCTTATAATTCTTAGGATATATTTCCTTTTTTTTTATGGCTTTTGAAGCCTTAATGTTAATATAAAACTCACAGGATAAATTCCACATGATCAAATATAATATAGCCACAATATAGTAAGATCAAGATAATGATGTAAGTAGAATAATATGAGTAAATTAATATGTAAATCAAGACTTATAATATATCAAATAATATTTATAAATAATTACCAATATGAATGTATCAAATAAAATTCATTAATAAGTAGAAATATGAACGCAATAACCTAAATAAAACATGTACAAAGCATGTAACATGAATTAAAATATTAATTGCTCAAATGTATGCAATATTTATTACTCCTCTTTCTATTACAAATATAACACTTGAATCTTTACACTTGATAATTGTATGATGTGAATGATTCATATGATGCTCCTTCATGGAGTAATATATAGCCATAGTAGAATGAATCTTTGGATACTTGATTGTTCCTTTCCTTATGCCAAGTCTCATGACTCTTGGCTTCTCTACTTGATACTTTCATACACATGACTCTATCTGAAGAACACAAGCTTATACTGAGAGGGGGGGGGTGAATAGTGTAAGACCACTGTTTACTTTTTCTTTTCAAATAAATATTATGCAATGTATAGATAGTAGTATCAATAGCAGTAATCAAAGCAATGCACACAACACCATACACAATAGAGATACAAATTTTAACATGGTTCACCCAATGTGGGCTACCTCCATAGAGAAAATATTTCTTCAAAATATTTCTCAAATAATCTCTTGGAAATCCTTGCCAATTACAATATTTATGGACCTCTATCCAAAGGGGATGCTGATCCCCTAAATCTAGATGTGGATCTCTATCCACAGGAGAACTCCTTCTCCTCTGCTCTAGCTAGTGATCCTCTAGAAGACTCTACCTCCAACGCACTGATTGTGGATCTCTCTCCACTTGAAGACTCTTGTCCTCACTTAGAAGACCTATCCTCAATGTTCTTATTGATGGATCTCTATCCATTGGAGACTCTGTCCTCTCTGCTCTATCACCTAAAAAGCTTCGTCTCAATACTGTACTAAACATAGTCCAGTCGGTCTAGCACAACTCTGCTCAATATCTTGCACTAAACACAATATATTCGGTCTAGCATAAATCTGCTCAATAGGTTCACTCAAAACCTGCACAACTCTTCTCAACAGGTCCAATCAAAACTTGCTCAAATCTGCTCAACAGGTCCACACAGAAACTTGTCTAAATCTGCTCAACATGTCCACACAGAACATGATCAAATCTGCTCAACAGGTCCATACAGAACCTATCCAAATATGCTCAACAAGCTCACATAGAACTTGTCCAAATCTGCTCAACAAGCTCACATAGAACTTGATCAAATCTGCTCAATAGGTCCACACAAAACCTGTCCAAATCTGCTCAACAAGCTCACACAGAACTTGTCCAAATATGCTCAACAAGCTCACACAAAACTTTTCCAAATCTGCTCAATAGGTCCACACAAAACCTGTCTAAATATGCTCAACAAGATCACATAAAACTTGTCCAAATCCGCTCAACAAGCTCACACAGAACTTGTCCAAATCTGCTCAACAAGCTCACACAGAACTTGTCCAATATCATAGAATCATAAAGAGAATAGTTAGAGACTCAATATGTTCTATACTCAATGCTCAATCACTTTCTCAACTCAATATCATAGAAGCATAGAGAGAATTGTTAGAGACTCAATATGCTCTATACTTAATGCTCAATCACTTTCTCAACTCAATCTCATAGAAGCATAAAGAGAATTGTTAGAGACTTAATATGTTCTAAACTCAATGCTCAATCACAAATTAAATCAATCTCATAGAAGCATAAAGATAATTTTTAGAGACTCAATATATTATATACTCAATGCTCAATCACAACTCAAATCAATCTCATAGAAGCATAAATATAATTGTTAGAGACTCAATATGTTCTATACTCAATGCTCAATCTCAACTCAAATAAGAATATAGAATAGTTTGTTTCATGGAACTTTAACAACCACTTCACATCCACTTGACTAGGCTAGACAAACTCTACTCAACCAATCACCTCAAGGAACATCCCTTTCTCACAAAACCCTAGTCCAAATATATATCAACCAACTCAAAATATTTCCAACAATGCTCAACAACAAATCTCACATAACAATGATACTCATGTTCTTTTCTAACTCAAGTTCAAGTTCTTTGCATAACCAATTGGCTTCAACAATAATGCTAATAAAACAAGGCTTAATCACAACTCTTAATTCAAAAAACCTTGAAGCATTAACTCAACCACTTTCGAAAAGGAAACCCTAATCAATTTCTTTTCACTCCAAAATTAATTTTCAATCAATCCAATCAACCAAATCAATAGAGGAGAATTTTGCCCATACCTTTTTATTGCCAAGAAGTTGTCCACAAAATCTACCACACTTCACAAAAACTCTTTTCCAAACTCACATAAGGGTTAGAGGACTTAAATTAAAATCACAATGCAAAATATAACTTTAAATACACCTTTTTACTCCAACTTAATTTTTACATCCACCAAAGTCCTTTTATAAGAAAACCCTTATCAAGAATAATAATCAACAAGTCTCAAAATAAATCTCAATTAACACTTTATCATAACTCCTTATACCTCCTAAAATATGACTCTCAAAATAATACTTTGCAAATAATAAAGCTCAAATAATTATTAACACTTCACCTTCAAAAATAATCACAACCTTTAATTAAAAAAGTTTATTACAACATTAATAAACCTTATAACATCCTTATCACTCCAACCTTGGGGCATAACCATAAAATTAATTAACACAAAAAATGTACTTGCCTTAAGGGGTTTTGACCCCTCATCTTGCCCTCACTGTGAGCACCTTAGCCATGGCTAAGGTTGCCACACGAGCTACACACTCGTTCACAAAGGGGAAAGCACCGCATGCTTCCTATTTACGCTTTCCTTGCCCACGTTTAAAAATGTGTGCCTTGGCGCTTCCACAAAAACTCCACCAAAAACTTCTTCGCAAGAATCGAACGCATGACCTCTGTGCTACCAATCTTGTTAGGATCCCATCCTAACCCTTAATGTAATAACTTCCATGATGTAATAATTCCTAAATAACGTGGGTAGTACCCATGATTAATATTTTGTAATGTTCTAAGTTTTAGCTTATATAGTGCCTATGACAAATGGCACCCTTTTTATGTAACACATGGTAGATAGGTTATGTAAGGTGGCCTTGTGCATGTAATTCGAGTGGCATTGTGCATGTAATTCGAGTGGCACTATGCATGTAATTCGGGTGGCATTATGCATGTAATCCAGGTGGCATTTTGCATGTAAGCCAACCATGGAAGGGAACTCTTTAAATACCCGAGAAGGCACCAATGTATTCATATTTTTGCAAATTAATGAAGTGTTGAAGGAGGTTGCCCCCTCGAAGAGGCCTGCGATTCTATCTTATTGTGAGATTGTTCCTTTATGCAAATTTTTGTTATAATGTGTATTTTGTTCTGAATATTAATATGATGTTTATGTGAGTTTATTTCCAAGCAATTGTGTGAGAGTGTGTTTATTTGAGTTTATTTTATAGTAGGATCCTAACAAGTGGTATCAGAGCGCTTTCCAGGGCCAAGTTCTACTACAATAGTAATGATTCTTGCCTGTTAGGTATAATCCTCTATTATTTTCATGTAATTTTTTTTACTATTATCAAAAAAAAAGACAAATACCAGTCAAAAAAAAAATAGTCCTTTTTAGTTGAGTAGGTAGAAACCCTATGCTAGGGGTTTTAAAATATCATGAAGGATCTATCATTATTGGCTAAGCTAGATAGCCCATACAACGTCTAGTGAAGTGAGGGGCGATCAGGCTCCAATACCCAGGCCTCAGATAGAACTCGCGCATGGACTTGAGCTCCCACGCATCTTCGGGTGTATCGGGAGACCATTCTAGGGTTAACAAAATTTTATCCAGTAGGAAGCTTATCGGCCTTGTATCATCCATAGTCCATGGGACACAACATCCCGGACGATTACCCTCCCGTACTATCAGAGAGGTAGATAGTGTGCTCAAGGGTATGTGTGGAATCCTCCTTGGGTAGTGGCCTAAAATATTGGTCCGAGCACTATTGTTCATCACTATGGTATAACAGAGGGCCTATGGGTGTTACATACTCCTTTACTTAGCATACCCTGGTTCTATTAAAACTTCAACCTGCAACAAAATCACAAACCAAAACTCCCTATTTGTAAACCTGCATTCCAAATTCCCAAAAGTGAGCATATAAGAAAGGAATCCTCTACCAAAAAAATAACATACATTGCATGGATTCGGGATAAAATATGAGGGTGACAGTTAAGTTGATAGTCTAGAGAATAACAGTCAAATTTATAGTGGCAGTAATAGTGAGGTCAGTCAACAAGGTCAGAGACTGCAGTTTTTAGAACAGAACTGTCATAATAATAACCTACAGAATACAGAGAATCTTTAGACTAGTGAGGTAAGATGTCGAGAGACTATCAGGCTAAGAAAAACAATGAGCGAGTGACCAGAGACCAATTATAGATAGTGCTCCAGTACCCAACTTTTGCACTGTAGCTCAAAATCAAAAACTATAAACACCGTTAGACTCGGAAAAATAGGAGTAAAAAAAGTTGGGGTGCCCAAAAGTAGTGTTGTGGGATATAGCTCATTGTGACCACCTCTTCGATCTGATCATTTTGATATATAGCACCCAAGCACTTTTTTGGACACTTACTAAAAATAGTAAGTCCTGAAACCCAATTCTAATTTTAGTAACTGGTCACAAAAGGTTCCAAAATGGCCCAGGGTACCCGTGGACATCAAAAAGAGCTAGAACAGATGGACTCCTTAACCAAAGCCATTGAGAATTTGAACTTGGCAATTTTCTCCATAAGGGAAGAGGTCCAAGGTCTTCGTCTAGATCATGAGGCCACTAGCGCTCGCTTAGAAGAAACACTGATAAATATGGGTAGCAAGTTACATAAGGGACCACTCAAAATAGAACACCAGGCTGAAAACTCTACAAGGAATGACCATGACCCATCCTTTAAAATGCCAAAATTGGACTTCCCTCGATTTAATGGGAAGGATGTTGATGGGTGGTTATGTAGGGTTGATCAATTCTTTAGACTTCATAATGTTCCCATATATCATCGAGTTCAGATGGCTTCCTTCAATTTGGAATCTGAGGCTCTACACTGGTTCCAGTGGTTACGTAATTCCAACCCAAATCTCTCTTGGGAGGAATTTGAGTCCCAACTACTGACCCGATTTGGGCCTAGTGAGTATGAGGACTTCACAGGGGCCTTGACCAAACTACAACAAACATCCTCAGTCCATGATTACCAAACTCAATTTGAAAAATTGGCCAATAAGACAAGAGGATTGACGGAAGGGTTCTTCACGAGTTGTTTTATCAGTGGGTTAAAAGGGGATCTCCAAGCTGAAGTAAAGATGTTGAAACCACATTCCATGATGGAAGCTATCAGTTTGGCCCATCTGGCCGAATCTAAACTCTCAAACCAAAGGCGCCCCCATGGTTTTCTCCAAACCGACCTTCATTTCCTTTTCGAACCCAAAATTCAATGGATAGTAAACCTACTACACCCAAGCGACTGACTACAGAGGAGATGGATGCACGTCGTGCCCAAGGCTTATGTTATAATTGTGATGAAAAGTTTTTTAAAGGACATAAGTGTGCAAACAAAATACTATTCTTGATAGATGTTGAGGAACCTGCTAACACTGACCAGAGTGATGAGGATGAGGACCCCCATGAAACACCTTCTCCACAGGAAGAAGATACACAGGGGTCTGAGGCAGAGATTTTAGTCCATGCTCTTGTAGGCATTACCACTCCACAAACCATGAAAGTTGTGGGATTTTTCAAGGGCCAACGTCTTACCATCCTTATTGATTCAGGAAGCACACACAACTTCATTGATCCTAGAGTTGCTAAGCAGGCAAATTGCTATATCCACACTTGTAATTCATTCGAGGTCATGGTAGCCAATGGGGGAACATTACCTTGTAAAGGAAAATGTCGCAATGTCAAGATCAGGATAGGGGACTATGAACTCAAGCAGGACATGTTTGCCCTCCAGTTGGGAGGATGTGATATGGTTTTGG
Source organism: Wollemia nobilis (assembly GCA_028583015.1). NCBI lineage: Eukaryota > Viridiplantae > Streptophyta > Pinopsida > Araucariales > Araucariaceae > Wollemia > Wollemia nobilis. The sequence continues at coordinate 536,735 of JAQPPZ010004643.1, forward strand.
GATCTCAATGGTTGAGTACGTTGGGCACTATCAGTTGGAACTTTGCAGAACTCTGGATGCAATTCTCCCAAAATGGACAAACACACTTACTCAAGGGCTCCCCTACAGGAACACCTCACCTCATTAGTTCCAATCGTATGGAGAAAGTGCTAAAGAAATCAAAACGTGGGGTCATTGCACAACTCTTCTCCATCCAACCAACCACTTCACTAATGGCTGAAATTCCATCAGACCTACAACTAGTTCTACACAAACATGATGTTGTCTTTGCAGAACCAACTACACTACCACCGCGTCGCTCTCACGACCATGCTATCCCATTGCTCCCGGGTAGTGCACCACCAAATATCAGGCCATACAGGTACCCTCATGCCATGAAATCAGAACTAGAAAAATTGGTACAAGAATTACTCAAGGCTGGTGTCATCCGGCCTAGTACTAGCCCCTACTCCTCGCTTGTCCTACTTGTTCCCAAGAAATATGGCTCATGGCGCCTATGTATTGACTATCGAGAACTCAACAAGACTACGGTCAAGGATAAATTTCCTATTCCAGTGGTTGATGAATTACTCGATGAACTACACGGGACCATGTATTTCACCAAGCTTGATCTCCGCTCTGGCTACCATCAGATCCGGCTCAAGGATGAGGACATCCCCAAAACTGCCTTTCGCACTCATGAAGGTCATTATGAATTCTTGGTAATGCCATTTGGTCTCACAAATGCTCCTTCTACATTCCAAAGTCTTATGAACAACATCTTTCGGCCCTTTCTACGGAAGTTCATCCTTGTGTTCTTCGATGACATCTTGATTTACAGCCGCACATGGGAAGAGCACCTCAATCATGTGGATCAAACTTTACAGTTGTTGGTCACCCATCACCTTTTTGCCAAAAGGTCCAAGTGTTCCTTTGGTCTTATTGAAGTAGAGTATCTGGGACACATTGTCTCACAGGATGGCGTCAAGGTTGACCCTAAGAAGATTCAAGCAGTTCAAGAGTGGCCGAAACCTCGCACCCTCAAGGGACTTCAAGGATTTTTAGGGCTTACAGGCTATTATCACAAATTTGTCTACAATTATGGGAAGATAGCTGCCCCCTCACCTCCATGTTGAAAAAATATTCCTTCACTTGGACAGGGCCTACTGACCAAGCCTTCATTGAACTCAAGCATGCTATGACCACCACTCCCGTCTTAGCCATGCCAGATTTCTCTAAACCATTTGTCATTGAAAGTGATGCTTCTGGTCATGGTATTGGGGCAGTATTGATGCAAGAAGGATGACCTATGGCTTTTACTAGCAAGGCACTCTCTGATCGTAATCTAGGGAAATCCACATATGCTAAGGAAATGTTAGCCATATTGCATGCAGTCACACATTGGTGACCTTACCTCATTGGGCGTCACTTCTCCATCAAAACCGACCATCAAAGTCTCAAATATTTTTTGGAACAAAGAGTTGCCATGCCTGACCAACAAAAGTGGGTGTCTAAACTCATGGGCTATGATTATGATATCACCTACAAAAAGGGAAAGGAGAATATTGTGGCTGATGCTCTTTCTCGCCAAATGGAGACCGTAAGTATGTTGTGTGCCATCTCAGCACCACTTCCCCAATGGATTGATTCCTTGCATCAAGAAGCACGTCAGGATGCAGATTTGCAAGCTTTGATAGCCTCACTAATGGATGATCCAGATTCTGCACCAGGATATAATTGGAATGGCCATGATCTGCGCTACCATCAATGCCTGGTTCTACCTCATAAGTCCCCACTTCGAGAGCTCCTCATGAAGGAATTGCATGCCACTCCCTCTACAGGCCATTCAGGGTTCCTTAAAACATATGAGCGACTCAAGCGCACCTTCTTTTGGAAAGGTATGAAATGGGACATCCGCTCTTTTGTTGCTACCTGTGACACATGTCAAAGGATGAAAGGTGAAACAGTGCGCTCTCCGGGCACTCTTCAGCCATTGCCTATCCCGGATCAGGTTTGGACCGACATTTCCATGGACTTTATAGAAGGGCTCCCTAAATCTGGAGGCAAGTCAGTTATTTTCGTGGTAGTGGACCGCCTTTCAAAATATGCTCACTTTTGTGCCCTTGCCCATCCTTATACAACATCCATTGTTGCACAAATTTTTCTTGACTCCATATTTCACCTTCATGGCATGCCCACCTCCATTGTATCTGATCGTGATCCCACCTTCACTAGTCATTTTTGGCAAGAGTTGTTTAAGTTGCAGGGGACTCAGCTCAAAATGAGTTCAGCCTACCATCCGCAAATGGATGGTCAAACAGAAGTTGTTAATAAATGCTTGGAAACCTACCTTCGCTGCTTTGTCTCAGATCATCCCACTCAATGGGCCAAATGGCTATCCTTGGCCGAATGGTGGTACAACACTTCCTATCATACCGCAACCAAACTCACACCATTTGAAGCAGTCTATGGGCGCCTTCCACCTACGCCTTCCTCTTACATTCCTGGCAGCTCCAAGGTCCAGGCCGTCGACAACACTCTGAGTCAACACACCGAGGTCCTTCGCCAACTTAAGCAGAATTTGAACATGGCCCAGAATCGGATGCGCCAACAAGCTGATCAACATCGTTCTGAGCATAGTTTTGATGTAGGTGATATGGTCTTCCTTCGCTTGTAGCCGTACAAACAATCATCCCTACAACTTCATAGGTGCCAGAAGCTTGCTGCAAAATTCTATGGTCCTTACCAGGTTCTACAAAGGATTGGCCCCACAACTTACAAATTGGTGCTCCCACCTACTTCCAAGCTTCATCCTATTTTTCATGTTTCCGCTCTCAAGAAAGTTGTGGGCACACAGGTACAGGTTCAATCCACACTTCCTAAATTGGATGAAGAAGGCTCCATATTACTTGAACCTGAGTAGTTGTTGGATCATCGGACTCGCACTCTTCGCAACCGTACAATTACAGAGATCCTGGTTCAGTGGCGTGGGCTTCAACCTGAAGATGCTACATGGGAATCTCTCCACCAACTCCAACAATAGTTTCCTCATTTCAGCTTTGAGGACAAAGCTTCTTCAAGGGGAAGGACATGTTAGGATCCCATCCTAACCCTTAATGTAATAACTTCCATGATGTAATAATTCCTAAATAACGTGGGTAGTACCCATGATTAATATTTTGTAATGTTCTAAGTTTTAGCTTATATAGTGCCTATGACAAATGGCACCCTTTTTATGTAACACATGGTAGATAGGTTATGTAAGGTGGCCTTGTGCATGTAATTCGAGTGGCATTGTGCATGTAATTCGAGTGGCACTATGCATGTAATTCGGGTGGCATTATGCATGTAATCCAGGTGGCATTTTGCATGTAAGCCAACCATGGAAGGGAACTCTTTAAATACCCGAGAAGGCACCAATGTATTCATATTTTTGCAAATTAATGAAGTGTTGAAGGAGGTTGCCCCCTCGAAGAGGCCTGCGATTCTATCTTATTGTGAGATTGTTCCTTTATGCAAATTTTTGTTATAATGTGTATTTTGTTCTGAATATTAATATGATGTTTATGTGAGTTTATTTCCAAGCAATTGTGTGAGAGTGTGTTTATTTGAGTTTATTTTATAGTAGGATCCTAACAAATGCCTTCTCGCTTTCCAAGCTACCACTAGGCCACACTACCCAATGCAAATTGGGGGTGGTCTCTCTCCACGTTATCCTGTACTCTTCTTTCCAAACGTTTTAACCACGAGCTCATTTTTCGCATGTGCCACTCAATAATAAATCAAGCAAGGATAGATAATAAACAACTTTGGGCATGTATTTATATTGCCCTTCCTCCTTTGTCTAGACGTCGATGCTTTTATTGAAATGCATTACGTCGGCGCTTTAAGGCTTCGAAAGCCTTAGTAAACCCAACCTTGGGTTTTAATAAAAATTACTTTTGGACTTTATAAAACCCCTTGCCTTATAAAATATTATAATAGGGATTATAATTATTTTATTTGGGTTTTCACCATGGCAATTTTAATATTATAATAACCACCATTATAATATTAATCCTTCGATAAAGTACCTTTAATATTTATTTATAAAATTTAAATTCATGCTGAATTTAAATAATTTATAAAATAAATATTATAACTCCTTTTTACTAATATTTATTTTTACCTTCTTCTTTGGATATCAAATAACCATATTTGTCACCTTTATTTCCTACTAAAATTATTGATGACCTCATCTGGTGACATCAATGACAACTTTGACTTAGGGACTCAAAATGTCCAACAATCTCCCCCTTTGTCATTGATGGCAACCCATATCCTTTTTACTGAAACCTGACCTTTCTTTTTCTTCTGCTCCCCCTGGGACATTGCTCCCCCTGGGACAATGCTCTCTCAAATATCAAATCTCTCCATATCCAATCTCTCCCCAATACACAAATCACACAAATCTCTCCCCCTTTGACATCAATGGCAAAGGGTCACCTTTGGGGCTCGGGGCTAAGAATGAGCCTCTTAGCTTAGCCCCTCCCCCACCTCCACATGAGGTGGTTAATTCTGGGGTGGGAGTATTTCTACTCCCGAAAGCACTGTTCTTTACCTTTATCTTTTTCCCTTCTTTTCTAAGTTTTCTGAATCCTCTGACTATTTCTTTCCAAGTCATCATCCCTGTTCCTGTCATCATTCCTATTCTTGTTTCTGTTTCTATTATCATCAACGTTCATGTTCCTGTTATTGTTCCTGTTCTCATCCATGTTTCTATTCCTGTTCATGTTCTTGTTCATATCCATGCTCTTGTTCCTGTTCATGTTCTTGTTCCTGTTCATATTCCTGTTCATGTTCATGTTCCTATTTCTGTTCATACCTGTTTCTAGAATATTTTCTCTACACCATCTTGTTGTGTGACCATAATTATTGCACTTATAACACTTAATGTTATTATTCCTTGGAGGTGCAACTGTCTTAGGATTTCTCCTAGTGAAGCCATATCTTCTTCTGTCATGAATCTTGTAATTCATTGCCTTGTGACCAAACTCATTACATGAGTAGCAATACCCTTGGAAAATTTGTCCTTTCCCATATTCTTGTCTTTCATGTGTCCTGCACTGTGAAGCCATGTGCCCAAACTTGTGACATGAAAAACATCTTCCATTGAAGCTTCCTTGTCTTGACCTCATTGGTCTCCTATTCTGATTGTTGTTCCATCTGTATCTTCTCTGTGCATTGTTCCTATCTTTGTTGAACTCTTTGTTGTCCAACTCATCCTCTGATGTCTCACTCCCACTTACACTATCTTCTTCTGATGTATCTTCTTCTTCAAGACTTGAAGTAGACTCTTCTTCCTTTTTATTTTGAACCTGTTTAGAACCAAGACCTGTCTTGTTTGTTGCTCCTCTTTGTATCTTGACTATTTTATCCACACTCTTTGCACTGTTTACATACTTGTATAGCTTATTCTTGGAGTCTTCTACATATTCCTTTAGTAGAGCCACTTCTTGTGCTAACTTCTCACATTCCAAGATCTTTACTTCTAACTTATCTTTGAACTTGCTTGCCTTAGCCTTTGATTTTTCTAGATCCTCTATGAGCAATAATATTTCTTCATCACATTCTTGAAACTGAATTTCAAGCTTAGAGTGTTGCTTTCTTACCTTCTTTACAGTGTCAAGGGCATAGATAAGTTCTCCCTTGAGATCATAACCATTCTTTGTTGAATAATCCTCTATTTGTTTACCTTTGTCCATATCATTAATTTCTTTTGGCTTGTCTTCTATAGGATCACTCACTTCTTCTTCTAATGCCATTAGAATATTTTCATCTGGTCTTTCAAGTGCATCTTCAAAATCATCATCACTGAAACTATAACCATCCCTTGTGCAATCATCTTCAAGATGTCCAAATTTACCACATCTAAAACACTTGAGAATAACTGGAGTCCTTTTCTTAAACTGGTTCTTTTTCTTCAATCATAAATAGGACTTCATCTCTATCATTGTCTGAAAAACTAGCATCACTATCATTTGAGTACTTACTTGCATTATCCGCATAGTAGCTTCTCTTTTGCCTTTGGAAGAACTTCTTTCCTTGTCTGTTTTGTCCATCCTTGCTTTTCTTCTGGTACCTGTATCTTTCAGATTCCCTGTACCTGTGATCCTGTTTTTCTTCATCATTGTTGTTCTTTGGCTCTTTACAATCTGTTGCAAAATGTCCATACTTTCCACAATTGAAACACTTAACAGATCTTAGATCTATGGGTCTTCTGGAACCTTTATCTCTTCTACCATAGTTAGCTTCTTCATCACTAGATGACTCACTGCTTGATTCTGACTTCTTACCCTTCATCTTCTTGTTCACTTTGAATGCAACCTCTTTTGGAGGGATAGGATCTTTTGTTCTTATCTCAAAAGTCGTAAGCATGCCAAGCAAAGAATTCCTTGTTAGAGAATCACTATCAATTGATGTTTCTATAGCAGAAACCTTTTCACTATACCTTTTTGGAAGAGTTCTCAAGATCTTATCACAAGCATCAGATTCATCAACCTTCATTCCAAGACCTTTCATCTCATGTATAAGTTCATCAACCTTGCTGAGATAGTCATGAATGTTTTCATCATCCCGCATTCTTAGATTCTCAAATTCTCCTTTGAGATTTTTGATCTTAGCTTTCCTGACACTTTTATCTCCTTCATATATGGTATGCAATAGTTCCCACATATCTTTTGTTGTTGTACACTCCATAACCTTCATAGATTCTGATCTATGCAACCCTTTTATAATTGCATTCATAGCTCTTGAATTTGCATGCATTAGAAGCTTACCTTCCTTATCTGTAGGAGGATTGATTGCTAAATCATATCCAAGTTCCACTGCATCCCAAACTTCATTGCCAAGTGCCATCAGGTGAAATCTCATTAGCATACACCAATACAAGAAGTCACTTCCATCAAATACTGGTACTACATTATTGATGGACTCATCCCTTTGATCCTTTTGATCCATTGTGTTCTTAGACCACTTTTCCTTCAAGCTGTCAAACTCTTCTGAAGGAACCCGCTCTGATACCAATTGAAGAACACAAGCTTATACTGAGAGGGGGGTGAACAGTATAAGACCACTTTTTACTTTTTCTTTTCAAATCAATATTATGCAGTGTATAGATAGCAGTATCAATAGCAGTAATCAAAGCAATGCACAAAACACCATACACAATAGAGACACAGATTTTAACGTGGTTCACCCAATGTGGGCTACCTCCATAGAGAAAATATTTCTTCTAAATATTTCTCAAATAATCTCTTGGGAATCCTTCCCAATTACAATGTTTATGGACCTCTATCCAAAGGAGATGTTGATCCCCTAAATCTGGATGTGGATCTCTATCCATAGGAGAACTCCTTCTCCTCTGCTCTGGCTGGTGATCCTCTAGAAGACTCTACCTCCAACGCACTGACTATGGATCTCTCTCCACTTGAAGACTCTTGTCCTCACTCAGAAGACCTATCCTCAATGTCCTGGCTGATGGATCTCTATCCACTAGAGACTCTATCCTCTCTCTCTATCACCTCCAAAGCTCTATCTCAATACTATACTAAACACAATCTAGTCGGTCTAGCACAACTCTGCTCAATCTCTTGCACTAAACAGTACATTCAGTCTAGCACAAATCTGCTCAATAGGTTCACTCAACCTACACAAATCTACTCAATAGGTCCACTCAAACCTTCAAATCTGCTCAATAGGTCCACACAGAACCTATCCAAATATTCTCAACAAGTCCACACAGAACCTATCCAAATCTACTCACACAGCTCACACAAACTTTCCAAATCTGCTCAACAAGCTCACATAAACTTGACCAAATCTCTCACACAGTCCACACAGAACCTATCCAAATCTACTCAACAAGCTCACAAACTTGTCCAAATCTCTCAACAAGCTCACACGAACTTGTCCAAATCTCTCAATAAGTCCTCTAGAACTATCTCAAATCTCTCAACAATCTCACACAAAATAGTCCACAATCCTTCTCAAAGCTCCACTTCTCAAATCAGCTTAACAAGTCCACACGAACTTGTCCAATCTCATAGAATCATAAAGAGAATTGTTAGAGACTCAATATGTTCTATACTCAATGCTCAATCACTTTTTCAACTCAATCTCATAGAAGCATAAAGAGAATTGTTAGAGACTCAATATGTTCTATACTTAATGCTCAATCACTTTCTCAACTCAATCTCATAGAAGCATAAAGAGAATTGTTAGAGACTCAATATGTTCTATACTCAACTCAATAACATAAAGAGAATTTTTAGAGACTCAATATGTTCTATACTCAATGCTCAATCACAACTCAAATCAATCTCATAGAAGCATAAAGAGAATTGTTAGAGACTCAATATGTTCTATACTCAATGCTCAATCTCAACTCAAATCAGAATATAGAATAGTTTGTTTCATGGAACTTGAACAACCACTTCACATCCACTTGACTAGGCTCAACCAACTCTACTCAACCAATCACCTCAAGGAACAACCCTTTCTCACAAAACCCTAGTCCAAGCATATATCAACCAACTCAAAATATTTCCAACAATGCTCAACAACAAATCTCACATAACAATGATACTCATGTTCTTTTCTAACTCAAGTTCAAGTTCTTTGCATAACCAATTGGCTTCAACAACAATGCTAATAAAACAAGGCTTAATCACAACTCTCAATTCAAAAACCTTGAAGCATTAACTCAACCACTTTTGAAAAGGAAACCCTAATCAATTCCTTTTCACTCCAAACTTAATTTTCAATCAAGCCAATCAACCAACTCAATAGAGAAGAATTTTACCCATACCTTTTTGTTGCCAAGAAGTTGTCCACAAAATCTGCCACACTTCACAAAAACTCTTTTCCAAACTCACATAAGGGTTAGAGGACTTCAATTAAAATCACAATGCAAAATATAACTTTAAATACACCTTTTTACTCCAACTTAATTTTCACATCCACCAAAGTCCTTTTAGAAGAAAACCCTTATCAAAAATAATAATCAACAAGTCTCAAAATAAATCTCAATTAACACTTTACCATAACTCCTTATACCTCCTAAAATATAACTCTCAAAATAATACTTTCCAAATAATAAAGCTCAAATAATTATCAACACTTCACCTTCAGAAATAATCACAACAACCTCTAATTAACAAAGTTTATTAAAACATTAATAAACCTTATAACATCCTTATCACTCCAACCTTAGGGCATAACCATAAAATTAATTAACACAAAAAATGTACTTGCCTCAAGGGGATTTGACCCCATGTCTTGCCCTCACCATGAGCGCCTTAGCCATGGCTAAGGTTGCCACATGAGCTACATGCTCGTTCGCAAAGGGGGAAGCACCACGTGCTTCCTCTTTGCGCTTTCCTTGCCCACATTTAAAAATGTGTGCCTTGGCGCTTCCACAAAAACTCCACCAAAAACTTCTTCGCAAGAATCGAACGCACGACCTCCGTGCTACCAATGCCTTCATGCTTTCCAAGCTACCACTAGGCCACACTACCCAATGTGAATTGGGGGTGGTCTCTCTCCACGTTATCCTGTACTCTCCTTTCCAAACGTTTTAACCACGAGCTCATTTTTTGCATGTGCAACTCAATAATCAATCGAGCAAGGATAGATAATAAACAACTTTGGGCATGTATTTATATTGCCCTTCCTCCTTTGTCTAGACGTCGATGCTTTTATTGAAATGCATTACGTCGGTGCTTTAAGGCTTCGAAAGCCTTAGTAAACCCAACCTTGGGTTTTAATAAAAATTACTTTTGGACTTTATAAAACCCCTTGCCTTATAAAATATTATAATAAGGATTATAATTATTTTATTTGGGTTTTCACCATGGCAATTTTAATATTATAATAACCACCATTATAATATTAATCCTTCGATAAAGTACCTTTAATATTTATTTATAAAATTTAAATTCATGCTGAATTTAAATAATTTATAAAATAAATATTATAACTCCTTTTTAACTTCTATCTTTTGCATTGTTTCCCTCGATATTTTGCCTTCTTGTTGGATATCAAATAACCATATTTGTCGCCTTTATTTCTTGCTGAAATTACTGATGACCTCATCTGGTGACATCAATGACAACTTTGACTTAGGGACTCAAAATGTCCAACAATCTCCCCCTTTGTCATTGATGGCAACCCATATCCTTTTTACTGAAACCTGACCTTTCTTTTTCTTCTGCTCCCCTGGGACATTGCTCCCCTGGGACAATGCTCTCTCAAATATCAAATCTCTCCCCAATACACAAATCACACAAATCTCTCCCCCTTTGACATCAATGGCAAAGGGTCACCTTTGGGGCTCGGGGCTAAGAATGAGCCTCTTAGCTTAGCCCCTCCCCCACCTCCATATGAGGTGGTTAATTCTAGGGTGGGAGTATTTCTACTCCCTGAAAGCACTATTCTTTACCTTTATCTTTTTCTCTTATTTTTTGAGTTTTTTGAATCCTCTGACTATTTCTTTCCAAGTGATCATCCCTGTTCCTATCATCATTCCTATTCTTGTTTTTATTTCTATTCTCATCCATGTTCCTATTCCTATTCTTGTTCCTATTCTCATCCATGCTCATGTTCCTATTCATGTTCCTATTCCTGTTCATATTCATGTTCCTGTTCATGTTCCTATTTCTATTCATACCTATTTCTAGAATATTTTCTCTACACCATCTTGTTGTGTGACCATCATTATTACACTTATAACACTTAATGTTGTTATTCCTTGGAGGTGCAACTATCTTAGGATTTCTCCTAGTGAAGCCATATCTTCTTCTGTCATGAATCTTGCAATTCATTGCCTTGTGACCAAACTCATTACATGAGTAGCAATACCCTTGGAAAAGTTGTCCTTTCCCATATTCATGTCTTTCATGTGTCCTGCACTATGAAGCCATGTGCCCAAACTTGTGACATGAAAAACATCTTCCATTGAAGCTTCCTTGTCTTGACCTCATTGGTCTCCTATTCTGATTGTTGTTCCATCTGTATCTTCTCTATGCATTGTTCCTATCTTTGTTGAACTCTTTGTTGTCCAACTCATCCTCTGATGTCTCACTCCCACTTACACTATCTTCTTCTGATGTATCTTCTTCTGAAGTTTCTTCTTCTTCAAGACTTGAAGTAGACTCTTCTTCCTTTTTCTTTTGAACCTATTTAGAACCAAGACCTGTCTTGTTTGTTGCTCCTCTTTGTATCTTGATTATTTTATCCACACTCTTTGCACTATTTACATACTTGTATAGCTTATTCTTGGAGTCTTCTACATCTTCCTTTAGTAGAGCCACTTCTTGTGCTAACTTCTCACATTCCAAGATCTTTGCTTCTAACTTATCTTTGAACTTGCTTGCCTTAGCCTTTGATTTTTCTAGATCCTCTATGAGCAATAATATTTCTTCATCACATTCTTGAAACTGACTTTCAAGCTTAGAGTGTTGCTTTCTTACCTTCTTTACTGTGTCAAGGGCATAGATAAGTTCTCCCTTGAGATCATAACCATTTTTTATTGAATAATCCTCTATTTTTTTACCTTTGTCCATATCATTACTTTCTTTTGGCTTGTCTTCTATAGGATCACTCACTTCTTCTTCTAATGCCATTAGAATATTTTCATCTAGTCTTTCAAGTGCATCTTCAAAATCATCATCACTGAAACTATAACCATCCCTTGTGCAATCATCTTCAAGATGTCCAAATTTACCACATCTAAAACACTTGAGAATAACTGGAGTCCTTTTCTTAACTGGTTCTTTTTCTTCAATCATAAATAGGACTTCATCTCTATCATTGTCTGAAAAACTAGCATCACTATCATTTGAGTACTTACTTGCATTATCCGCATAGTAGCTTCTCTTTTGCCTTTGGAAGAACTTCTTTCCTTGTCTATTTTGTCCATCCTTGCTTTTCTTTTGGTACCTGTATCTTTCAGATTCCCTGTACCTATGATCCTATTTTTCTTCATCATTGTTGTTCTTTGGCTCTTTACAATCTGTTGCAAAATGTCCATACTTTCCACAATTGAAACACTTAACAGATCTTAGATCTATGGGTCTTCTGGAACCTTTATCTCTTCTACCATAGTTAGCTTCTTCATCACTAGATGACTCACTGCTTGATTCTGACTTCTTACCCTTCATCTTCTTGTTCACTTTGAATGCAACCTCTTTTGGAGGGATAGGATCTTTTGTTCTTATCTCAAAAGTCGTAAGCATGCCAAGCAAAGAATTCCTTGTCAGAGAATCACTATCAATTGATGTTTCTATAGCAGAAACCTTTTCACTGTACCTCTTTGGAAGAGTTCTCAAGATCTTATCACAAGCATCAGATTCATCAACCTTCATTCCAAGACCTTTCATCTCATGTATAAGTTCATCAACCTTGCTTGAGATAGTCACGAATATTTTCATCATCCCGCATTCTTAGATTCTCAAATTCTCCTTTGAGATTTTTGATCTTAGCTTTCCTGACACTTTTATCTCCTTCATATATGGTATGCAATAGTTCCCACATATCTTTTGTTGTTGTACACTCCATAACCTTCATAGATTCTGATCTATGCAACCCTTTTATAATTGCATTCATAGCTCTTGAATTTGCATGCATTAGAAGCTTACCTTCCTTGTCTGTAGGAGGATTGACTGCTGAATCATATCCCAGTTCCACTGCATCCCAAACTTCATTGCCAAGTGCCATCAGGTGAAATCTCATTAGCATACACCAATACAAGAAGTCACTTCCATCAAATACTAGTACTGCATTATTGATGGACCCATCCCTTTGATCCTTTTGATCCATTGTGTTCTTAGACCACTTTTCCTTCAAGATATCAAACTCTTCTGAAGGAACCCACTCTGATACCAATTGAAGAACACAAGCTTATACTAAGAGAGGGGGTGAACAATATAAGACCACTTTTTACTTTTTCTTTTCAAATCAATATTATGTAGTGTATAGATAGTAGTATCAATAGCAGTAATCAAAGCAATGCACAAAACACCATACACAATAGAGACACAAATTTTAATGTGGTTCACCCAATGTGGGCTACCTCCATAGAGAAAATATTTCTTCTAAATATTTCTCAAATAATATCTTGGGAATCCTTCCCAATTACAATGTTTATGGACCTCTATCCAAAGGAGATGTTGATCCCCTAAATCTGGATGTGGATCTCTATCCATAGGAGAACTCCTTCTCCTCTGCTCTAGTTGGTGATCCTCTAGAAGACTCTACCTCCAACGCACTGACTATGGATCTCTCTCCACTTGAAGACTCTTGTCCTCACTCAGAAGACCTATCCTCAATGTCTTGGCTGATGGATCTCTATCCACTAGAGACTTTATCCTCTCTACTCTATCACCTCCAAAGCTCTATCTCAATACTATACTAAACATAATCCAGTCGGTCTAGCACAACTCTACTCAATATCTTGCACTAAACATAGTACATTCAATCTAGCACAAATCTACTCAATAGGTTCACTCAGAACCTCACAACTCTGCTCAATAGGTCCACTCAAAACCTTCTCAAATATGCTCAACAGGTCCACATAGAACCTGATCAAATCTGCTCAATAGGTCCACACAGAACCTATCCAAATTTTCTCAACAAGCTCACACAGAACTTGTCCAAATCTCTCAACAAGCTCACATAGAACTTGATCAAATCTGCTCAACAGGTCCACACAGAACCTATCCAAATCTACTCAACAAGCTCACACAGAACTTGTCCAAATATGCTCAACAAGCTCACACAGAACTTGTCCAAATATCTCAAATCCACACAAACTTGTCCAAATCTTCTCAACAAGCTCACACAAAATTAGTCCACAAGCCTTCTCAAAGACTTTCCTCAAATCAACTTAACAAGCTCCACAGAACTTGTCCAATCTCATAGAATCATAAAGAGAATTGTTAGAGACTCAATATGTTCTATACTCAATGCTCAATCACTTTCTCAACTCAATATCATAGAAGCATAAAGAGAATTTTTAGAGACTCAATATGTTCTATACTTAATGCTCAATCACTTTCTCAACTCAATCTCATAGAAGCATAAAGAGAATTGTTAGAGACTCAATATGTTCTATACTCAATGCTCAATCACAACTCAAATCAATCTCATAGAAGCATAAAGAGAATTGTTAGAGACTCAATATGTTCTATACTCAATGCTCAATCTCAACTCAAATCAGAATATAGAATAGTTTGTTTCATGGAACTTGAACAACCACTTCACATCCACTTGACTAGGCTCAACCAACTCTACTCAACCAATCACCTCAAGGAACAACCCTTTCTCACAAAACCCTAGTCCAAGCATATATCAACCAACTCAAAATATTTCCAACAATGCTCAACAACAAATCTCACATAACAATGATACTCATGTTCTTTTCTAACTCAAGTTCAAGTTCTTTGCATAACCAATTGGCTTCAACAACAATGCTAATAAAACAAGGCTTAATCACAACTCTCAATTCAGAAAACCTTGAAGCATTAACTCAACCACTTTGAAAAGGAAACCCTAATCAATTCCTTTTCACTCCAAACTTAATTTTCAATCAAGCCAATCAACCAACTCAATAGAGAAGAATTTTACCCATACCTTTTTGTTGCCAAGAAGTTGTCCATAAAATCTGCCACACTTCACAAAAACTCTTTTCCAAACTCACATAAGGGTTAGAGGACTTCAATTAAAATCACAATGCAAAATATAACTTTAAATACACCTTTTTACTCCAACTTAATTTTCACATCCACCAAAGTCCTTTTAGAAGAAAACCCTTATCAAAAATAATAATCAACAAGTCTCAAAATAAATCTCAATTAACACTTTACCATAACTCCTTATACCTCCTAAAATATAACTCTCAAAATAATACTTTCCAAATAATAAAGCTCAAATAATTATCAACACTTCACCTTCAGAAATAATCACAACAACCTCTAATTAACAAAGTTTATTAAAACATTAATAAACCTTATAACATCCTTATCACTCCAACCTTAGGGCATAACCATAAAATTAATTAACACAAAAAATGTACTTGCCTCAAGGGGATTTGACCCCACGTCTTGCCCTCACCGTGAGTGCCTTAGCCATGGCTAAGGTTGCCACATGAGCTACATGCTCGTTCGCAAAGGGGGAAGCACCACGTGCTTCCTCTTTGCGCTTTCCTTGCCCACGTTTAAAAATGTGTGCCTTGGCGCTTCCACAAAAACTCCACCAAAAACTTCTTCGCAAGAATCGAACGCACGACCTCCGTGCTACCAATGCCTTCATGCTTTCCAAGCTGCCACTAGGCCACACTGCCCAATGCAAATTGGGGGTGGTCTCTCTCCACGTTATCCTGTACTCTCCTTTCCAAACGTTTTAACCATGAGCTCATTTTTCGCATGTGCCACTCAATAATCAATCGAGCAAGGATAGATAATAAACAACTTTGGGCATGTATTTATATTGCCCTTCCTCCTTTGTCTAGACGTCGGTGCTTTTATTGAAATGCATTACGTCGGTGCTTTAAGGCTTCGAAAGCCTTAGTAAACCCAACCTTGGGTTTTAATAAAAATTACTTTTGGACTTTATAAAACCCCTTGCCTTATAAAATATTATAATAAGGATTATAATTATTTTATTTGGGTTTTCACCATGGCAATTTTAATATTATAATAACCACCATTATAATATTAATCCTTCGATAAAGTACCTTTAATATTTATTTATAAAATTTAAATTCATGCTGAATTTAAATAATTTATAAAATAAATATTATAACTCCTTTTTAACTTCTGTCTTTTGCACTGTTTCCCTCGATCTTTTGCCTTCTTGCTGGATATCAAATAACCATCTTTGTCACCTTTATTTCCTGCTGAAATTACTGATGACCTCATCTGGTGACATCAATGACAACTTTGACTTAGGGACTCAAAATGTCCAACACTATCTTGTATGCACACCTAGATATGACTCTTCACTTAGCACACTCTAATATAAATACACTTGTGCACACTTACATATAAGACACTTGTGCACATAAAATTACATTACACTTGCACACTTACTCACATGAAACTTGTGCATTTCTTGCACATTATTACATTACATAAAATATTACTCACATTCTAAACTAAGACTCAACCCTAGTCTAATATTTATAAGGTGTACCATGAAGGTACCATAGGGATATATTATCATGTACCAAATAATGTAATATACTCTAACATCCCCACATATTACATTATTTGGTTATTGAAGACTTTAGTATTCAATCATGATCTTCATACTTCAGGTGATCTTGAAATGCATTTGTTCTTCATATTGACCACCATCAAGTTCTTCTTCTTGTTTGACTTCATATTTAAAATTAGATTCATGTTCACCAACCTTTGTAACTTTAATATTACAAGTATCTTATCTTTCTTGATGTCTTCATATTCTTGCATAAGAATATTTCCTTTGCCTTTGTCCTTAGAATCATATGACCCTTTATTTTTCTATATAGAGACTTTTGAACACTCACTTAAAACATCATAATAGGTTCCTGAGTTAGATGAACTTGGAATATCAATACTACAAGAAGAATGAAATATCTTTTCCAAAAAGGATTCTTCTATCTTCAATTTTTTATTAAGAGACTCAATCAACTCTTTTTGTTTCATATTTTCTTCTTTATGAAACTTAAGTGTAAGCAATGCTAAATACATTATGCTACCAATATCTATAGGTATCATAATACTATATTTTCCATCATCAATTACTTCAACAATTATTTCATGTAAATACTATTCCAATGTTTTAAAATTTTCATCTATAGCTTCACTATAGATTAACTTTGAGACTAGATCTATCTTTCCTTTAGATTTTTCAATAAAATTCTTGATCCCAAGTTTTATGACATTTAATTTTTCTTTTTGTATCATGAACTCCATATTATTATCTTTTGAAGTAGACATCCTTGTAACTCCCTAGGTTTAAATAATGTAAAGGTTTCTAAATTAAAAACTATGAAGTAGAAAACCTTATATCTCCCAAATTTTTAGAAACTAGAAAATGAATTTTACAAATTTAGTTTTTCCTAAGTTTGAAGTTGTAATCCTTTTAACTCCCAAATAATTAATTTGCAAGAATTCAATAATCTTCTATTTCAAAAAACTAACAAATCAAACCAATTTCAAATTTATCTAACAAATCAAGAAACTATTAAAAAACCTTATATCTCCAATCTTAAACTAGCATTCTACTTATCCCTCCATTAACTTAATAATTAATAACTAATTCAACCTTAATAAAACATTTTAATAATGTTCTACCTTATTACTCCTTAATAAATCAAACAAACCTTATAACTTATTTCTCCTAAAATTAAACCTTTATAAAACCTAAAAATAACTTATCGCTCCAAAAATTAAACTTTGAAAAAACCTAATTTTAAATTTACCTCTTGACTTCGCTTGCACCTATTCTCCTTGCTTCATTGTAATGATTCGAGTGCTATAGAAGGAGCCCATGTGAACTACTTTAATTGGTGTTCTTAAGTGCTACGTGTCTTCAAAAATGATTTATCTTTAGGCATTTAAATTTTGATTGAGTGTTACTATATCCAACATTTCACTTCGAATGCTCGTAGGGGATACATTACTCCTCCTAGTATTAAACGTATCATAAACCCATTTTCTGATTCCCACTCCTAATAATTTTTTAATAAGTTATACTTTACTTAAAATAAAATCAACTATATTAAACTATATGTTCATTCCACCACCTATCACTACTCATACATGATTCTATCCATGTAGAGCATTAGGTTCCACACCATTATTTAACTATTATTCTCATTGGTTAGATGAGCTAGTTAAATTCTATTTTCTATCAATCGAAAAGTATCATAACTAATCTCTACCCTCACATAATTCCTTTGAATGAGATTACTTAGCATGATGGGTGTTGACTTCCTCTCACATACATTGGAGAGAAGTCATAACATTCCTAAGCTTCTTTTTAACTCATAATAAAAATATCCATCATATGTGTCTTAAATATTTTACCTTTAAGATCTACTTATCTAATTATAAAGTTTAGGTTAAAAGGGCATCACTAAATCCATAAATTTGTCCATCTTATTATAACCAACACCATACTCATAATCACTCTATTATAGATCAAAAGCAAATAAGCCATAATATGCAGAAATATTAATCTCCCAATGTACAAATGCTGGCTATAATTAACTAGAAGATTATTTACATTTAATCACTCTAAGTTAATTTTCATCCAAAATAGGCATAAATATTTTTGATGTTCGATTTAAAACATAAATTTTCAATTCCAAAACTCTAGAAGACTCATACATGATCTTCTATGGCATAATGGTCAAAACTTAACTCATTCCTAAATTTATTTACATTGTTTACACCATGATATCATGGCAACTGATGCCAATGTGTCAACACCAAAGTATTTAAACCATAAGATACAATCCATATTCTTAAGTCAAAAATAACACTTTATGGTAACTCTATCATAACAAATTATTGAGTTAAATAAATGCTCGTTACCTAAGTTACAATTTATTTTAAAACCAACATTGATACCATCACTGGATCCATTCTTTGGATGGCATCCCATGTCGAAATTTGATAACTCATTAGGAAGATTTACAGTTAAAAAATTTGACTGCTATTTGTCTTCCTTGGGCTACAATAAGAGGTACCTCATTTTTGGTAGCTCCACCATCACTGGAGTTAGTCAACGATGTCTTTCCTTCCATTGCGTCCTCACTAACCATCAAGATAGGTTACCTTTTATCGGGGGTCAGAGATGGCTCCCATAATTTAAGATAAGCAAGTTTTTTTTGGTAGTATAATTTCAACTACCACATCTCAGGTATCCATCCCCAAACATAGATTCCATGAATGCAATATTTTCATACTTAATATGCAAAAAAAATCATTGTAGACATTTCCTTTGAAACACAAGATTTACTATCTATTTTACAAGTATTCACAGTCATATATTCTATTTCATTTTAGAATAAGAGACAATGCATTATAATTACAAATCAATTCTTTTACTCTAATCAACAAACCTTTTCCTTTCAAACAACAAGGTTTTCTATCATTCTGTAAATATTCATAGTCACACGTGTCCAATCTTCTATAGAAGTGATATTGCATTATAAACACAATTCAAGCATTTTTTCTAACCTTCTTTTTAATATGTAAAGACTCTCTCCCCCAACCATAGGCATCATATACTTAACAACAATATCATAAAACATAATTTGAATTATTACATAGAATGAGATATTCTAGCTAGTTAAGCATCTATCCTTTATTTACCTTAAAAGTATATTCGTCAAATATCTATCTTCAACAATCACAAAATAGAAGCAAAAATCATACGTAGGTTTGGTCCTCTTCCTATGGAAAACATATCTCAACCTTGAGTCTACTACTTCTCAATAACGATATGAGTGCAACCAATCGCTCACATGAGCCACTAGGACAAAATACTCAATACCTCATCCCACACATATAGTGTTATTCTACTATTTCCTCTCTTCAAGTTTAACAACAAACATATTATACAACTTGGAAAACGTAGAGCATCTAGAAATGTTTAATTAATATATTTATTAAACATTTGTACAAGGTTCTTTAATTTCTTCGATCTCTACTTCCTATTTTATCTTTGCTATTTAATACAACAACAAACCAAGCTCAAAGTTACACACTTTTCAAACCAACAACTAAGGTTTTGATATGACATATCCAATAAATCTATATTAACTGAAAATCAACACACAAACCAACTTATCCAACAAAATTCAAAACAATCAAAGGATAAAAAACACCCTAGTAATATTTTGAAGTCCTCTAAAGTTGCTACATTTTGGTGTTCCTTGGCTCTTCATCCTTTGCTCTCCTTCGCTCTCGAACCCCAACCTCTTTTTTCCAAACATATATTTTACTTACAGCTCTCCCCATCGCCAGTTGCCTCCAACTAACCTCATTCAATTTCCCACTCATTTTACCCATTAATGAAGGTATATTTTCCTTCCACCAAAAAACAATCCACCACATATCGCACTCAAGTTTTATTTAAAAATTATCAACAAAAGTTTTACATTTGTTAAGAAGTTCACCACTATCCTATTATAGTGTAAATCAATGCTACGGTTCATCGGGTTCCTTAATATTTATAGTTTGAATTATGCAAGGCTCTAAGTTACTTTTTAATAAAAGTAATATGAGAATCCATTTCCTTTAACATAAATAATCCAAAATCCCCTTTCCTTTCCGTTCATAAAAATTTATCAACAAGATGAATCCCTTAAGTGCTTTTTTCAAAATACATAACGAAAAGCTTAAATCAATAAAAATTCAATCATTAAGGAAAAAACATGATGCAAAAAAATTATGATATGCATCTCCATGAAAAGGGGCATTCATTCATGTTTCCTCCTCAAATAATCTGATAATAACCCATCACATCATTTTCCCAATTTTTATTTATTTATTTTGTGGTTAGTTCATTTTGCCACCATAAAGGAACCTGTTCCTGCAAAAATGCACTACCATTAGTAGCTTCATATTCATATATAAAATGAAGGTTCTCATAAACCAATCATGAAATTATCCTACTTCCATAATAAGATTTACATCTCACATTTCCAATAGTAATGAATATTGAATATCGAAATAGTCCATCATTTCATCATAAGCCATATAACAAAATAAATCCATCAAAATATAAGTCTACCAAAGGGTGGGTCATGACATCATCCCCCCTTAGGATTAACACAGTCCTCTGTATTTAAAACAATATAACATAAAACAATGTTTGTAAAAAAATTTCAAATAGAAATGGAAAGTGTTTTTGCATATCTTCTACTTTTCCCAAGTAGCATTTATTTTAGAATAAAGGTCCCCCTAGAAATTGCACTGCTCCAAAGTTCCTTTCCTCATTGATTTGGATTGAAACTCAAGGATTCTTACTGGTTGAACATCTATAGTTTTTGGGTTCACCATTTTTAAATTAGACCAGTTCCACATATGCTCAGGGTTAGCAACATACTTTTTAAGAAAAGAGATATGAAAGGTACTGTGAATCTTGGATAGATGGGATGGTAAGGCAAGTCGATATGCCATAGGACTAATATTCTCTATGATATCAAAGGGTCCTACAAAGTGTGGATCAAGTTTTGTGGACTTGATAGCACTCTTCCTTGGTATCACCTTCAAAAACACTCTGTCATCTACAAAAACTCTCTTGGTAATTTGTTAAGATCTGCATAACTCTTCTGATGATCTACAGCTTCCTTTAACCTCGTTCGGATTACTCTAAATTTTTTCTCCATTTCTTTGACCATGTCTAGTCTAAGAAAAATCCAATCCTCTAGATTATCCCATGTCAATAGTATCCTACACTTTTTTCCATACAAAACTTTGAATGGAGCCATGCCTATGGTCATATGGTGACCATTATT
This sequence comes from Wollemia nobilis, assembly GCA_028583015.1. Lineage (NCBI taxonomy): Eukaryota > Viridiplantae > Streptophyta > Pinopsida > Araucariales > Araucariaceae > Wollemia > Wollemia nobilis. The sequence goes on from JAQPPZ010004643.1 coordinate 558,267, forward strand.
GTAGGAAAATTCTACCAAAGGCAAGTAATCCTCATAACAAGTTTTCTGATCTATATAGTACATGTGAAGCATATATTCTAGCACTTGATTCACTTTTTCAATTTTCCCATCAATATCTAGATGGTAAGTAGAACTAATGTTCAATATAGTACTAATGGCATGATGCAAGGATTACCAAAACTCAGATGTGAATTTTGGATCCCTATTTGATATGATTACCTCCAAAAAGCCATGAAGTCAAAATATTTCCTTCATAAATCTATTAGCCATAATCATGAAATCATCCTTGGTGTTCCCAAGTATAAAGTGTGCCATCTTGGTCAGTCTATCAACCACTACTAGAATTACATCATTCTAAAACATGTTCATAGGCAACCCTACTATGAAATCCATCAAAATCATTTGCCATTTTTGCATAGGTAGATCATGCTAATACAACAAACCAACCAAATGTCTATGTTCAACTTTTACATTTTGGCACTTTAGGCATTGAGTGATAAATTCAGTTGTCTCTCTTAATTCTTGGCCAAAAAAAACCTTTTTCATATTATCCCTCATATTTGTTCCTCCTAGATGAGAAAAACATGGAGATAGTTGCACTTCATTCATAATCATCTTTCTCAAATTCCAAGTACCAGGAATTACTATTCTATTTTTAAAATATAAGAAACTATCCTTGATGCCAAAATCCTTATTTTCATCAAGTCCTCTTTCCATATTTTCCCTAATTTGGTTGTAGTATGCATCCTGATTTTGAATTTCCTTGACTTGTTCCATCAAGTCTACATGGATGTGGGACAAAACTGCTATATGTCTTATTCTACTCAATGCATCAACGACTTTATTTTATTTTCCCTTTATATACTTGATGTAAATTCCATCCATCTTCTTTGCCTAGCATTGAGTAAAGGTTGAATGAATATATATTGCAAACTCTAATGGTCTGTACTTAGCTCAAAGGGTCTCCCGACTAGATAATATCACCAAATCTTGAGAGCAAACACTATAGTTGCCAACCCTAAATCATGGGTTGCATAATTAACCTAATTTATTTTTATCTTCCTAGATCCATAGGCTACCACTACTTTTTCCTAAGAGAGCACTCCTCCCAAACCTTCCAATGATGCATTTATACAAATAAAGAAATTTCCTTGAGGATCAGGTACCTTTTTTTTTTTTTAAATAAAGGGGTAAAAATTTATTGATAAAAATTTTGGATTACAAAGTATAGCTGAGCCCCCAACCAGGACTCAAATAAGCAACAAGACAGGCTAAATCACCAGACAAGGTCAACTCCCAAAGAAAACCAAAAAAAAAAAAAAACAAACCACATTAAGTCTGAACATCCTTATGGATCAACTCCCGTAGGTGTTGAGAATCCCCAGACGGGAGACTCTCCTAGTTATCAATACTCTGTCCTGAATAAAAACCACATTCGGAGAATGAAAACGAATCAAATCATGAACAAATTTTTGTCTGGGGATGCTGTTCAACCCCCTTACATTCCATGAAAGTATAATCATTTTTGGGGGTTATAAAAATGGGAGTCCAATGTTCTCACCAAACCTGACTCTACCAAAGTCTCCCACATTAACTTAATTTTATCTTGGTATTTCTTCCAAACCACCTTCATATTCTTATCTGAAGCATTTTTTTAAATTATTTTATGCTGCAATCCCAGCACCGTAGGAGTTTTACAGTCCATGTATGATCGCATCGGTCCCGGGTAGGAGAGGGCACATCTAAATCGTGCCATTTTATAAGATAACTTCACTTCCAGGGCTAGGGCCAACCATATCACCTATACTCGTAACCAAAGCCCTTTGTTCTTCATTTAAACCCCCGATATCTGGTTCCCTTGGTTCCACCTCATGAAGAGACAACCGATTTGGTTCTATTATATCTATAACGGTAGCGATGTTTCGGGTATCTCCATGCACCGATCAAGATTCTCTAGAATTTCAAAACGATTGAGCTGAGCATCTGGCTGGTTATCCTTAATGTCTCTTTTTGCCTTTATTCCTTTGTTTTGAGGTTTTACCGTAACAAAGCCTTCCTTATCCTGATCACCCTCCTTTATTGGGGCTTTTCCTTTATCCATATTTTGTACAACTTGAGAGGGCCCAAGATTTGAAGCCACAGGTAGGAAAAACTTAGGGAATTTTCTTTGTAAGTGGCCATATTCATGGCAAATTCGACAATGAAATGGAAGAGCTTCATAGTCAAGTTTTTGAACCCATGTGGTTGATCCGAACTGTATTTCAATAGAATATAGAATAGGATTTTTTAAATCAATTTCAACATAGATACGAGCAACAGAGATTACCTTTTTATCCATGTCTGTCCTGACAGCCCAACCGACTTCCCAAGTAGAAGGGCAATCATATGCAAGATGTCATTTCTCCAAAATTCCAAGGGGAGCCACGAAAGCCGAACCCACATCGAAACCCGTGACGACCGCTCCTTTGATGGGTTGAAACCCACATGCCAGGGTTTAAGAAAGAGTCCCGCTTGGTTACAAAAATAGGGACCTTCAAATTCTTTGTTACGATCCGTAAGACAAGAAAAAACCACTATAAAATTGCTATTTGCACTTAGCATCACCTCCACATCACCTTCAGGGTTCCAAGTCTTCCTAACCCAAGCCTCTACAAAGGGAAGAGAAATTTGGATGCCTATAAATTTACCAATAAGCGCATGTTGTTGGCAATTTTGGGTACCTTGAGTACATTGCCTTTGCTCAAGTATAGTTGTTGTCATTGATGTCAAAGGAGCTCTTGGTAGTTGTTGTCTTTGATGTCAAGGAGTTCTTGAAGCAATTTGATTAGTTGTCTAAGTATGTGTTTTGATGAAGGTTTCAACTGATCAGTAAGTCTCCAAGAAAATCAGAGTAGCCCCAGTTGCCAAAAATCCAAAAAAAGATAAGTTAGAAAAAGGTTGCAGGCTGCTGGAAAAACTGTCGCGATTTCGTGACATGTTTGAGGAGAGAGAAAGCACTGGAAAAACTGTCATGATTTCGTGACATGTTTGAGGAGAGAGAAAGCACTGGAAAAACTATCATGATTTCACGACATGTTTGAGGAGAGAGAAAGCACTAGCAAATATGTCACGATTTCGTGACATGCAGGAAGGCAGAGGCAAAGCAGGCAAAAGTGTCACGATTTCATGATAGGTTGAGTTGGTAGCTTATAGGTGGCAAAAGCATCATGATTTCACGACATGTTCCAGTTTTGCGAGCAGTTGGCAAAAAAGTGCTTAAGGCAACGAAAGCGTCGCAATTTCGTGACATGTTCCAGTTTCACGAGCAGTTGGCAAAAAAGTGCTTAAGGCAGCGAAAGCGTCACGATTTCGTGACATGTTCAGTTTCACGAGCAGTTGGCAGAAAAGAGCTTAAGGCAGCAAAAGCGTCACGATTTCGTGACATGTTCCATTTTCGCTAGTGCAAACCAAGGAAAGGTTGAAGAAGCAAGAAGTGTCACGATTTTACGACAGAGTTGTTGATGACGTCAGCAAAAGCAAATGTGTCACGATTTCATGACAAGAGCAGCGAGGAAGGTCTTGCAGACTAAAGCATCATGATTTTGTGACAAGAATCATGATGACGTCAGCAAAAGCAAATGTGTCACGATTTTGCGACAAGAGCAGCGAGGAAGGTCTTGCAGACTAAAGCATCACGATTTCATGACAAGAATCATGATGACGTCAGCAAAGTCAGGGAGTGTCACGATTTCATGACAATAGGCTCAAGCAAGGTGTAAGGCAGACTGCGGTGTCGTGATTTTGTGATAGCAAGCTAGCGAAAGTGTACGGTAGGTTGTAGTGTCACGATTTCACGACAACAAACCAAAGAAGGCGCACGACAGGTAGTAGTGTCGCGATTTCACGACAACAAGTATTACAAGGTGTACGACAGACAAAGGCATAGCGATATCGTGACATGTTTGAGTTTCACACTAGGAAAGCTACAGAATAGCAGAGGTGGTTGAAGCCAATGAAGTTAACCTTTGCCGACGAAGTGTAAGGTTGTGCAGTCGACGATTGTTTTAAGGATTTACAGCCGACTAAGATCATGAATTTAATCATGAATTATTGCTATAAAAGGAGGACTATTTTTGAGATTCATGTGTCAAATGTGTGAGTGTTGTTTTTGCGCAAGTGAAGTCTGCTTTGCACAAAGAGCAGTCGTATCGAATCGATCGAAGTGTGCGTTCGTAAGTGTGACCTTCGCAGAAGCAGAGAGCGAGAAGAAGAACGATCGAGGAGAAGCAGACTGTGCGAAGAGGGTGCTGTTGTGATTACACATAGGCACATAAGTTGTTGTGCGATAGAGTGCTACAGTATTTTATAAAGACTATGTAGAGATTGGAATTTGAACAAGGGCAGCTATGATTGCAACTGAGTTCACGCAGTCTGTGTAAAGAAAGCAAGTGCGCAAAGTAGATGCTGCTGTAATTGTGAATAGCTATGAAGGACAAACTATGATCAAATTGATGTTGTATATTTTATAAAGACTGTGCTACTGTGTGTTCATAGAAACACGCGAAGTCTGTGCTACTGTGTTTTCGTAGAAACAAATAAATTGATTAAGTGCTGCTGTATTTGCACAGTCAGTGAGAAATTGATTTTGACCAAGCGTAGAAAAGAACAGTGGAAGAGGACAGAATTGTGCTAGACTGAAGGACTATGTTTGGTATAGAAAAGAGGACCAACTTTGCAGTGACAGAGTTGAGGACAGAGATCTCCAACCAGAGCAGGGAAGACAGTGTCTTCAGTGGACAGAATTCCACTTGCTAAGGGCAGGAGGAGGTAGAGGTCTTCTAGAGGATCACCAGCAAAGCAAAATTAGGGGAAGGTGTCTCCTTTGAGTTGAGGCTCATAAACATTGTAATTGGGAAGGATTCCCAGAGGACTTTGATACAACTTTTAGAAGAAAAGTTTTATCCGTGGAGTAGCCCACCTTGGGTGAACCACGTAAATTGTTGTGTCTCTTTGTGGATTGCATCTTGTGCATTTTTTTACTACTATTATTACTGCTATCTTATTCTGCATGTTAATGGTTTGAAAGCTGTATTGATAGATAAAGTTAAAAGTGGTCTTATATTGTTCACCCCCCCTCTCAGTATAAGCTTGTGTTCTTCAATTGGTATCAGATCCAATGCCTTCGAAAAGTTTAACAGCTTGAAGGAAAAGTTTGCAAAGAACACAATGGACTACTCAAGTGGCAATGCATCACCTATTATGGATGGATCAGATTTCGGTCTATGGAGTGCAAGAATGAAAGTCTATTTTATGGCTCTTGGTAATGAGGTATGGGAAGTTATTGAAGATGGATACACCATTCCTTCAAATGGTCCTTACACTAAAGAAGACAGGCTTCTACATCATAGCAACTCAAAAGCCATGAATGCTATCCTGAAGGGTTTATAAAAGGCAGATCTCACCAAAGTTATTCACTGCAAGACAACTAGTGAAATGTGGAAACAATTACAGGTTTTTCATACAGGTGATGCAAATGTTCGAAAGGCCAAGTTGAGACATTTTAAAGGTATGTTTGAACAACTCAAGATGAATGATGATGAAAAGATTAGTGAATACATGCTCCGGATGGATGAAGTTGTTAATTCTATGAAAGACTTAGGTCTTGAACTTGCTGAAAATGATGTGTGTGATAAGATTTTAAGATCTCTTCCTAATAGATTTAGTGAAAATATTTTTGCTATTGAGGAAGCCAAAGATTTAGATAAATTGAAAAAGGATGAGCTCCATAGTATTCTTGCAACATTTGAGTTGAGAACTCAAGTGAAAGTTGATGTAAAGAAAGAAGCAGCTTTCAAAGCTACCAAGAAATCAAAGGGCAAACTGATTCAAGAAAGTGATGAGTCTTCTAGTGAATAAGAGGCATATTACGACAAGAAAGGCAAGTTTTCCGAAAGCACAAAAGCAAGAAAAATATAAGATGTTTCAATTGTGGGAAATTTGGTCATTATCTTAATTGTATTGTTTCCAAAAATGAAAGTGATGAAGATATACAGGATGTTAAGAGCAAGGATTTTGAAAAGCACAGGTATTACAAAAAGAGCAAAGATGAGTACAGCAATCACAAGAAAAGCAAAGATGAGTACAACAATCAGGGAAAGAGGCATTCTCATAAGAATAAGAAAAGCCTCTACTTAGACAAAGCAAGTAAGTGTTCTAGCAATGATAGTGAAAGTTCTTCTAGTGATGATGAAAATGAGATGCTGTTCATTTCAAAAAAAGAGGAAGAACCGAAACATAAATTCATTATCATGAAATGTTTTAGATGTGGAAATTTTTGGCACCTTGAGGATGATTGCAAAAATGATGATTTAGCTGCTAGTATGTATGAGGATGCTTCAGAAAACTACAATGAAGATGCATGTATGGTTTTTGAAAAAGGTAGCACCTCTAGTGATAAGAAAACTAAAAAAGGCCGTGATAATTAAAAGCACCATGAAATAGAGGATCTTGAATGTGAACTCAATAATGCTCTTAGTGTTTTGAAAAAGGAAAGAAAGAAGAATGATAGACTCAAGATTAAATTAGATGAATGTTGTATGGAGAGAGATGAACTTATAGAAAATCTTGAAGTCTCTATGGCTAAGTCACAAGAACTCAGTAATGAGTTGGATTCTAAAATTATGGAGTATAGTGAGTTAGAACAGGAAATGGCTTCTCTGAAAGAAGAAAATAAAGATTACAAGGATAAGCTCTATAGATTTCAGGATAGCTCCAAGAAAGTTAAGTCTCTCATCAAAAGTCAAAGAAATCCAACAGATAAAACAGGTCTCGATTTTGTTGAGCCACACAAGAAATAGGTTGGGGAATCCAGCAAGAGATTTCAAAAGGAAGAAAGCTCTGATGAAGAAAGTACTTCAGACCATAAGTTCGTGAGTAATTAATGCGCAGAAACAAAATACAATATTCAGATTGAGAAGAAGAAGTTTTCGGGACCCATGAAGTTGAATAAAAGAAAATTTCATGGCACATGTTTTGCATGTCATAGATTTGGTCACATGGCTGTACATTGTATGACTCAAGTGAAGAAAGTAAATGACAGTTTTAGGAGACGTAATTTCTTTCAAGGGTATTGCTACGCTTGTCAACAATTCGGGCACAAGGAAATTTTTTGTAAGGGAAATAGCAGGAACTGGGTCAATCAGAATAGGTAGATTCAAAGAACAGCCATGCTTGAAAAAAATAATATTGTTACTTGCTATAAGTGCAACAATGAGGGTCACATAGCTAGACAATGTAGAGCTGATCTTCTGAGATACAGGAACAAAAACAACAGTATGAACAAGTCCAAGGATCAAAGCATGGATAAGAACAGGAATGACAATAGAAACAAGAAAAATGATATGAACAGGTTCAAGGATCAAGGTATGAAGAAAAAAAAGAATGATGAAAGGAACAGGAACAGTAGTATGAACAGGTCCGAGGATCAAAACAGTAATAAGAACAGCAATGTGGAATTATGCAATTGAAGTTTTTGCTAAAATAATGTGTCCTAAGTATTGCACTTTTGACACCTAGAATCCACACTTGGATAGGTTCCCATACAGTTCATTTCTCCTTAGTAGCTCTAGTACCATCCTAAGATGTTCGTCATGCTCTTCCTTTTTTTGGAATATATCAAAATATCATCCAAAAATACCAGTACAAATCTATCCAAATACTTCCTGAATACACTATTCATCAAATTCATAAATACTGCTAGAGAATTTGTTAAACCAAAAGGTAAGACAAAAAACTCATAATGACCATAATGATTTTTAAAGGTTGTCTTATGTGTATCCTCCTCATAGATCCTTAATTGATGGTATCCTGACTTCAAATCTATCTTTGTAAAGATTATGGTATCTTTGAGTTGATCAAAGAGATCTTCGATTCTAAGAAGAGGATATTTGTTCTTGATGGTTGCCTTGTTTAACATTCTATAATCTATGCATAATATTAAGGAACCATTATTTTTCTTTACAAACCACTTTGGTGCACCCCAAGGTGATACACTTGGTTTAATCAATCCTTTCTCTAGTAATCCTTGCAATTTCACCTTTAACTCTTGAATTTCTATGGGATTCATTCTATAAGGAGCTCTATGTATGGGTTCTATTCCAGGTTGAAGCTCAATAGTAAAATTAAATTCTTATGTAGGAGGTAATCCAGGTAAATCCTCTAGAAAATATCCTAAAATTCTTGAAGAATTGGGTGTTTCTCAAACATATCCTCCTTTTATTTATCCATTTTATTGATCTTAACTATAATGACCATTCCTCATTTCCTTATGGCCTTCTTAAGTTGCATAGCCGACAATATATGAGGTTGAAAAGCCCTCCGAAGACTATGCATCCTACATACAACATCCTATCATCTGTGTACTCTATCCATCTATCCTAAATTTTGAGTACTACCTTATGCACTTGCAATCAATCCATTCCTAGGATTATGTCAAAGGTATGCAAAGGCAATACATACAAACATCCTATAATTATTCCACTAGGTAAGTCAATTTTTGCCATAGGGTAACATTGATTAATGAAGTAGGTTTATCCTAAACCATACTCGACCTTCCACCCATGAACTAAGATTCCCAACCTTTCTAAAAAATATTTAGCTAAACTAGTGGAAATAAAACTATTTGTAGCACCACTATCAATCAATATTTTTATATTTCTACCAAAAATATTACCTTTAATCACTAGTGGCGTCGCTTGACCATTAAGATTCTGATTCTCAGTAGCTACGTAAATTTTGTGCATGAGATATCTAGATGCAGTTTATTTGTACATTGGTTTCTTTCATATAGAACTCATATCCGTTCTTTGTGGATAATTAGAATCATAATGTGGTCCTCTACAAAGATAACATCCATATTTGGTCCTGGATGTTCTTTTCACTTTTGTCCCTTTTCTGCTCTTTTTGTAAAGGAGGAATTAGTTTATCCCTATAATGGTCTAACATTACCCTTGCTGATGTTTTGATATTCCCTAGAACATTTTGCTAAACTTCCCTTTCTTCCTATCATTTCCTCATTCCTGTTGAGAGTAGTTCTTGCTTGCCTATTTCTCTTTCCATTTTACAAAACCTACACTATTTATCTTTCTTAGTGCTTCCTTACCCTCTTCATCTAATATTTCATAATAAAATATGGGTTTGAGATATGTTTCAGCCTTCCTAGCTAAATCATAGGCCTTCTACAGAGTTGCAAGTTCTCACATATCCACTTCTTGTCCAATTCTAGGATCTGCTCCTAGTATAAACTTGTGAATCTTAATTTTCTCATTATAAGTAGGCACATACTTCATTAGTTTGATAAATTTTTGGTAATACTTTTCCACTGTCCTAGTTCCTTGCCTGAGTCTAGTGAATTCCTCAAATTTTTGAGAATAAAAGTGTTTCATGAGAAATCTATCTTTGAAAGCCTTTACAAACTCTATCCATTTCAGATCAACTATTGCCTCAAGATCTAATTCATCACTATAGGTTTCCCATTAAGCTAAACCATCACCTTGAAAATGCAGTGTGGCATAAGATGTTTGAGTGCTCAAGGAAAAATTCTTCATGTTGCAATAGATATCTATCTCTTTCAACCATACCTCGACCTTGTCCCCATATTCCTCTTCATTAAATTTAGAAGATTTTAGATGTTTCATTTCCTTGCCTAACTTGGCTTCCAATCAAACTCTAGCCTGTTGTGCCTTCGTAAGAGGTTCATTTGGATGAATCACTCTAGGGTTATCCACCTGTGCTTCTCGATTCAACATGGCATCTAGTAGCTATTTTTGGGTTTCTACCTATTCCCAGAGTAAAGCCACTATCTCAGTAAGATTCTCATTCCTAGGTTCTTCTCTTCCATTACTAGGGTTCCCTGAATCCACTTTTGGATTTCTATCCTCCACATTAGTCTATCTTGTTTATCTTGTTGATGGGACAACACTTCCTCTTCTTCTCTTTGGTGGCATTGTCCTTGGCCACATACAAAAGAGATAGTAAGAACTCGTTAGCAATTAGTCCTTCAAATTGCTCCTCTTACTAATAACTATTTACCCAAATATCTCAAGTAACTTGGTAGATCTACTCCTAATGAGGGTTCTATTAGTAGGGTTCAACTCCTTCATAGGTATGTTTTCTATCACATATCAAGGCTAACTTCTACGTAGTGAACCTATCCCACTACTAACCATGCTCTGATACCAAATGTCATAAACCCATTTTTTGATTCCCACTCCTAATAATTTTTTTTTAATAAGTTATACTTTCCTTAAAATGAACTCAACTATATTAAACTATATATTCATTCCACCCATCACTACTCATACATGATTCTGTCCATGTAAGAGCATTAGGTGCCACACCACTATTTAATTATTATTCTCATTGGCCAGATGAGCTAGTTAAATTCTCTTTTCTATCAATCAAAAAGTATCATAACTAATCTCTACCCTCACATAATTCCTTTGAGTGAGAGTACTTAGCATGATGGGTGTTGAATTCCTCTCACATCCATTGGAGAGAAGTCATAACATTCCTGAGCTCCTTTTTAACTCATAATAAAAATATCCATCATATGTGTCTTAAATATTTTACCTTTAAGATCTACTTATCTACTTACAAATTTTAGGTTAAAAGGGCATCACTAAATCCATAAAGTGGTCCATCTCCTTATAACCAACACCATACTCAGAATCACTCTATTATAGATCAAAATTAAATAAGCCATAATATGCGGAAATATCAATCTTCCAATGTACAAATGTTGGCTGCCATTAACTAGAAGATAATTTACATTTAATCACTCTAAGTTAATTTTCATCCAAAACGGGCATAAATATTTTTGATGTTCGATTTAAAACATAATGTTTTGATTCCAAAACTCCAGAAGACTCATACATGATATTCTATGGCATAAAGGTCAAAACTTAACTCATTCCTGAATTCATTTACATTGTTTACACCATGCTAACATGACAACCGATGCCAATGCATCAACACCAAAGTATTTAGACCATAAGATACAATCCACATTCTTAAGTCAAAACTAACACTTTATGGTAACTCGACCATAACAACTCATTGAGCTAAATAAGTGCTTGTTACCCAAGTTACAATTCATTTTCAAACCGACATTGATACCATCATTGAATCCATTCTTTGGATGGTATCCCATGTCTAAATTTGATAACTCATTAGGAAGATTCACAGTTAAAAACTTTGAATGTTCTCCATCTTCCTTGGACTACAATAATAGGTACCTCATTTTTGGTAGCTCCACCATTGTTGGAGTTAGTCATCGACGTCTTTCCTTCCATTGCATCCTCCCTAACCATCAAGACAAGTTACCTTTCATCAGGGATCAAAAAAGATAAGCAAGTTTTTTATTATAGTATAATTTCAACTACCACATCTCATGTATCCATCCCCAAATATAGATTCCATGAATGCAATATTTTTATACTTAATATGTAAACACAATTATTGCAGAAGTTTCCTTCAAAAAAAAAAATTTACTATCTATTTTACAAGTATTCACAGTCATATATTCTACTTCATTTCAGAATAAGAGATAATGCATTATAATTACAAATCAGTTCTTTGACTCCAATCAACAAACATTTTCCTTTAAAACAACAAGGTTTTCTATCATTCTGTAAATGCTCACAGTCACACATTTCCAATCTTCTACAAAAGAAGTGACATTGCATTATAAACACAATTCAAGCATTTGTTTCTAACCTTCTTTTCAATACGTGAAGACTCTTTCCCAAACACAAGCAACACATACTTAACAACAATATCATAAAACAAAATCTAAATTCTTACACAGAATGAGATATTCCATCTAGTTAAGCATCTATCCTTTCTTTACCTTAAAAGTATATCCATCAAACATCTATCTTCAACAATCACAAACCAGAAGCAACAATCATACATAGGTTTGGTCCTCTTCCTATGGAAAATGTATCTCATGGAAAATGTATCTCAGCCTTGAGTCTACTACTTCTCAATAATGAGATGAGTGCAACCAGTCACTTACGTGAGCCACTAGGACATAATACTCAATACCTCATCCCACACATACAGTGTTATTCTACTATTTCCTCTCTTCAAGTTTAACAACAAACACATTATACAACTTGGAAAACATAGAGCATCTAGAAATGTTTAATTAATCTATTTATTAAACATTTGTACAAGGTTCTTTAATTTCTTTTATCTCTACTTCCTATTTTATCTTTTCTATTTAATACAACAACAAACCAAGCTCAAAGTTACACACTAAACACAGTTCTTTTCAAACTGACGGCTAAGGTTTTGATATGACATATCCGATCAATCTATATTAATCAAAAATCAACACACAAACCAACATATCCAACAAAATTCAAAACAATCAAAGGATAAAACACAATCTGGTAATCTTTCAAAGTCCTCAAAAGTTGCTACATTCTAGTGTTCCTTGGCTCTCCATCCTCTACTCTCCTTTGCTCTTGAACCCCCCACCTCTTTTTCCAAAAATATCTTTTACCTATAGCTCTCCCCATCATCCGTTACCTCCAACCAACCTCATTCAATTTCCCACTTGTTTTACCCATTAATGAAGGCATCTTGGCCATCCACCAAAACACGATCCACCACAAACCAGACTCAAGTTTCATTTAAAAATTATCAACAAAAGTTAATTTATTAAGAAGTTCACCACTATCCTATTATAGTGTAAATCAATGCTACGGTTCATCGAGTTCCTTAATGTTTATAGTTTGAATTATGCAAGGCTCTAAGTTACTTTTTCCTAAAAGTAATACGAGAATCCAATTCCTCTAACATAAATAATCCAAACCCCCCTTTCCTTTTTGTTCATTAAAATTTATCAACAAGATGAATCCCTTAAGTGCTTTTTTTCAAAATACATAAAGAAAAGCTTAAATCAATAAAACTTCAATCTTTAAGGAAAAAGCATGATGCAAAAAAATTATGATATGCATCTCCATGAAAAGGGGCATTCATCCATGTTGCCTCCTCAAATAATCCGATAATAACCCATCACATCATTTTCCCAAGGTTTCCCTTATCTCGGTGGTTAGTTCTTTTTGCCACCATGAAGGAACCTATTCCTACAAAAATGCACTACCATTAGCAACATCATATTCATATATAAAATGTAGGTTCTCATAAACCAATCATGAAATTATCCTACTTCCATAATAATATTTACATCTCACATTTCCAATAGTAATGAATATTGAATACCGAAATAGTCCATCATTTCATCATAAGCCATATAAAAAATAAATCCATCGAAATATAAGTTTGCCAAAGGGTGGGTCATGACAAAACATTACTTTTTCTTTCACAATCAATTCTAGACATTATCTTCTCCATTTTTTAATCATCGTTAGTCATTTATTCTTATTAACGCTTAGACTCTCAACTAATTGTTGTTTAAGTGATTAGTATTCCATCTGAGTGCTACGTTTGTTACTATGCTTCAAACTTGTGTTGCTTGGTGTTTTGCACAACAATGTGCTTAGATTTGCTCTATGTTTAGCTTTGATCTGCTTGGTGTTTTTCATGGTGATGTGCTTGGCTATACTCTATATTTAGTTGGGTATATCCCCAATTTAGCTCTTCACTTAGCCTATGGTATACTTGGGTTAGCTCTATGCTCAATCTTGTAATATGCTTGTCTTAGCTCTGCACTTAGCCTTGAGATATGCTTGGCTATATCCTATGTTTTTCTACTATCTTAGTTTTATTTCTCTATGTCAAACCATAGTGAGAACGACATTAATACTGCCATCCACATTCTTTTGATTCTTACATGGCTCTTGTGAGCATTGGCTTCTTATGTACTTGTGTGCTTATAGCTTGGATGAAATTTGACACATAGAAGTCTATTCTATTAGCATTATCCTTTATCTACCTCTTGGTTAACATTAGCTTTGTACTGCTTTGAATATGAAAATCTTGAATCTACACTACTTTGAATATGTAAGCCTCGACTTCGTATGGCTTTGAATATGTAAGCCTCGAATCTACTTCTTATACATGAACCTTTCACTTTTATATGATCCTTTACTTTGGCCTCTTCTCTTATTATTCAAGAGCTTCTATTCCTTATCTATTCAATCTTCTTTGTTACTCTATAAAAGGGCTTATTTTCTTCAATAAGAGCCTCTTTTTTGATCTGTAAAGAGCTTCTTATAAAATCCTCTATAATAGCCTCTTTTTTATACGAGCTTCTATTCTTTGTATAAGAGCCTCTATGCTTTCCAATATTAGGGCCTCTATGCTTTCCAATATAAGGGCCTCTATTCTCCAATGTTCCTCTATACAAACCTCTTTCTTTGAAGGGTCTCTATTCTTCAATATTGACCTCTTGAACCAATGTCAATATCTAAATATCTTGCAACACTTAAGAAATTCTAATTTAATACCTGAAGCAATATAAAGTAAGCTAGGTGCTTCTTTATCCTTCTTCAAGTATGATATATCAATCTTCTTAATCTAATACTTGAAGCAATATAAAGTAAGTTAGATGCTTCTTTATCCTTCTTCAAGATTTGTTTGTTTTTGTTTTTCTCTCTTTATCTTAGGAAGCTCTGAATGCTTCCTAATCTGTTGCTATCTCTTAGGAAGCTTTGAATGCTTATCAATCTACTACTATCTATCTCTTAGGAATATTTGAATGCTTCTCAATATTCTTTTATTTTAATATGCTTATCTTTGTCAAGCCTCTATGTCAAGGTCAATATTTAATGACTTGAAACTTATTTATATCAAGGTCTCTCTTCAAGACCTAAAATTTTGCAACTTTCAATTAATTTTTGCTTTCTTCTTACATTTAGAATATGAAATTCTTATCTATCTATTGTAGGAAGCTTCTCACACTTTTGATAATCAATATCTGTTGCAAATGTCTTAGGTCACACCTAAGAATTCAAGAAATAATGTCAAGGTGACGTTGATGTCCCTGATGCCTTCTGATGTCAAGGGTTGGTTATTTTCCTAAAATGATCAACTTATCTCAAAATTTGATTCACCTCCAATATAAATGTGAGTCCTTGTCTTCACTGGTTGTTTCTTCAACCGTGGAAAGACTCTAGCCTTTCTACTTACTTTGATATTACAATAGAGTCCAGGTCTAACTCCCTTTAAAGTAGACAAACTCTAAATCAATTTTATCAAACTAGATAAAATTAAATTTTTGTATGTAGCTAAATAAATTCAACCTATGCAAGAAACTACTCACAGTAGCTCTGATACCATTGATGGCTTTTGAAGCCTTAATGTTAATATAAAACTCATAGGATAAATTCCATAGGATAAAATATAATATAACCACAATATAGTAAGATCAAGATAATGATGTAAGTAGAATAATATGAGAAAATTAATATGTAAATCAAGGCTTATAATATATCAAATAACATTCATTAATAAGCAACAATATGAATGTAATAGCCTAAATCAAACATGTACAAAGCATGTAACATGACTTATAATATTAATTGCTCAAATATATGCAATATTTATTACTCCCTCTTTCTCTTACAAATATAGCACTTGACTCTTTACACTTAATAATTTATGATGCTCCTCCATTGAGTAATATATTACTCTCATTATAAACTAAGACTCAATCCTAGTCTAATATTTACAAGGTGTATCATGAAGGTACCATGGGGGTACATTAGCAAGTACCAAATAATGTAACATACTCCAATAATTTTTCCATTTTGGATATTGTTGTTGTGTTGATAGGTATCAAGATTGATATTGTATTTGTCGGTATCTTTGGAAAGGTCTATTCTTTTGATTCCATTGAGTCAAAGAATTATATTTACAATAACTTGTTTTATGACCTTCCTTGTTTCATATGTAACAATATTTTTTCTCCATTCTATTTGATACTTAGATGACAAAGTTATATTATCTGATATATTTTTCTTTGATATAAGAGCATTAATTGTTATTTCATCTCTAGCTAGATTTTTTGTTTCATATTCTTGGAGTATGTTGATTAATTCATCATAGGATATGGTTTTGTTTAGAACTTGAAAATAAGTGACTAAAGTTTTGAATGTTTCTAGGAGTGCTCTTAATGTAACTTGAATAAGAAACTTTTCTTCCACTTTTTTCCCGTAGTTAGTAATTTAGTTTTTAATTCTATTGCCCTTCAAAGACATTGTTCTATACTCTCTCCATAATGAACCTTTGAAGAATACAATTATGACTGCAAGTTTAAAATGGTTGCTTCATTCTTTCCTTCAAATATTTTGCATAGTTTTTCCTAGGTAGTTTTTGAAGTTTTCACTTCGTTTATGTTTGCCTTAATTTCATTTGATATACCAAATGTGATTAGCATAAGAGCCTTTGCATGTAATTCAATCACATATTTTGGAGTGTCTTTTTCTTCATTTACCACACCCTAAATTTTCTCAACAATGAATATTGATTTTATATTGTTTTTCCATGGAGTAAAATTAGGTCTTTTTAGAAATGAAGATTCAGAAAGGAAAATGTTGGTGTTTGTCATAATAAAAATTCTTTAGTTTTCAATTTCAAATTTAATTCAATATTCAATTTTGCAATTTTTTTTAATTCTTTTATAGAAATCCTTATATCTCCAAAAAATAATTTTCTTTAATTTCAATTCAATTCTTTTATAGAAATCCTTATATCTCCAAAAAATAATTTTCTTTAATTTCAATTCAATTCTTTTTCTTCAAACAATGATTTATTTCCTTAATGTTTCCTTCGATTCTTCAATTCAATTTCAATTTCAAATTTTAAAATTTTATAAACTTCTTATATCTCCCTTCAATACAATTTCTCAAATTATTCTTCCAATTCAATTTCTTTTTAATTTCTTATTATATCTCCCTTTAATTCATTATTCATTTTATTTATTTTCAATCTTCTTATATCTCCCAAAATCAAATCAATCTAATTCAAATAAAATAATTCTTCTCAAATCAAATGTGCATCTAAATTATTTATAGGTTAAAATATACCTTTAATAAATGGCACTTGCTTATCCTTTTCTTTATGATATCTCAACTACCCGAATAACCTTCCAACTTTATCTATGTGCACTTTGGTTCTAAATGTGTTGTGTTCCTCTGTTGTTCTACTAGAAATAGAATACGTTTTGGTATTTTTAATTTGTTGATTCTTGAATTTATAGCCGGTATAAATCTCTTGAATTTAGTCACACATTACAATAGATGTGTTACAACTTTTTACCTACACATTTACACTTCTCAACTTTCTTATCACTTCCTTTGTATCTCCTCCAAATGTAGTTGATTGTAGAATGTTTCTTCCTTTTGAATGTAGCATTTTAAAAAATTCCTTATGAGTATAGTGATTTTTAAGCATCTTCTCCTTCAAAGTGCAAAATTCCTCTTTTTTTGGATGCAGATTTTCTCAAATATCTCCTCTTTAACATCTCTTCCTTTTGTATGTAGTGTTCCCTTTCGACACTGCACTTACTACAAATTTGTTGAACTTGGTACTTCTCTTGGACATATTTTACTAGACATACCTCTTATCCACTTGTCTTCACTTCTTCACAACATATAATTGACTCTCTACTTTGCTTTTTTATTTTATCTCCTCACCACAACTTAGTAGTCTATTTATAACAACATATTTATCTTTCCACTTCTCCTCTTTAATGTAGATCAATAGTCTATTTATTGAGATCTTCCTCCTCCAATATTATAATCATCCTCTCGTATAGCTATCTCACTAAACATGGTTGCTTCCAAGCACACTCAAGGTGGTGGCTCTGGTACCACTATTAGCATAATATCACTATCTTCATAGGATTAAACAATGTCTAGGATCATAAAATAAAACAATAACATGCATATGTCAATTCACAATAATGAAAAATAACCTCACTTAAAAAATTATTGAAACTACTAAATTAATGCATAAACGAAAAGCTTCTCTATGTTACATCTTACATGGCTTTGTATTCAATATATACATACATGAGACTCTTCATATTATATGACTCTTGATCGTTTATCTCCTAAAAATTATGGGAGAACCAACTCTTCATATTTATATTTTACATAATAAATATCACATATTATATAAAGATAAAATCTCTCATGATTGCTCATAACTCCTCACTTCTAAGCTTGAAACTTTAGTCACATAACTCATACTTGCTAACAAGATAACTCACACACTTATTTACACGGCACATACTATTACTTAATAACTTGACACATTCTATAGACTCATATAAAAAACACACTCTAATCTAAATATTTGCAAGGTACCAAATAATATAAGACCTCCAATAGATGAACCTCCTTCAACCATCCTAGATTAACTCTTGAAAGCCAAAATGGTGTATCTTCCACCTACCAAGCCTATAGAACCTAGAAGGAAAAAAGATCATTGATTTCATTCCAATGAGTAATGTGTCTTCCACTATATTAAAGGTCATGTGACCAATAAAATCAGAATCATTAGAAACTTGATCCAAGATCTAATTGACAAAGATCAAGTTATCCTCAATAGATTTGATTATTAATATTTTCTAATCAAGATCTTGGTATATTCTAAAATTTACCACCTAATTATAATCAAAATAAAAACATAACAAACAACATTCACTACAAGAATGTTTCATGTCCAAACCAGTGGATGGTTGGGATGCTCAATTCTTCTAATGATATCTCTCCCATTTATATTACATCCAGACAACAATACAATAATCCTTCATATGATCAACCTTATATACCTACTTTGGTCCTTTGTTTAGAAATAATTTCTCCCTCTAAAGGACCTGCATTTAATCATCCATTCAAGGGATAAGTATAAGGGTATTTTTTATTTGCTTTATAAAATTGAGAGTACCTTAACAAAAATATACCTTGTTTAGGTTCTAAATACTTCTTTCACCCATCAAGCTATCTTACTTATAATTTTGAATGAACAAGTCATTTCTCAAGACCTCAACCTAATTGATCTTTCTATAATAGGATCCATTGGGGCCAACTATGCAAATATATCATTCCACAAGGATGATATCCCTCAATGTTGAATATCTACCATTATATATCATAGGCTATATTCATGACAAATTCATCAAGATAATCCTCATAAATAAAGGTTTTGGTCTCAATGAATGTAACCTAAGATTTATTAGTTATTTTGTGCTAACTAGACAATATTTGGAGAAATTGATCTTGTGATCAATATTTTGGATAATGGAGAACAAGAGGCTATTGGCGCTATAGTATTACTCATCAAATTTAGACCCTACTCTCTCAACACTCTTTTCTATGTCATGCCTTATGAGATAACCCATAACATTCTTCCTAAGAGGCCATAGATCCATGAGATGTAGGTTGTCCCCTCAACCTTCCATCATTTTATTAAAAATATAGGGCCAAGATATATCATATTATGGTTTATCCTAAACTATTTACCTACTACTAGGTGATTAATATAAAAATCCCTAAAGCTCATATTTACACTTCTTTCAATTCATGTCTTGAGTCATTCTCTTCTTCTTCTCAACTTCCAATCACTAATATATTAAGGTCTCTCACCTTAAGTAATTCACCTAACAATGAATTTGAGGGTCAAATTCCTAATCCAATCAATACTAATAATAATCTAGATGATAGGAACCATAATTTAAAAACAAACATAACCACAATAGCAATGATAGAATTAATATGAATGCTTATAAACTAAATAACCATGAAAATAAAAGTAAAAGAAGTGCTCAAGAAAATTACTAGATGGAAATACAACAAAATTATATTAATCAAGTGGAAAAAATATCACAAGCATCTTCAAGGGGGAAACCTCCTTGGAAGTAGAGCTTCAATACAAATTGAGAAAAAAATGAGATACATTCTACTCCAAACCCATGCACTTATATAGAATATTATTTACTCTAACCCTAATGGTCAAGGGTTAGACCACATGAAAGAGGGAAATTGAGCTGCTAACTTCTACTTACGATAAAAATAAATGTTACATCATAATGGGCCCATACACACTAGGCACCAAAGGTGCAAATATACACCAACACTAGACAAGTACATAACAATGGTTTTGTTAGGATAGGGTCCTAACATACCCTCATTTAATAAACTTTATCCTCAAAAATTGAATTGAGGAAACTGATGTTGTAGTTGATGAAGCAGCTCCTAGGTGGCATCTTTTTGGCTATAGTCCATGACACTATACTAGAACCTTAGTGAGAGTATGGTTGTAAAGAGTGCATGCACATTGGTCCAGAATACTCACATGTTCTAAGATGACTAAAGATTCATAATCTAGCTAGGGTAGTGTGGATTGGACCTATATACATTTTGGAAATGTGATGTTGAGCAAAAACTGAGCTATGCATATTAACTGATGCTGAGCAAAAGCTTAGTGGACAAAGGTCAATTTAGTCATTCACTTCAAGATTGTAATTGTAGCTATGCATATTCTCTATCATGTTAGTTAGGTAGTGGAATTTGTAACTGAAGGGAAGTAAAAACTATAGCTGTGCATATTCTCTGTCATGTCAGTTAGGTAGTGGAATTTGTAACTAAAGGGAAGTAAAAACTGTAGCTGTGCATATTCTCTGTCATGTCAGTTAGGTAGTGGAATTTGTAACTGAAGGGAAGTAAAAACTGTAGCTGTGCATATTCTCTTTCATGTCAGTTAGGTAGTGGAATTTGTAATTGAAGGGAAGTAAAAACTGTAGTTGTGCATATTCACCAAAAAAATTGTAATGACTGCAGCATAAGTGTATACATTTTGGCTTTAAAAAAAATTGTGCTGTGTAAAAGAGCAGATTTCACATTTGGTATCAGAGCCATTGCTGGTCTTGGGTTGGAGTGAGGTTGAGTACCTGATCTTTCTAACCATTGATCATGGCCAACAATAACTCCCTTCCTATTCCAGAGTTTAGTGGGCAAGATTATGACTACTGGAGCATTAAGATGAGGATGTTGTTGACTGGGAAAGATCTTTGGGATATTGTTGAGGTTGGTTATGATGAGCCAGCAGATTGGTCTATTATCCCACATAATGACAGACAAGCAAAGAAGGAGGCCAAGAAGAAGAATTCTTTGGCATTGTACCACATTCAATCAGCTCTAGACAAGAGCTTGTTTCCAAGGATTGCAGATGCAAAATCAGCCAAGGATGCTTGGAAGGCTCTACAAGAGGCTTACCAAGGCAGTGACCAAGTGAAAGTGGTCAAGTTGCAGACCTTGAAGAGAGAGTTTGAGAACTTGAGGATGCAAGAATCTGAAAGTGTAAGTGAATATTGTGTTAGAGTAAAAGATGTGGTTAATAAAATGGCCACTCTTGGAGAAACAATGGAGAATGAAGTTGTTGTGAAGAAAGTGCTAAGAACTCTAACACCAAGATGGAACCATGTTGCCATCATTATTGAAGAGAGTAAAGATTTGACAACATTGGAGTTTGATCACCTTGTTGGTTCTCTTATGTCACATGAAGAAAGACTAAGAGACACCTTTGGTGAAGGTGAAGAGAAGGCTTTTGCCTCAAAGGTAAGAGTCTCAAAGAGTGATGGTGCTAGTACAAGCAACCAAGGACAAGGACAAGGTAGAGGGCAGAATCATAAATTTTCAAGAGGAAGAGGAGGAAGAAGAGGTGGACCTACTTGCTAGAGGAAGAGGAAGACTTGACAAGAGAAATGTCCAATGCTACCACTGCAAAAGGTATGGACATTTTGAAAAAGAATGTAGAGTAAAAGCTGCAAATGAAGGAAAAAGAGTAAATTATGCAAATGAGAATGAGGAAGTTTCAAGCAACTTGTTCTTATCCTATGACAAGGCTGAAAAGACTCTTCAAGAGACTTGGTATCTTGATTCTGGTTGTTCCAACCACATGATGGGCAACAAGGAGTTGTTTGCTACTATGGATGAGAAATTCAAGACCAAGATCAAGCTTGGTGATAACAAGTTTTTGGAGGTGGCAGCAAAAGATGTAATGGACATAAATACTAAGGAAGGTAAAAAGCAAATTCATGATATTTATTACACTCCTGATCTTAAGCATAATTTGTTGAGTGTTGGGCAGCTTTGTGAAAAGAATTATAGAGTTTTTTGATGATAAGCAATGTATCATATATGACAAGAACCATGGGAACAAAGTTGTCACTATTGTTCCCATGTCAAGCAATCGAATGTTTCCTTTGAAGTTTGGAGGTAATGGCAGCAGCTTGTCAAACGTTGCTATTGAAGATAAGAGCTGGTTGTGGCATTTGAGGTATGGCCACTTAAACTTTCAAAGTTTGAAGTTGTTGACTTCTCAAGAGCTGGTTTTTGGTTTGCCCAAAGTTGAAGATCACAAAGAAGTTTGTGAGGGATGTGCCAAAGGCAAGCATGCTAGAGAAAGGTTTCCAAGAGGAAAAGCATGGAGGGCCCAACATCCACTCCAATTAGTTCATTCTGATATTTGTGGCCCAATGCAAACCAAAAGCTTGGGTAAGTCATCTTATTTTATTACTTTTATTGATGATTTTTCCAGAAAGTGTTGGGTATATTTTTTGAAGAATAAAGATGAGGCTTTAGATGTTTTCAAGAGCTTTAAAGCCTTTGTAGAAAATGAAAGTGGATATAGAATTAAGTGTTTAAGGACTGATCATGGTGGTGAGTATTGTTCAAGGTTGTTCACACAATTTTGTGATAAGAATGGAATCAAGAGGCAGCTCACAACTGCCTACACTCCTCAACAAAATGGGGTGGCTGAAAGAAAGAACCGGACTGTAGTTGAAATGGCACGAAGCATGCTTCAAACCAAGGGGCTGAGCAATTCTTTTTGGGCTGATGTAGTTGCTACAGCAGTATACATTCTTAATAGGAGTCCCACAAGTGCTCTTGATAAGATGACTCCTTATGAAGCATGGTATGAGAAGAAACCCAATGTTAATCATTTTAAAGTTTTTGGTTGTTTAGCCTATGTTCATGTTGCTGATGAGAAAAGGAAGAAGCTTGATCCAAAAAGTGAGCCTTGCATTTTTGTTGGATATTGTGAAAATAGCAAAGCTTATAGGCTCTACAATCCAAAGACTAACAAAGTGGTGGTTTCTAGAGATGTGATTTTTAATGAAGGGGGAGTATATGGTCATCAAAGAGGCCAAGCTGGTAAGACCATCAATGTTAGTAATGGTAGTGTTGGTGGTGAACAACCCACTAGTGTGCCTACTCCTCCATTAAGTCTGCTAAGCAGTCCTTCAAGTAGTTCTTCAAGCAGTCCTAAGGAGAGTTCATCAAGTTCTTCAAGTAATTCATCACCCATTATTGATCTTATGAAGACTAAGAAGGGGAAGAGAACTCTTCAAGCTCACCCACCAAGTCAAATGCTTGATAGCAATTTTGAAAGGAGGCTTACAAGAGGCCAAGCTCAAGAAGTTGATCAAGTTGTTTCAAGATTGGAAAGGCTGCACATATATGGAGATGATGAAGAAGATCCTAAAGGTGAGTCGGTTAATTATGCTTTGATGTCTCAAGCTGAGTTTGAACCTTCTTGTTTTGAAGATGCTTGTACTAATGATGTGTGGGTGCAAGCAATGCAAGAAGAGATCAATTCCATTCAAAAGAATGATACTTGGGAGCTTATGAGACTTCCCAATGGTAAGAAATGTGTGGGTTCCAAGTGGGTCTACAAGACCAAGTATAACAATGATGGTAGTATTGAAAGACATAAGGCTAGATTTGTTGCTAAAGGATTCACACAAAGGTATGGAATTGATTATGAAGAAATATTTGCACCTGTAGCAAGGCAAGAAACAATCAGAATGGTCATTGCTATGGCAGCCCAAAGGAGATGGAGTGTGCATCACTTGGATGTGAAAAGTGCCTTCTTGAATGGGTACTTAGAAGAAGAAGTGTATGTACAACAACCACAAGGTTTTGAGGTTAAAGGTAAAGAAGACTTTGTATACAAGTTGAAGAAGGCCTTGTATGGCCTCAAGCAAGCACCAAGGGCTTGGTATGCCCAGATAGATGGATACTTTCAACAAAGTGGCTTCAAAAGGAGCAAGAGTGAGCCTACCCTCTACTCCAAGAAAGAAGGTAATGATATTCTTCTTGTATGTTTGTATGTAGATGATCTGATTTATATGGGCAGCAGCTCAAAAATGAAAGATGAATTCAAAAATGCTATGATGAATGAGTTTGAAATGAAATATTTGGGGTTGATGCATTACTTCCTTGGAATGGAGGTTCATCAACGTGAAGATGAAATTTTTATTTTCCAAACAAAGTATGCTAAAGATATGTTGAAGAAGTTTTGTATGGACAAATGTAAACTAGTTCCCACTTTGATTGCTCATGGAGTAGTGTTGTGCAAGGACGATGGAGCTGAGAAAGTAAATGTGATAGGTTATAGGAACATTGTGGGAAGTTTGATGTTTCTCACTAACACTAGACCAGACATTGCTTATGCTGTTTCTCTTGTTTCAAGGTACATGAATGAACCATCTCAAATTCATTTGAAGGCTGCCAAGAGAATCTTGAGGTATGTGAAAGGTACTCTTGATTTTGGCATTCATTATTATGCAACTAAGGAGATGGAGCTTGTTGGTTTTAGTGATTCTGATTGGGGTGGCAGCTTGGATGACTGGAAGTCTACTTTTGGAAATTATTTTTCTCTTGGTTCTGGATTGATCACATGGAGCTCAAAGAAGCAAGGATCAATTGCTCTTTCCTCCATAGAAGCTGAGTATATTGTAGTCACTTCAGCTAGTGCACAAGCCTTGTGGCTTAGGAAGGTATTGGAGGAGATTGGTGAGAAGCAATGTCATCCTACAATCATTATTTTTGTGATAATATGGGTACAATTCAATTGGCAAAGAATCCCATCCATCATAGCAGTGTTGGACATTTTGAGTCAAATTTATCATTGATTTCAAGGAATGAAGTCATCATTGATGTTAAGGAATATGTCAAGGAACAATGCAAAGGTTAATGACAAAAAAATTCATAATATTTTTAATATTATGTGGAAGCATATGAAGGATTTTTATTAAAACCATGAGTGAGCAAAAATAAAAGGTTTTTCCTTAAAACCAATGGTGGCACAAGTAAAAGGTTTTTATTAAAACCGATGGTGGCAGAAAATAAAAGGTTTTTCCTTAAAACCAATGGTGACACAAGTAAAAGGTTTTTATTGAAATCGATGGTGGCAGAAAATAAAAGGTTTTTCCATTAAAACCATGTGAGCAAGTTGTAAGATTTTCCTAAAAACCTAAAGAGACCCTTAAGTTTGGTTTAAGGCCAAAATACCATGTTAATTATTAATTATAATAATTAAATTCTTAAAGAATTTAATTTATTATATTTAATAAATTTACAAAGCTAAAGTTTGGGCGCATTTCACAAAGTTTGGGTGTCGGTTTGTTCACATGCAAAGTTGCCCCTCTTTCAACGACGTCACCACTTGCTAGACAACATACTCACCGTTGATGTGGAGCAATTTAGGCGTATGGTATATAAATACCATAGCCTTCTCAAAGGCAAGGCATCCACTCACATCTACCAAAAATAATTAATGCTAGTTTTCATGTGCAATTCCCTCGTGAAAACAGTTCGTGCGAAGTTTTTGGACAATGTAAGTGAAGAAGCCAATTCGTGGCTCGTGCGAATAGTGGAATTCAAAGGGTGTAAGGTAGTGAAGGTTCCAAAGGGAGCACGTGGCTCCATTGCATTGGGAGCCATAGTGAAAGCGCTTGCAGAGAGAAGCACTCAGTTCAAATCTTCGTGCAATGCAAAGTGGTAACACTCTTTTAAATTAAAATAAATTTATTTTTGACTTAGGCTAAGGTTAGTCTTAGGAGAAATAAGGAGATAAATAATTTTGGATTTTTGGCTAAGTTAAAAATGAAGTTTTATGGGTTTTATAAAGTGTTTGCTGAAAATTTAAGTGGTGGGTAAAAATTATTTTATCTTAGAAAAGGAAATATTAGTTGTTACATTATTTTTCAAAAGAATTATCTTTAAAAATGCAATGTTAAAGTAGGGAGTCATAAGTAGAAATTGGATTGATTTTTGAAGAATAAAATTCTGAAGTGGCTTATGTCAAATATGATTGATTGAGATAAATTTGTGATGAGTGAGGGTTTTTGAGAAGTGAATATTTAAACTATTATGGTGTTGGATATTATTTTAAGAAATGATTAATAAGGTGTATTTATGAGTGATTATATGATTTGTATTGTTTGTCTAACTTGAGATTTGAAAAGTGATGTTTATAGACAAATTTATGTGGTCTACTTCTCATCAAGCAAAAAGGTATGGGCACATTCTTCCATAGTTAAGTTGATTGGTTGATTTTATGAAAAATAAATTTGGAGTGAAAATGACTTGATTAGGGTTTCCTCATTGAGTGTATTGAGTTAATGCTTTAAGGTTTTCTAGAATAAAGAATTGTTGTTGAAACCTTGTTTTATAAGCATTGTTGTTGAAGCCATTGGTTGTGTGAAGAACTTGAACTAGGGTTTGCAAAGAACATGAGTATCATTGTTATGTGAAGATTATGTTATAAGCATTGTTGTTGAAGTGAGTTATTGTGTGAAGAAATTGAACTAGGGTTTAAAAAGAACATGAATATCATTATTATGTGAAGATTGTGTTATAAGAACTATTGTTGAAGTGAGTTGTTGTGTGAGGAACTTGAACTAGGGTTTGAAAATAACATGAGTATCGTTGTTATGTGAGAGTGATTGATAAGCATTGTTGGGAACATTTTGAGTGAATATCATACGCTTGGACTAGGGTTTGTAAGGAAGGATTATTTCATTTAGCGATTGGTTGAGTAGAGTCGGTTGAGCCTAGTCAAGTGGGTGTGTGAAGTGATTGTTCAAGTTACATAAAACAAAACTATCCTATATTCTGAATTGAATTGAGAAAGTGACTGAGTATTGAGTTAAAGCATATTGAGTCTAACAATTCTCTATATGTTTTTAAAAAAGTGATTGAAAGTGATTGAGCATTGTGATGAGTATAGGACATATTGAGTCTCTAACAATTCTCTTTATGTTTCTGTGATATTGGAAAAGTTCTAGTGTGGACTTGTTGTGCTAATTTGAGACAAGTATTTGAGAAGACTTGTGGACAAATTTGGGTAAGCTTTTGTGAAGCTTACAATACATATTGAGAGCAAATTTGGATAAGTTATTGTGGGAACTTATTGAGAAGATTGGAAAAGTTCTATAGAGTACTTGTGAAAAAAAAGGTGTGAGATTTTATGGAAGCTTACAAGGCATATTTGAGATAAGTCTTTGAGAAGACTTGAGAATAGAGTTGATTGATTGATTTGTTCAAGCCTTGAGTTAAGGTTTGGGGCAGATCCAGCAGAGTTGATTTGAAATTGAGTCAAGCTTTGAGTTAGGGCTTGAGGACAAATATTGAGGACATATTTGTGCTTGACCAAAGGAATTTGTTTAGTATAGATTCGAGGACAAAGTTTGGTGCAGATTTGAGGATAGGTTTCTACCGAAATAGAGACAAAGATTAAGGACATATTTGTGCTAGATCGATGGACTGTGTTTAGTGTAGATTTGAGATAGATCTTTGGAGGTGATAGAGTTGAGGATAAATATCTCCAACTAGAGTATGGAATATAGGTGTCTTCTATGGATAGAATTCCATTTGCTAAAGGTAGTGTATGTAGAGGTATTCTAAAGGATCACTAGCCAGAGCAGATATTAGGATATTGGTGTCTCCTATGGACAGAGATCGACAAACTTGATTAGGATATTGTTGTCTCCTATGGATAGATATCCATGAAATTGATTAGGGGATTGGTGTATCCTTTGGACAGAGGTCCATAAACATTGTAATAGGGAAAGGATTCCCAAAGAGATTGATTGAGAAAATTTTAGTGAAATATTTTCTTCGTGGAGTAGCCCACATTGGGTGAACCACGTAAATTATGGTGTCTCTATTGTGTGTGATGATTTGTATATTTCTTTGGTTATTGCTATTGATATTGCCATTGATTATATTGGATAATACTATTTGGGAAATAAAAGTAAAAGTGATCTTATATTGTTCACCCCCCTCTCAGTATAAGCTTGTGTTCTTCAAGAAGGTCTAAACCATTTGATTTGAATGATTATTTTGTCATGGATATGGTACAAAAGAAAATAATAGAGTTGAATTACTATAGCACTCAAGAGCAACTTATTGATGTGTTCAAAAAAGGAGTTACCAAAGCTCAATTTTTAAAACTTAGAGAGAGTCTTGTGAGACCTCTTAGCATCAAGGGAGAGAATATTAAAAACATGATGCTAAGCAAAAATTAAGTTGTGCTTCGTAATTGATGCTGAGCAAAAGCTCAATGGACAAAGGTCAATTTAGTCATTCACTTCAAGATTATAACTATAATTGTGCATATTATTTATCATGTAAATTAGGTAGTGGAATTTGTAATTAAAGGGAAGTACAAACTATAGCTATGTATCTATCATGTCAGTTAGGTAGTGGAGTTTGTAACTAAAGGGAAATAAAAAATATAGTTGTGCATATTCTTTATCATGTTATTTAGGTAGTGGAATTTGTAACTAAAGGGAAATATAAACTATAGCTATGCATATTATCTATCATGTCATTTAGGTAGTGAAATTTGTAATTAAAAGGAAGTAAAAATTATAGCTATGCATGTTCACCAAATAATATTTAATGACTACGACATATATGAGTTTTGGCTTAACAAAAAATTGTGTATTGTGTAAAAGAATAGATTTAACAATATGGTTGACAAGGACATTCTTTAAAGATAAGACATAGAAAAATGGATGTATCATGGAAGAATGTGACAATTATAGCTTGTAGTCCATGGGGAAAATCTATTGGATTACTTTATACTCAAAATGTTCCCAATGTTAAAATTGCACTCAGGATGGTATTGATCTACTTGTTGTCACATATACTTTTGCACCATTTCCAAATCATATTTGAGATGTTGGAGTAATTGTTCATGCTCCATGAGAGTGGATCCACTACTTGAACCTTGGAACTACCTAGAATGTATGACACAAGTGATGGTGGAGGGTGTCCATAAACTACTTCAGATGGCATCATCTTGGTGAAGGAGTGATACGAAGTATTATACTACCACTTAGCAAAAGGAAGCCATTTGACCCAATGAGTCGGTTTCTCAAATGCAAAGCAACAAAGATAAATTTCCAAGCACTTAATGATAATTTTAGTTTACCCATAAGTTTGGGTATGGTATTGTTGTGGCTACTCCACAACTAGCCCCAAGAATTGGGGACCCACCTCTTTTTTAAAAAAATTGTTTATTTGGGTTTTTGATCTTGTTTGTGATGTTTGTCACAAATATTTATTCATGAGCTTGCATTCCAAGGTTTGACTCCTTTCGATTCCATCTCCTCATCTCTGTTAGTTTGGTAGATCATCGAGGGTAGGGATCCAGTTTTGATTCCTTGTTTGATTGGAATCTTGATTGGGGTGTTTTAGCCTTTTTGTTTGAGTTTGTTTGGATTTCGTCTACTTTTGAGTCATAGGTTCCACGGTTCTTTGGTGGTTTTATCATATGAGCGTTGCTCCCTTTCCTTTTGCGTTAAAAGAATCTTGGATTTTGGTTTTATGGGTGTAAAAGTTCAAACTTTGAAAAGGAATAAAATATATATGTATTATTGTTTTATATCTCATATATATAACAATAATATATATTAAAATATAAAAAGAAAATAAAGTATTATTATGCACATATATTTTACATATGTGTGTATAATAATAATAATAAATTCAAATAAAAACAAAAATAAAAAATAAAAAAATAGCATATATGTAGATTATTATTACTATACATTATATGTATAATAATAATAATTTACATATGTCCTAAAATAAATAAATAAATAAAAATAAAAAATTAAACTTTTATATGTATATAAAAGTTTAAAATAAAAAGATATAATGATAATAGTAATAATATTATTATATTTCATATGATAAGGACAATAATATTATCATATTTCATATGATAAGAATAATAATTATTATTAATAATAATTTTATATAATACATGTTAAGATAAAAAAAAAAAAACAATAAAATAAAGAAAAAGCAATAATGCAAAATGAAAAGGGGTTTTCCTGTGTTTTTATTGCCTTCAGATTGTGTATAAAGTAAAGCCACGTGATGTTTTTAGTTGTTAAAATTAGGAATTTAGGGTTAAATTATATATTAAATTTTTAAAGGTTTATCTAAAATCAAATTTGGGTTTGGTTGCAGGTATGGAAGCGCACCAACAGGAGTTATGGCCACCAATAAAACAACGAGGCATCCATTTAACGGTGCCTACAGGGAGGGCGTTACTCTGTAGCAACAACCCTGACACTCAGAAAAACAGCTAGGACTACACGCAAAGGGCAGAGAATCTGCCAGGATGCACAACTACATGCCGAAAGGGAAGGAATTCATGATGTCGCATATCACAAAAACCCTAACCCTAATGTGATGCCATAAAGTTGTGTTGCGAAGAGGAGGCTTCCTTTGGTTGCAAGATTTGTCGCTGAGGAGATTTGAGACGGAGCCCATCAGGAGGAAAGTCGAGGGTGCATCTTTTCTTTTCGTTTGAAGTCTAAAGCAGGTGTCTTGATTAATGTTTATGGTTACACCAGAGGAGCGCAAAGCTTACAGGAAATGCAAGACCTGGTAAAAGGTTTATATTATATAATATAAATTATTTAAGTTCTTTATTAGATTTTAATAAAGTCTATAAATTTTATATTTTATAATGTAAAGATTGAGTTTCTTTATTACATTTTAATAAAGGACTTTAAACTTTACATTATGTAATATAAAATTTTAAGTTTCTTTATTAGATTTTAATAAAGTTTTCTTTTTTATATATAGTTTATATTTTATAATATAAAATATTAAGTTTCTTTATTATATTTTAATAAAGGTTTTTAAAATTTACATTATATAATATAAAACATTAAGTGTCTTATTAGATTTTAATAAGAATCCTTAAAGTTTATATTATATAATGTAAAGTATTAAATTTCTTTATTAGATTTTAATAAAGTTTTTTTTTTTTTAAGTTTATGTTTTATAATATAAAAGATTTAGTTTCTTTATTATATTTTAATAAAGGTTTTTAAAATTTACATTATATAATATAAAATATTAAGTGTCTTATTAGATTTTAATAAGGATCCTTAAAGTTTATGTTATATAATGTAAAGTATTAAATTTCTTTATTAGATTTTAATAAGGGTCCTTTAATATTTATATTATAGGGCCCTATGGGAGTTATAAGGGGTAAAGGAGCCTTTATAATATTTTACTTGGTGGCATATAGTGGATGTTATGGATCGTATTTATGTAATTAAAATATATGCTACAAGAGAAATATAAGGGTTGAAAGAGCATTTTTCTTTGATGTTAAAGGAAAATTATAGAAAATGACAAAACAATGTAATTTGTTTTATTGTTTTGTTATTGTTTAGTTTAACATCACCAAGTAGGAGAAGTTGAAACGAATCATTGGAAGAAAATTTTAAAAGCCCAAAGAGGCCATTGTACGAGGGGGGTTGGAATCTGTGTAACAAGAGAATTCTTCGAAATATAATGCTTTCATTTTGGCAAAAGAAATCTTTGTGAGCAAAACTACAAGGAGAATACATCTAAGACTACTGCTTTCACTGTGTATCTTTTCTGCAATTTTTTGACTTGTATTCTATTTGTTTATGCCATTAAATGGGTTACAATAGGTGAATGTCAAATATATTGCAAATACATTTTATCCTTTGAGTCTCGCACTTGGTCTAATCTGATTGTGCTTGTTTTGCAGGTCTATTAGGTCAGGTTGTCTTATGATCTATCTCTTAACTTGGGGTTTTGCAGGGAGGGATTTGCTAACCAAAATTGGATGCCATTTTTATTTTTCCAGCTAACCTTGTAGATAACTTCTTTCTGTGTTTATTTTCAGCATTTTAGATTAATCTACTTTCCATTTCAAGGTATTATTTTCATTCTGGTCCTTCCAAAATTTTTGTTTGTCCCATTCTGGTCCTTCCAGAATTTTTGTTTGTCCCATTCTGGTCCTTCCAAAATTTTTGTTTGTCCTATTCTGGTCCTTCCAGAATTTCTGTTTGTTTTAGTTTTAGTCTTCATTCTGGTCCATTTTCCAAAATTTCCTATTTTATTTCTAGTTCATTTGCTTCTATTCTGGTCCTTATCCAGAATTTTTGCACCTCCAAATACATCCATTTAATTTTCAGATAAAACACTGGTTTAGGAGGGTTACTGACGCCAAATTTACACTAAGATAGATAAAGCAAATGAACACTAACATGCTAACTTACTAACTTCTACTAACACCAAATTCTGACATAGGGATAGTGGAACATTTAAAATGAAGATAAAATGAATCCACTAACTTCAAAATGAACCACACATTAAAGACACGGATTCTAAAATGAAGTGGACTATTCCACGCACTTTTGCATTTGGAACCTTTCTAATTTGAAGATAAAAGAGTCTACTAATTGGGGTTCAGGGTAGACTATTTTAATATCAAGAGCACTAAAAGGAATAAATATTTTACACTTTGGAAGTTTTGAAGGTCATGATTACTAAGCAATGTTTGAAAGGAACCGTAAAGGCCCCTTGTTAACTATCACTTGCAAGTTTTGAGTTATTCTGGTATACATGTTTTATTTTATATGAATGTTTGCTTACCAGAACCTTGGAGAAATGAATGAGTCTCATTTAATTTCTTTGCAAGAGAGAGTTTTCAATTCAATACTCTATTTGTGGTGATCATTTTGCAATAGGGCAAAATATTCACTCAACATTTTGGTGCTAGAAGGAGGGCCTTCTTTATTGCTTTGTGATTTAGATCTTTCTAACGGTTAACGTGGTCAGTTTTGTTTCCACCTTATTGTGCTTGCAGGTACAATATTTATTCAAGTGTTATTGTAAGTGATTTGTGAGAAGTCTTTTAGAGAGCTAGGGTTCCCAAGCTGGATCAACCTGAGTACATAGCTACTAGGTCTAAAACCACCGAGGAAACTATTTTCCAAAGTCTTTCTCCCAATCCTAGAAGACCAAGAAACAAAACTCAACAGATCGAAATCCCATCCAGTATACTTGAGCTAGGGTCATCATTAGACTCAAGTACATCTAGTGGGCCTGCACCCACTATTTCTATTGCGATAGCTACATCAAGTGTATCTGTCCCTATTACTATGATTACTATTGTTCTCGTAGGGTCATCATCATTGAATAACATGGCCCAACAACAACAACCACCTGCTCTTTGGTGTGGTGTGCAAAGCTCTCCCTTGAATATACCTAGGGATGTCCATGACTTACCTAGGCATATTGAAATATCGCTACCCAAGTTCATACATGATGGTCCCATTACCGCCAAAGAGCATGTCCAAATTTACAAAGATTACATGTTCAGACATGGGGTCACTCATGAAGACGTTGTGTGTCGAGTATTTCCTAATAGTTTGGACCATGTGGCTAACGAGTGGTACAAAAATCTTCCCACAGGGTCCATTACTTCATGGGCACAATTGGAAGCTGCTTTCATTAGCCAATTTTGATTGTTATTAGATCCTTCCATCATCTATAACCTGTTTGTGTCCTACAAACGGTTACCAAATGAGCCTATTAGGACGTTCAATACTAGGTTCCAAAAGCTATACATGAATGTAACTCACCACTTTGTGGTAGATGCTGTTGTGGCTCTTCAATTATATTTTGGAGCCTTAGACCCTTTAACATCCTTGTTTGCTAGAAGAAATGCTCAGGTCACTACCCTTGCCTTGGCCTACACAGAAACCATGACCCTTGAGCAACAAATGAACTCACCAGGAGGGGGTTATCTCAATGGCCTGGGATGGGACAATATGGTCCATACAACCAATTCACCATGATGAATCAGGTAATGGCACCACAAGTCCCAACAATGAACAATTTCCAACAATCGGGTCCATTGGCGCAAGCATATTCACCATTTCCTGCTTTGCCTAACACATCCATCCCACCACCAGCCATATTGCCAAACAATCAGATGACCATGCCAGGGTTCAACATGCTTAACAATCAGTTGACCATGCCTAGATTCAGTGCAATTAATACCCAAAGCCCAACAACTTATCCTTCGATCACACCGCTTCAAAGTGTGAATCCTGGATGGAACCAAAATACTCAGAGTCAAGCCATTGTGCCCATTCCAGAAGTGGCTAATGCTGGAAAGACATTTGGACCTAGAATCACAGTGCCCCAACCGCAAGGGCCTGAATCCAGGATGGATAAGTTGGAAGAACAAATGGCCAAGTTGAAAATCAACATGGGAAACATGAATAAAAGTCTGGCACAATCTTTCGGACATAACCGACCTCACAACCATAGAGGAAAGGGGCCATATAACACTCAACCCAACAATGGGTGAGTACCCAACCCCGTAGCTAATCAGGCAGATGCTTTGGAAGATTATGGTGAGTTGGAATCTTGTGATGATGAATTGCCACATTGTTGCCAAGGGAAGCAAGATGCTTTGGTAACTGAAGTTGTCCACATCCAAGAGAGTGAGGAAGAGGAGGATGTTGAGGTCTTAGGAGAAGAAGATGAAGAAACTTTGGAAGTCCAAGCCACTAGACATTTTGGGAAAGGAAATCATTGATATTACACAAGAAGTTCTAAGGATCCCAAAACTTCCTCCACTCCTCCAAACAACCCCTTACTTCCTCCTGATACAAAAGGTGAGGTTAATCCACCTCCTCCACCGACTGTGGAGAAGTCCAAGCCGGAGAAAAAAATGCCAAATTCGAAAAAATCACTTATGACTTAGAAGAAGACATGAAGAGAAATAAGGCTAATATCTCATTGTTCGAAGTAGCAAAAATTTTGGGTCAAGAGATAGGTTTACCGAAAGGATTGAACCCACCTAGTCAAGTCCATGAAGCTAAGGGTGTCGAGTCTCAATTGGTTCTGAAAAGGGAAAGATGAGAAGTACCTCCCTTTCTCATAACCATCAGAATTGTAGGTAAAAATTTACACAATTGTTTGATAGATTCAGGTGCTTCGACCAACATCATGCCCCTAGAAATTTGCCAAAAGTTAGGACTCACACCAATCCCTTCTAAGAGCAAGGTGGTACAATTGGATAGATCTATGATGGATGCAGTTGGAGGTCTAAATGATGTCCTTATTCAGATTAACTCGGAACCTAGGGTTCAACATCACATAGATATATTGGTGCTTAATATTCCTACCAAATATGGAATGGTATTGGGAAGGGATTGGAGTAAAAATCTGAATGGGTATATTGTAACAGATTCTTCCCATATGTGGTTACCTTGGAGAGGAGTAGCAAATCAAATTTGGGTGGACAGTGAACCTAGACTCAAGGAGATGATAACTGAATACAATAGACCCAACGAAATCCAATATGTTGAAACTAAATTACGGGCCTATAGCTTGGACATAGAAGAAACTATCGTAGTACCTCAAAAGGAGAATTTTTCTTGTAACACTTCGAAAGAGGATAATCTGGTTTGGACTCTAAGATTTGATGGATCTAAGTCAAAACAAGGTGTTGGAGCTGGTATCGAACTTACATGTCCTGGTAGCAAGCCTATGCTTGCTGCCTATAGATTACAGTTTCCAGCCACCAACAACGTGGCAGAATATGAAGCCCTTATTTTTGGACTTCAATTTGCCCTAAGGAAGAAGGTAAAATGTCTCAAAGTGTTGGGAGATTCGGAGTTGGTGGTTAAACAAGTTAAAGGGCAATATACTTGTCGGGATAAAATATTAAGCCTTTACAAAACTAGAGTTAAGGATTTGATAGATGAGTTTGATGCGTTCAATATATCCCTTATCTCTAGGAAAAATAATCGCATGGCAGATTCTTTAGCTGTAGCCACAAGTATGCTTAAACCTGTGGACCATAAAAAGTGCAAGAAATTCTCAATCGAATTAGTGCCTTGCCCTTCGATACCAGATAATGTTACTAATTTTCAAGTATTCGATAGTGACAGACATGTGTTCAATTTTATCACTAATTCTAGCATTTTTGAAAATCAGGTAATAGATGAAGACAAGAGAGGGCAAGAAGAAATGGAATTGCAATACGAAGCAACCGGAGTGTGGAATGATATGCCGAATGGTATGGCTTCGTTAGAGAAAATATTTGATATTGGATATCAAGTGAAAAGAGGAAGAAAGGTACCACCCCCTAAAGACTCATGTGAGTTAATCAACTTAGGGAGTGCAAAAAATCCATGAGAAGTATTCATTGCCAAGGCATGTACAAGACAAGAAAGGGAGTCTATAGCTCATGCATTAAAGGAATATATCGATTGCATAGCATGGAGCTATAAGGATTTGAAAACTTATGATCAAAATGTGATAATGCATACAATTCCATTAAAACCTGACTCCAAGCCTTTCAGACAGAGACAAAGAATGGTCAACCCGATTTTAGAGCCACTAATAGAGAAAGAGGTGAAGAGATTGCTAGAAGCAAAAATCATCTTTCCTGTTAGACATTCCACATGGGTGGCCAATCTTGTCCCGGTAAGAAAGAAGAATGGAGAGATAAGGTTGTGCATAGATTTCAGGAATCTGAATAAGGCTTGCCAAAAGGATAATTACCCATTACCCACTATCGATGAGATTCTTCAAAAGGTAAATGGGTCAGAAATGATGTCATTTTTGGATGGTTATTTAGGATATAATCAGATTCTCATTCATCCAAATGATAGAATGAAAACGACCTTCACAACGAAATGGGGAACATTCGCATATAGGAGGATGTCATTTGGATTATTGAATGCAGGTGCAACTTTCCAACGAGCCATGGATTTCACGTTCAAAGGGCTCATTGGTAAGTGTATCATTGTTTACGTTGATGACATTCCTGTCTTCTCTAAGAAAAGGGAAGATCATGTTAGGGACTTGAGAAAAGTACTTCAAAGATGTAGGGAACATGGGATCTCCCTTAATCCAAAAAATGCATCTTTGGAGTAACAGAAGGTAAGTTATTAGGTCATGTCATTTCCAAGGATGGGATTGCTATTGATCCAGAAAGAATCTCAGCTATACTAGCCATTCCTCCACCTAATAGCAAGAAAGAGTTAAGATCCTTTTTCGGTAAGATTAACTTTGTGAGAAAATTTATTTCAGGTTTTGTCGAGATTGCCAAGCCTTTGAATGACATGTTAAAGAAGGATGTTCAGATCAAATGGACAAATGAAAATAGGGAAGCTTTCAAAAGCATCAAGGATGCTATCTCTAAAGCCCCTGTTTTAATTAGTCCAGATTATTCTAAGCCTTTCTATGTCTATACTTTTGCTTCAGATCATTCTTTTGCGAGTGTCTTAACCCAAAAGAGCGAGGGTAGCATTGAAAATCCCATAGCCTTCTTGAGTGCTCCATTGAAGGATGCAAAGCTGAGATATTCTATCTTGGATAAACAAATGTATGCCCTATTCAAGACCATCAAGAAATTCAGGCATTATCTAGTTCACAGTAAAGTTTTTGTGGTAGTTCCTGACCCGACCGTTAAGTCTATGTTTTTGCAAAATGAACTAGGTGAAAGATGGGGAAAATGGATTTTGACCCTTCAAGAATTTGATTTGGAAATCCGACCCATGAAAATAGTTCGTGGACAAGGTTTGGTCAAGGCAATTGCAGAAATTGATCCATTGATATCATGCCAACATTACGAGGTAGATGACATAACCAAAGATGAATGGTATGTTGACATTGCATATTTCTTGTTGCATGGTAAGTGTCCATTACATTTAAATTCCACTCAACGTAGAGCTTTGCATTTGAAATCTATGAATTTTTTGATTAAATCTAGTGTTTTGTACAGGAAGAACCACGAAGGGATTTACCTTCGTTGTGTTAATCGAGAAGAAGCGACCCAAGTACTTAAGGATTTCCATGGTAAGTATGGAACGGGACATGGGTCAGCCAATGCGACAGCCCATCAAATCCTAAGGGCTGGATACTATTGGCCCCATCTGTTCAAGGATGCACATGCTCATGTGAGATCATGCCACATATGCCAAGTGGCGGCCAATAGAGAAAGAAATGTTGCAATGCCACTACAATCTGTGGTAGAGGCAAGACCTTTTGCACAATGGGGATTAGATTTTGTTGGGATTATCAATCCCAACTCATCCGATTCCCATAAATATATCCTTACTACCACAGACTACTGCACAAGGTGGACCGAAGCTATTCCTACTAAGCATGCCACTTCAGAGGTTGTCATTAAGTTTTTAGAGGATAACATTGTTACTCGTTTTGGAATGCCCAACGCAATTGTAAGTGATAATGGCTCTACCTTTTCTTCTTTGGAGTTTGCAAATTGGGCATATGATAATATGGTAAGCTTGAAATTCTCCTCAAATTATTATCCACAAGGTAATGGTTTGGCGGAATCCTCTAACAAGAACTTGTTGTGTGTAATAAAAAGGTTACTTGAAAAGAACCCTAGGGATTGGCATAGCAAGTTAAAGTTTACCCTTTGGGCTGATAGGATCAGAACCAAAGAATCAATAGGAACATCTCCATATCATTTAGTCTATGGGTAGGATCCCATATTTCCCACAAATTTAAGGTTACAAACATTGCACTTCATGAAAGAGTATGTTGGAACTAATGATAAACTTGAAGCTAGGTTGACGCAGTTAATGCATCTTGATGAGAAAAGAGATGAGGCTATGCTTCATTTCAGCAAACATCAAGATGTAGTAAAAATATGGTTTGATAAGAGGTCTAAAATAAAAACATTTAAAATTTTAGACCTAGTTTTGTTGTGGGATAAAAGACATGAAAAGAAAGGAGATCATGAAAAATTTGATTGTTTATGGTTGGGTCCATATCAAATTTCTAAAGTCCTAGGTGAGAATAGTTTTTGACTAAAAACCTTGGATGGGAACGATTTGGCTTTGCCTATTAATGGGCTGCATCTAAAGCACTACTTCCAGGCCTGAAAGGGGTAGAGTCTTGTATTATATGTAAATATGCTCGTGTTTTAAGAATGTTGAGTTTAGTTGTATGTTTGTATTCATTCACTTCTGATTTTGTGTCTTTTGTACATAGTTTGAAGGTGTTGGTTTTGATTGATTTGGGGTTTTGGATGTGTGGTGTTTTGTTGTCATTTATTTTAGTTTTGTGTTTACGGTGTGTTCTTGTGAAGATGTCAGTTTATGTCCTTATGAATGTTCACTAAGACCAAGAGAATGTGAAACATCAGAATTGTATTGCAGAAGGCTCCACAATTATCACAAACATATTAAAGTATATCGTTTGAAACTTGTGATGCAGGAAGTTGTCAATTTTGTAAATTAGGGTAAAATATTTTGCGTGCTCCATCTCATTCAGCTTCATTTCATGATACCTTCCACCTTGCATTGCACCTCACTTGCATCTACATTTCAAAGGCAATCATCGAAAACATGTCAAATTCTCTTAGGATCATTGCACAATATACACTAAGAAGATCTTGAGATTGGGAACTGATGTCGAAACCATCTTGAACCAAACACAATTTGCACATGTTAAAAGCATCTTGGGTAAAATGGTCAAAACCATACTTGGGAGAAAGTGCGAGGTGAAAAGAGTCATTCTTGTCGGTCCTATCATGCGACATAGTCCATAAAATAGTGGTTTTCACCACTTCCACAATACTTGAAAACCCAAAATCAGAGTAGTAAGGATAGGGTCAAATTCTCATCATACTTAGGTTGAGAATCTGATTCCCCAAAGCTCTGATTCTACCTCCATCACACCATGGACTATTGGGTCATAAGGATCGTACTACATGTCCCCTCAGAAGGATGGGTAGTCATCCCCAAGATTCAAGAAATTTAAAGCAAAAATTTCACCATTTCACTTCCATCACACCACCAGTTATTGAGTTGTAAGGATTGTACTACATGTCCCCTCAGAAGGATGGGTAGTCATCCCCAAGATTCAAGAAATCAAAATCCAAATCATGGACTATGGGGCTAACCTCCACCGGGGCTATAGACGCTTGACTGGCAGTGGAGTATGCTCATGCATGGTGACATGTCTCATTTAAAAGTGAGACCTCTGACCGCTCACACGGACAGGCTAGCCTTGTGGTTTCATCCATAATAGGTTTAATTATTTTGGTCAAGATGAGGTAATAAACTCATATCAGAGTAGTAAGGATAGGGTCAAATTCTCATCATACTTAGGTTGAGAATCCGATTCCCCAAAGCTCTGAGTCCACTTACACACATAGGTTCTGGATGGTAGTGGTTCATAACTGAGCTCTTGATCTGGTAAATGAATTCATGGCACACACATTTGGTCCTAAGAGGATTAGACAGTTTGTATGTTTGTTTATGGTACTAGAATGTTTGAATATCTATAAAGCAAGACATCCACATTATAGCATCTTTTCCTGCAAGAATCATCCATAACTTATCATATGCATTTATGTGAAATTGACAATGGAATGTGGAATAGTTTCAAACGATAAGGAATGAATCCCTTTGCACACATTGAGCGGATGCTGAATAATTCTGATGGTTCATGTCTTTCTGGTCTGCTTGCATTCTTTGGATACTTGCTGATGCCTTACAATTTTTTGGGTTTTGTGTGTTTTCAGGTTGGGTTCTCACCCGAAACACTCAGGAGCGTTTCCCATGCAGAGTCGCCATTTGTTGTGGCTGCTCCACAACTAGCCCCAAGAATTGGGGACCCACTTTTAAAATTTGGTTTATTTGGGCTTTTGCTCTTGTTTGTGATGTTTGTCACAAATATTTATTCATGAGCTTGCATTCCAAGGTTTGACTCCTTTCGATTCCATCTCCTCATCTCTGTATTTTGGTAGATCATCAGGGTAGGGATCAGTTTTGATTCCTTGTTTGATTGGAAGCTTGATTGGAGTGTTTTAGCTTTTTTATTTGAGTTTTTTTGGATTTCATCTACTTTTGAGTCATAGGTTCCACAGTTCTTTGGTGCTTTTACCTTCATATGATTGCTCCCTTTCCTATTGCTTAAAAGAATCTTGAATTTTGAGTTTTATGGGTGTAAAAGTTAAAACTTTGAAAAGAATAAAAATATATATGTATTATTATTTTATATTTCATATATATAAAAATAATATATATTAAAATATAAAAAGAAAATAAAGTATTATTATGTACATATATTTTACATTTTATAATAATAATAATAAATAAAAAAAAATAAATAGCATATATGTAGATTATTATTACTATTTATATTATAATAATAATAATTTACATATGTCCTAAAATAAATAAAAAATAAAATAAAAATTAAACTTTTATATTTATATAAAAGTTTAAAATAAAATATAATGATAATAGTAATAATATTATTATATTTATAAAATAATATTATCATATTTCATATGATAAGAATAATAATATTATTATTATGGTCTATATAATACATGTTAAGATAAAAAAAAAAAGCAATAAAATAAAGAAAAAGCAATAATGCAAATGAAAAGGGTTTTCCTATGTTTTTATTGCCTTCATATTGTATATAAAGTAAAGCCACGTGATGTTCTTAGTTGTTAAAATTAGGAATTTAGGGTTAAATCATATATATTAAATTTTTAAAGGTTTATCTAAAATCAAATTTGGGTTTGGTTGCAGGTATGGAAGCACACCAATAGGAGTTATTGCCACCAATAAAACAATGAGGCATCCATTTAACGGTGCCTACAGGGAGGGCGTTACTCTGTAGCAACAACCTTGACACTCATAAAAATAGCTAGGACTACGCGCAAAGGGCAGAGAATCTGCCAGGATGCACAGCTACATGCCGAAAGGGAAGGAATTCATGATGCCGCATATCACAAAAACCCTAACCCTAATGTGATGCCATAAAGCTGTGTTGCGAAGAGGAGGCTTCCTTTGGTTGCAAGATTTGTTGCTGAGGAGATTTGAGATGGAGCCCATCAGGAGGAAAGTCGAGGGTGCATCTTTTCTTTTCATTTTAAGTCTGAAGCAGGTGTCTAGATTAATGTTTATGGTTACACCAGAGGAGCGCAAAGCTTACAGGAAATGCAAGACCTGGTAAAAGGTTTATATTATATAATATAAATTATTTAAGTGCTTTATTAGATTTTAATAAAGTCTATAAATTTTATATTTTATAATGTAAAGATTGAGTTTCTTTATTACATTTTAATAAAGGACTTTAAACTTTACATTATGTAATATAAAATTTTAAGTTTCTTTATTAGATTTTAATAAAGTTTTCTTTTTTTATATAGTTTATATTTTATAATATAAAATATTAACTTTCTTTATTATATTTTAATAAAGGTTTTTAAAATTTACATTATATAATATAAAACATTAAGTGTCTTATTAGATTTTAATAAGAATCCTTAAAGTGTATATTATATAATGTAAAGTATTAAATTTCTTTATTAGATTTTAATAAAGTTTTTTTTTTTTAAAGTTTATATTTTATAATATAAAAGATTTAGTTTCTTTATTATATTTTAATAAAGGTTTTTAAAATTTACATTATATAATATAAAATATTAAGTGTCTTATTAGATTTTAATAAGGATCCTTAAAGTTTATATTATATAATGTAAAGTATTAAATTTCTTTATTAGATTTTAATAAAGGTCCTTTAATCTTTATATTATAGGGCCCTATGGGAGTTATAAGGGGTAAAGGAGCCTTTATAATATTTTACTTGGTGGCATATAGTGGATGTTATGGATCGTATTTATGTAATTAAAATATATGCTACAAGAGAAATATAAGAGTTGAGAAGAGCATTTTTCTTTGATGTTAAAGGAAAATTATAGAAAATGACGAAACAATGTAATTTGTTTTATTGTTTTGTTATTGTTTAGTTTAACATCACCAAGTAGGAGAAGTTGAAACGAATCATTGGAAGAAAATTTTAAAAGCCCAAAGAGGCCATTGTACGAAGGGGGGCTGGAATCTATGTAACAAGAGAATTCTTCGAAATATAATGCTTTCATTTTGGCAAAAGAAATTTTTGTGAGCAAAACTACAAGGAGAATACATCTAAGACTATTGCTTTCATTGTGTATCTTTTCTGCAATTTTTTGACTTGTATTCTATTTGTTTATGCCATTAAATGGGTTACAATAGGTGAATGTCAAATATATTGCAAATACATTTTATCCTTTGAGTCTCGCACTTGGTCTAATCTGATTGTGCTTGTTTTGCAGGTCTATTAGGTCAGGTTGTCTTATGATCTATCTCTTAACTTGGGGTTTTGCAGGGAGGGATTTGCTAACCAAAATTGGATGCCATTTTTATTTTTCCAGCTAACCTTGTAGATAACTTCTTTCTGTGTTTATTTTCAGCATTTTAGATTAATCTACTTTCCATTTCAAGGTATTATTTTCATTCTGGTCCTTCCAGAATTTTTGTTTGTCCCATTCTGGTCCTTCCAGAATTGTTTGTTTGTCCCATTCTGGTCCTTCCAGAATTTATGTTTGTCCCATTCTAGTCCTTCCAAAATTTTTTTTTCCATTCTGGTCCTTCCAGAATTTTTGTTTGTTTTAGTTTTAGTCTTCATTCTGGTCCATTTTCTAGAATTTCTTGTTTTATTTCTAGTTCATTTGCTTCTATTCTGGTCCTTATCCAGAATTTTTGCACCTCCAAATACATCCATTTAATTTTTAGATAAAACATTGGTTTAGGAGGGTTACTGATGCCAAATTTACACTAAGATAGATAAAGCAAATGAACACTAACATGCTAACTTACTAACTTCTACTAACACCAAATTCTGACATAGGGATAGTGGAACATTTAAAATGAAGATAAAATGAATCCACTAACTTCAAAATGAACCACACATTAAAGACACAGATTCTAAAATGAAGTGGACTATTCCACGCACTTTTGCATTTGGAACCTTTCTAATTTGAAGATAAAAGAGTCTACTAATTGGGGTTCAGGGTAGACTATTTTGATATCAAGAGCACTAAAAGGAATAAATATTTTGCACTTTGGAAGTTTTGAAGGTCGTGATTACTAAGCAATGTTTGAAAGGAACCATAA
The DNA here is from genome assembly GCA_028583015.1 of Wollemia nobilis. Lineage (NCBI taxonomy): Eukaryota > Viridiplantae > Streptophyta > Pinopsida > Araucariales > Araucariaceae > Wollemia > Wollemia nobilis. Next base: position 602,377 of record JAQPPZ010004643.1, read on the forward strand.
AGGCCCCTTGTTAACTATCACTTGCAAGTTTTGAGTTATTCTGGTATACATGTTTTATTTTATATGAATGTTTGCTTACCAGAACCTTGGAGAAATGAATGAGTCTCATTTAATTTCTTTGCAAGAGAGAGTTTTCAATTCAATACTCTATTTGTGGTGATCATTTTGCAATAGGGCAAAATATTCACTCAACATGTATCTTGAGCCCATATTAAGTTGTATACGATGCAAATTGAATAGTTCCTACTAGAAATAACTAGTAAATATGTGGATACAATTGAATATGATGGTTTGGGGTATTCCATGAAGAAAAAAATGAAATCAAGGAATATTTGGGTAACAATTGAGGCCTTGTAAGGGTTGGCTAGAGAATAAAAATAAGCATTCCTGGAGAGAAACTCCACCACCACAAGATTGATTGTTTTACCTCTAGAATTTGGAATCCCTTCAATAAAATCCATAGAAATATTTGTTCAAGTGATATTTGGAATTGGAAGATGCTAGAGTGTGCCTAGTGTGTGAATAATTTCATCCTTGACACACTGACAAGTGTCACATTTTATAAAAAAAAATGATATCCTTTTTCATCCCTACCCAAAAAATGTGTGTTTAGCCCGTTCATATGTTTAAAAGAAGCCTATATGTCCTCTAGTCAAAGGAGCATGCATTTACTATAGTATAAAGTTACAAAGTGATAAATTTATAGGGATAATAAGGTGAACCTAGTATCATAGATATTGTTCATCCTATGGATATCTTGGGAGAGAGTCTAGATTAGTTTGAATTTGCTAAATAAATAATTTCATGGTGGAATCTTGGGGCACTTCTCATTGAATTTTGTGGACCCATTGAGGAAGTGGAGTAGAGATGGAACATAACATACCTTGATCCTCATATTAGTAAAATATGCATCGATGAATACATTTTCCTTTTCCTTCTTATAAATGATCTCATAGTCATACTCCAGCAATTTGGTAACACATTTTTATTTTTTGAGAATAGATACATGTTGCTCAAGAAAGTACTTAAGGCTATGGTGGTCTATTTTGATGGAAAAAATTTCCCCAATAATATAAGGCCTCCATTGATTGATAATATGTAATGTTACCATTATCTCCTTCTCATAATTTGATTTTCCCAAGTGTTTGCCTCATAGTGCCTTACTAGTGAAGGCCAATGGTTGCCCTTATTACATAATCACTACACCAATTCTACTTCTTGAGGCATCGATTTCAACCACAAATGAATTAGAGAAATTAATAATGGCCTACATAGGAGTAGAGAGCATAGCATATTTAAGTTGCATAAATGCATTTTCAATAGGTTCTAACCATAAAAATGAGTTCTTCCACAATATAACTATCAAAGGGGATTTAATATTTCCATAGTCATGAACAACTTTTTGATAATAGCTAGTGAGGCCTAGAAAACCTTGAATACTTTTGAGAGTGTGTGGTTTAGACCATTCTTGTATGATAATACTATTTTTAGGATCAACCTTAATCCCTTCCCTTGAAACTATATGGACTAGGTATTCCACTTCCTACATCCCAAAATCACATTTGGATCATTTGGACATAATTGAAAATTAGCCAGGAGTTGTAGGGTTTGGTCTAAATGTTATAAATTTTCCCCATGTACAACTATAAACTACAATATAATTGAACAAGATAAATAAATCTATATTTAAATGGTAAAAATATTACATTCATGAGACTAAAATATGGAAGATGCATTGGTAATATTGAATGACATGACGAGGAATTCATAATGGCCTTCATGAGTGTAAAATGCTATCTTTGGAATATCTTCTTCATGCAATATGATCTGATGATAACTTGAATGACGATCCAAATGTGATATGAAGCAAGAACCATGGAGTTCATCCATTAACTCATTAATGATAGGAATGAGAGATTTGTCCTCGATGGTAATTTTGTTGAGTTATCAAAATTCCACAATATGGGATGTCAAAAAGGTTGTACCACCCTACTTCAAGGCACTGGCCCTGGGGAGGTGCATTAGTTCCTTTTTTGGGTAGTTGTTTGCATTAGGGTGGGAGAGAACTACAAATAACTCATAATTTTAGCGATGACTATGTTTTGCATGCAGTACTATATTTGGTGGGAAAGTTTTGGGTTCACCAAAGGACTTAGAGATTCCCTAATCTATTTCATGTGTTTGGTTTTATAGACACCTATGTTTTGTTAGTCTATCCTAGAATCTAGTATGGATGTGAACGTAATGCAATGCAATATGAGAACAACTATACAAGAATATAATATTATCCTATATGCAATTTTACTTTCACTAATTTGTATATCTATGTTATGGAAAGGAGATTTTTCTTTTATTTTTCTTATGAAGACAAGGTCATAAGAAGGCTAAAATCACACAAATTAACCTAAATGCAAGGCTATGTGCAATACTAATTTTGAATGCCTATAAAAGTGAAGTAATATGATAATTACACTAACAATTATTTTGATTTTCTCTTTTATATGTATCTAAAAAAAAGGAATAGCAAGACAAAAGCAACAAGCAATTCTATGAAATGAACTATAAAACTGGAGGATAGGGCGTACTTACCTATTCTAGTGGCTAATGCGAATACACCGTCTAAAATTGAATACGTCACCTACATGAATACACTAACTAAAATTCCTTCAACTAGTGGATTCATTAAAATCTACAGAATAGATAGAAACAAATTGGAATTATGATTTGGAGGCCCACTAAAAAACCATAAGATATTTTATTCCTAGTTTGAATAGTCAGGTCCTCTAGTTGTACAAAACTCAAGGTGACCTTGCCTTAGAATTGAATTTAAAAATAATAGTAGCAAATACACCAACTATGATTGTTTTTCCTGGCAGATTCATTATGATAGATAAAATTGGATAAGTGATAGGGTGTATTGGGAAACAAAGGTCTTCTATTTGTCAAAATAATGCAAATAGATAGATTTATTAGAATAAATGTTGGGCAAGATAGAGAATCTGAGTTTTCTCAAAGTTATGATAAATGCACCGTATAAAATAATTTTAGTCAATGGATTTGCACTGAGTGCTAGGGGAAAATTAATTTTGTTTTTCAAAATAACCACATAGGTGTTTTGTGTAAATACGCCACCTAAAATAGGGTTGTTCCATAGGTTCACTCTAAGTGTTATGGGACACAAAATGTTCACTTCTACAAAAAGGAATAGAGAGGGGTCCTAAGCAGATATGCCATCTAAAGCAGGTTAACTTGGAAGATTCACTCAATCCATCGAGGGATGGAAAATACCTCTGGGGGATCTAAATGAGGGGCCCTCTTTTGAATCAATAGAGATTTTGATGGTGTTTTGGTGTTCTAAACTACTTCGTAAGGATCCTATAGGTGAAGACAAAGAATAAATTTCACAAAATGATGGTTAGATTTTGAAAACACGATGTATGTTAAATAATGTTATAAAAACAAATTGAAATGAAAAGAAATTACTAATAATAATTGAGAAATGAAAGAATATGCTTGTTAGGGAAGGTATAACCAAGATCAAAAACACAAAATGCTCCCTTCTCCTTGCTTCAAGGTGAAGTCATTTATAGCTCCATAAGAGGATTTTGGTAGCACTTCATCACTTGTTTGTTTTAATTAAAAAATTTGGAAGCACTTTGCTGTGAAAGAGAGTTATTGTTGAATATTTTCCCAAGGGGAAAATTTATAGAATTTGATCCTCCTAGAGTTTCCCAAATAGACGAGATGAGGTGGCTAGCATGCTAACTGGTCTGATTCCTTAATTGGTAAGATTAGCTGATTGGTGGATTGATTTGTCCTATTTGAGGTAAGTTTGGTCACTTAGAGAAGGAAAAAGAGGATTTATCCCTTTCCTTTTTGGTGACCTACATTTATAGGCAGTCAGTCAGGGTGAGATTTATTCCCTAGGAAGCTTCTGTACACGTTGATAATTTTTTCAAATTTTAGGTGCAAATATGCTACCTAGACAAATACACCATTGGGAAGATTCAATATCTAGATTATTTGCTTCAAATGATTGTTAGGGGTCAAATTTGGTGATTGAAGTTTTTATTTTTATTTTTTGTGAATAAGCGTGAGAGTGGATTCGGTTTAAGGTGGATTTTCTTTGAGTCAACAGATTTGCCTCTACTAGGTTTTGTCTACATTTTTTGAGGTTGAGTAATTTGTTATTATTAATTGATTTGTTGGTTTACTTCATGAATTAATGCAAAATAGGTGATCCAATTTTAGGTATGTACACACACATAACCTCCAAGATCCATATTTCTTATGAATCAAAATTATTGGGTAAGAATATGAGTTGACACTCGGTCAAATGATCCCTCTCAATTTTAGTCTTCTACACAAATGGGTACCAGTAGGGACAAATTTTCAATTGTAAGCTTCTCAAAATAAGCTTGATGGTATGATTATGGCTATGTCATAGTGGTAAAATCTTGTGTTTTTTCAAATATAGGTCCATGTTTATCCATAATTTCTTATAATTCATCTAGCTGAACTGTATCATTGGTATTTAAGGTTCGTAATACAAATAGTTGTGCCACCACCCCTTAAAATGTTTTCTTCAAAATATTTTCCACTCGATGTGAGTTGATGAATTGGGTAGGACCCATAAACATTCCATGAAGAGTGTATTGCTTCCCATATTCAATTAATTGCATCCATAGCTCAAAAAAATCCCATATTATCGGGCTTAGGGCATAAGGCCATTGAGTTCCCAACATAATATCACAACCCCTCAAAAAAGGGCATACATTTTTGCCCTAAGGTTGTAGTAACCCATCATCATATTTAATTTTTTGCATTTTTCTTTGTACAGTAGAGTACCTCCACTAGCAACCATGACTACAAATGAATATAAGAGTAGATTTAATAGACTATTTTTTAGCTATTGAAGAATTAATAAAATTATAGGTAATACTAGAATCAATGAGGATGATGAGTCATCAATCCTTAAAATGCCCTACTACTTTATGGTTTGGGGAATATAAATCCTAGCTAATGCATTTACTAAAGTTTTAGATTGTTGGTCCTCTGTTGGTTTGGAATATTTAGATTGATCTTCCTCTGTATGGTCTCCCATTTATCATGTGGTTCCCTAGTGGAATGTTTACCTACATTGAGTAATATAGTTTTTATTACACACACTTGTAGCCTAGACAATATTTATCATCATAGTTGTAACATAGTCCCTATTCCCTACATACCTCCATTTCTTCTTAGGCAAGACCTTTGGCTTGGGGTGTTTTATTTCCTAATTATAATGATATTTGCTATGGAAATAGGGTTCAAGATTAAAGTATGCATTTGTGCTATAAATTTATCTTCAATAAGCCTAGTCAATACTATAGATGCCATCATGTTATTTGGATTGAATAGTTTCACTTCAACACAAATATCTTTCTTTAATCCAGTAATAAAACAACTTTCAAAAATCTCAACACTCAATCCCCTAGTGCAAGTTGCTAGCTTTTCAAAATGGTTGATAATCATAGATAGATATCATCTATATTAACTTGGTGAGGGCTATAGTGAAATATTCATCCTCACTGGATACAAATTGGGTGAGTAATTATCTTTCAATTTTATCCCAAGTGAGCCACAATTGCATTTTTTCTACCTATTGGTACCATTGAACTACTTACAATTCTAGGTTCAAAGAAACAATTGTGAGACTTTAATTATGAGGAATGGCATGAAGAGAAAATTATTGTTTGATTTGATACAACCAAATGGTCGGGTCCTCTCCATAAAATTTTGAAAAGTTTAGCTTAGGCATTATCTGAATTGTATTTAGAGGTAAGGAATTTCATGCTCCTCCCTTAAAACTATCATCTTGAATCCCTATTGATTGTCCTACCAAAATATTATATTTTGAATTTAGGTGTATTAAACAACTCTCTAGGTCATCAATTTTATCCAATTTGGATAATTCCTAAAGGATATGTGGTTGATTATTTTTAATTTGTTTCACCTAGATACTTAATCACTCTAGCTCTTGGGTAGATTTAGCACCATTGGCTATTTTAATAAATTTAGGATATACAAACAAGTTAATTGAGTTATATGTCAAATGATCAACTTGAAAAGAGGATCAAAATGAAATAATATAAAAAATAATGATTTTTAGAAGGCAGGTGTCCAAAAATGGGTTTTCAAATTTAGGTCTTAAAAATATCAACTCAAAAAGGGGATCATAATGGGCTATATCACAAAATGATAATTTTTTTGTGACTACTGATAACTAATTGCTTTGACTATTAGACCAGTTATTCTTTGCACTATTTGATTGACAAATAAGAACTAACTACTCTAATGACTAACAATTGATTTCTCTAACTATTAGGTTGTATATTATTTATAGTATTAGATTATGTATTCTTTGTGTTATCAAACTATATATTCTCTATACTAACACAATAGATAATCTCTACATTGTCAAATTATAAATGGAGTAAGATCTTCTATAGTATACTCCATTTTAGTTTTGGTCTTGACTTGGAAATGACATAAAACAAGGTTTCAATAGGGATAACTTAAATGAAGGTGTGTTTAACTTTATTGGCTCTCTAATATACAATTTTATTCATGATTAATGGATAGACTACTATTTTATAGCCCTAACTATGAATATTTCCACCATAAAAATTAGACCATTAATGTACACCAATTATTGGCATAAACCCATATAAAGATCAACTCAACCATACCACCTAACTCAAACTTAGAGTTTGTAGTCAAAACATAGTAGTAGTAAATTCACTACCTTAGAGTGATTTAATTAGAAAGCAAATTCATTTTCTAGTTGGTGTGTTTGTAACCAATTCAAATTATCTAGATCTTGGCCAAATTTGACCTCTAACAGTCAAATTCATGAATATGCCTAGTTAGTGAATATGCTAGTGACATAATCGTATAGGCAATGTATACATATATGACATGCAAAAAATTTAACATCACCTATAGTAGTAAGTCAAGGTGCAAATCACTCATGCCTACCCCTTGTACATTGAGGCAATCAATAGGCAAGGAGGAATATGGCTAAATTTCCTCCACCTTCCTCCACCTACCCAAATCAACCCAATCAAGGGGGCAATTGATTTCAAGCAATATCGCCACCTAGTAAGCCTAACCAATCAGGCTAATCAATAACTTGATTAGCCACCAAATAAACCACATCACTCCTCCATTTTGGGAAACCCTTGAGAGGGCCAATTTCTATAAATTGGACCCTTGGGGTGGCACTTAGAATCAGATTTTTGTGCACTAAAAGCTTGCTAAAATTTAGTACCAAAGCTAAATAATGAAGAGCTATCAAAATTTGGCCACCAAGATATCTTCAAGAAAGGGGGCACCTTTTTATTTTTGAAGGATTTTTGATATATCATGTCTTCTTATCTAACCCTTTGCATAGTCAAGTGCTTTGGTTTTTCTGTAGATGTCTTAAGAAGCCTACGAGATAGAAAACACCTTTAGATTCCCAAAAAACCAGTGGAAAAGAATATGCAATCCTGATCAACCTCCCATTTTTTTATCATCTTGGATGAATTCACCACCTACACCTGAGATAGGTGGAATATTTTCGATAGACACACATAAACCTAATTTTTTTACTTTACATCCTTTTATATTTTTTAGTCTTTGAAATGAATATGCCACCTGTGATTGTTACAAGTGGCATATTTTCTATCCACCTAAGGGATTTTTATCTTCCTACCGGTCCAAAATCTAGTTAATCTATCTTTACTTCTCTACATTCTTCTATGAATCTCAATAAGCCTTGAAATCTATTCCTACCCTTAGATATTTTGATCTTAGCATTGTAACAAATTGACTAGCCATAGGGTCTCTAGGTGATGAATTTTCCATAAACATATCAAAATCAATTTTCATGGTTTCTCAATTCCAAATTTTTATATAAATAGGGTGATTAACTATGCTAATTAGTAAGTATGCTTCTTGCTATTTTAAAATATCCAAAGCCTTGAATGATATATTTTTCTATTTCTTTTATAGGTTTTTAGCAAGTTTTCCAAGTACAAGATTTTCAGGCGATCTATTCGTCAGGAGGCATATTCATGTACAAATGATGTATTCACATCAAGCACCAAAATAGGTAGGTGCCATATATTATCTAGTTTTCAATAATTAGCATAAGTTGTTTGTTTATTTTCTATTTGTATACCTTTAAATTTATATTTCAAAATATTTGTAAAAGGAAAAACCATAACATAGTGTTTTGCTTCACTTTCTTAGGCATTTTGTTCAATTTGCATGTAGAATCTATAGCTAGAATTAATTGTGTCTTATTGAATCTACCTTGAACCCTTTCATTTTAAAATATGAAAAGAAAACTTTATTTGCATAGCATAGATAACACTCATTGAAAAAAAAATTGCATATAGAATAGTAGTTTTTCTTCTACATTTTGTCTTCATATTTCATTGTATTGTTGTATCATGCATCAATTCCCTAGGATAGAATAAATATTAGATGTTTAATAAATTGGACACATTGAGACTATATTAAAAAAACCTATAAGCCCTTGGTGAACCCAAATCTCTCCCCATCAAAGATAAAACAATGCACAAAAGTACAATCCCAATAATGGGTTAGCAACAATGCTCTCCCACTTGAGTGTGGATGATCCTTGAGGGAACACATCCAAGGGTAGTGCCCCCATGCACCTTTAGTATCTCACATATTTGGTGAACCTAACATAAACACATCACATGGGTCCCTATCCAAAAACCTTTGATATAGAATCTTATCCTTAATCAAGATAAAATTTACTACACTTTAATCAAGACAAACTAATATTATTTGCTTGGAATAAATCATATTAAAGCAAGATAATAATAACATAAAAAAATGGTTAGTCCTATTGGGGGAAGGTTAACAAACCTTTGAGTAACTCGACATATGAATCTTAGGCATTATCTCCCTTGGCTAGTATATTATAGGGGGCTAATGAGAGTCATAAGGAGGGATGTTTTCTCAATATGACATAAGTATATCAAACATCTTCTCTTCTTTGCTATAAAAAATCTTAAAATAGAACTCAATAAATTGAACTCCTTTATTTTGAAAATATTTGAACCTTCATATCTTACTTGGAATGCTACAAAAGCATTAGTACAAAATCTGAGCACTCCATATGAACTTCTAAAGAAGCAACCTACAATAGAAAACAAAAAAATGATGAAGAAGAGGAAGAAAATTATCCTTCCAAAACTCTTTTTTCTATTCATAATGAACAAGGAGAAGCAGTGTTTAAATCTGTGGATCATATAGCTACTTTGGAAATAAAGAAACCATAGAATTTTTCTTAAGGGAAGATGAGATGCCCACTTCTATTGTAGAAGACCTTCTACAACATTTGTAATAACTGAGATCTAATCCCATGAGTGCTCAATAATGAGACTTGATCATTATTACAACCATATGATGGAGGTTATCAATATTCTATATTCTTCAAGAAATTTGGGATCTATACCTCCCAAAATAGAGCCATTTAGGCTAAACCCCCTCTCTCTCACCATATAAGTCATCCACAAGTCTAAAATGTGGATATCTTTTCTAGTATACCCAATGCTTTGAATGTTATAGCTTTCAATTTATTATTTAGCATACCTATTCTTTCTAACATACCCTCTACTAACTTTCCTCTACAAAATAATCCTAAAATTAATAACATGATGATACATTTTGGATCATCCCATTAAACTTATCAATATTACCCTTTAGTAAATCCTTAATCTCAATGATGTGTGTTTCTCCTCGTATTTTGATGTACCTCTTTGATATTACCCATTTGTGGGATTTTGACTCAAATTCTCACATGATCTCCTATAGCAATCAAAATTATAGTGTATACCGAGAGGGCTTTGAAGTGTGTAGTTTTTATTTTCAACACCCTAGGAAACACTTGTACTGATATTTTCATCGATCCATTGTTGTTCTTACTGTCTCAATTGTTTCCTTTTATATTGCCCAAATTTTAAACTTCCTTCATTGCTTTGTCATTCAGTTGTTCATCCAAAAACATTCCCATATCTACATGGTCATCATGGCTTTCATCGAACCTTCTAAGCTCTGTCTGGATTCCATTACTGAGGGAATCCTTGCTGGTAAAGGGTTCCTCCCATTCTTCCATAAATTTAAAGGTGAAGACCCCAAAGTTATGCTGGCATTCATGGAGACATGGGACAATGGTAAGGTTACCATTCGCAACAAGACCTATGTTCTTGATATCAAAATGCTTGTTGAATTGACTAGACAACAACCAAAAGGAAGATCAATTAAGATAGAAGCAAAATTGGGATGCTGAATTGAAGGACATCAAGGATAAGAAGCTCTGAAGAAGGGTTCATCTAGGCATGCAGTGTGATGAGTTACCTTCTATGTGGGGAAGCATTCTCAAGCCGATCATGGAGTATGTGACTGTGGATGATCTTGACAAGCCTCTACATAGTTTTCACTTATCTTTTTACAACCATTTTCATGATGTAAGTGTAGTCAATATACCTCAATTTATTTTTAATTTCATAAATTACACCATTGAACATTGTAGGGAGCAAAATAAGTTAGAACTACCTACCCACCGTGGCTTTTTCAATGTTTTGTTCAAATATTGGTTAATTCACTGTCTTGAGGGTATTGTTGTTACTCACCCCCAAACCCAAATAGAGTCCTCTGAAACCTAGTTCATCCCAAACCACACCTCAATATTCTTGTACTCCAAGGTTGTCTACAAAAAAACAAAAAATTATTGAAAATGTTCGAGAGTTAAGAAAGAGACCAAGAAGTGCTTCACCTGAACCTAAGAGTGAGCCTAAACAAAAATACTTATGATCCTCTAGACGACTGAAGAACAAAGCTATGCAGATTGAGTCACTGGTCATTGAGTTTGAAGATGAATATAAGGACAACCTTGATCGCTGCATGCAGACATTCATCATCCAGTATATAACAAATTACATTATCCATTTGGTTGATTTGCATAATACCCTTAAATTATGGTTTTTTACAAAGTCTTTTATTGAAAGCATGGAAGAAGCTCCTACTAAAAATCTGAAGAAGGTGACTGTTAAATCTGAGGACATCCTTGCCAAGGACAACACTGCTGATATGGACACCCTAAATGTTGGAATCCAAGATGTTGAGGTCAATCCTGATATTGAAGGCTAAGGGTGCCCACTCTAGTTTGGAGGGATGTTGTTCAAAGTTTGATGCTTTTTGTTCTATGTATCAGTTTTACCTATTTTTTTTATTTTTGGTGCTGGCTGAGGATAGCCTTAGTGCTTGTTCCTATTTGGATAGTTTATTTTTCTCTTCTTTGCTCTTCTGGCCCTGGATGAATTTTTGTATATGGGTTTTGGGGCCCTGTTAAACCTCGTATGATATTTAAATTTTAATCTATTTAACCGATAAAAAAATCCTCAATCTCAATCCATAGCACCATCAGTTCCTTATACTATATTCTAGGATATAAAGCTAGGCTAGATTAATTAGCAAAAGAAAACTTTGAGTTTAAATAATAGTTGGCCTCTATTCAAGGAGGCATATATAAAATGTATTCATATAGAGATTTCTATAATGAATTTGTATATCCAACATTAAAAAATATACCCTATCCTCTGGGATTTATGTTACCAAATTTTTGATTGTATAAGGGAGAGGGTGACCCAATAGAGGACCTTCAATTTTTTTGAGCTGCATGTCGTGACATCAAATATGATGAGATGTTATTTAAAGATATTCCCTAAAAACCTTAGTGGTGAGGCTTTATAATGGTTTTACCAGTTGCTCCACCACTTAGTCAAGAATGTTTTGGTTGAAATGTTCATTCAATATTTTACCACCTATATTGTGGAAACATTTATAGTTGATGACTTATATCAAATGAAATGAGGAAAAAATGAGACCTTGATGGAAGGAATTTGTTAAGAAAATTACTTTTGCTCTACCACCTAGAGACCTATTGCATATATTTATACTCAATTTATAAGAGCATCTCTCATATCCCCTAGAGATGACCCATGTTGTATATTTTGGCCATATGATAGATCTCACCAAGCAAGTGGAAGTCGCTCTTTAGTGTAGAGGCCAATAAAAAACTAAGAAATAAGATAAGCTACATTTTTCTAACACATAGAGGAAAATATAAAAATAAGTATGTTGTGGCTATGGTGTAATAAACTATTGCCCTAGTAACAATCCTAATATTATAGAGCTACCTCCTATGAGGCAACATGAACCTAATAGGGAAAAGCTTCCTTGGTTTAAGATTGACCAACAATGTGCTTTTCATCACACTAATGGTCATAACATAAAAAATGTATCACTCTTCAAAATATAGTACAAGACCTCATCAATGAATATCATGTAGTGGTTGATGATCCTAAATAAGCAACATCCTCGAATAAGGATTTGGTGATTTATTAGGAACCTTTACCCAAACATGGGCAAAATGCTACCAATCATGTCCAATATAGAAATATATCCTTCTAGATTAAAATATGGTAGGTATGATTCAAGTTAGCTTCATAAATAGACAACAAGCCAAAGAAAATGGTCCAACCTTTGAATTTTCTTTTGAACCTCTCTTGGTCCTATGACATAGGCATGCCACTACTCCCAAATAACCTTCTTTGGTTCTAAAACCTCAAGATAAATGCAAGATATCATTTAAACTCTAGCAATAATTAGAGAATACACTAGCTAAAATATCCATACTCAAGTTGTTGCAAACCTCTTTGAGCCATAGAAAAAATCTATTCAAGCTTCTACGTGAGTAGATGGTACCTAAAAACACTAGACTTGATGATCTAGCTAATGTGGTAGGTTCTCTAAGTGTGAACCATTCCATCATATCCTTATTTAAGGATGAAATTCCACCTACCTCTATGCTTGGAGATATCCCTTTGTATATCACTTGCAATATCGGTGAGAAATTTATTAAAATGGTTCTCATTGATAATGGTTCATCAATCAATGTTTGTAGCCTTAATTTCATCCATAGAATATTGCTCAACAAGGAAGACTTAAAAAGTCATACATTAGCATTAAGGGCTATGGCAATGAAGAGCGAGGAGCTACTAGAACTATAGTTATTTTGATAAAAGTGGGGCCTTGTATTTTAAACATGTTTTTTTATGTGTTTACCTACGATTTGGCCTATAATATCCTTTTGAGGTGACCTTAAATCCACATGATGTAGGCTATTCCCTCAACTTACCATCAATGTATCAAATTTTAATATCAGAGTAAGTTGTATAACATAGTGATTGATAAATATCCTCTTACCTATTATCTGAATATCTAGTCAAAAACCCCAAGAGATTGATTATGCCCTTCATTTAATACTTCTTGTTCCTTCATAGATGATATCATAAAGTCTATCCCACATAAGGAAATAAACATCAACCAAGGAGAAGATACCAGTTTTGAAATTATAAAAAAAAAAGGTAAAGAAAAGGTTGAGGATATTAACAATATAAACCTCAACAACCATTATTTGAATCCTTCTTGTCCCTTCATAGATGATATCATAAAGTCTATCCCACAAGGAAATAAGCATCAACCAAGGAGAATGAAACAGTAGTGAAACCATAAAAAAAGGTAAATAAAGGGTTGAGGATATTAACAATATAAACCTCATCAACCATTATCATGAAATATTATCCTTAGACTTGGTTAGGTTACCCCTATAACCTCATGATTTAGGATTTCCTTTCAGATGAGGAACACTTATGCAAATAGGAACTTGCATCTTCATTTTTTTAAGAACAACCAATGGATAGAGAATATGTGGAACTAATATACAACCAATATAACAAAGATATGCTTTGTGTTATCTATTTAATATTTACCCTATCCCCAACAAAATACTTTGTAAATTTAGATACAAGGGAAAGGGTTTAGGAGTTTGAGAACAAGGCATTAATGAGCCCTAGAATTTGAAACTTGGTTTAAACATTGCAGGTTGGAATATTTTTCCAACCACAATGAAAAGACATCTTGCTTTTATCTATAAAGTAGTTATGATAAAGAGGTATTTCTTTTCTCATATGAACCTCAAAAATAATTAATTTTAACAATAGGTCTAGACTAGGATGGAGAGGAGGACAACGAACCCCCTCCCTTATACTTTTCCAATATGTTTTCATACTACACATAAATAAACACCATAAGTTTTGAGACTATTGAGGATATTAGGAAAATATCCAATGATAGCCTTGACATTCATCATATATTAGTTTCATCACAAGAAGATAATAGCATGACCTCTCAATAAATAACAAACCTTGTATCAACATTACACATAAATGATTATGAGGTAAGAATTTTATGCCATAGTCATCTTAGGTATAATCCCAATGATGTCTCTCATCAATAAGATATTCCTATTGAAGGGCCTCTTTATTTAGTCACACATCCCTCACAATCATTTGATATTAAAAAATGGGCTTAAGATGCCAATGAGATTCAAAGTCTAGGGGTCTTATCTACCCCTCACAGTATGAATATGAATAAAATATCTTAACTGAAGAAACCATAGACATCAACATAGGATCAAATGACAACCCAAGAATATTAAAGTTAAGAAAGGTTCTAAATTTATAAGAAAGAGAATATACAAAGCTCTTAATAAAATTTTATGATATCTTCACATGGTCCTACATAGATATACCTAGACTAAATCCATCCCTATTTGTTCATCACTTTGTAGTTACGATTGATGCTAAGTCATTGAAGCAAAAGCTAAGAAATATGCACCCTAAGGTTGCTCTATTTGTCAAAGAAAAACTCCAAAAGTTTTTGGAGATCAAGTTTATTAAGGCTATTGACTATTCCTATTTGATCTCAAACGTAGTTCTTATCGTCAAGAAAGAGGGTATTATGTGACTATGCACATACTTTTGAGACACTTACAAAATATGTTCTAAGTATAATTTTCCTCTACCTAATATAGACATGATAGTCAACTTTACCACTGATTGTAAAATGCTATCCTTTATGGACGGATTTTACGATTATAACCAAATTCACGTGGTACTAGAAGATCAACCTAAAATAATGTTAACTACTCCTTATGGTACCTTATGCTACAACATTATGCCCTTTAGTTTGAAGAATTTTGGTGCACCTTACCAATGTACAATGACATATATCTTCTATGATATGATGCATAATATTATGGGAGACTATGTTGATGATCTTCTTGGATGATCAATGAAAAGAGAAGACCATGTCAAAGACTTAAGGAAAATTTTTGAATGACTTAGAGAATATAAGGTTCATCTTAAGCTCTCCAAATGTATATTTGGGGTAACATCCAAAATTTTTTTAGGCTTTATAGTGTCTATAATTGACATTGAGATAGATCCCAATAAAATATTAGCAATAATATATATACCACCATCTTGAAACCTAATTGAGCTTCAAATTCTACAAGGCAGACTGTAAGCCATCCAAATATTTATATCCCAATTGGTAGATAAGTGTCAACCCTTTTTTAGACTATTAATAAAAGGGATTGAGTTTAATTGGAATCAGGGATGTCAGAAAGTATTTGATGTTTTGAAAACATACCCTCTATCTCCACCAATTCTCATTCCACCTGATCCTCTTAAGCCATTGTTTCTATATATTGCAATGACAATTCACGCCTTAGGTTCTATGTTGGAACAATATGATGACCAACATAGAGAAAATGATATCTACTATATTAGTAGTACCCTTATCAATTATGCAACTAGATATACCCCTTTGGAAAATATGTGTCTAACAATGGTCTTCACTTCTCAAAAGCCAAGACATTACATACTAAGTTATAAAACATATGTTATAGCCAATATTAATTCATTATGATACCTTATGTCTAAACCTTGCATTTCGAGTAGAATAACTAAATCGGTTATGGCCCTTAACAAGTTTGATCTTAAATTTATTGGTAAAAAATCTACTAAGGGACAAGTGAGACCTGATTAGCTAGTAGCAACTCCTTTGTCATCCATTCATCCCTTAGAAATTGAGTATCCCGATGATACAATGTGCACTCTTGAAGCATCATAATAAGATTATTGGAATTTTTTCTTTGATGACATAAGTTGTACTAAAGGAGTAGAAGCAAGAATCATCTTGCTATCACCACAACAAATTGTCATCCCCTTATCTTTCATGATTCAATTATTGTGTACTAATAACATGACTAGATATGAAATACCCATCCTATGGATTTGAGCTGCTCTACCTTTAAAAGTCATTATCCTCTCCATATTTGGAGATTTATAATTAATAGTCAATCAAATTAATAGAATTTATCAAGCCAAATATGATAAAGTCAAACCATACAAAGACATTATGTATAAATTAATTTATTCTTTTTAAAAGGTAACCATTGATACTATTCCATGCTCTAGTAACCATTAAGCAAATTCAATGGCTACAACTATGTCTCTTATGCCTCTAGAGTTGGAATATGAACAAGCAACAATTTTCATCTATCAGATAAGACAATCTATAGCCTTGTAATCTAGTCAAGACCATTAACTATCTTTACCATTGATTATCATATGAAGCATGTACACCTATCATAAGTCAAAATCAATCCATAGTTCTCAAAAGTAATAAACTAGCATGCTCCTATTCCCTAAAAGGATAAATCAATATTGTTAATCCAAAAATTACCCCCTACTTTCCAATTATGTCAATCCCTAGGTCACAAGAATGGATGAATTTTACATTCTTATAAAACCACAACTAATTCTAAATTTCTAATTTTTGGTCTCTTATTAGCACCTGCCAAGTGATGAGTGGAGCATACTTCATTTTCTTATGAGCCCTAATAAAGGCCTAAAGCAATGAAACTTAAGACATTTATATCCTATAAATTTATGGAAGTACAAACAAGATAAGTCCACTTCCTTAAGAATCAACATAACAATTTAAAAATTCTTTATAAAAACAAGTCAAATGACAAAAATCTTGCGACACCAATATCATTGATGCTAAGGTCTCCTAAAGTTTTTTTATCACAAATATATTATTCAAATAAGCCTTGGAACTAGAGACATTAACATCAACAAAATGGATAAAATTTTGAAATCTAGCAAACCAAACATAAACTATCCAACTTAGTAAAATGGACATAAATTTTCTAACTCAAAAAAATGGACAAACTATCCAAAACCAATAATAAGGACATAAACTATCCAACTAAGAAAAATGGACATAAACTATTCAAATCCAGTAATAAGGAAAAAGTCTCCAACTCAACAAAATGGACATAAATTATCCAAATATAGTAATAAGGACATAAAGTGTTCAACTCAACAAAATGACATAAACTATCCAAATCAAGTAATATGGACATAGACTATCCAAAATATTTATATTATATGGACATGAACTATACAAAAATATTTGTATTATATGGATGTGAACCGTCCAAAATATTTGTATTATATGGACATCAATTGTCCAAAATATTTGTATTATATGGACATAGACTATCCAAATATCATTGTATTATATGCACTTAAATTGTCCAAAATCTTTTTATTATATGGACATAGGTTGTCCAAAGATCATAGCATTATATGGACAAACTATCCAAATTATTTTAATTATATGGACATAGATTATCCATAAGAATTGTAATATATGTGGACATTGATTTTCAAAAACATCAAAAAGGCATTAACTTCCTACAAAAGAAATAGTTTGCATAAGCGTTTGTCCATTGTCAGGCTAGAAAAGAGCCATTGCTTAATAGCAAGAAAAACATTTTAAAGGACATAAATTATCCTATGACATGGACTAACTAAACATACTATCAGTCATGGTCTCCTAAAAATTATTTATTTATCAGGATAAGAGGCTACCACTTGGGGTCTATTGACATCACAAATAGATAAACATTAGTTTTTAAAGCACTATTAAATTAGTCTTCCAAATTGATAAGCATAATGTAAATAGTTTGTTTAAAAAAGGTCTTCTATTTAAATAATTTTTGGATGCTAACACTAACCCTTATTTTTCACAAATAATATAAATCTATGAAAAATGCTTATTCCATTTCTAACCCATGGCAAATCATGTTGAGAGTATCTAAAACCTCCATCTCAAAACTCAAAAATCAAGTTATACTCAAATGTTAGTCAATTTATTTTGAACTTTGAATTTAACATTAATACAACTAATTAAGATTTTTAAATCACATTTATCATTGTTGTGATATTTTAAATAAATTCTAAATATCTTCATTAACTTCCATTCAATCAATCATATCTATATTTTGCATCATTAATTAGTAGAAATTCATGTTGAAAATTATAACAAATTATAGTTAATTTTGTTTTATACTTATAATTTTTAAAATCAAATCAATTTATCAAAAATTATAATTCAACCCTAAAATAAAATTTGTATCCATATAAATACACCATATCTATTATAAAACATCACCACTTCATCATACTATCTATTTTATCATCCATACAATTAAAATAAAATTTCACATTACATCAACTCAACACATAGTATAACACAACCATAACTCAATAAAGAATATATATATATATATATATATGTGCCATCCAATCATACATTGACCTAGTGCATCACAATCATTCAAAATATATACACTCAAACCATGTCATTTGGCTGAGACACTTCATGAAAATTGGTGTCCTCATGCCACTCATAGCAATAAAAAATCTACACTAAGCACAAAATTGACCCTAGGTCTCTCACCCACCATTAGTTAGATGGAGGAGGAAACTAAACCTACTATTGGGAGGGACATGTTACAAATATCATCCTAGAATGGAAATGAGATTGAGTCCTTGAGGGAGAAGTCTACCTCTGGTCTGGAGGAATAGCCATATCGTAAAGTAATCTATAGTTAGTGCTCCTTGTTACCTTAATGACATATTGAGTACAAAAAGTGGCTATCTAATAAAATAAACCTCTGATAGTCATATCACTAGTCCTAGTACCTACTACAACTACCTTGGCTATAAAATTATTCCTCTCAATCCACAACTAATATCACTCAACTATAAAGTGATCCTGCTTAGTATGAATCTAGTTTATTTCATCTATGCCTTGGTCCCTCTCTGAAAGGGCAATGTCAAAAGTTGTTATTGTTTGATCTAGCGATGCATAGAGAAGCTCTATATTTCTCCTCATAATATATCTCTCTTGTTGAAATACCTCCTCTACCATACTATTGGTATCTACCACAATATCATGAGATCTACAAATTGGGGGTATACTCAATTCTCATGATAATGTGGACCCATATTTAGGTCTCCATCTCAATCTCTCTTGAGCTACCTGAACATGACAACAAGCCATCCTATTCAATCTCTACTTGATACATGGCTACCTCATATATAGGGTGACACACACTAGAAATATTTACTAGTACCAATGAAGATAGCCTAGAGAAACCCCCACATCATCTATATCAAGGTTAACAAAATGAAGATCATTTGCATCCTCCTTAAAAAAATCTTGGGATCTAGAAGGTCACCAAATCCTTTCTATCTCTCTTGAGTCACACAATGAAACCAAATATCTCCCATTTTTGTGATCCCTAAACTAAGGCCAAACAACCTCAAAATCCTATTTTAATGATAGAGATCAAAATCTCCATGATATTCTTGCAACCACCTGATCCTTCATATCTAGACCAACTAAAAACCATCCTCAACCCATTCTAGGTGCCCTCTCCATACCTGATTTGGTTGTAGGTCATAAATGGCATGTCATGCTACCATCATCACTCCCTAGAAAGACCTCCTACTAGTCTTATTGGCGTGGTCCCACTTGAACCCCATCAAAGCCTGTAAATCAACTGGGTCCTTGGGTAGTCCAATTAGCTATCTAATGGCTAGATGCTCCAATGTATAAATCTATAAGAGAGTGCAAAAAGATAGACTCTTACCATCCCTATAGGAAACCAAATGGATATTCCACTACAATATATGCAAGATAAATGGATCCCACACAAACTACACCTACTCATATCTTGAAGAACACAAGATTTTACTGAGAGGGGGGGTGAATAGTATAAGACCTCTTTTTACTTTTTCCTTTATACTTAAAAATAGTAAAGCAATATACCCAAAGCAATATCAAAACAATGCACAAAATCATCCAAAAAGTGACACCAATTTTAACGTGGTTCACCCAGAATGCCTGGGCTACATCCACAAAACTTTTCTCTAAAAGTTATCTCAAATTTCTTTGGGAAACCTTCCCAATTACAATGTTTATGAGCCTCAACCCAAAGGAGACACCTTCCCCCAATCTGAATTTATGAGCCTTTGCTCAAAGGAGATTCCTTCCCCCAATCTGAATTTATGAGCCTTTGCTCAAAGGAGATACCTTCCCCTCTGCTCTGGAAATGATCCCTCAGAAGATCAACTACCTCTACCTCTTGCCAGCACGTGGAAATCCTTTCCATCGAAGACCTCCTGTCCTCAATGCTTAGCCTAAGAGACCTCTACCTTCTATGATCACGTCCACAGTAGCTCAGCTACCTATACCAAACATAGTTAGTTGGTCTAGTACAAGTCTTCCTCTGTCTGTCAGATCTGTCCAACTCTATGAACAAATCAATCCTCTGCACACAAGCCTTCTCAAAGACTTGCCAAAACTATCCTCAGGTTCTTCTCAAAGAACCAATACACCTCTGTCCTCAAGTTCTCTGATAGAACTCTCAATCTCAGCTCACAAGTCCTTTGCTAGGACCTGCCCAAATATGCTCACAAGTCCCCACTGGAACCTATCCAAATCTGCTTACAAGTCCCCTCCGAAACCTATCCAAAACCTGCTCACAAGTCCCCACTGGAACCTATCCAAAACTTGCTCACAAGTCCCCACTGGAACCTGTCCAAAACCTCAACAAGCTCACCAAGAAAAACTTGCTTAGCATGAACCCACAAAGAGAATTGTTAGAGACCCAATGTGATTCATAAACCTCATAGAAGCATAAAGAGAATTGTTAAAGACTCAATATGTTCTATACTTAACTCTCAATATCAATCTCAAATCTCATAGAAACATACAGAGAATTGTTAGAGACTCAATATGTTCTATACTTAACTCCCAATATCAATCTCAACTCAATCTCAAATCTCAAAAGAATAAGATATATGTAGTATGCTTTTCTCAAGAATATGAAACACAACCCAACAATTGCCAACCATGCAATATCTTATATAACAATGATGCTTATATTATTTTTACCAACAACTAGGGTTTCATCATCTCAATGCAAGTAGCAAGACTTACTAACATAAACCCTAGTGCAAAAATGCTTCCTCTTACTCAACTAGAATTATGCATTTACCCAAAAATTCATCAAAGACTTTAATGCATAACCAATCTTCAATATCCAAAAAATAATACCTAGTAGACAACCTTTTCACTCCAAAATCAAATTCAAAAAATGTACCATAAACAACATACATGGAAGAAGTTGCCCATACCTTTACTTTGATGAAGAAGGAGAACTCAAAATCTGTCACAACACTAACTCTAAATTTGCCACCAATTAGAGTTAGCAACTATACAATAATACACAATAATAAAGATCCAAATATAACACCTTATTTCTCCAACTTAGTAAAAACACCAAAGTACAATAACATACAAAGTAAAACCTCTTTACACCTTATTACTCCACATAAACTTTAACCATCAATAAACCAATATCAAAATAAAAAATGATACCTTAAATTTATACCTCCCGCGCAATCACAGCCACCATTCTTTGCACACCGTGACCAAAAGGAAATTCCCAATCAAAGAGAATCAAACTCGACACCTTTGTTGTCTAGCGCTTTTGCTTAAACGCCACCGCCGTTGGGTCACAAGTGCCCAACGAAATAAAACACCGCTGCCATCTCTTTTATCTTCCTTTGATGCAAAGAACCTGGAAAACGTAAACGTCTTCCACAAACTGCATGCAACAATCCACTGTCGTTAAGCCAAAAGGTAAGGATGCAGCCCAAGCTCAAATCTGAGTTTGCCAAGCATAGTCTCCAAGACACAGAACAAGCATGATATCAAATATGTCAATAGAGATCAAAAACATAGAGCAAGCTCAACTCGAATATACCAAGCGTTGTTCGAAGGAAATAGAGCAAATGCAAATTGTGGACACCAAGCGCAAATCGAATGAAACAGTGCAAATGCAAATCACGGATGCCAAACACAAATCAAACGAAACAGTGTAAATGCAAATCACGGATGCCAAGCACAAATCAAACAAAATAGAGTAGCCATAAATCGCAGATGTCAACATTAATTGGAGGTACTCACTTTTGAAAATCATGCCACCTTATATAGCAATTTTTCCTTCACTGTTTGACGTCGGTGCTCTTCCAACGATGGCAACAAATCGGCGAAAGAATTCTTGTTTCTTCCGTCGCTTAAGGGTTGAAAGACCCTTTAATAATAATTAAAATAATAATAATTATTATTTTATTAATAATAAATTAAACTTGGACCTTTGACAAAGGTTTGAGTTAATTTAATTATTAATAATACACATGGACCTTTGCATTAAGTTAAGCTTGGTTTTAATAAAAACCTTAATGAGTCCAAATGGTTTTAAGAAAAACCTTTAGCCTTGCCACCATGGTTTTAATAAAAACCCTTTATTCTTGACATCACACTCTTTTGAAATCAACACAAAAATGCCTTTTGACATCAATGACAACTTATACATTTGAGCAAAGGCAATGTACCCAAGGTACCCAAAATTGCCAACATATCTCATGCAAGTGATGATCTAACCCTGCCCCTAATGCAACAATCTCTTGTTGGTGTCTCCAACTAGTAAGCATGAAATTACAACACATAGTAGCACTCTAATTTGATCTAATAGCTTGACTTGATACATGACATTGATATTAATGTTATATCATCTCATCTAGAACTATGGGTCATGAGTCAATCTCTAGATGACCTGCATATAGTCCTATCTTATCTATATTTGGGCACCTAGAATAAGTACTTGAGGATCATCCAGGCATCCTCCAATATCACTAACATCTCCCTTATTGGTAAAAGAAATATGGCATACTTTGAGTTCCATCTCTCTACCAAAGTTGTTAACAACGCATGATCCAACTTGATATTGAGCATCATCACCATATCTACTCATACTAAAGGTAATGTTTTTAAGATTAATGATTTGTTTTTTGTGAGCAAGAATGAAAAGAAAGGTGATTGTCTCATTGAGATAAATTTGATGAAGAGTCTTCTTGGAGAGAATACAGTGATGGAGAACTTGGGTCACATGGATCAAAACAATGACTTTACAAAAATCCTTATCCCAAGGAATTTTGAACACATCATTTTGATCCATGTGACCCAAGTTCTACATCACTGTATTCTCTCTAAGAAGACTCTTCATCAAAGTTGTCTCAATGAGACAATCACCTTTCTTTTCATTCCTGCTCACAAAAAACAAATCATTAATCATAAAAACATTACCTTTAGTATGAGTATATTTGGTGCTTCCCATAAAGCTATTTTGTAGTATTTCTCCTTCATTGTATGGTGCTTCAATATCAACCATCAAATCTTCACTAAGAGTTATCCTCCTTTGTTAAATCCATGTTGGTGTGTTGAAACACCATTTATTCAAGCAATTATACATTGTTACCTTTTCAAGATAACTCTCTTTCTGCAATGTAGTCACTCCAAGTGAGTGATCTTCATACACAATTGCCTCTTTAAGAAAATTCTCAATCTCCTTTGATGATGCCTCCAATACATCATGAAGTCCATTAATTACTATCTCACTATTTTCTATCTCCTCCTTGAGATAGTCTTCCTCATAATTATATTTTTATTTCATTATCTCATCCATGAGATAAGCTTCAGCATGGAGCATGAAACGTATGCCCTTCATCTCTTCTTCCTCTTCTAAACTTGGGAAATCATCCCACATAACTTCATTTGATCTTTCAAGAGAGCACACATCCACTCCAAGTGAATGGTCTTCAAGATAAGTGAGCCAATGGTATTCCATGAACATTGCTTCTCCATCATCATCCCAAAAAACTTCTTTATTCTTTGCCATGAGAACTGTAGGTGCATTCTCTAAAATACACTCTCAATTTGTCTCCTTCTTGAGACATTCTTCATCATACCTCTCTTCAACGAGAATTGGAAAAGGCTCCTTCTCATCCTCTTCTCCATTTAGGGATTCTTTACTCTTTTCAACACAAGGTTCTTCTTATAATATGTCTTCCTCTTCAAGAAATAATTATCTAATACAAAGCATGTCTTCATATGAGTCTTTACAAGACTCTTCAAATACTCCTTCAAAAGGATCTAATTCAAAAACTTCTTCAAGAAAGCAAGGCTCCTCCTTGCTTAAAAAATCTTCATGATTGTCACACATGGCTTTATGGGTATCCTCATCAAACCCATAAGCATCCTTCAACACTTTCCATGCAATTTTAGGTGATCTACAATTGGCTATGAGAGGAAAAACACTCTTTTCCATTTCTCTCCTCAAATCCATAAGGGCTAAGCAATTTGAATATTGCTGCTCCTTTTATTTTCTCTCCTCACCTTGTAGCTTGCTCCAAGTGGGTTCTTCATATCATTTTTTATTAGTTCTATCAGCTGCACTCAAGGTGGTCTAATATATAGGTTCATTATAGCCTTCTTATAAGATATCCCATAACCCCTTGCCTATGAGTAAGGTCCTCATCTTGATGGACCAATACTCGTAATCTAATCCATTAAATTCAGGAATGGGAAGATTGTTATTGGCAAGCATTGATGCTAATCGAAAAAACTTTGGAATGATGTAGATAGCTTCTAATAGATTTTTTTTGTAATAAATAATATCAACATATCTTCTTCTACTCAATTGAATCAACCTGTTAAGTCAATCTCTCTGAATTAACCTCTAATTGCAAAAATACATGCTTCTTTTTATTTACCAAAGTCTCAAGCACCAAATTTATCATAAATCGACCAATAATGATTAAAACAAACTAAAATTTTTCCTGTAGAATTTTGATATACGTATATGAAAATCCACTAAATTTCAGAAGCAAATTCACACAAATGAGAAATATATGATCAATTTACTTTTGCCCTTTCTAGATCTTAGAGTGTTTTTGAGACAACCTCAATGTTTTTCACATAAATAAATCCATACAGCTTCAAAATTTCTAAAAATTAAACCTTGTATTCTTGATATAATAATCTAAAAACCCTCTAAATTTTAGAATAAAATTTACAAAGGTGAACAAGATGTGATCATTTACTTTTTCCCTTTTTATCACAATTTCGGATCTAGGATTTTTGAAGAAAATTCAATATTCACACAAATAGATCAATACAAATCCAAATGACCTGAATTTTTTTTTGAATTATGATTTTAGCTAAATACTATTTATCCTAAAATTTGAGAAGCAAATACCATATATTCCACCTTATACAACCATTTTATTGAAAAACTAAAAATGCTAATAAAATAAGAAAATTAGCTCCAAATCCCTTGAAATTTTTACTAAATACTCTTTATAAAATTATCTAACAACCCTAAAAATTTCATAAGAAAATTCCTCAGGATGCGTGATATATTAATTATTTACTCAAGATTTTCCTTGCAACTCTGCTGAGTGTTGGCCACTTGAGTTTCTCTGACAAAGTGCGTGCTTCAGATCTCTTCACACCACTCTCCATAGGTTTTGATCCATCTAAGAAAACCTGCTCTGATACCAATTGAGATTTCCTCAATGAAAATTATATTTCATGTAAAAAAGGTTACATTTATAGTTCTTTGGAAGAACTAGATAATAGCACTTTATGGTTGCAAAAGACTATTCTTGAGGGAGTTCTAACTTAATCTAGATGACTCATTCACTATTTTAGTAAACTCTAACTTATTTTGCTATATGCCCTAAAAAATAAACTAACCACTAACTTAGAAAAAGCTAATCTAAAGATTAACTTAATACTTAATTATTTAGGACAATGTTGAATATTCCAACAATACCCAAGCCCCATTGCATCTAAATTGCTTAGTCTATTTGTGTTATAATCTCTATTGTCGATTGTAGGGTACATTAGTTTTTATGTTGACACTCTAAAACATCCAACACTAACATACATAGCCAAAGAAAAAATAGAGTTAGATTTCTCTATAAAAATCACTTAATGTTTTTATCTCCTTATCGCTTCATAAATTTGTCATCCAAAAGCAAATTCATCAACTCACAAAAAATAATGAATACACCATATATATCACAAAATCAATATAATGTATTTATACCATGTGGATTGAATACGTTGGCCATGATATCATGGTCATAAAACACAAAAAAATAAAAAAAGAAACAAACAAAAAAGACCCATACCTATCCATGATCCCCACTTGGGCCTATCCCATCGTGTATTAGGTCTAGTATGTGTGTAGGACATCTTTGCTACACCATTTTACAAAGCCCTAGGTTTTCTCCAAATATTTTTTCTCTCCTCATGGATGGTGTAAATGAATTCTCCCTATGCTCATTTGCCTTATTTTACCCTATTCGGGTAAATTTTTCTATCATCGACATCTTACCTAGCCTATTTGGATTTCTTTGGGACCCTATTTTTCCCCTTAGAAACTCAAGGGCTCATCTAGTTTGGGGGAAAAAACTAGTTTGATCTCTTCTTTTTAAATCTTGAAAAGAAAATTATCTAGCAAACCCCCCCTCCCAAAAAAAAATCGCTTCTCTTGCAAATGATTTCTTTATATGTTTTCCCCGTATCAATTACTTAAAACTCAATGACCATATTTTCTTAAAAATTGAAGGTATCTATAGCTATTTTTTAATGTATTCATTAATTTTAAATGCATCTAAAAGGGGGTAAATATATATAACTAGAATCAAACCATATAACTTACACCAATTATTTATGTAAACCCATAAAAATATTAACTCAACCATAACAATTGACTCAACCTCAGAGTTTGTAGTCAAAACCCAACAATAGCAAATTTTCTAGAAAGCAAATATGCATTCTAGCCAACGTATTCACAACAAGTCCAAATTTTCTAGATCCTAGTTGGATTTGATTACTAATAGTCAAATTCATGAATACGCCTAATTCATAAATACACTAGTGATATCTTCATATAGGTGACATATTCATGTCTGACATGTGACAAATTTAATCTCACTTGCATCAGCTAGTTAGGATGTAAATCAATCTTGCCTACCCCTCTACCACCGTAGGCAATCATCAGGCTATGAGAAAGGTGGCTAAATTTCATCCACCTTCCTCTACCTACCCAAATTGATCCCAATTAAGGGGATAGTTTATTGTAAGTAATCTTGTTAGACAAAAAAATTAATCATTTAGCCTAATCAATCACCAAACAAGCCACCTCACTCCTCCCTTTTGGAAACCCTTGAGAGGGCCAATTTCTATAACGTAGACCCATGGGGTGCAACTTAGAATTATAATTTCATGCATTAAAACTCTATTAAAATCTAGTACCAAAGTTACATAACAAAGTATTATCAAAATTTGGTCACAAAGACATCTTCAAGCAAGGGTGCACCTTTGTATCTTTGAAGGAGTTTCAGTGATATTATTTATTTTTATCTAATTTTAATAATCATTTATGTCTAAAATTTTTTATCAACTAATTATTTTGTATGCATATGTCCTTTTTTCTCCATCTAACCCTTTGCATAGTTAAGTGCTTTGGTTTATTTTGTAAATATCTTAAGAAGCCTACACGGTAGGAAATCAACTTTAGATTCCTAGAACACAAGTAGAAATAGATATGTAATCCTGATCAACCTCCCATTTTAATTTTCTATCATCTTGCATAAATTTTCCATATACACCTAAGCTAGGAAACCTATTATATATAGGTACCAAGAACCCCAATTTTATTACTTTTCATCCTTTTCTATTTTTAGTCTCAAACAAATACACCACCTATGATTGTTACAGATAGCGTATTCACTATCAACCTGAGATATTTTGTATCTCCCTATTTGTCCAACATCTAGTTCATTTATCTTCACTTATCTACATCCTTATGTAAATCTTGATAAGCCCTAAAATCTATTATTGGAATCAAATAAATTGATCTTAGTATTATAATGAATTCACCAGCCATAGGGTCTCTAGGCGATGAACTTGCCATAAACATATTAGCATTGATTTCTAAGGTTTCTTGATTCCAATTTTATATACAAATAGTGTGTTGACTATGCCAATTCAGAAGTTGCATGCTTCTTGCTATTTGATAGGCCCCCAAACTCTAACTCATCTCTTTTTATATTTTTTTTGTGGTTTTTAGCAAATTTTCTAGGTGTAGGATTTCTAGATGACATACTCATCAAGAGGTAAATTTACATATAAATGGTATATTTACACCTAGCACCAGAATAGGTAGGTATCCTAGATCCTCTAGTTTTCAATAATTAGCATATGATATATGTTGATTACCTATTTGTGTATCTTTTTATTTATATTTCAAAATATTTGTAAAAGAAAAATAAAATAACCATAGCATAGTTTTTTGCTTTGATTTCTTAGGTATTTTGTTCAAAATACATGTAGTATCTACATATATAATTAATCATGTCTTCTTGTATCTCCCTTGTACCCTTGCTTTTCAAAAGAAGGAAAGAAAACTTTATTTCTATATCATAGATAACACTCATCAGAAGCAAATTCCATATAGAATAGTATCTTGTCTTTGCATTTTGTCTTCATATTGCATTGCATTGTCATATCGTGCATCAATTTCCTAGGATAAAATAAAACTTAGGTGTTTGCTAAATTGAACACATTAAAAGTAGAAGGAAAATCTATAAGCCCTTGGTGAACCTAAATCTATCCCCATCAAAGATAAAACACCATAAAAATGTAGTCTCAATAATAAGTTAGCAACAATGCTCTCTTGCCTAAGTGTGGATGACCCTTGAGGGAACGCATTTGAGGCTAGTGCTCCCATGTACCTTTTGGAATCCCACACTTATAACCACACCATCTATTTCTATGAGTAATGCAAGAGTAACTTCTTGGGGATAAGCACATGCTAGTGTACCATAAAACTCAAACAACTAATATTTTCCTATGCATAAAGGTTTCTTCTATTCTTAGGGGATCTCCTTATATACCTAAGGGTACATGGGATCTTCTAGGTATATATGGGTGCTATATAAGGATTGCGTATTTGTGTTTGAGCATCCCTCATTTCACTAGATCCTTTATGGGTAATCTAGATTAGCAAAAAATTATAACTCCATGATATTTCAAAATATTTACCTCGGGGTTTCTAATCTAATCCACTAAAAACAAAAAAAATATTCTTTGGAAAGATACTTTAATGGAAAACGAGCAAAATAAAAAACTTACATAATAGAAAAATAGACAAAAGTATAGGAATTGTTGTTGCTACTATGGAACATGGCCTTGGAAATACATCCAATACAACTTTTTAGGAACCTTCACATAAAATAAGCATAATTGCAATAACAATATAGGAAATAATGGAAATGCTTATAAACTAGATTACCATGCAAATACAAATAACATAAGTGATAAAAAAATAATTGGATGGAAATACAACTTATATTAATCAAGAAAATTAGATATCAAAGTTCTTTTTGAGGGGACAACCTCATTGGAAGTAGATCTTTGGTACAATTTGAGAAAAATATGAGATATATTCTACTCTAAACCCACGTCCTTATATAGAATCTTATTTACCCCAACCATAATGCTCAAGGATTGGACCACATGAAAGAGGGGACTTGAGCTACTAACTCCTTATAATAAAAGTAAAGGTTAAATGGGCCCATCTACACTAGGCACTTAAGGTACAAACATACACCAAAACTACACAAATACATAACAATTTTTTGTTAGGATACGATCCTAACTATAATGGCCCTCCTTGGTAGGACTTGTTCTTGATACTTGATTTATGTATTGATATATGGATATAAAATGCATAATCTCATTTTATGTTATCAAGATGTGTTGATAGTTGCACTTTATGCTTTGATTATACTACTTTTGGAATATGGTATTGCTAATAAAATTTATGGTTGTCGAAGCAGGTACTCTCATGGGTGGATAGGTATGGGACAACCACTAGAGTTAAGAGAAAAATAGAAACGATGGATGGAATTCTCATCGATAACTCAAGGGTAAAAAAAAACCTGCATATGTGTATGCTTGATTAAAATACATATTTGATGAGGAGGTTGCTATACGTAAAAGAGCCATCCTTAGTAGATGAGTATAATGTCGTAAAATCTTCTACTTAAGGAAAGATATTGGTTGCATATATTTTGAGTGCAAGGCTTCTTGTGTTGGTGCATGTGTATTAAAAAAATGAAATTTGGTTAAGTTGGTATTAATAATAGTTTTAGTAAAATTAATACTTGAGTTATTAATATTAATGCTAGGGTATTGATTAAATTAATTAGAGATATTAATTTAATTATTATTTTTCCTAATGTGGGTAACATTGGAAAGGAATAGTTTAATAAAAAGAAAATGATTTAATTTTTTATTGAGTAAATACTTCTTATACATTGCATATCCGTCGTGGGGATTGAACCCAGGTCACATCACCGATAATGCAAGTGGCATCTTACAAAATGATTTAATTATAAGAGCATTAATGGAAATTTGGCATGGTGGAGAATCCTTGCATCATGAGTTTTTTAAAAAAATGGAGAAAGAAAGGGTTGCTTTATTTCAGAACATGCTGGAACATCATGGTGGAAAACTTTAGGTAGCAAACTTGCATGATTTGGAATGAAGAAGCCCTCCAACTTTTTATCTTCTCTTGGAAGCTCTATATGATCTGCAGGTTGCCAAGTTTTTGGCATTGCTAGTGGGGGAAATATTTTTTGGGCAAGGTGGATAAGATTAGAGAACGAAGAACTTGGAGCTGGGAGCTACCATGGAGGAGGTAATTCCTTTCTAATTTGGTTGTGTATGCTGAATGTAAGTTTGAGTAAGGTTAGAATGCAATGTAGTGGCTGTAAGTCTTTAGGGAAGTTCTTCCTTAAGATTGTGATGAGGTTTTAGAAATTTTCTTTAAGTTTTGTTGTTTGATCATTTTCATTTTTCATGGGTTAGATTAGAAGAGAGTTGTTGTTGTTCTTTGTAATGCTTTCTAGGGATTATGTTGGGTGGTGCAGTCACCTTTTTCTATCCCTATAATATCTGAAGCCTATTGTGTTTTTATTCGAAGAAGGGAGTCCTTGTAGTCCATAGGATTTACTTCCAAGTGGTTTTGGAAAGTTGATGTTTGTATTTTTGTAGAAGTGTGGTTTCTATTTGGGCCTGGTTTGGAGGCCATTTGTGGGTAGATAGCAGAGTTGTCTTTAAACCCATTTCTCCTTTGGCTATTTTCATATAAACCTGATCTTCTCTTTTGTTATGTGGTCGTGTTGTTGAGATTTTTAGGCTGTAGAGACATCAGTTAGTGAACTTTAAAGTGTCTTGTAGGCACTTGGTTTAACAACATCCATGTTTTTTGTTGTGTTTATACTTTGAAAGGGAGGCAATGTGATTATTTCTATTACCTTTTAGTTTGAAATTTTGCTTTACTAGGAAATGCTAGTAAATGTTTGATTTAAGTAAAATTATTAATCAATGAATTTCATTCAAATTATTTTGTTGGTAAATGGTTGACTAAAGTAAAATTATTAATCAGTAAATTTTGTTCGAATGCTTTACTGGTGAACATTTGATTTAAGGTGAATTTGATATTTAATAAATTTGAATGCTTGTTAGACAAATGGTTGATATGTGTGCATTCTATTTTTATGTTGATTTGGTTTCAATAGAGTATATAAGATTTTTTATGAGGAACAAGATTTTCTTAGAGTAAGTAACCGTGAAATGAGAATATTTACTTTTAGTTGGTTACTAGTTTGACTTATGGAAAATCTCAAACAAATATTTATTTGTACAAGATGCTTATTGATATAATCTAATTAATAGTTTCCTTTGTTGTTGAGAGAAACTATTAATAATGGCTTTCTTTATTTTAAATAGTTTACTATGTTGTTAAGTAATTTTTGTTATTATTAATAAAGGTTGAAGATTTTGTTTGATGGTTTATTAATGTGAATATTTAACCTAGGGTAAAAAGAAGAAAAGGGTATATTTGGTTGGTAGTTTTCTAATGATTTTATATATATTTATATTCATTTTAAAGTTGGAAAAAAGCAAGGATAAACAAGGGTTAGTCCTAAGTATTGAGTAGCTAAGGGACCCATTAATGAGAGAAGTATGGGATTATCCCAAGGATATTGTATGGTTTGCTTGAATGTTGTTCTTGCATTTTTGTATACTTTCTCACATATTGCATGTAGGATTGTATATACATATAAGAGCTATCTTGATCCCTAAAATTCTAGTCAAATTTTATGGGAAAGAGTTATCTAGAGGAAGGTATTGGAGAAGAGGAAATATAACTAAGGACCATTTCATGATGATATGTTTTAATATTTATTAAGAAGAGATTATACTTAGAGAGTACTTGTATTAGAAATTGTTCTAAGTTGTTGATGAAGGAAATAATGTATTGTAATTTGTATCCCAAGTTGATTTCTAATGAAGATAACTATGATATGGATAACATCTTGACCAATCCTCCTCAATATGATTCCTTAGACTATCTACGCCAAAACAACATCTATCATGGTGGATCTTTTTCCCTAAATTACAAATGTCACTATCTCACATCCAACCAACATTAATCAACCAACCTTATGTTCTATAGATCTTGAGAGCTTGGGAGTGCTACTAGCTCCCCCTAAAATAGAATATGAATATTATATTTTGATTGAGAAAACCATAAACATTGATGTTGGGACTCCTAAATATCCAAGATCCTTAAACTAGGAAAGGTCTTGACCCTAACCAAGCATGAGGAATACACCTAAAATTTTGATGGATTTCAAAGAAATATTTGCTTGTTCCTATGTTGATATGCTAGGAATCCTTATCTGATTGTTCACCTCCTATTCATCAGTCCTAGTTCAAAATCCATAATAAAAATTTATAGAAAATACATTCAAAAGTCACTTTGCTAGTCAAATATGAGCTCTAAAAACTCCTTGATTTCATATTCATTAAAACTATCAATTATTTTGATTGGATCTCTAATGTTGTCCCCATTGCCAAGAAAATATATAACATTATAGTATGCACCAAATTTTAGAACATTAATAAAGCACGTCCCAAGGACGAATTCCCTCTACCCAACATCGACATGATCATTGATTTCATTGCAAGATGTGGAATATTGTCTTTGATGGTATTAGATCAAAATTGATCAAGAACCAATCCATAATAAATTTCACTAGCTTATGCGGAATTTTATACTATCAACTCATGTATTTCAAATTGAAGAATGTAGAAGCTACCTACTATAGATCCATGATATGCATATTTCATGATATGATATATGTCATCATAGAATACTATGTCAATGACCTTCTTCATTGGTCTTTAAACTAGTAAGATCATGTTCAAGACCTAAGGTGCATCTTCAAGTGGTTGTGGGAGTACAAGGTATGTCTAATTCATCAAAATGTATCTGTTGGTCCGACTTTCATACACACCCTGTGAAGAATGAGCAGGAAACTCTGATAACACTTATACGGGATAAATCCCACTCACTTTAGGATCTAGCTGGTTATCCAAGGTGCGAGTTACAGAGTTGGGTCGAATGTCAATTCACTCTTTTCTGCTTCTGAAATAGTTTTCAATATGGACTGTTTCTTACCTTACAACGGGCTCAATGAACTTGTTTAGTAATGTTCAAAAGTTGTCACTTGTTGACAATCAGATTTAAAATTGATTCTTTGATCTAGCTCTCATGGGTCAGTGATTTAAATAAAATACAATTAAAGAAAATAAAAATGGATCACTTCACGATAAAACAAAGAGGGTAGGGTAATGCAGAAAGAGAAGTTTATCAAACTTAACTGTAACACAAAACTACCAATTTTATTTATACTATCAGCTTCACAATAGAACAAATCAAAAGAAGAAAGTGTCCAGCTTTCTAAGATCACTTTCTACTAAGAGCACAAGGCAAATATGGAACAGATCTAACAAAAAATTATAAATCGAAGGGAAGTCGATTAAAATTGATATCTTTCACCGACAGCCTAGCTCACACAGTGAGGACAGAGCAATTAGAACAAACTTGAACCTTAAATCTGTAATTTCCCCTAGTATACAATAGAACAAATGAAGCCTAACAACATATTTAATCTTGATAACACAGATTCATAGCATATATTTAATAAACTTTAATGAAACGGATAACAAAAGAAGATGAACTTATCACAATCTGCAAAAGATTAGGCTCCTGGCCATGCTATCACAGAAAACAAAAGCACATCAACTTCAAGTCCAGAAACAAAGTATTTAACAAAATTTGCAAGAAATTGCTTCAATAGCCTTTTATTTCTAAGTTTTCGCCTCCTACGATTACATTGAGAAGAAGTATTTATAGACTCAGGACAGACCCTGATATTTTTAGAAATATCTTCTTCTCCAACCCTAAATCTTATCATCTCAAACCCTAGGACCCGGGTTTTACAATATAAAGCCATTTAAAACAAATTCTCGGATAAAACTTAACCATTCCGCAAATCGGTGCAGTCAGTTGCCATAAATGGAGAAGATAGAATTCGAATGCCACTTGCATTCACCCATAACTGTAAATAAATGCCCTCATTAATTCCCTCGGGTAAGCTGGATGAGTCACCACTTCTCCGACATTTCATCTCCGCAGAGCCATCCCTGAGTTGAAAATATCTGCACGCCATTAATTCTGCCATAAATCTTCATTAAATGCATTCACCGGCAAAATCCAGCAACTGTGTGCATACATTTTCATTTCCCGGCCAATTCCCGACATATTCCACTATGGGCAGCTGCTTAGTCACCGTAAAGTCTCTTTGCAGCCAGATCTGAAAAAATTGGATGACACAGCAACTTTTCTTTCAATATGGCTATCTTTGATTAATTTGCATTCGACTTTGTCTTTATGGCCCTTTCTCCGTTATCCCGTAAGTGACAGATGGCTTCCTGCATGAAAGAACAAAAGACGGATTAGTATTTTTAAAATATTAAATCAGAACTTTAATTATTAAATCAGATTAAAAACCCTAAAGTTTACTTGCATGTCGGCCTTATTAATCTGATACGTGGCCTGCAGTGCTTTGACACGTGTCACAAAATCGTGACACGTGTCCATTTCCAGCTGTCTTGCATTTCTGGTTCTCTGTTGGCAGGGTCGCGAAAATGCGACATGTCATGATTTCACGACATGTCGCGAAATCACGACCTGCATCTGGCTTGTAGCAACTTTGCCCTTCCAAGCCGCGAAAACGCGACATGTCACGATTTCGCGACATGTCACGAAATCGCGACCGTTTTGCCCCTTCGGCAACTTCTTTCTTCCAAGCCGCGAAAATGTGACATGTCGCGATTTCATGATATGTCACGAAATCGTGACCATTTTCATCCTCAGCTTCTTTTCTGTCCTTCCAACCGTGAAAACGTGACATGTCACGATTTCGCGACATGTCACGAAATCGCGATCCTTCCTTGCCTTAACCATTTTGAACTTTGATTTCTCCTTTTTCTCCTGTTCTCTCCACCATGTCGCGAAATCGCGACATGGTGGCTCCTTTGCTTGCCTCTTTCCTTTGTGTCACGATTTCGCGGACACCTTTGACCTTGGTCCCTTCTCCTTCAAATCGTCGCGATTTCGCGACGTCGTGAAATCGCGACGTCATGATTTCATGACATATTTCTTACTTAGACTTTTTTTAGCTTGCTGTGCTTTGATTTTGTTGCCTTCACCTCAACTTGGATCTATCGTGATTTTGTGACATGTCACGAAATCATGACAGTATGTACAACTTCTACTTCCTTCGCCAATTTCATCATGATTTCGTGACAGCTTTCTCACTCGGCACTTTCTTCCGAATTGTGTCACGATTTCGCGACATCTTTTTGCCTTAGCCGATTTTTATTTTGATTTCTGTTCATTTCCCCTTTCTTGCATTGACTGGACCTGTCGCGATTTCGTGACATGTCACGAAATCACGACAGTCCGTACGCCTCGGGCCTTCTTGCCGAAAACGTCATGATTTTGCGACGTCGTGATTTCGCGACATGTTTCTCACTTGCTTCCTTCTGCCTCCACCTGCCGTGAAAATGCGACATGTCATGATTTCGTGACATGTCATGAAATCGTGACCATTTTCACACTTAGTCGATTTTTCTCTCTCTCAACCGCAAAAATGTGACATGTCGCGAAATCGCGACGTGTCGCATTTTCGTACGACTTGCCTTCTCTCTTCAAAACTTGTCACGATTTCATGACATGTCATGAAATCGTGACGTTCCGTACGATCGAGATTTCTCTCTCCTAACCGGTAGCGATATCGCGACATTTCCATTTTTGGAAAGTGTCGCGATATCGCTACGCATTTCTGACTTAGCCGATTTTTCAAAAACCTGTCGCGATATCGCGACACTTCCAAAAAAGGAAAGTTTTGATTTTTAATGAATTTATCTATCTGTTTTCTGCATTTTCTTCATACCGGTGTAAGATTTTCTTTATCCATGAATGATTCTAGCATGTAAAAAGTGAAGTCTGAGATAACAAAGCTAGAATGCAAGAATACTTGGATACTTTGACACGAGCAAAACTTGAAGAAGAAAGAGGCAAGTAAAAATCTGGGATTAAAACTGAAAATCATCAAGAGGGTCCCTACTGCAAAAATGAAAGCTCAAAGTTTTCAAAGGGTGGAAATTCATTTTTCAGTGGGGGTGTGTTGCTTCTCAACAAATGGCGATATCTACGGGTAAAATAGTAGCATTATTTTAGAACCCAGGACTCTAGTTTCAAAACAACATAGACCATGTATCTTGCCTTGCCACGAGATATTCTTCACAATAAATTGACTACTAAGCGATAGTTGTTAAAATTTCCCAAGGACATACTAGGCTGAATTACTTAAGGAAGATTTCCGATGTGCAATTACAAGGGTATAAAACTTTCTTCAAGAATGATTGGATCGAATGTTGAACTCGGGATTGATCAGCTTTTCTAGATTGTAAAAAGGGGAAACCGAGTAGAGCTCTGTTTACTAGTTTAGCCTTTTACAGCCCCGACAGAGTTACCCTTTAGATTTACACGACCCAGATTTACAACTGTAAGGTAGAATCTACAACTTAGTAGAAGAAAAACATCTTTTGAAGTCTTGGCTGCCTCTTTGATTATATAACTCTTTTTTCTTTTTCTTTTTATCTTTTTTTTTTTTTTTATATATATATTGGAAATAATAGAGTGCCAATTTCATGCTGCCTGCTCAACTTTCATCTCTTTCTTTTGAAATACATCAACATCTGAAAAGCCTTAGAAAGAATAACAATTTTCTTTTAATATTTCATCAATCTGGAACTGCTTCAGCCTAGGCACTCGATAGCTTCTGTGGATACTCAAATAATTACATGAATCATAGTCCCCTCTTATAACCAACTTTTCTTGGATTCCTCGGGAGTTTCTCCAACCAAACAACATAGCAGTTTCTTTATAATTAAAACAATTGTGGCAAGTAAGACACAAAATCCAATCATCCTTCCACTGTTGTCCTGACTAAGAAAATAGTTCCACTGTTCAGTTCAAACAGACTATCTCACAATTATGATAATGAACACTGGATTGATCAGCTCAGAATAAAACAATTTTTAGAAGGCTGACCTTTTCATTGATGCTCAGGCAAAGGCTAAAGAACAAAATTTTAAAAGCTAGAGAAATTTGTACAGGCTTCCAAGGATAAACACAGGCCTTCAAAAACAAAATAAAATAAAAATTGCACAGACTTTAAAATAAAACTGTACAGGCAGCAAAGGAAACAAAACTACAGGGTTATTTACAAGGGAAACAAAATAAAACTGTATAGGCAATTAAAGGAAATGAAATAAAACAAGATTGTAGAGCTATTTACAAAGAAAATAAACTGCACAGACCTTAAATAAAATATAAAATACAGAACTTTAAAATAAAACAACTGCTGTACAGACAACATAGGAAATAGAATACATAAATGTACAGACCTGAAAGGAATTAAAACTAAAAAACTGTACAGACATTAAAAGTAAACTAAACTAACAACTGTACAGACATTAAAAGTAAACTAGACTAAACAATTGTACAGAGATGAAAGGTAAACTAAAACTAAAACTGTACAGGCAGCTGCAGAGCTATTTACAATGTATACACATGTTACAACTTCTTTGTGACTCAAAATATGTAGCAGATGGAAAAGCAGAGAACTAGTGCCTTAAAATTTTTTTGACCATTTGCAAGTAAATTTAGAAAAATTACCTTTCAGGTCCTGTTGACGAAATGCACTCCAGACTATGCTTCCAAATTTTTTTGTTACCTGGGAAAAACTTGTGTTTACCGTCTTCCCTCTCTCCTTTTTTTTATTTTTTATTTTTTATATGGATCTTGTCCCACTGAAAAACAAATCTGCAACTCTTTCAAATTAAACAAATCATATAATAACAAATCATATGATAACATGTTTATGCTTCTACTTGAAGGGTTTGCAGAATTCTTTCAAAAGGACTGAATGTAAAACCCCCCCCAGGATCAAATACCTTAAAGCCTCTATAGACCCAGTCCATCACATCTTCAGATTTATGTGACAACTCAAAGAGATCATATTTTATCCGTATGTCCTGGTTCTTGACAACTTGAACATTTTGTGGTTGCTGTACTGCTTCAATATCCAAGACTTCAATTTTTATCCCTCTAGAAGAATTCTCATAATTTGCTTTTTCACCTGAGACTTGCTTAGATTTAACCCTATCAATGTGTAATGTCCAAATGTCATTGTTGTGATTGATTAGAGCTGTAATTATTCTCACCTTCTCAGCTGCCAAATTATAAGATCCAATATCTGCATCAACACAGTTTACAACCTTTTCTTTGATATTATGTTCAGTAGTTATAGGCTTATATTGAGACTCTTCACCTATTCCAAGTTGGCTGACCACATTCACATTTACTATCTTTTCCTCCTCTTCTTGAAATTCAATAGGTGGTCCAGAGTAAGCTTCAAACAAGTTATCTTTTTGTTCAACAATCCGGGCCAGTTCATGGAGGGTGATGTCGACTTCAATTTCCTTCATATCCTCTATGATGTTATCCTTCTCCTCAGTTACTTTGCATAGTGATATTGAATCCCACTTTCATCATCCTCTGATGAGGAAGGATCATTATTAGGTTCTGGACTCTCACATCTCAAATTATAACTGTCCCTTTTGAACTGTTGAAAATCTTGCATTTCATCCATAGGAGTCTCTACAAGACTTTCTAACTCTTCGGGAAAAGTGAAAGAACCTGAAACCCTGGTTGTACTATTTTTGGATGAACCAGAAATATCAATATTTCTTTGGTTCCTAGGAAAATTTAACTCACCGGGAAAAACTTTAAATTTGGGTAATGCTAGATCACAAGTGTTTACTTCAAGCACTTCCACTTTGAACTTGTCAGAACCTTTCTCTATATTTTGCACATGCTGAGTGGATGTTACAGTTAACGGAGTCTCCTTGGGTAGAGCATGACATGTTGGTACTAACTCATGATGTGGAATGGGATCCAAAATAGGCATGTTCTGTGTAACATAGGATATCAAAGGACTACTCAGAATTTGAGGTCCTAACTGTCTTTCAAGAATTAAAGCCTCTTTATAAGCTCCTGCCAGGGTTGTGATATTGATGTCTCTCTTGAGGAAAATAGAGGTCACTGAATCCAATGCATTCTTATAGATTTCTAAGGCCAGATTTGCATTTGGGATGTAATGACCGAGTAATTCTACCGTAAGCTCTTTGGAACCTCATATTGAAATACCTGATAGTTTCTCCCAACTCTCTCTTGATGCTGGAAAATTGTTGGTATAACACACTTGGGTCTATCACTTCCCCAAATTGTGATATAAAAACTTTCTCTAGGTCATCCCAACTGGTAACAGAATTGCTAGTGAGATTTAGAAACCAGTCATAAGCTCCTTCCTGGAGAGTGAAGGGGAACAATCTGCAGGCAACATCCTCATGTTGTATATTTAATAATTTCAAAGCATTCTTGAATGCTAGCAGATGTTCCTCTGCTGTCCTTGTCCCATCATGTTTATATTCGGGGAGATATCTTTCCGAATTTCTGGGCAGGTCATGGGCTATACCCGGAATATTCAAAGCAGTGGCACCTAACCAGCTTGCCATTTTTAAATGTTGGTGTTAAGTTCCGCTGTTCAGGAAAAAACTCAAACAACAAAATTTAAAAGAGCCAAAGAGGAGGGAAAAGGATTCAAAAGATAAAATAATAGACTCAACACATACAACTTACAATACTTGAATGGAGTTCAAGAGGCCCTCCTTCTAGCGCCATTTTTAAATGTTGGTCCGACTTTCATACACACCCTGTGAAGAATGAGCACGAAACTCTGATAACACTTATACGGGATAAATCCCACTCACTTTAGGATCTAACTGGTTATCCAAGGTGCGAGTTACAGAGTCGGGTCGAATGTCAATTCACTCTTTTTCGCTTTTGGAATAGTTTTCAATATGGACTATTTCTTACCTTACAACGGGCTCAATGAACTTGTTCAGTAATGTTCAGAAGTTGTCACTTGTTGACAATCAGATTTAAAATTGATTCTTTGATCTAGCTCTCATGGGTCAGTAGATTTAAATAAAAGACAAATAAAAAAAATAAAAATGGATCATTTCACGATAAAACAAAGAGGGTAGGGTAAGGCAGAAAGAGAAGTTTATCAAACTTAACTGTAACACAAAACTACCAATTTTATTTATACTATCAGCTTCACAATAGAACAAATCAAAGAAGAAAGTGTCCAGTTTTCTAAGATCACTTTCTACTAAGAGCACAAGGCAAAGATGGAACAGATCTAACAGAAAATTATAAACCGAAGGGAAGTCGGTTAAAATTGATATCTTTCATCGACAGCCTAGCTCGCACAGTGAGGACAGAGCAATTAGAACAAACTTGAACCTTAAATCTGTAATTTTCCCTAGTATACAATAGAACAAATGAAGCCTAACAACATATTTAATCTTGATAACACCGATTTATAGCATATATCTAATAAAATTTAATGAAACGGATAACAAAAGAAGATGAACTTATCACAATCTGCAAAAGATTAGGCTCCTGGCCATGCTATCACAGAAAACAAAAGCACATCAACTCCAAGTCCAGAAACAAAGTATTTAACAAAATTTGCAAGAAATTGCTTCAATAGCCTTTTATTTCTAAGTTTCCGCCTCCTGCGATTACATTGAGAAGAAGTATTTATAGACTCAGGACAGACCCTGATCTTTTCAAAAATATCTTCTTCTCAAACCCTAAATCTTATCATCTCAAACCCTAGGACCCGGGTTTTACAATATAAAGCCATTTAAAACAAAGTCCGGATAAAACTTAACCATTCTGCAAATCAGTGCAGTCAGTTGCCATAAATGGAGAAGATAGAATTCGAATGCCACTTGCATTCACCTGCAACTGCAAATAAATGCCCTCATTAATTCCCTCGGGTAAGCTGGATGAGTCACCACTTCTCCGACATTTCATCTCCGTAGAGCCATCCGTGAGTTGAAAATATCTGCATGCCATTAATTCTGCCATAAATCTTCATTAAATGCATTCATCGGCAAAATCTAGTAACTGTGTGCATATATTTTCATTTCTCGGCCAATTCCCGACATATTCCACTATGGGCAGCTGCTTAGTCACCGTAAAGTCTCTTTGCAGCCAGATCTGAAAAAATTGGATGACACAGCAACTTTTCTTTCAATATGGCTGTCTTTGATTAATTTGCATTCGACTTTGTCTTTATGGCCCTTTCTCCGTTATCCCGTAAGTGACAGATGGCTTCCTGCATGAAAGAACAAAAGACGGATTAGTATTTTTAAAATATTAAATCAGAACTTTAATTATTAAATCAGATTAAAAACCCTAAAGTTTACTTGCATGTCGTCCTTATTAATCTGATACGTGGCCCGCAGTGCTTTGACACATGTCACAAAATCGCGACACGTGTCCATTTCCAGCTGTCTTGCATTTCTGGTTCTCTGCTGGCAGGGTCGCGAAAATGCGACATGTCGCGATTTCGTGACCTGCATCTGGCTCACAGTAACTTTGCCCTTCCAAGCTTTGAAAACGCGACATGTCACGATTTCACGACATGTCGCAAAATCGCGACCGTTTTGCCCCTTCGACAACTTTTTGCTTCCAAGCCGCGAAAACGTGACATGTCACGATTTCGTGACATGTTGTGAAATCACGACCATTTTCATCCTCATCTTCTTTTCTGTCCTTCCAGCCGCGAAAACGTGACATGTCGCAAAAACGCGACATGTCGCGATTTCGCGACATGTCGCAAAATCGCAATCCTTTTTTGCCTTAACCATTTTGAACTTTGATTTCTCCTTTTTCTCCTGTTCTCTCCACCATGTCACGAAATCGCGACATGGTGGCTCCTTTGCTTGCCTCTTTCCTTTGTGTCGTGATTTCGTGACATCGCGAAATCGTGACGTCGCGATTTCGTGACACCTTTGACCTTGGTCCCTTCTCCTTCAAATCGTCGTGATTTCGCGACGTCGCGATTTCGTGACATATTTCTTACTTAGACTTTTCTCAGCTTGCTGTGCTTTGATTTTGTTGCCTTCACCTCAACTTGGATCTATCGTGATTTCGTGACATGTCACGAAATCGCGACAGTCCGTACAACTTCTGCTTCCTCCGCCAATTTCGTCACGATTTCGCGACAGCTTTCTCACTCGGCACTTTCTTCCGAATTGTGTCACGATTTCGCGACATCTTTTTGCCTTAGCCAATTTTTATTTTGATTTCTGTTCATTTCCCCTTTTTTACATTGACTAGACCTGTCATGATTTCGACAGTCCGTATGCCTCGGGCCTTCTTGCCGAAAACATCACGATTTCGCGATGTCGCGATTTCGTGACATGTTTCTCACTTGCTTCCTTCTGCCTCCACCTGCCGCGAAAATGC
The DNA here is from genome assembly GCA_028583015.1 of Wollemia nobilis. Classification (NCBI taxonomy): domain Eukaryota; kingdom Viridiplantae; phylum Streptophyta; class Pinopsida; order Araucariales; family Araucariaceae; genus Wollemia; species Wollemia nobilis. Next base: position 645,569 of record JAQPPZ010004643.1, read on the forward strand.
GACATGTCGCGAAATCGCGACCATTTTCACACTTAGTCAATTTTTCTCTCTCTCAGCCGCGAAAATGCGACATGTCACGAAATCGCGACGTGTCGCATTTTCATACGACTTGCCTTCTCTCTCCAAAACTTGTCGCGATTTCGTGACATGTCACGAAATTGCGACGTTCTGTACGATCGGGATTTATCTCTCCTTACCGGTAGCGATATATCGTGACATTTCCATTTTTGAAAAGTGTCGCGATATCGCTACGCATTTTTGACTTAGCCGATTTTTCAAAAACCTGTTGCGATATCGCGACACTTCCAAAAATGGAAAGTTTTGATTTTTAATGAATTTATCTATCTGTTTTCTGCATTTTCTTCGTACCGGTGTAAGATTTTCTTTATCCATAAATGATTCTAGCATGTAAAAGTGAAGTCTGAGTTAACAAAGCTAGAATGCAAGAATACTTGGATACTTTGACACAGGCAAAACTTGAAGAAGAAAGAGGCAAGTAAAAATCTGGGATTAAAACTAAAAATCATCAAGAGGGTCCCTACTACAAAAATGAAAGCTCAAAGTTTTCAAAGGGTGGAAATTCATTTTTTAGTGGGGGTGTGTTGCTTCTCAACAGTATCTTTGGGTTTAATATCAATAAAAATGTTGGAATTCATCATATCCCAATATGACATCAAATTTGATTCTAACAAGATATTGACTATTGATATTATGGCACCCCTCAAACTCTAGTTCAAATTAGAAGTCTCCAAGATAAAATACAATCCATGCAAAGATTCATATCCCATCTAGTTGAAAAGTGTTAGCCTTTCACTAATATTTTGAGGAAGGACGTAGTCTTTGAATATGATGTTGATTCTCAAGTTGGATTTAATGGTCTCAAATCCTACATTTTGTCTCCTTCTACCCTTGTCCCTCTTAATACCTCTAGATCCTTGTATCTATACATAGAAACAATAGACTATGCCTTAGGAGATATGTTAGCACAGTATGATGGACAACATAGAGCTCAAGCTATTTTATATATTTAGTAAGACTTTGGTCAATTGTGAAGTTTGCTATACCCCTTTAGAGAAGCTTTTCCTAACCATAGTGTATTATTTATAGAATATTTTACACTAATTGCTCATCCATAAAAAATTTTTCATCATAAGGATTAACATGCTTATGATATATCATGTTCAATCCTCACCTCTTAGGATGAACTACTAAGTCAGTAATCATGCTTAGCAAATTTAATCTTGAGTTTTTTAGACAAAAGTCTATGAAAGGTCAGGTATTTGTTGACCAATTAGTACCAAACCCCTTAGAAGCTAGCCATCCCTTAGTAGTAGACTTCCTAAATGATCCTGTACTAAATTCTCACTACACTCAAAATATTACCTTTGAAAAATCTTGAGATATCCCAAGTGGAGATAAAGCAGTCAAGAAACAAAAGATGAGTTACTAGAAGTCTAAATCAAAAGCTTTGATAAACGCAAAGAAGACAAGATTTTGAATATCGAAAATTTTTAAAGGTCCAAATAAAAGGAGGAAACAAAAGTTTTTATGGGCAATAAAACACATAAGATGTATAAGGACTAGATGAAAAGTTCTAAGTAACGATTCCAAGATTGGATTATAGTCAAGATAAAAGACCAAGAAAATATCCCTGGGTTAAGTTACCCATGCTCTAATATTTTAGGAAACCAAATTTGTTGTGTATTTTGAACCCCATACATTGTGCTGGGTGTAAAGTATTCCCAAATGAATAGTATTTTCTATTGAGGAAGACATGGTAATATAGGGAAGCATTTGGCACATTAAAGCCAAAAGTAATGGTAGACATACTGGAAGAAAACCTCAATCCAAGTCATATTAATATTCCATGAACCCTATAAAGTATATATAACACTAACAGAGGCAAAATAACATACAAGGACTCAAATTTTTTAGCATTAATGACTATGGATCTTAATATCCTAAATGGACACAATAAATTCAATTAAGATAGGACCCAACATGAGAAGCAATAGTCATATTGAAATATTTGCATGATTTTCAAAGGGAAACCACCCTCTTTGTAATATATAAATAGGACTAGTATTAGCTTTGTAAAGGATTGGAAACTTTACATTTTTTAATATTTTGTAAGCTTTCCTTTCATTTCTTTTTGTAGAGTAATCAATTCCTAAGTGGCTTGTGGGAAAATCAAACCCCCACTTCTAGCACAATCCTTGTAAAGTATTATTATTTGTACATATATATATATATATATATATGGCTAGTTAAAAATTTTATGCGGACCTCTATATATATATATATATATATATATATATATATATATATATAGAGGTCTGCATAAAATTTTTAACTAGCCATATATGGATCTCATGCTGACCCATTTATGTATATGTTTATGTGTTCATAGTTTTTGGTTTTTTTGGGTTTTACTTATATATGTGTGTGTGGGAGGCTCACATAAATTTTTGGACTAGTCATCTATGGTTCTATGTTGACCCATTTTGTTATGTGCATATATATTGGTAAATATTATATATACGTATTTGTGTTAAGGAGAGGAAGTGTTCACTATTGGCACATAGCATTCATGCTTGTTGTGCAAGGAGATATTAACGGATATTTCGGCACATCATCACCCTTTTATTTTTGTTGAGTTATTTTATTTTTCTCTTGCATCTCTTTTCCTCCCCTAATTTAAAGTGTGCTTAAATATCACATCCTAACAAGGAGTGAACCTTGTTAAAAAATCCTAGAGATCCCTAACTAAGCCAAATATCATACTCTCAATTGTGGCCCTATTGTGTTGCTCTACATAAGGCATGATTGTTTCGACCATGCCATTGAACAAGGACCTTAGTAATGGATTGGTTGTGAAGAGTGTGCATCCTATAATCCAAAAATTGTTTTAGCTAGAGCAAGATAGAACCTTCTTTGTCCAACTTTAGGAGGGAAAATTGAACTTGTACCTGATTTCTCATAACCTTCTTGAGAGAGGATACATGAAAAACAAGGTAAATCTTGGATGTCAATGATAGGATCAATTTGTAGGCCATGGCACCAATCTACTATAAAAATTTGGTAGGGCTCATAGTACTTGGATACAATTTTTTAGCACCTACAAAGGTGGAGGGATGAATGTTTGTATGAATGCAAGTGAAGAAAAACCATATCACCAACATCAAATCTATGCTTAGAACTATGTTGATCAGCTTGTTGGTGCATCCATTTGCTGGGCCACTTCCAAATTCATATTTAGTTGATGGAGGACTTTGGCATGTTGATTGAATGTAGTGTTGATTGCATGGACCTTATATCTTCCTAGAATGTAGGAGGAGGGCATGAGCGAAGGCTAGCCATAAATTTCTTCAGAAGAGGTGACCTTGGTCACCCTGTGATAGAAATTATTATACCACCACTCAGTTAAGGGAAACCACTTCACCCATTGTGTAGTATGATTAGAGGTAAAGCAACGAAGGTAGGTATCCAAATATTTTTTGAAAATCTCAATATCATCATCTATTTGAGAATGGTAAGTTGAACTCATTTTGAACTAAGTTCCTTGCAACTTACATAATTCTTACTAGAAATTACTAGTGAATTGTAGGGTCATAATCAGACACAATGGAGGTGGGAATGCCATGAAGGTGGAAGATAGAATCAAGAAAAACTTGGGCAACTATGGAGGCCATGTAAGGATGGGAGAGGGAAAAAAAATGAACATAATTCAAAAGATAACCCACTACCATGAAAATAATTGATTTGCCTCCGAACTTAGGTAACCCTTCAATAAAGTCCATAGAAATATTTTTTCAAACCTATTTGAGAATAGGTAAGGGTTGTAGAGTTCCTAGAGAATACCTCATTTTGTCTTTCATCGTCTGACATGTGTCACATGCTACCACAAAACTATGCATGTCCTTCTTCATACCCTTTCAAGAAAAGTTATGCTTAATCCTTTCATATGTTTTGAGAAACCTTGAATGGCCTACAGTGGGGGGAGCATGCATTTCCTTCATGAGATTTTTCTGAAGTAGAGATGTATGAGGAAAAACAAGGCACTAGTTTTAGCATAGATATTGGCCATCCCAAGTGTATCTGAGACATGAGTGTAACCACCAAAAAGGCTCAAACCTAATGTATCCTATTGCAAAAATTGATAAACGAAATACAAAATGCATACAAGAACAAGATATTGACAATGAGATGATCAATAAAATATGCTTTATTCCATTATATTTCAATTCCAAGCTCAAATTACAAGTACATCCCTCTTAGGGATAATCATCTTGATATAATTGTTACAATAGGAGGTCTTTTGTTTCCATCTCAAGGGTAGGTGTGATTTCAAAGTGCCCTTCGGAATGGCACGAACTGCTCTAGGGTGGAGTAGACCCTCTTCTTCAAATTGAGGAAGGAATTGAGTGATTGTAGCTCCTTTAAAACCTGTTTCCTATGATCAAGAAACAACACAAGAATGTCAAAAGCATAGGAAACCTCTCGTGATGAGGCCCTTTTAAAGACAAATAGCATAGAAATAGCATAATGACATGAATTCAAGAAAATGTGTAAAGTATGCTAAACATGCACAAATCCTATCAATATCGATGGAAATATATGAACAAGAAATACAACTATCAATCTATAACATCAATTACTTGAAATGAAGCATTATAACATGGAAAGAAGCCATTAATGTCTAAACTACCATAATGAAAAAAAGTTAGTAAAAACACTAATTATGACGGTCAGAAGTCTCTAAATTTATAACTAAACCATTAAAAGGCTAAATGTAATTTAATTAAGCATAATGGAAATGGAACAATAAGGAGAAGTCACCTCTAGTGCAAACCACAGCTCTGATTAGTGGTCTGCACTATAAATTGCAGTTGAAAGCTGTGGCGAGCAACCAAGTGGTTTGCCCTCCAAATTCAAGGGTTGTGGGCTTGACATCCTTGTACAATTGATGTTCAAGGGTCACCTTCAGTGTCCTATGATAGGTTTTGTGGTTGAATTGTTGAATTAGGCCTCCGTATGCCTAAGTTAGCGTTTATTGGCTCTCTAGCTCCTTAGGGCATCCATGGCACAATTGTCATGATGATTGATGAATTAGCAAAGGGGTTGGCAATAATTATCTCTCAGTACTCTCAAGTTAGTGTACAATTTGATAGGGCTTTGTTGCTCAAGTGTGCTATCTCATCTCTCTATATTTTGCCCTATTTCTGAGGGGTACTTATAGGATTACCCAAGGGCTAGGGGTGGCTTCATGGAGAAGCCAAGATCAAGAAGGGATGGTTAGGATAGTTGGATTGGAAGCTTCCATCCTTTAATCACCTTCTTCTAGAAAAAATGGCCATTCAAACCGATTTGTCTCGAATTAAGGCCAACTAAACTTTAGTTAAAACCACATGTTACAATTGCGGTCCAGACTATAAACCATAGGTGTCAACCGCGGTTCAGACTATAGACCATAGTTTTGGGATGTAGTTTAGAATGATAAGGCCAAGGAGCCCAGGTTGAGTTGTTAAGATCATTTCTCTATCTTGGAATCTATCCAAGATCTTCCATATGGTCTTGTAGCATGTCCATATGAGTAGTTGCCATTGACATGACACATTTTAGGTGTCTACAAATGCCCCTTTTGAGATGTGTTGTGAGATTGAACAATGTGTGAGAAAAAATAGACCCACTAAAATGATACCGAAGGTTCTACGATGATCATTAGTCAGATCAACATTAGATGCATCTTGTCCAGCAAAAGGACCCACATCTTGGAATCATTGCTTCCAAATCTTTGGAGGCTTAAACTTGAAAGAGTTTGCACTTGTCATCAGACATTCGAGTAGCTTTGACACTACAATAGGATTTAGGCCTATATAACTGAAAGGATGAGAGTTTCAAACTAATTATCATATTTTTTATTTACCCTAAGCAAAGGGGTAAGCTTATGATAGTTGTTGACAATGATTCGCAAGGACGAATGCAATTTAAGGGATCTATGATCTCTGGGATATTCTATTGATTTTGATTATGATTTGATATTATGACTACCTCCTCAAATAATGAGTCGATGAGGGTAATGACAATGTATGAAGTGACAAGGTCGCTTGACCACAATGAATGATCTAAAAAAATTTAGATTTGAGCATTTAATTACTTGGCTAAGCCTAGTTCAGCTTATGATTCCAACTGTTAATAGTAATTGCACATTCCTATCCCATGGAGCAGTCGGGCTACAATAGCCATATTAGGGAATCAAAATGATACAAATCCAATTAGATTTGTGTTGAATCAAGTTATTGATGATTTTTTGAAAATATATCATAGAGAAAATAACATGCAACACCTTGTTCCTATGGAGCAGTCCAGCCTCGAAGGCCTTCTTAGGGATTGAAAAGAAGCATATCAGATCAAGGATGATAATTTTTGCCCCAAATGTCCTTATGGTATTTTACTCATATTTTCGGATTGCATGGATCACAAGTTGCTGCAATCGCCAAGCGTATAGATTAAAGTACTGAATACGAGGTGTATTTGAATTTTTTGTTAATTTTGATTTATTGATCAATCCTCCTCCTTGGAATCATCACAAAATTTGCAATATTGATTGCTATTTTTTGAATTTTGATCCATTAGGAGTCATTAATTTGTCATTTTAGACCTTACCACGGTGGGGTTTGAGTGCATTTAATGTTGGTTGCAAACCACGACTAGGGTCTATGGTTGAAAATTTCCAATTTGGGAATCGCAGGTCGGGGCTACGGTCCGTCGAAATTAGGGGAAACTATAAATAATTTTCCCACTTTGAAAATTTCATTATTCTCATTTCACATAACTACATTTCAAAGAGCTCTGAGAGGTGAGAGACATTCCTTGATCTAGAACGCTACCAAACTTGACCTCAAGTTGTACTTGTACCTAGATGGCAGATCCGAGATAGCCATCCACTAGTAGAGGCCGTGGTGCAGGCAAGGTAACTCGAAACCGAGTCTTCACACTCATTACCAACTAAAAATAAATTGCATTAAGAAATGGGTTAATGAAATTTACTATATTTTTGGCAACAAACCTCACCGTAGACTAGGCTAGGTTGGATTTTTAAATTTTTTGGCTAGCTAGGCTAGGAAGGGACGCAAAATGGGTCTCGGTCCTAGACCACAGCTGGTAGATGCGGTTACCAATTGTCAAATTGGGGACCATAGGTATCAGCTACAGTTGGAATTCAAAATCCAATGATCAATTTTTGATCGCATGCGGATCGCAGGGTTGACCTGCAATTCGATGACTTTAGAAAACAATTATTAAATTTTTAATTTTCTAAGGTTTAATAGGAAATTAATTTTATTTAATGCAATTATGACTTGCCTAATTAATTTTTTTGATTTTTTTGAATGCTTTGTGACATGTTTTTTTCTTTTTATTAGTTTTTGAATGTGTTAGTTAGATTTTTCTCTTCTGCATCGTTTATTTCTAGTCATTGACTTCTAGGGCCTGAGAGCTAGACATACTTCACACTCTATAGACAGCTTATTATGGGGGAGCGGGAGTGGTTTGGATCCATTGGTTTCAGCTATGTCTTGGATCTACCCACGATTAGGGTAGATACAAAATATATGACTGCATTGGCCTAGAGTTAGAATGCCCAAACTAACACATTTCATATGCAAATGGGTGAGATGACCATCACCCTAGAGGACATCTATCAAATCTTTAGTATCCCTATTGATTGTGAGGCCATCACCTCCTTTTCATATCAAAGGAAGAAGGCTATCTACAATGCTATCTTTGACGATCGGAGCAACGAGGCCCAATGGAAAATGGATCACGAAGGTGTAGGTAGAGTGCATATTCTATGTCAGAGAGGTAGTCTTTATGTACCTAGTCGTGTAGATAGTCCTTCTAGATTCCTCAGGAGTGAGGATCCCCTAGAAGCTTCTTGCCATCATTAGGAGGTTTGTTCAGAGCACCATCCGTCGACCACTTCTCCTAGCCTGGGGGAGCACTTTATTATGTCATCTCTACCAGAAGCTATATCAGGTGACTTGTAGGAGCTGGGTAGGCATCAACTGCAACCTACTACTATAGATATGGGGTTAGCAGCATATTTGCATTGAGCATCCTACAAAGCTACCACTTGATATTACTACCATTGATGATGCACTTCAGTGCTATGTAGGTTGCTAGTCCCACAAGGAGGAGGGGTTCTAGAGCAGGTCCCAAGTAAGGGAAATTGGTCATTACATTAGAAAATTTATAGGATTAAGGCTTGACGATATAGAGTGGCACCCATACATGGGGTGCCCTGCATGGCCAGAGGTTAACGAGTGGTTGCATCAAGCTCATCAAGATAGGTGGCTCCTGGGCCGCAAGGATGAGATCAGGGAGTACCATTTTTACTCTCGTGTCTTGCGGTAATTTGGCTTAGTTCAAGACATACTAGAGCTGCCGATCATCTACAGGTGACTGGTCCTAAAGACAGGTTTATAGTGGGTATAATCGATAACACTAGGGGATGTGGTTGATAATTTCTAGGAGTCAAGGGTTTCTATGGCTGGGACTACTCATGCTTATGATGTTTGGTGGTTACTACTATAGTGACAGGGATCTGGGCTCTTCGGTCGAGTTGATGACGAGGCTGATGCTGATCCACAAGGGCACAATGTGTGCCCATGGAATAAGGGTGACTAGGGGACAAAGGCTATAGCAAGAGATGCACCCCCTATGGATATCAAGGAGGAGGCACTAGATGAGGGTGAGGTGCCTCCAGACAGTGAGGTGGACCAGTTGCTAGCCTAGGTAGCATATCTATAGAGCCAAGTTGGGTGATTCCACACTCAGATGATGTAGAGGGACACTAGCATCACCATGTTAGAGGTGAAGCTAGCTCATAGTGAGAGGTAGTGACAACAGGTCCAAGAGGAGCTCACAAGTGCCATGGCTCATACCATAATAGTAGAGGGTCAGATTCAGAAGCTAACTAGCTCATTACAGATATCATAGGCATGGTGAGTTGCGGCTATAGCAGAGAGGGACTTGGCTTAGTCCCAGGATCACAGAGGATACCTTGCCTCATCTCAAGTTATCATGGCACCACCAATGGAAATTTCATCTATACTACTAGGAGGTGGTGATCCTATGATAGATATTAGGTGACTCACTTCCCTCATAGAGGAGGGAAATGACATTTACGATGCGAGGGCAGCTCACATCTCCTAGCTAGAGGGGTTTATCAGATTACGGGGCTTACAGGTACTAGAGGATAGACATGCTATGGGGTCTTAGAGGACCAGGTCTAGGACTAGGAGATAATCCACGATGAGCTCCAAACAGCAGATCCATAGGACAGAGGGGACACATAGGTCCTCTAGCACCCATGGAGGTAGCTCTCACCGGAGTCATAGGGAAATGGGTGCGACCTCTAGTCATAGGTCTAGCTGCATAGATATACCAGTTTTCCATGTGCTAGGAATCTTTGGGTTAGGTGGCACATTGGGCCTTCAGTAGGGCACAAATCAGGCACCAGAGCTGACTGTAGAGCAAGCTCTAGAGCATAGAGCTGAGGGAGGTGACGAGAGCTCCAATATAGAGGAGCAGGCTAGAGCTAGGGCTCTATCGAATCTAGGCTACATTTTTGCATATGTATCATTTTTGGTTTAAGGTCTAGGACCTACACGATTGTAGGCTACAAGCATTTTGTACTCATGATGTACTCTATTGGACACACACACACACACACACACACATATATATATGAGATTTATCATTTATGACTCATTATGTGTACTTGTGTATGTTTATTTTTCTATTTATGTTATGCACATGGATGCAATGCTTATGTTAATTTTATGCTATATGATGTGATGTATGGATGACATGCACTAGATAGCTATTCAATTTATGATGATGATGATATGCAATGATCTAGATGCTTAGATGTGTGATATATATAATGTATTATTTAAATGATGGTAATATAATGTAAATGAACTTGTATGCTTCAATCACTTAAAACATAAGGAATGAACGCAATTATGTTTATCAATCTAATGGATGACACCATAAAATGTATAAAAATCATGAATGTAATTGAAAATAGTCAAGATAAGAATTTAATCAATTAATCACCCATATATGAAATGCAATGGTATGCGGTTTGTGATGCGAATGATATAATGTGTCACTCTATTTTTATTTGTAGATTTGAAAAATATGCACAATATAGTCAGTGGCCATATAAATATTATTTCTAATATCCATTTGGTATCTATCCTATATCTTTATTGTGCTTTATATGATGATGTATCATGGATTCAATATTTTACAGTTTGATTATTTTTAATGACTTTTACCATTTGACGGTTTATGCCCTTAGAATTTATTTCTTTTTAGAAGGATTTTAAGGTTTTCCATGAGACTCAAACACCCTAGTTGACTTATCAAAAGTTGTATACTAAACATACTAAACTTTTGAGATGCAAGGCTTTTGCTAGGATAGGCCCTTACAGTTCATTATCCCTATGTGTGCACATAATTATATTTAAGATAAGACACGAGCGTTCCCCGATGTCAGGTAGGATTCTTTCAGCCCATTGCTAAGATAGAGGTTCCACAAATGTCTTATCCAATCCCAATTTTAGATTTTAGTTGGACTAAGGCACTAGGCAATGCAGGAAACCTGAAGCTAGCTCTTCCACATTCAAAAATTGGTCTACCCATGAGCGAGATGCAAGTGTATCAAACATATCATCATGCGTAAGGTACAATAGTGCTGATAATTCCAAGGATTCAGGATCATTCCTTTCTATCCTTAAATTTTTGGGATACTTGCTCATATATGGTGAAGTAAGGGAGTTGATTCCATCTTCATTCTGAACTGTCTCTGGATCTTCATTTGATCTCTCTTTGAACTGGATTTTTGATCTTCATTTGATCTCCACTCGAACTTTTGATTTATGATATTCATTTGATCTCCACTCAAACTTTTGATTTATGATCTTCATTTGATCTTCACTTTTTATCATTCACATGTGATAATTTTCTTCAAAAACTTTCCTTTGGGGAATTTACTAGGGAAAACTATTTCTAGTATATCAATTGAGGATATTGATCTTATGATATCAATATGGGATATCAAAATAGGAAGTCGATCTATGACATCGATATAGGGTATCAATATTGAGGATTGATGTGGGATATCACTTTGGGATATTTCTCATTTTATCGTAAGCAAGGGATTCTGAATAGGAAACTAACCTGTCATTTTTCCAACTGCTAACATTTCCCATACCGTTTGCACAGAGGGATAAGCAAGAATAACTCTTTTCACCTCAGGATACCTGATCCTGCTTCACGACTTTCATATTCTCCTAGTCGTCATTAGGATTATTTCATTTATTGATTAGTGATAGAATTCTGATATGCTAAGGGCTATACTAACTGAACCTTAGCTACAAAAGCAAAGCAAGATTTCTATCAACTCTTGATAAGACCTCTAGGTATGGTTGAGTGACCAAAAAATCCTAGTATATCTCGATAGCAACATTATTGGCTGTGTTGAGAAACACAATTACTCACATGAATGATGGATCATAATAAATGCAAAGATGCATGCTTTAGACATAAACATGGTGTCGTTTGTAAGACTAACAAACATAATCCCTCCTACTATGGAATGCAATAGATGATGAATGCCTATATGTAATGCAGTAATACAGTGGATGCATGAGTGAATGCAAAATTCAACTACAAATGCAGATGTTTTTGTATTTTATGCTTTACCATTTTTTTTGGATTTTATAATTTTTATGAGTTTTGAGCCTCATATATGACCAAACGATGAGTACATGCCTCTGGAGCCTTTATATTGACTAAGCAATTCTTAGGAAACCTTGGGGCTTTTAGGATTGACCAAAAGGATTATGAGCACCTTTGGGGTCTTTTGAGATGACCAAGCAATTTTTAAGAATCCTTGGAACCTTTGGGTTGACCAAGCAGTTTTTCAAAAACTCTTGATACCTTTTGATTGACCAAACTACTCATAGATGAGATTGGAGATTTTTAGGATGACCGAGCAGCGTTTAGAAACCCTCGAAACCTTTGGGTTTGAACAAAGGGCTTACAGACGCCTTTGGATCTTTTTTTTGACCAAACTACTTATGAAAGAGCTTGGAGCCTTTTAGGATGACTGAGCAGTTTTGAACCAACCCTTGGAGCCTTTGGGGATTGATCGAGCGGTTTTAAGAAAATCCTTAGAGCCTTTTACTATGCTCTCAAGCATAAAATGCCTTAAGATGGATGATGTTGAGAGGTTCAAGCTCTTCAACACCTCCTAGCGATGTTAGGTGATAGGTACCTAGACCAATCTTTTTAGATATGATGTAAGGTCCTAGCCAATTAGCCGTGAATTTGTCTCACATATCTGGCAGCAAATTAGAGTTCTATTGGTTCTCTTTCAAGATAAGATCCCCAACTTCAAAGTATCTCTGGTGGAATTTGATATTGTAAGCTCATTTTAGTTGCTCCTAATAAATGTGGAGATGCTCCAAGGCATTCACTCGACGTTCATCAAGCAGCGTCAGTTGATCTAGTAAAGCTTATTGCGTGGTGTCATCATCGATGAAATATTTCAATGCGATGTGTAGTATTGGAATTTTCAATTCCAAGGGCATAATGGACTCAACACCATATACTAGTGAGAACGACGTTGCCCTAGTGGGTGTTCGAATACTAGTCTTATAAGCCCATAATGCAAGGGGCAATTGGATATGCTAGTCCTTTTGGTTTTATTGGACCATATTTTTTAATATGGCCACCGCTATCTTATTTGAAGCTTCATCCTACTCGTTTGCTTGTAGATAGTATGGAGTCACAAAACTGTGTTTGATTCTATATTTATATGTCAAAGCACTGTTGAACACAAGCTTATACTGAGAGGGGGGGGTGAACAGTATAAGACCTCTTTTTACTTTTCTTTTATACTTCAAAATAGTAAAGCAATATATCCAAAGCAATACCAAAACAAAGCACAAGATCATCCACAAAGTGACACCAATTTTAACGTGGTTCACCCAGAAAGCCTAGGCTACGTCCACAAAACTTTTCTCTAAAAGTTATCTCAAAGTTCTTTGGGAAACATTATCAATTACAATGTTTATGGGCACCTACACAAAGGAGACACCAATCCCCTAATCTCAAATTCATGGGCACCGACCCATAAGAGACACCAATCCCCTAATTTGAAGTTTGTGGGCACCGACCCACAGGAGACACCAATCCCCTAGCTTAAGTTCATGGGCACCGACCCATAGGAGACACCAATCCCCTAGCTCTGCTCTGGCTGGTGATTCTCTAGAAGACCCCTGCTCTTCAGGTTCTCTGATAGAACTATCAAACTCAGCTTCACTAGTCCTCTGCTAGGACCTATCCAAATCTGCTCACAATTCCTCAACAGAACCTGTCCAAAACCTGCTCACAAGTTTATCAAGAACACTTGCTTGGCATGAACCCACAAAGAGAATGGTTAGAGACCCAATGTGATTCATCCACCTCATAGAAGCATAAAGAGAATTTTTAGAGACTCAATATGATTCATCAATCTCATAGAAGCATAAAGAGAATTGTTAGAGACTCAATATGTTCTATACTTATCTCCCAATCTCAATCTCAACTCAATATCAAATCTCAAAAGAATAAGATAGATGTAGTATGATTTTCTCAAGAACATGAAATACAACCCAACAATTGCCAACCATGCAATATCTCATATAACAATGATACTCATGTTCTTTCCAACAACCAATATATTTTCTTAATCAATTAGGGCTTCAACAACAATGCTTAAAGACAAGGTTTAACCAACATCATTCAACTCAACATTAACCTTGAAGCATTCAACCAATCATCACAAGAAAAAGGAAACAAGTAGAAATCCTTTTCCCTCCAAAGATATTTGAACAAAACAACCACCAACACAATATCACCAAATGCATAGAATAACTTGTTCAAATCAACTCAATGGAGTAAGCCCAATATCATGTATCAAGTAAAGCATTAACTTGATCAACACAACCACTATGGAAACACTCATCCATCAATATCAAAACAACCAACTAAGGGTTTCACCAACTCAAAGCAAGTAGCAAGACTCACAATCATAAATCCTAGTGCACAATGCTTCCACTACCTCAAACCAAAATTATGCATTCACCAAAACTCTCATCAATGATAACAATGCATAAGTAGTCTTCAACAAACCAGAAAATAGGATTTACACCCAACCAAAGGAAACCTAGTAGAATCCCTTTTCACTCCAAACTTATTTCAAAAAAACATACACCAATCATACTCATAAGAAGAATGTGCCCATACCTTATTGAAGTGAAGGAACCCCTTTGGAAATCTGCCACCATCACAACATTCTTTTGCCAATCTTCACAAGGGTTAGTAGATAATCAACATTATTCCATTTTTTAATAATCATCACCAAATCCTTAATTGCACAACTCCCTTATCTCTCCTAAAACCACTTATACCATAAAATAACATAAATCATTACATAACCTTATAACTCCTATAATAATGCAAGCCTTATAGCTCCCCGAATACACCACATAAAAGGCTTACTTTAAAATTGATTCTGGCTTATGCGTTGTGGATGACCCGCATTGCTTCAATGGTCACATGCTCTCAACGAACAAATGAGCACCACGTAGGCTAGTCGCCTTCTTACATTGGTGTTGAATCCAAACCCTCGATAAATGCGCTCAGACCTACTTCAAACATGCAGTCATCGTTTGCTGCCGCTCAACCTCAGCTCTGCCTGATTCACTCTCAATGTTTCTCGACGGTGATTTCTCTTCAGTGACTTGATTGATTTTGAGACCCTACTTATCGCTATTTGCAATATACCATGACTCCCTCCAATTTCATAACTCTTTCCGCCTAATGCAATAGGTACGCGGGAACGGAGCGCTCCATGATGGTCACAAACTGTCTCTTCCGTGTCTGTGGCTGTTCGATCCTCTTAACCAACAAACCCTCCTACAGAAGTCGCTCAAAGCTCCGCCTCCTCCACACAGTGCAGACGCACATCGGGGCTAGCACCGACAGCTACAAGTGCGTGCAGCAGCATGAGGACTACGATGGGGTCACCGGCTACTCCCTATCGAACCGCCTCATGAACTCCACCATAGAGGCACTCAAATGCAACATCACGACGCTGGGGCTCTGACTATATCGATATGCACGAGGATTCAAATCAAGAACATTTAGCTCTTCCTTTGCTGGCGCAGACGATATAACGAAGATCGATATCCTCAACCACACTTTTAATGAATTCCATTTCCACTTTTTATATGCACTAAGATGCATTGGAAACACGTCGGCTTTTCCAAACATGTCGGAAAATAATTTAACTTAATTTTAAAATATTAATTTAAATTTTAATTAAATAAAATTTAAACTAAATATTTAAAATTAAATATCTTCATCACCGGGGCACCTTTTTCAACGAAACGAAGAGCCAACTTGGGTTTTAAGAAAAACCCATTTCAAATCTGTTGTCCATGGTTTTAAATAAAACCTTGTATCTTGAATGCCTTGGTTTTCACAAGAAACCTTTTCGCTTCTTGACATCAATGACAACATCAACACTTGAGCAAAGACAATGTACCCAAAATTGCCAACAAAGCCCTCACATTTTTGTTCTTGAATGATGTTCCATTATCCGATATTATTTTGGATGAACTCCCAAAAGAACTTATGACATGCTCCAGTATAAATTTTGCTATACAAGCTCTATTTGTCGTTGTTAAGGGTATTGCTTCCACCCACTTTATGAAATACTCAGTAGCCATGATTATAAATGTATGCCGACTCGATGATGGGAGAGAGATCTTACCTATAAGATCTAGTCCCCATTGAGAAAATGGCCAAGCTGCTTGAATGGGCTATAAGGCCTGTGATGGCAAGTGCATAAGATTAGCATGATGCTAACATTTGATGCATTTATTGACATACACATTGCACTCCTTATCCATAGTAGGCCAATAGTATCCCATTCAAAGGATGCACTTGATGATGGCCATGCCACTGAAATGACCACCGCATGTACCATCATGAGCTTGTAAAATTGCTCATGATGCCTCTTGGGGCTCTAAGCAACAAAGGAGAACTCCATCATAAATTCATCGGTACAAGATGTATCCTATTAAGACATATTTTATCACTTTTTGTTTAAATGTGTATCTTACAACACATGACAGTCCCTCTGGGATCATACTAAGTTTCAGGAAGTCTTTAATTTGTGACATCCAATTTTGATAAATCTCAGCTTTGACTACTAAGATGACTTGCTCCCCCTACGTATTTACTTTTGCAAATGCAGACTAGGAAACAACCTTATGGTGAATGGTAGTACCACTCCCCATCGGACTCTGAGAGGTTAATGACCCCCAAGGTTCCTTCTTCAAGAAGTCTTTAGCTTTGTAGAACCATTCAAATTTTGGTTATGTGCTAATCATATTGACTGACATTTTATTGTTAAAGGCTTCTCGCTCTGTTGCAGGATGTGAGAGCATTTTAACATGAATGGTAATTAAATTAGCATATGGATTCTGAGGGATTAAGGATCCCAAAGATGCCATGGCATCTGCAAAACTATTTGACAAACAAGGGGTTGCCTCCATGTCATACCATTCCAATTTAGCTAAATACGTGATTACAAGATCTTTATATACTTTCAGTATGGGACATCGACACTGAAATAGCCCCTTGAATTGATTTACTATGAGCAAAGAGTCACCAAAGATGTTTAATATTTTAATATTCATGGCAATAGCTATGTTGAGCTCTAACTGCAGGGCTTCGTACTTAGTGTTGTTGTTGGTGCTCAGAAAATCTAATTTAAAATACAAGGGCATTAGAACTCCTTGTATTATGAAAAACACTATTCTAGAACCACCCCCTTGCTCGCACTTCAAACCGTCGAAGAATAGAATCATATCAGCATTGTTCTTTGGTTCTTCGATTTTGGGAGATTTAGAAACTGCGAAGACTGCATCATCCAAAAACTCTATGGTTAGAGGCTCACTATTTGACAGTGGTGTCGTTATGACCTATCCCTTAATGGACTTCTAGATTATGAATTCCAGATCAAATTCTATCAATAGCATGATCAAATTCACAATATGCATATTGTGATACGTCTTACTCATCATGTATTGTAAAGGGTTTTGTTTTGATATAACATATATTGTATGACTCAACATATAGTGCCACAATTTCTTTGTAGCAAACTCTACTGCTAAACACAATTTTTTCACATATACATACCCTAGCTTGTAACTCACCAAGGTTTGGATAATATAATATATGGCTTGCTCCTTATCTTACATATTCTTTTGGGCTAACATGGTCCCTAATGCAAAGTCGATCGTTGATATATATAGTAGAAAAGACACATCTAGCCTTGGTGGAGCTAGCACTAGTGGTGTCACCAGGTTTTGCTCTATTTCAATGAAAGATGCTTGATAATCCTCATCCCAATTGAATGGACCCCCTTGTGTAGCAGTTGATTCATGGGTTGACATTTATCTGATAACTGAGTGATGAATCGCTTTATCGATGCTACTCTACCTTGAAGGCTTCTTAATTCTTTAATATTGGAGGGAGGATGCATTTCTAAGATAGCCTTGATATTCACTGGGTCAACTTCGATGCCTCTATTTGAGATGATGAATCCTAATAGCTTACCAGAAGTTATGCCAAATACACACTTCTTAGGATTCAACCTAACATTATACTGTATTAGGCAATTGAAGACCTTCCTTAAGACCTCCACATGCTCAATACATAGAAATGACTTTGCTAACAAGTCATCCATGTAATCTTCTAGGATTTTATGCATATAGTCATGAAAAATGTATGTCATGGCTCGCTGGTATGTTGCACTAGCATTTTTTAGGCCAAATGGCATAACTTTGTAGCAAAATGTTCCCCATGGTGTTATAAACATGGTTTTGTACTTGTCTTTGGGTTTAATCCAAATTTGATTATAACCAGAGAAACCATCCATTAAGGAGAGCATTTTGTGACCTGCAGTTGCATCCACAAGAGCATCAATATTAGGCAACAAAAATGAATCTTTGGGTGTTGCCTTATTGAGATCTCTAAAATCTGTACAAATATAGATTCTTCCATCAGGTTTTCCCACGGGTACCATATTGGACACCCATTCTGGATAGTCGATGGAAATCACAAATTCTACATCCAACAAATTTTTTAGGTCATATTTCACCATTAAGGCTACTGTCGGATGCATCTTTCTAAGTTTTTGCTTGACCAAATTCTTTGTCAGATCTAGCAAAAGCTTATGAGTAACCAATTTTGGGTCTAGACTTTGCATATCCTTGTACGTCCAAGAAAATAGATTTGGTCTCTGTTTTAGTAGAGGAATGAGGGTGTCCTACTCATCTGGAGTGAGACTCTCTCTAAATTTAACCTTATTTGCATTGGTGGGATCATTACTGATATCCACCTCAAAGGTTTCCTCTACTGACATATGTGATCCTTCCTCAAGCTAATGAGGCGTAGGAATCAAATGGACGTCGTCATCCAAGTTGATAGGTTCCACGTTGGAAGAATTTTTGGCATGATAGACATCGTATGCATAGCCTGGAACAAAATGGAAAGGTTGCAAAATTTCTTTGTTAGGGAAGAGATCTTCAGGATCTATAGGGGAATCAGTGCAATCCCAGTTGATAGCATCTTTGTTAAGATACAATGGTTTAGACAGATCTACTAGATTACAAAGTGGAGTGGTCAAGTGAATGGATACCATATTGATGGAATGGTATTGACCTCCAAGAACCACATGGACAAACTTCTATACAATCGACGTAGTCCTCATACCCACGATATGGCTCTAATGGCACAAGCACAAAGGGGTCTTCTCTGTGAGGACTTCAAACAATTGGATCCTCCCTATGCACTAACTACAAAATAGGATCATTTGGCTCATGAAGCTCCATGTAGGTCGGTGGAAGAGGTTTACCCAACCGATAAATTTGCTCCAGGTTTAACCGTCTTGCTCTCAGATGGGGACCAACACATAACTGACAATAGACCTCATCTATGCTGATGGGTTGATGATGGTAACACAAATAAGGAGGCCCAAGGTAGGCCCTCTCTAACTCATATTCTTCATCACTTTCATACAACCAGAACCCATCATTCGCTTCTACTCTTGAGGGGAATTCTGGCAAGTGCGGCCCCATGAATCTAACCTCTTGATTGTTGTCATCACTATCTGGATAAACAAGATAATTATATCAAAAGTGTGACATCACCAAGAAATCTAGTTCTACTTCTTCCCCTGAATGATTAATATTCAAAAGGATCTCTTTAATAACATGTACCAACTCTATAGGCAGTAGGTGATGCGCATACATAGGCCTTAAGTAGCCCACCCTAGCTTCCTCCTCAGACTGATCATTGTTCAAGGATTCACTATTGGCATCATCACTTGGTCCAATTATCTCGGAGGTGGACTCCTCTCCATCATTGCTGTAAAGATCTCCTAACTTGAGATCACATAAAATTGTGGGGTTATGCCCCTGCAAACCTATGTTGTCAGCTGCACTACAGATTTTATGATCCAGGTTTCCTCTAGGGTTCCACTTTGTATCAATATGCTCTAGGAGATCTTCATGATTTATTTCAAGTGGCTCAGTGATGATGATCGATACGATTGGATAAGTCCTCTAGAATTTGGATGGATTAGGATGATATGGGTTAAAATCCATGTCATCTCCCAGGCTAAGGTACAAGCGATCTAAAGATGCTACGAGCAAGTCATCTTGTCCTTGTATCTGTAATCCTAGGCTGAGTCCTACGTCCTTGTTCGAAGAGACCAAGGCCATACCCGTGCTAATGATATAACTCTAAAATATGTTTGGCATAGTCAAGGTTTTATAGATAACAAACATTCACCGTGAATGGTTCATAATCATCTTCATCCATGGGCGTACACGTGGGAAGCTGATCTAGCCTAGCATAGACAAATTTTGTCTGGTTGGGTGGTTCTCCAAATGGAACCATGGATCCAACCAAAAACTGGTGAGCATGGGGGTGACACATCTCTTGTGTTGTCTCTAAAATCAGTTTGAAGGTAACATTTTGCACAATGTACTCTCCAAGCCCTGCAATGGCTAGATGAATAGTTACCCATGGTGCGGATGACCCTACTAATGATGCAAGTGAAGCAGGCTGAGGTACCTCCTCGGCTATGTCTTGGGCTTCCTCCACTTCCATAGGGATGGGAGCCTCCTCGATGACTAGCTCGGGCATATGCTTTTCTTCTCTCTTGCACATTTTCACCTTTTGCTTCCTCTCATCCTAAAGCATCGTTTATGTAGTTGGTCTTAAGGAAGTAGCACTAGTGTGCTCAGGTCTATGTGACACAAATATCGATGGTTGAGCATCTATCCTTTGCTTATTTTTTGGAATCTTAGCTAACGATGCTAGTCGAACATATAGGTGCATTGACAAGAGTATAAAACCCCTTGGCAAATCGACCATGTTCACAAATTTTAAGGGTTCTCCGTCTGATGGTACCACATGAACTTGTCCCTCATGAATGTACTTCACACATTGATGTAATATCGAGGGAACACAATGCATCTCATGAATCCAGGGCCTCCCTAGTAGGATGTTGTACTGCATGGCTCCTTCTATCACATGATACATCATAGAGATGGTATTTAGGTCTACTTGGATGGGTAGGACAATCGTACCAACCATCAAACATAACGCATCATTAAACACTCTCAATGTGAATGCAGTTGGTACGATGTGTGATTTTGGTAGCTTCAAGGGACTCAAAGCCTTGGTCGTTATGATGTTGATCGATGAATCAATGTTAACCAAAACCATTTTAAATAGCACATGGTTGACACATGCAATTATATGCAACGATGGGTCAGCCATCTTAGTGGGAACCATCCTGATCTCATGATCATAAAATTGGATCGTTGGTTCCCAGCACTATTGTACATGTCCCATGAAATTTGTGAACACATTAACATCCTAGGATTGTACTTCAATAGACATAAAAATGTCCATAAGAGTCTCCCTGTGTCTAAGGCATTGCTGTATCAATTCATATATGGATAGCTTCGTAGGAGCTGTCTATAGGTTTTGGAGTAGCCTACTCTGTATGGTTACCACCGGTCTCGTTGGTGGGCCTGGAATATTTTGCACTAATATTTTATTTGATGTGGCTTGTATTCTTATGGGAGCACATGGTTTATTCAGTTATTCATACCTCCTATACCTTATGACAACATTAACCATACCAATGAACCCATGAGTAGGTGGTTTGACACGCACCTGGTTGATGTGACCAACGTTGTTGCGCGACGCCTTATAGTTTGGAAGTGGATTCTTGTAGATCCCCATGTTCTGGTTGTTAGGTGCTAGTGGATTACTTGGAACTACAAGCTATCCTTTCTAAATCATGTTTTGCATGATACGGTTGAAGGACCAACATACTTCGATGTCATGACCCTTCGCTCGATGAAAGATGCAAAACAAGTCATCCTGGTACCCCTTTGCCTTGGGTTGATTTGGATCGACCATATTGATTTTGGGTAATCTTATTGCCTTGGCCTTGCATATTTGGTGGAATATCGACATTAGCAATTTTTTCAAAGGCATGAATTGGTGAGGTGGGCATTGTTATTTGTTCTAGCCCTTATAGTTATTGTTGCAATTTTTGTATTGCATAAGAGGAGGTTGGGCCTAATAATTTTGCTTTTGCTACCCTTTATCCTCTTTCTGGAGGTTCAACACCACTTGGTTGACGTGGGCCTGCTTGCACTTATGATTTGTGGAGATCTTATTTGGCCTCTCTTTCCTACTCTTAAGCTTCAAGTTGCCTTCCTACAACTTGATGTCTTCAATCACCTTGGCTTGCACCAAAGCCTCCTCAAATGTTGAATATTGTTGCAGCTGCAACAATAGCAAGATGTGCTTGGCACAACTCTTAGTGAACATTTGGGTTAATTTCATGGTAGGAATAGGGAATGGTAGCTTCTCCATTAACCTCATCCATATATTTCTATATTGCTCAATTGGCTCGTCATCGTGCTGAGCTAGCGCAACCAAATCAGAAAGGTTTACCTATTTCTTGACGTCGAAAGAAAAACGTTCAAGGAGAGCATCTTCCAGTTGCTCAAAAATGGTAATAATATACCTCTTATGCTAGTTGAACCACTCTCGATCTGGGACTAAGAGCATCATGACAAACATGTATAGAAGTAAGGTATTATTGCTAGCTATTTGGAAACAGACATCCAAAAATCCTGTGACGTGCTCCTATGCATCTTCATCACATTTAAAACTGTCTAGCCTGGGCATAAGGAAATTATCAGGATATGTAGAATAAAGTATCAAGGGGTCTAGAGGCTTGTTGTGAATATTTCTTAAGGTCGGCTTTTGAACAGTCACACCTTACCTCTCGATCACCTTCACTTTAGCCGTTAGGGCTCTTTAGGCCTCTAAGGATAAGAAGTCCTCCTCCCTAAGCTGATGTGAAGGTGGTCTCGAAGGTACATTCTTCATTTATCAAGGTGGGGGTCATTGCTTCTCCTCCTCCTCTACTAAGGATTCTTTAGGATATTCTTAATTACTTCTCGCTCCCTCTTCTTCCTCATATTGTTGTTGCCCCTCATGTTCGAATGGTGGTGGCCGTTCCATTTGTTGGGTGCTAATATGAGTATGAGCGTCCCTGTGCTCCTGTTGTGCATTGGCTTACGAGAAAGCATTTCTCTGGATGCACTCTCTATTCTTGAAATGAGTATATAGATCATCCCTAGCTAGCCTATATTCTTGCTCTACGTGCTACTTTTGGGTAAGGATGCGTTCTTCGTGCATGCACTACTCATATAGTCTCTGTTGAATGAGCCTCTGTGATTGAATATTCTCATATTCAATGCACTATATTTCCAAGAAAGCATCCTCCAATTGATATTGGAGAAGCTATCATCGTTGATAAAATACCAGCCTATACGATCTATCAAGGTCATTGGATGTGACAGGCCTCTGGTATGTATGCTCTGTGTGAGTGACCTTATGGGTTTTGTACCCATCCGACTAATTTGTGATGCTTTTGCCTTTGTCTATAAAGATGACATTAGTGTCCTACTAAACTCTATGGTCTGTGCCACCATGCATGGATGGTGGATGGATCACATGAGGGTGCTTAGAAGCCTCTCCATGTTATCTAGTAGTTATTATAGAACTCCTACTATGCTCACTTGGGGCACAAGTGGGCAAAGCTAAAGGCTTATAGCCTAGCCGCTCGAGGACGCTACCCAAGCTATCCAACTGTTTGGATCTCCACTGCTCATGTGGTGGAGTGCCATTGGCTCCCACCTTAGCCATGTCAATGGTGATATTTCTATGTTCTTTACATGTGGGAGTCTACATAGGCCTATGCTTAGTAGTAGCCCTATTTGAATACCCCTGAATGGGTGGATCTCGATCCCATATGTACTCCAAAGGTGGAGTCAAGGATCCTCATGTAGACCTATGTCATAGAGGTACTAGATTAGACCCCTGTATAATGTACTCTTTGGTTGATCTCATAGACACACATGCAATGCAGTATCGGTAAAGGCTTTCGAGTGGAACACTCTCATGCTGAGAGGCTCCCTGATCTATCTTGTGCCTAGAAGAATGCATAGAAACTCATCTAGTAGGGGTATGGTCGGTAATTTCCCCTCGTATCGAGTTATCTCCTCCAATGCTTGCCAAATGATGTTCAAGAAGCACACATGGGCGAGGACTTGACATGTGCTACTGATTGAATCAATTGGGGCTTGGTTATTGGCTTTAGGCTTATGCCTTTGCCAACCACCCCGTGTCTCCACCATAGTGTACCTAGTGTTTAAATTGATTCTTTATTACACAAACAAGGTATACAATAGTGTTTATCTCATATTAAGTTTTTAAAAGTGAGCCCTAAACTGTTTGATGTTGTTTCAATAATTTGTTGTATCAGTATAGAACTCCTTATCGTATTTTGAAAAGCATTGGATGATATTCTCAGTTAAATTGGCTTTCACCTGTATACTCGTAGATCGACAACTTGGCTATGAACTCCAAGTCACATAATCCAACCTATAATGTGTGGTAATAAAGCCCACACATGGTTAGGAAGCACAGGTCCTCCCATATCCTCACCCGTTTTCCCCCAATCAGTGTTATACCCTCCAAAGAGAATACATACAAATTTTCTAGGGTACGAAAGGTTCTTGGATCCGGTATTGGTCTAATAACAAAGGGTACACAGGACTTGGGCCAGCGGATGGAAATGACACCCACCATCACTGAATCCTACTAGTGGTTGGATGTCAAGCCCAACTCACTAGCATTTAAGTGCCAAGTGGTGTGTGTGGTTCATTTTATTGTACATAAAAGAAATGCATCATATAACACTCATGCTCATTTTCTATATGCTATACAAATGAAAGAACATTTCAAATTCAGAAAATGCAAGCTATTATAGATGCTCTTTTAGAAAATGCATATTACGATGGTAATGACCACTACTTGGGCATCAACATGAAAACCAAACACACAAATTTTATTAAGCACGTTGGATTATAGGGTGGATTGAAATAAGAGATCTCGTTGTTCCTAGCAACGCCTTTCTATAGATGCAAATGCTAAATGAACTAGGACATGATTAATTTCCCTTTTTTAATTTTCTTTTCCTAATTTCATTCACTTTTATGCATTCTATAAAAACACAAAGAGTAAAAAAGAACAAAGAGTGGAAAATAGGGCCTACCTCAGGTCCTAAGTTGATCTACACTCTAATTTCTGTTGTTTGTGTTGTCAAGTGTAAACCACAGGTCTGGTCTATGGTTCAGACTCTAAAATGCATGTTGAACCTATGGTTCAGTTGTTGGCCCATAGATGATAGTTGTGGTTTGTACCTACAATTCCAAAAGCACAAGGAACACAGTCAGATGTCTATTTTTATGGGGTGCCACCGTGATCACCTTCTGTAACCACCAAAAAGGCTCACACCTAATGTATCCTATTGCAATAATTGATAAACAAAATATAAGATGCATGCAAGAAAAATATATTGAAAATGAAATGATTAATAAAAGACACTTTATTCCATTATATTTCAATGCCAAGCACAAATTACAAGTACATCCCTCTTAGGGATAATCATCTTGATACAATTGTTACAATAGGAGGTGTTTTGTTTCCCTCTCAAGGGTAGGTGTGATTTCAAAGTGCCCTTCGGGATGACACGAACTACTCTAGGGTGGATTAGACCCTCTTATTTGCATTGAGGAAGGAATTGAGTGATTGTATCTCCTTTAAAACCTATTTCCTATGATCAAGAAACAACCTAAGAATATCAAAGGCATAGGAAACCTCTTGTGATGAGGCCCTTTTAAAAACAAATAGCATAGAAATAGCATAATGACATGAATTCAATAAAATGCATAAACTATGCTAAACATGCACAAATCCTATCAATATTGATGGAAATATATGAACAAGAAATACAACTATCAATCTATAGTATCAATTACTTGAAATGAAGTGTTATAACATGGAAAGAAGCCATTAATGTCTAAACTCCCATAATGAAACAAGTTAGTAAAAACACTAATTATTATGGTTAGAAGTCTCTAAATTCCTAACTAAACCATTAAAATGCTAAATGTAATCTAATTAAGCATACTGGAAGTGGAACAATAAGGAGAAGTCACCTCTATTGCAAACCGTAACTCTAATTAATGGTTTGCACTGTAAACCATGGTGAGCAACCAAGTGGTTTGCCCTCCAAATTCAAGGGTTGTGGGCTTGAAATCCTTGTCCAATTGATGTTCAAGGGTCACCTTCGGTGTCCTATGATAGGTTTGGTGGTTGAATCATTGAATTGGGCCTCCATATACCCGAGTTAGCGTTTCTTGGCTCTCTAGATCCTTAGGGCATCCATGCACAATTGTCATGATGGTTGATGAATTAGCAAAGGGGCTGGAAAAAAATCTCCTCAGTATTATCAAGTGAATGCACAATTTGATAGGGCTTTGTTGCTCAAGCGTGCTATCTCATCTCTCTATATTTTGCCCTATTTTTGAGGGGTACTTATAGGATTATCCAAGGGCTAGGGATGGCTTCATGGAGAAGCCAAGATCAAGAAAGGGTGGTTAGGATAGTTGGATTGAAATATTCCATCCTTTAACCACCTTCTTCTAGAAAAATGACCATTCAAACTGATTTGGCTTGAATGAAGGCCAACCGAACTTCAGTTAAGACCATAGGTTACAACTGCGGTCTATACTGTAAACCATAGGTGTCAACCACGGTTCAGACTATAGACCACAGGTCTGGGATATGGTTCAGACTAATTAGGCCAATGAGCCCAAATTGATTTGTTAGGACCACTACTCTATCTTGGAGTTTGTCCAAGATCTTCCATATGGTCTTGTAGCATGTCCATATGAGTAGTTGCCATCGACATGACGCGTTTTAGGTGTCTACAATGAGGCAAGTTTTTTTTTAAGGGAGGTTACTAAAGTTTATAAGATAGAATCCTTAAGCACATACTCACAAAGAGAATTTATCCATTAGGGAATGGGTGAATAAATGACACAACATAATATGAGCCTAAAACTAGTGAGAGAGGTCATCCACCACAATGTTCTCCTTACCCTTTTCATAAGTAATATCATAATCATAGCCCATGAGATTAGATATCCACTTCTATTATTTAGGGTTGGTAACCCAGTGCTTTAAGAAATATTTGAGACTTTGATGATATGTTCTAATGGAGAAATGACACCTAAAGAGATAAGGTTACCAATGAGTGACTACATGCAAAATGACAAGCATTTTCTTGGCATAAATTGATTTACCTAGATTGCAACTGGAAAGTGCCTTACAAGTGAAAGCCAAGGGGTGCCCTTCCTACATCAACACGATGCTAATACAATTGCCTAAAGCATAACTTTAAATTACAAAAGGCTTGGAAAAATTAGGTATTTTTAAGACCAAAGTGGTTGTCATAGCATGCTTCAACTCTATGAAGGTTTGTTCAACTAGACTAGTCCAAGTAAAAAAATCCTTTTTTAACCTTGACATTAAGGGAGCAATAATTTTTCCATAGTTATAGATAAATTTGTGGTAATAGCTTGTAAGTCTCAAAAATTCATGAAGATATTTTAGAGTGTAAGGTTTTAGTCACTCTTAATCTGCCTAAATCTTCCTAGGATTAATATTAATGCCATCTTTGGTAACAATGTGTCCCAAATATTCCACTTCTATCAACCCAAAAGAACACTTGGACCGCTTAGCATAAAGTTGATGCTGTACCAATAGTTGTAGAGTATGATCCACATGGGAGATATGCTCTTCCCAAGAGTGACTATAAACCAAAATATCATCAAAGAAAACCAAAATGAATTTATGAAGAAAGGGATAAAAAATATTGTTCATGAGGCTTTGGAATATGGAAGGTGCATTGGTCAAGCCAAATGGCATTAACAATAATTCATAATGACCCTCATGAGTATAGAATATGATTTTAGGAATATCTTCATCGTTGATCTTGATTTGATGTTACCCAAAGTGAAGATCTAGTTTTGAGAAAAACATAGTCCCATGCAGCTCCTATAGTAATTCATCTACCACCAAAATAGGAAACTTATCCTTAATTATGAGCTTATTGAGCTCACAAAAATCAATACATAAGCATCATGATCCATATTTATTTTGCATCAATAATATAGGAGAAAAGTATGGGTTGTTACTCAGGTGAATGAATTTTTTTAAAAAAATTCCTACACTAACTTCTCTATCTCTAACTTAATGGCATGAGGGTATCAATACTTTTTTATGTTAGGTGGTACACTACCAGGTACTAGTGGAATGACATGGTCATAGGAGTGACATGGTGGTAAGTCTGTTGGTTTAGCAAAAAGTACTTTTTGCTTTGTCAAAAAAGTTATAAATATTCAAGAATTTGTTCCACTTCTATAGTGGGTGGCTGAATTACAAATATATGCGTGATGATCCCACAAGAAATTTTTTTGAACTTCTCCATATGGTTTGAGCTTATAATATAATGAGACCCTACTTTTGAACCTTGAAGAGTGTAAGACCGATCATTCTATGAAAATCACATTCATAATTCTACAAAATTCCATGTCATCATGCCCAAGGTTCCCAACCATTGAGCTCCTAACACAATATCACATCCCCCTAATTGAAGAGAAAACATATGTTGTTTGAGATCATAATCACCTATTTTCAATTTGACATTATGACATTTACCTTTTCAAGGTAAGGTCCATCCATTTCCACCATAACATCAAAATAATTGCATGTGTGTATGTAACAATTGGTTTGTTTGGCAATTTGGGGATCAATAAAGTTGTGTGTGCTACCTACATCAATAAGGATTGCAAGGCATTGGCATTTGAAAAAACCCATAACTTTCATGGTCTATGGAGTAGTAATCCCTACAAGAGAATGAACAAAAATTTCTACCTGGGGTTCTTCATGTACTTCCTCTTCATTTTGAGGTTGTTATTCTATTGTTTCTACTTCATCATCACTATGGTCACTACTTATAAGTTCCTCTACATCTATTAGGAATAACTTCTTTTGGGCACACCTATGCCCTCTAACATATTTTTCATCATAATTGTAGCATAACCCTTGGGCTGGTTGAGCATCCATTTCCTTGGTGGTCAAGCATTTTGAGAGGATAGATTTATTTTCATTATTGCTTGTGAACTTATGAGGAAAAGAGGGTTTTCTTGATGGAAATTTAGGTGTCCTTCTTTGAGCTAAAAATTTGGATGTTCTCTTCATTTTGAGGTTGTTCTTCTATTGTTTCTACATCATCACTATGGCCACTACTTGTGGATTTTTCTACATCTATTTGGAATAACTTATTTTGGGCACACCTATCCTCTCTAACATATTTTTCATCATAATTGTAGCATAACCTTGGGCTTATTGAGCATTCATTTCCTTGGTGGTCAAGAATTTTGAGAGGATAGATTTATTTTCATTATTGCTTGTAAACTTAGGAGAAAAAGAGGGTTTGATTGATGGAAATTTAGGTGTCCTTATTTGAGCTAAAAATTTGGATTTGGTCAACCATGCTAGGCTTATGGCCTACATAATTTTTTGTAGTTTGAACATATTAACCTCAACTTGAATATCATCCTTTAAGCCACTGATGAAACAACTCATAAAAATCCCTCATTCAACCCCTTGGTTGCATTAGCCAATTTTTCAAATTAGTCCTGGTAGTCTTGAACTAGAGAAGTTTGTCTTAGCTTGGTTAGTGCTCCTTGAAAATAGTCATATTCACTGGGGCCAAAGCGAGTGAGTAGTTGTGATTCAAAATATTCCCAAGAAAGATAAATAATGGTATGCTAAAACTATTGGTACCACTATAAAGCTTCTGATTCAAGATTGAAAGAAGTCATATTGACCCAATAGTAATTAGAAACATTGTGGAGTTGGAAGAATTGATCAACATGATATAACCACCCATTCGTGTCTTTCCAATTAAACTTAAGAAATTCTAATTTAGGCATATTAAAGGTAGTATCATGGTCAAAATTAGCATGAAACCTTCCATTTCCTTATGGGGTCCTTTTCCTCGCCCTAACTATTTTGTATCCTGATACTCAAATACTTATGGGCTATCTTGAAGCTTAGACTCAACCTCTAGAATTTGTTCATGAAGTTTGGTTTTGGAGGTAGTGTATTCATTTCTGAAGCATTGGATGTCATCTCGTATTGATTGATTGTCTTCAATAATGGCACTAAGTTGTTTGATAATGGTCTCTAACATAAGGTAGTATGTTCCATCTCTTTTTGATATCCATGAGTACCTATAGCTATTTTGGTGTGATTTGAATGACTACTAGTGACTTACTAAAAATAAAAGTATGATTTTAAGGGTTATTATTTTTAGTAATAAATATAAAAAAGTGCTTGAATGTTATATGTCAAACTAATCGGCTCAAAAATATGGTCATAATGAGCTATATCCCACAACACTGGTTTTGGTCACCCTCGACATTTT
Organism: Wollemia nobilis; assembly: GCA_028583015.1. NCBI lineage: Eukaryota > Viridiplantae > Streptophyta > Pinopsida > Araucariales > Araucariaceae > Wollemia > Wollemia nobilis. The sequence goes on from JAQPPZ010004643.1 coordinate 675,708, forward strand.
TTACTATTGTTTTGATGAGGCTACTGATGAGGTAGATTTTTCCTCTAAAGGTTGGGTTCAAAAGTTGGGTACTATATAAACCAACTCTACCCTATATATTTTGACTACTAACCATACTTGAAACTGTCATTTCACCTATACTATGGCCACTATCATTGTTCAGTCACTAACTAGAATTCTTTGTACTTTGTAGTCATTGACACTGTCTATTCTATTTTTATCACTGACCACCTTGTAATTATTAACTGTTACAAATGACTGTTACTACCATTGTTGACTATTACTACCACTATTGACCCGAATATTACTACTATTTATCTCAATGTTACTATCATTGACTTGACTGTTACTGTCACTATCCTAGATGTTACTAAAATATTTCCTGACTATCATAGATACTTGCAGACTTTACCTTGATTGTTTGGTGGATGTAGTTTTTTTGCAATAGAGAAGTCTCCTTCGTATGCTCATTTTTATGGGAAAAATTTGAAGGTTTAGAAGAATAGGAAGGTTTTCATATATCAAACTGACCATCTCAAAAAAATGGTCACAATGAGCTTAAATCCCACAACACTAGTTTTGGGCACCCTAGACTTTTTTTATTGTTGTTTTGACGAGGATACCGGTGAGGTCAATTTTTCCTCTAAAGGTTGGGTTCAAAATTTGGGTACTATGTTAACTGTCTCTACCCTATTTATTCTAACTATCGACCACACTTGACATTTTCCTATAATTTGTACTATGGCTACTATCATTGTTCAGTCACTAACTGAGATTCTTTATACTATGTAGTTATTGACACTGTCTGTTCTATTTTTATCACTGACCACCCTATAATTATTGAATATTATAAATGACTATTACTACCATTAAATTGACTATTACTGCAGCTATTGACCCAACTATTATTGCTACTGATCCGATTGTTACTATCATTGACCTAACTATTATTGTTACTATTCCAAGTGTTACTAAAATATTTCCAGACTATCACAGACACTTACATAAACTGCCCTGACAGTTTGATGCATATAGTTTTTTTTTGTGATACAGAAGTCTCCTTCCTATGCTCATTTTGGTGGGAAAAAAATGTAGGTTTAGTAGAACAGAGAGGCTTTTATTTTTGTATGTTGATTTTTTTGACAAAACTAAGGTACGATAGGCAAGGGAGTATGTAATACCCATAGACCCTTTGTTATAGTGCAATGATGAACAATAGTGCTCGAACCAATATTTTAGGCCACTACCCAAGGAGGATTCCACACATACCCTTGAGCATATTATCTTCCTCTCTGTTAGTATGAGAGGGTAATATTTTGGGATGTTGTATCCCATGTACTATGGATAATACGTGGCAAAAAAGCTTCCTAATGGATAAAAAATTGTTTAACCCTAGATGGTATCCCTAAATATCCAAATATATGTGAGAAATCAATTTCATATGCAAGTTTTCTCTAAGGCCTAGGTATTAGAGCCTAATCGCCCCTCACTTCACTAGATGCTTTACAGACTATCTAGCTTAGCCAATAATGATAACTCTGGTACAAGGTTTCTAACATACACAACTACTATATAAAAATATTGTAATTTTTTTTGTTGGTTTTTTTTATATATAAATGACAAGTAGAAAATTAAAAACATAGGAAAATTATACCTAACAGTTGGACTGGATAGGCAAAAACTGTTCTAGTCACAACAAAACTTGGCCCTAGAAAGTGCTTTGATACCACTTGTTAGGAATCTAATATTAAAATTAAGCTCACTCATACAAAATACTAAAAATAAATAGAAATTCATAAAATAACATAATAACACTATGCAAAAATTAATTGCAGAATTGAAACAATATCACAAAATAACTCAGAATTGTGAGCCTCTTCAAGGGGGCAACCCGCTTCAATATTTCTTTAACTTGAAAAAATTACATTCATACATGGATCCATATATTTTAAACTAACAAATTGTACCTTCCAATCCATCCATAATTAATGGATCATATCCCTAAGATCCGATTTGTATCTCCCAATAGAAATCCCAAATCTAAGATTTTCTATTTTAATTTTCCTCCATCAATGATATTTTTATCTCATTTTAAATTCTTATCATCACCAATCCTATCATATCCAATGTACTTCTTCCTAAAAATGAGCCATGGCTTCTTATCACTTGTGACCAATTCATTAATAGTTTTAAAGTAGCAAAAATATGTCAATTTTTTTTTAGAATAATAAGGATTCATCATTTTATAAGATAAGAATATGCCAAAATATTATCATAATATTATGAAGGCCATCCTTGCAAGCATTCAATATTTTGTTCTTGCAAGAACCTAAACATACAAGCTCGTTTCAAGTAATAAAGTCTCAATAATCAAGCATTCAATCTCTAAGTATTCAAGCACCGAGCATTAAGCATTCAAGTCTCTAGGCTCAAGATATCAAGTATCTACAAGCAAGCTAGCAAACTTTCACAAACAAAGTGAAAACAACCTTAGCATCTTGGGTTGTTATATTTCCTCTTATTTAATTTTGACACTCTCTCTATATTATATCTCTACGCTTTAGTCTTATTGCATGTTAACTAATTTTGCATATTATATTTGCATCTAGTTAACATCTTATTTTATCCTTTTAATATTTATTTTAAGCAAGCTAAATCTTTGTTTTTCTATAATTTGATAGTCTTTGTACTCCCAAGTTAGAGACCATCATTATAGTCATTAAATTAGATATTTTTGCATCCAATCTTGCTTTACTATTCTTAGAAGTAAAAACATCATTAGATTTTAGGTCTGGTGGTGCTATTGCTCTTTGCTTTACACAAACCAAAATCATCGGTAGTGCTATCACCAACTCTATGGTGCTTTTTCAATAGAATATTTACTTCATGTATTATTCATTTATGTCCTTTTTAAATATTTTTGAATGGGATATAATTGCTATCCAAGGGAGTCCATCATTATCTGCTAGCTTAGAAAGACTCCCTTTGCTATTGATCATATATTTTTCTAGTTGTTTTGCAAAAAAGTGAAAGCACTATCAACAAGCAAAAGCACCAGTGACACTTTTGCCTTTTTAAAAAATTAGATTTTTCTATGTCATATTCCTTTTTATTAAAGCATTAAGGACTTAATATTATTTTCTATATGATTATATTAACTTATATTTCTACTTTTTTGATAAAATAAGAAAAGGAAAATAAGGAACTAGTTTAGCCTTAAATACTTTATGGGACCAACTAAAATTTCAAGATGTAGCATTAGATAACTCTATTTAGTACTTGTTTGATATATTCTCTTGCAACCTTACCTTCAAAAGAAAAAATGTCATTTACTTCATCATAAAAAAAAAATTAGTTTTAGGCCTTGTTGAAAATAGAGTGACACAAAATAATCTATCGATTCATCTCCTTACAATCTATTCTACAATAAATATGTATGACCAATCAATTTATAGATTCCTTCCTTCTAAATATTATAATATATTAAATTAGATGACACTAACATCAAGACCATACAAGCAAGACTAAATTCACCACTAGCCTTGGAAGAGGAAAGGAAAAAACATTCTTGAAAATTATGCAATGTTAGGAAGCAATCAAGAGATAGTTTGATAAATGGGCCATAGAAGTAGAATATAAAGAAGGAGAATTTGTATTCAAATGGGATGAAGATTAATAAAAACTAGGGGTACACCAAAATTTTGATTCCTTATGGAGTGGGACTTACTAGATTTTTAAGATCATGTGTCCAAATGATTACAAAATTATCTCCAAGGAAGGCATGATGTTTCTTATTTTTGTAAATGAGCAACATCTCAACTCAATTTAGCAACAATAATTTTATCCAAAAGAACATGTATGTACATAGTATAAACTATCATTTTAGTAAGTATTTTTTATACAAGCCTTGTTTCTCCTTGTATTTCCTTTGATAATTTTCCTGATTGTATCCCAAATTTTTATTTTCTTCCTCCTAGTAGTATGTCATAGTGAAATAGGCCACCAATTTCATTTTATCTTGTTGATATGCAAAGAAAAAAACAATGAGTAAATCACTTGTAATAGTTGTAGCGACCTTGGGAATGTGCAGACCACTCTTTACTCTAATTGCGATGTTATTATTATACCCAAAATGAAGCTAAAATATTACGAGAAGCATATAACACGGAAATGACAAAGAATGGATATTTCATTAATATTGAAACCTGGTTACATGTCGGTCCCTCTTAGGGATACCCATCTTGATACAATGATTTACAAGTGGATGAAGAGATGTCCCATTTTACAAAAGGGATGGCACGCTCTAAAATGCTTCCCGGTTCTGCACACGAAAATTTTTGAGAGCTTACAGATACCTCCTTCTCCAGGTATGTCTCCTGGATGGATCCTCTTGCTCTCGTATGTCATGCATTATGTCTCATGAACCTGTGGCCCTGTATGCAATTGAAACAACAATACACATTTAGTTGTTCGAGAATGCCTCCCTGGATGAGGTTGTTAGTAATAAAAGAATGTAATAGAAATATGATAAAACAATAACATGGAATCAAGTAAATATAGGCTAATTATATAAGAAAACAAGATAAAATATGTTGTCTATCTAAGCCAAGCCTGCGGGCCACTGTCCAAGACAATGACCGCTAAATAAAACCTTGCTCTCCTTACCCCAAAGCTATGGGTCAAAGAATATGATCTAATATTGAAGAAATTAGGTGTTATGCCCTTTGATTTGTCAAAGCTCCGTCACACACGTGATCTCAAAGAGAACTCTCTCTCTCTCTCTGAAATGATCTACTGTATATGATTCGGGTCTCTATATGTCATATATCAATCATGTGTCTCCCTTGGTGCTCTTAGGCTTGCACCTTTTATATCATGAAACCTTAGGTCTATGTCCAAGCCCTATAAATGAATTTCTCATGCGTAGTGGAAGTTAGCATGAGAAGCCCTTGTTTATTGTCTATATTTGAAGGCCAGTTAACTAAAATCTAACTTCCCACTTGAGTCTTCTAAGTGAACTATTGGTTACCATGATAAGATTTTGTCATTTGGTTATGCCTAGAGGTTGGTTAACTTAAGTCTAAATGCAAACTCAGGTCTCCTATATGAACTGGTCATGAAAAGGAATGCAAAGTCACTCTCGCTCACCTTTATTGCATGCAGACTGTCACTTCTGCCCGATATTGGGTCTATTTGTCGATAAACCGCTTCTTATGGCTTAGCCACTATCGTCTGTAGTAGCTATGATCTGGTCGTTGTCATCTAAAATGACTAAGATCTAGCTGCTATAGGATTGAGTGGCTAGAATATGGTTGCTCTTGGGTTGAGCGACCAAGATTAGATGGCTTGAAAAGGCCCCAAATGAGTGGTGAGAACCACTGTTGATGCTTGGAAAGTCCAAGATTATGTTTTATGATATTATGAGTGTGTCTATGTAAGCATATCCCCTAATCATGACACGATTTAGGTGTCTATAGATGCCCCTTTTTGCGATGTGCTGTGTGGAAAACACAACGCTTAGCAAAAATGTAGACTGATCCATTTGTAAGGTGTATGGTGATCAATGGTCTGATCAACGCTGGATGGCCCAATCATGCAATATGGCACACATCTCATGAATCATTGCCTAAATGTTCAGAGGACTTAGCCCAGTGGCTTTTGCATATTAAATTGCACTCATTCCTCAAACTCAATCGGGTAGCTTCAGTTGCTACAACAATTTTGATCGATAGGAGAGCTACAATTGAAGATGTCATGTCTACTTATATTCCCAGCAAACAAGGGAAATTTGTAATTGTTGTATGCAATGATTCAAAGGACAAACATGATTTTTCTATGATCAAGTGATCTTTTGTTGATTTTGATTATGATTATGCTAAAGTTTTGAACTACCTCTTCACACAATGAACTGGTGAAGAAATGACAATGATTGAAGTGATGAGTCGCTTGACCAATATGACTAATTTGGTTCCTTTCTAGCATTTGCTACTTTTAATGGGTAATCCCACATCCAAGTGTGATTCCAATTGCTTATGATAATCATCCATCCCTATCCCAAGGAGCGGTACAACTATCAATAGCCTTCTTAGGGAGTTAGGATGAGTGATTCTATTTATGTTTAGATTGTATCACTTTGAATTAATGTTTTTGATGTCATAGAGGAATTAGAATGACCCCTTCGTGCCCGTGGAGTAGTTTGACCATCTTAATCTTCTTCGGGTTTGAAGGGTGACATATCGTAATTTCAAAATGAGTTGCTTTTGCCCTAAGTGGCCTTATGGTTGCCTACTCATCTCACCAAAATACATGGAGTACAAGTCGTTGCAATCATCGAGTGGATAGAGTAGGTAACTGGATACGAGACCTGCTTGATATTATGATTTTACGTGATTTGTTTTTGTTATTTTGAACATTCTGATGATCCTAAACCATAAAAGTGTGATTATTTGTTGTTTTTGTTATTCCCTCATTGAAGGAACTACTTAATTTTGACCTATGGGCTTGGTCGCTATTAGGTCCAGCGACCTTTGATTTCCTACCTATGGCCACTATCGCCTTGAGTGACCAAGAAGCTCGGGCCGCTGACCTTAGAAGCGGCCAAGGCATAATTAAGGAAATATAAAATTTGCAATTCTAGGGTTTTGACTTGTCATTTTCACTGTTGAAGATTAATTTTCATAGCTCTGGTGCAGTAGCAATAGTTGTCACTTTGAAACTTGCTGGTGCTAAGGAAATGGCTACACAGGGTGAGACATTAGCTACTGGAGGAGCTAGAGCTTCTCGGGTATTTCTCTTCAAATTCCTAGCTCTCTTTTATTTTCTTAAGTAAAATTGAATTTCACTAAGAAATGAGCAAAATGAACATCACTAAACCTGCTGGTAATGAACAAACTCCGTAATTAGGCTTAGGTTCCTTTTTGTCGTGGTGGGTTGGTCCCCAATTTTGCAATCTATCAATGGCTTTAGCCTAGGGTTTTTGAAAATTTTCCATTATTCACCTATTGTTGCTATTTTTTGCATTCTCAAACTTAGCTTAGTTTCGATGCTTGGGTAGGGGATTTATTTTCCAATTTGTTTACTTTCTGATGCAAGAGAATCCGAGGGCAGCAAAGCAATCGAGCATCAACCAAAATTTTGTTGTTATTTCTTTCTAAGTGTTGCAAAGTTATTTTTTTTCTAAGTGTTACAAAGGTCGCGAAATCGCGACCCAAGGCAGAGAAAGCAAGGCCAGAAGACACAGGGTCGTGAAATCATGACCCAAGGTGAGGAAAACAAGGCCAGAAGACACAGGGTCACGAAATAGTGACCCAAAGTGGGGAAAGCAAGGCCAGAAGACACAGGGTCACGAAATCATGACATGTCACGATTTCGTGACATGTCACGAAATCATGACCCAAGGCGAGGAAGGCAAGGCCGGGAGACACAAGGTCGCGAAATCGCGGCCACTGCAGGGAAGCCAAGGCGTGGAAGGCACAAGGTCACGAAATCATGACATGTCATGATTTCATGATCGAAGCAGGGAAGAGAAGGCGCAGAGACAAAAGGTCATGAAATCGCGAGATGTAGCGATTTCATGACCAAAGCAGGAGAACGAAGGCCGATAGAAAAAATGGTGTGATATCGTGACAGGTCATGATATCATGGACAAAATAGAGAGAGAAGGCGTAGGAAGGAAATGGTCACGATATCACAACATGTCACGATATCGCAACCAAACAGGAAAACATGCACTCCTAGATTTCTTAAAGGCGTCCCTTCGTGCGCGGTAAGATAGCGGCAGTGAAGCAACAGTTCAAAGGAGGATTTCAACGGGCATGTTGACCACTCGCGTAGGATTTCTGGAAGACACATTTAAAGCAACTAACATCAAGCAGCAGATCGAGAAGAAGAATCTGTTGGGTATGGCAGCCAATCGTGCACCTCACCTAGAGTCTCATCAATGCAACTTTCCAGAATTGTTCCAGGTGGCAATTGTAGATCGTGGGAAGTTTGAAAGCACAGAGGATCGGGACCTCAATAAAAACCCATGGATTGTAATGAGAGGGGGTTGGAAAATGATAGTTTGGTTGTATATTCTTGTAAAATTCTTTTGAAGTATCGAATACAAATTTTGGGCTCTTGTTTTTTTGGTTTTTTGTATTATGCAAGATCTGTTCTCCACCAAGTGGTATCAGAGCCAGTAGTTCTTGAGTGTGTAACAGATCACCGAAGGAGAGGCAGTTACACCAGGATCTATGGAAGGGCTTGGAATTGGGTGAGTAGAATGCCTCCAAGGAGAAACCCTATTGGTGGGAGAGGCATGGCAGCAGCAGAAGATGTTCGAGCTTTGTAGCGGCAAATGCAAGCTCTGCAAGAAGAAATGCGTAGAATATTGGAGCCAAGAAGAGATGAAGGTAGTGAAGAGGAAGATGATGAAGAAGAAGACCAACCTGAGGAAGAAGAAGAAGTAGTAGATCCGACTCAGGCCAGACTATACAAAGCCATATCCTAGATTGGGAAGAGGCCGAAGATGGAGGTTTCCACATATTCTAAGAATCTTGATCCACAGGAATTGATCGACTGGATCAACGATCTGGAAGAGTACTTTGAGTACGAAGAGGTTGAGGATCCTGATAGAGCCAGATTCGCAAAGACCAAACTGAAAGGTCATGCTATCATTTGGTGGAAGGGAGTGTATTTGGAGCAAAATAAAAGAGGAAAAGAGAGAATAACAAAGTGGGAATGGATGGCAGAAAAGCTAAAGAGGCAGTTCATCCCTGGTGATTATGAGTTAGACCTGCTAAATAAAATGCAAGGATTTAGGCAATCAAGCAAGCTTGTGAAAGAATACACAGAAGAATTTCATAAAATAATGATTAGAACAGGCCACTCAGAGGCCAACAAGGAGAAGGTGGCCTATTACATTAATGGGTTACGAGCAAATATTTAGGAAGAACTAAGTCTAGTCCAGATGACCACCATAGAGGACGCTTACCAATTTGCTTTAAAGGTTGAAGAGAAGCTCAATAGGAGGTTTGAAAACAAGCAAAGAGGAAGAGGTCATGGCGAAAGAATCAACGGAAGGAACAGTGGAAGAAGAAATGAAGATTCTCAAAAAAATGGAGAAGGTAGCAGCAATCAAGAACAAAGGAGAGAAAATACATACCGCCCTTGTAATCAAAATAATGGTTACCGAGGGGGAAGAGGCAGAGATGGATGAGGTCAAGGAAGAGGAAGATTCTAAGGGACTTTTTTCCAGTGTGGGGAAGAGGGACATCACCAATATGAGTGCCCACAACAATGAGAAAGAAATAATCGGAGGCCAGAAGGAAATGCCAGAGTAGCAGTCGCTGATGAAGATGCTGGATCTGAGCATTTCGAAGAATCTAAGAGAGGAGAAGTAATGATTGCAAGGAGAGTCCTGCTGAATGAAGAGGGAGCTACAGATCAGAGGAAAAGCTTATTCTACACAAGGTGTAAATGTGTGGGTAAGATTTGCAACATTATCATTGACAACGGTAGCACAGATAACCTAGTTTTAGAGGGAATGGTTACAAAGCTACAACTGGAGAGAAAGAAACACCCGCATCCATATCGGATCGCATGGTTGCAGAAAGACCATAAGGTTTTGGTCAATGAACAGTGCCTGGTAAAATTCAGTATTCAAAATTACTGTGATGAGGTTCTGTGCGACATTCTGCCCATGGATGCATGCCATTTGCTGCTGGGAAGGCCATGGTAGTTTGACAGGTGTGCGGTTCATGATGGCCGAGCCAAAACCTATTCCATGACCAAGAATGGAATGCGTCATAAGTTGAAACCCCTGAAGGAGGTGGAAGAAAAGGTATGTGGCAGTGCACGAATTTGCTTGGTTGACGAAAGAAAATTTTTAGATGATTTAAAGCATGAGCATATGTGTTATGCATTAGTTCCTAGAGTCAGGGATACAGAATGCAAATATGCCCCAGCATAAGTCCAAGATCTGTTGAAAGAATTTCTAGATATCATATCTGATAATGTGCTTGAGGGTTTACCCCCAGTAAGAAAAATTAGTCACCATATTGATTTGGTGCCAGGATCAAGCTTGCCCAATAAAGCTACACATAGAATGACGCCTGTAGAAACTGAAGAACTAAACAGGCAGGTCTAGGAGTTGCTAGAGAAGGGGCTGATTCGGGAAAGCTTAAGTCCATGCGCAGTACCTACAGTGCTAGTGCCAAAGAAATATGGAGAGTGGAGAATGTGCACAGACTCTCAAGCCATCAACAAGATCACAATTAAATACAGATTTCCATTGCCAAGGATGGATGACATAATGGACTGTTTGAGTGGAGCCAAGTACTTCACCAAAATTGACCTCAAGAGTGGTTACCACCAGATCCGTGTCAGGGAAGGAGATGAGTGGAAGACAACCTTCAAGACAAGAGAGGGCTTGTATGAGTGGTTGGTCATGCCATTTGGGTTGTCCAATGCACCAAGTACCTTCATGCGGCTGATGAATGAGGTACTGAAAGAGTTTTTAGGAAAATTTGTCATTGTTTATTTAGATGATATATTAATATTCAGCAGAACCCTGGAGGAACACCTGATGCACATTAGGAGGGTTTTTGAAAATCTACAAGAGGAGTAGTTATTAATAAATCTGAAAAAGTGTAATTTTGTCAAGAAAGAGTTAGTATACCTGGGATTTGTAATCTCAGCAGAATGTCTGAAAATGGACCCAGAGAAGGTGAGAGCTATCATCGAATGGCCTACCCCAAGAAGCAAAATAGAGGTAAGATCATTTCATGGTCTAGCCAGCTTTTACAAAAAGTTCATAAGGAACTTCAGCAGCATTTGTGCACCCCTCACAGAAACAATGAGAGGGGATAAGAAAGAGTTCAAGTGGACCTTAGGGGCTGAAAGGAGCTTTGATGCATTAAAGAAAAAGGTCATAGAACAGCCTATTTTGGCACTCCCAGACTTTAACAAAGTATTTTAGGTAGACTGTGATGCCAGTGGCAGTGCAATAGGGGCTGTACTGAGTCAAGAAGGTAGACCTATTGCTTATTTTAGTGAAAAGCTTAATGATGATCGAAAAAAGCATTCAGTTTATGACCAGGAATTTTATGCTATAGTTTAGGCTCTGAAGAAGTGGAGGCATTATTTGTTTCCAAAAGAGTTTGTTCTATTTACGGATCATCAGGCATTGCAGTACATCAACAGTCAAACAAAACTGAATCAGAGGCACATGAAGTGGGTTGAGTTTCTCCAAAGCTATACCTTTGTGTTAAAGCACAAAAGTGGGAAATCAAATAGAGTCGTAGATGCCTTAAGTAGAATGCATAATCTGCTAATTGAAATGACAGTGGAAGTGGTAGGATTCAAAGAACTGAAGGGTCTTTATCTTGAAGATCCTGATTTTGCAGAAGCCTGGACGACTTGCTTGGCACCTGTTACTATGGACAGGACAAAATGGTTAGATTTCCTAATCCAAGACAAAATGCTATTCAAGGGAAGTAAATTATGCATTCCAAGGAGTTCCATGCGGGAGAACTTAATCAAGGAAAAGCACAGCGGAGGACTGGCTGGGCATTTTGGTCAGGATAAGACCATTGCCCTGGTGAATGAAAATTACTACTGGCCGCAACTTTAGCAAGATGTGAAAAAGTTTGTGCAAAGTTGCAGAATATGCCAGATGGCAAAATGCATAAGGCAAAACACAGGATTATACCAGCCGTTACCTGTACCTGAGAGGCCATGGGAGGACATCAGCATGGATTTTATTCTTGGGTTGCCGAGAACACAGAGGGGAAATGACTATATTTGTGGTGGTGGACTGATTCTCCAAAATGGCACATTTTATACCCTGCCAAAAAACAAGTGATGCAGTTCACATTGCAGGGTTATTTTTCAAAGAAGTGGTACGACTTCACGGTCTACCAAGAAGCATAGTTTTTGACAGAGATACAAAGTTTGTTGGGTATTTCTGGAGAACATTGTGGAAGAAGCTGAAGACAGATCTGAAGTTCAGTTCTACATACCACCCACAAACTGATGGACAAACAAAGGTGGTAAATAGAAGTCTGGGTAATTTATTAAGATGCTTGATAGCAGATAAACCCAAGGGATGGGATTTAGTTTTGCCGTAGGCGGAATTTGCATACAACAATTCTGTCAATAAGAGTACAAACAAATCTCCATTCCAAATCATATATGGAAACAGTCCAAGAAACATTTCTGAGTTAAGAAAATTAGACAAAGAAGAAAAGTGTAGTGTAGAGGCTGAGGAATTCACGAAACAGATGAAAAGCCTGCATGAAGAAGTGAAGAAACAAATTAAAAAAATGAATACTCAGTATAAAGAAAGAGCAGACCAAAAGTGACAGTTCAAATATTTTGAAGTGGGGGATGAAGTCATGGTCCATCTCAAAAAAGAAATATTTCCAGCCAAAACATATAACATGTTGAAGATGAAGAAGTTTGGGCCATGCAGAATACTAGAAAAACGGGATTCAGGCAATGCATATGAAGTGGAATTGCCAAGTGGGCTTGAAATTTCACCTATTTTTAACATATCTGATTTAGTGGAATACCATGAAGGAGATAGTATAGAGGCACCAAGCACATAATTGTGGAGCATTCCAGCATCTAACCCAACCAAAGATGAGATCAAGGAAATATTAGATACTCGTGAAGGCAGAAGCACAAGGAACAAACAATATTCTGAGTATTTGATCAAGTGGAAGGGCAGACCTGTAGAAGATGCAACTTGGCTATCAAAAATAGAGGTTGACCGCCTGGGTCTTCCTCCCAAAGATTAGAAGTGAGGATAACTTCTTGATCCACCCCGAGTGTCTGATGTAGGAGCATCCGAGGGCAGCAAAGCAATCGAGCATCAACCAAAATTTTGTTGTTATTTCTTTCTAAGTGTTGCAAAGTTATTTTTTTCTAAGTGTTGCAAAGGTCGTGAAATCATGACCCAAGGCAGAGAAAGCAAGGCCGGAAGACACGGGGTCACAAAATCATGACATGTCACGATTTCGCGACATGTCACAAAATCGTGACATGTCACAATTTCGCGACCCTGTGTCTTTCGGCCTTCATCTGAGGGCAGCAAAGCAATCGAGCATCAACCAAACTTTTGTTGTTATTTCTTTCTAAGTGTTGCAAAGTTATTTTTTTCTAAGTGTTGCAAAGGTCGTGAAATTGCGACCCAAGGTAGAGAAAGCAAGGCCGAAAGACACAGGGTCGCAAAATTGTGACGTGTCATGATTTCGTGACATGTCGCGAAATTGCGACCCAAGGCGAGGAAAACAAGGTCGAAAGACATAGGGTCACGAAATTGTGACATGTCGCGATTTTGTGACATGTCGCGAAATCGTGACCCAAGGCGGGGAAAGCAAGGCTGAAAGACACAGGGTCATGGAATCACAACCCAAGGCGGGGAAGGCAAGGTTGGGAGACACAAGGTCACGAAATCGTGACATGTCATGATTTCGTGACATGTCGCAAAATCGTGGCCACTGCAGGGAAACCAAGGCACGAAAGGCACAAGGTTGCGAAATCACGACATGTCGCTATTTCGCGACCGAAGCAGGGAAGACAAGGCACAAAGACAAAAGGTCACAAAATCACGACATGTTGCAATTTCGCGACCAAAGCAGGAGAACGGAGGCCGATAGAAAAAATGGCACGATATCGCGGCCAAAACGGAGAGAGAAGGCGCAGGAAGGAAATGGTTACGATATCGCGACATGTCACGATATCACAACCAAACAGGAAAACATGCACTCCTAGCTTTCTTAAAGGCATCCCTTCGTGCGCGGCAAGATAGCGGCAGTGAAGCAGCAGTTCAAAGGAGGATTTCAACGGGCATGTTGACCACTCACGTAGGATTTTTGGAAGACGCATTTAAAGCAACTAACAGCAAGCAACAGATCGAGAAGAAGAATCTATTGGGTATGGCAGCCAGTCGCGCACCTCACCTAGAGTCTCATCAATGCAACTTTCCAAAATTTTTCCAGGTGGCAATTGTAGATCGTGGGAAGTTTGAAATCACAGAGGATCGGGACCTCAATAAAAACCCATGGATTGTAATGAGAGGGGGTTGGAAAACGGTAGTTTGGTTGTATATTCTTGTAAAATTCTTTCGAAGTATCGAATACAAATTTTGGGCTCTTGTTTTTCTGGTTTTTTGTATTATGCAAGATCTGTTCTCCACCACTTTCCCTCCCTTTTGTTGTTTTGCTTAAGTTATTTTATTAAAATTGTATTTTTTTTTAATTTTCTAGCCAAGGGTTCATGGGTTTGCCATGCCACCCCTTGGCCACTGTCGTGCTCTAAGTCGCTATCGCTCAGAGTGGCCAAGCTTGAATCCCAACGGTTAAAAATTTGACCATTGGGCCTTGGATACTGCTGCCTCCAACGACCAGGTTTCGACCACGGTAGGCGACAACAACTAAAGCTTGAGCCTTGTTTTTGCATTTTGTGTATTGATTTTATGATTTTTTTTGAATTTTTGCTTTGCTTAGGTGCAATTTATTCTTTTCTTTCTTAGATTTAGAGTAAATCATACCCTTTTGCACCGTTTTCATTTTTATTGTGAATTATGCCTTAGATGCATTGTAGTTATGTTTTGTTTTTATTTTACTTTGTTTAGATCCTCATTGCTCGGTCTTGGTACCCAAAGCTCCTGCTAGACTTGCTTCTTGGATTTGATGACACTAACTGGGAGTGGTTTAAGGTCTGTGGGCTACAGTATGTTATCAAGTTGCCCCACATTATGGCCAATCATGCATATCTTATGACCTTAGCCCATCGTTGGGACCCATGGACCAACACATTCCATATTTTGCCTGACAAGATGACTATCATGTCGGAGGACGTTTACAGGATTTTTTGGATCCCGTTCGATGGGGTGCCCATTCTTTCATTGACCACTATTGATCAGGTGGCTATCTATGCTCAAGTGTTTGGAGCATGCTCTACAAATGCCCTCTGGAAGACTGGGTTTGGGGGAGTATCTCTCAAGACTTGGTATGATGCTCAGGTTTTCATAGCGAGACATGCTGTGTTGCTAAGGGTAATCAACAACGTTCTTGTCTCGGATTGCTCAGGTTTGAGGTTCCCTTGGAACCTCATGGTGATGGTGCAGGACCTATTGGATAGCGAGGAGCCTATCATCTATCCATGGGGCAGATAGTTATTGGCTCAGTGCTATGATGAGTTGTACCACATCCATCGGTGATGATGCATCAACATTGCTTATAGTTTGCTCTTACAGGTTTGGGTATGGGAGCACATTAAGGTAGATTGCCCTAAGGGGTTCCCAATTGATATTGTATCTATTGAGGTTCGTACATAGTGCTATGCTTCCAAATGGGCTCGGGAGCATGAGGAGCATACGAGCTACACTTTTATAGGGGAGTTGTCCCACTATACTGATGCTTTTACCAAACTATTGGTCGAAGATGTCATGTGGCGGCTGTATTATGAGTGTTCGATTTGGGATGATCCAGCTAGTTTTACTGCTAGGACATGACATGAGTGATGGCTCGTTAGCCGTAATATTGCCATCTAGGAGTATTTCTTCTACTCTTGGGTTCTTTGTTAGTACGGATTGCAACATGATGTGCCCTTGGTACCATTATTGTATAGGCACCTCACAACAGAGAGGGACCTACCTCCATGATAGGTCATAGAGCTTGTAGATGAGGAGGATGCCCCAGCCATAGAATCTACAATGGTTAGGGGAGTTATAGAGGCCTACTATTAGTGGTGGGGTGATCTGATATGGCATGGCATCGACAATATAGGGCATGAGGATGATGGCAGGGGTGATGGCATAGATTCGATAGGATGCAGGGTTCAAGCCAGTATCGATGTATGGGGCCAGTCGACAGAGTAGGTGGTAGTAGAGGATCTTGATGTTCTTGAGGAGGAGGAAAAGTTAAAGCCCAAGGAGAGAGAATCTCCTCTAATATCATAGTTGCATGAGGTCGAGGCTGAGCTCTAGGCTACTAATATCTAGGTACAATGGTGAGATGTTATGATTGAGCATCTCACAACACAGATACAAGCTCTACAGGCTCCTATTGGGGGTGGCGATGTTAGGATGCAGTTTGTTGTTCCTGCTTCTACACCATAGGAGGTTCCAGTATCAAGCTCAGGGGTAGAGGTGGGACAACTTCATTCCTTGTTGGATGAGCATGAGGCTCGGATCCAGGGTCTTACGGATCATGTTACCCTCCTTAATATGCATCTCAGGAGGCACGAGATTGTCCTTAAGGATCCAATAGATGCAGGTGGTTCACAGGTTAGCAGGCACTCTACCTCAGGGTAATCTTCCACCCATCCTAGCTAGCAGACCTAAACTCGAACAGAGATACCTACATGCTCATGTCACTTGACTCGTGACACCACCACAGGGAGAGGTGGCATTGGAGGAGGTGATGCAAGGGGCTTAGGCCCGACACTTGATTTATGTTCTACTTGGTTCTTGATCCATTTTTTAGGTCGATTGACCTACATGACTATAGCCCATGGACACTTTTGTATATCCATTGGACTTGACAAATATATTTTTATGATAGATTTACCTTTTATGACTCATTATGTGTATCATTTATTACTTATGTTTTTGTTGTTATTTTATTTTATGATATGATGCGATGATGATATTATGATTATTTTATGGATATGTTAGATGATATTTGAAGATGCTTAGATGGATGTGTAGATGCTTATATGATTTGATGATATGATGCAATGTATTTTGATGATGAATGATGAATTTATGGTATGCAAATGGATATTGCCTATATGTTTTATGATGTGGTTTATGAATGTGATGATGACTTGTTTTTACGAATGCAAATGTTATTGTTAAATGCATGTTTAATTTTTGCTTTAATTATATGTATCTAACTTATGTGATGGAATGGTATGAATGAACCTATATGCTCTAATAACTTAAACATACAAAATGCATATGATGTTGACAATCTTAATGGGTGATACCATAGAAAGTAAAAAAATATAATCATGAATTTAAATAATCACTCTTATAATAACAATTGATTTAGTATTCATATATGAGATGTAATCGTGTGTAATGTATCTTCTTAATAAGTTTCTATAAATTAAAAGATATAAAGTAGTCAGTCATCGTCTATATACTATTTCTAGTATATATGCGGTATCTGTCCTACTATGTTGATACCCCCTATTTTATAGAATTATATAAAGAAAGTGATGGTGTGATTTAATGATTTGTTGCTATGTAAAATGTTTTTGGGGCTTTTCAGAGATTCAAACACTCTAGTTCCCCTATCAAAAACTGTCTACTTACCACTTAGAATTTTTAAAAGTAAGGCTTTTACCATGGACCTAGTTTTTCATAATCTCTATGTGTGCATGTGATTGTATATTTTAAGGTAGAACTCAAGCATTTTCTCTAATTTCAAGCGGGATTCTTTTGGCCCATTGCTTAGATCAGGGATCCTCAAGTGTTATTCTCATCCTTATGTTGGACTTAGTTGGACTATACTACTAGGCAATATTTGGTTACCTAATCTAGCTCATCCACATTCAAACATTGGTCTACACAAATGCATGAAGCAATTGTAATAGACATATCGTCATGCGTAAGGATTTCTCCTTCTAGTTTTGTACAATGTTGAGAATTCCAGGGATTCAAGTTTTTTTCCTTATTTTTGGCTTCTTTTTGGCTTTGGATTTTTGCTCATGTAGTGATAAAAATCACTGTTTATTTTGATTTTTTTTTTTAGCTTGATTTTTTTGTATTGATGATAATCACTATTTATTTTGCTCATTCTTAGTGACGAAAATCACTGTTTATTTTTTATTTTTTCTTGAGCTTGATTTTTTTGTATTTTGAATATATGATTTGTGTATCGGATTTTTGTTTTGAAATCTGGACTGTATGCTTGGCCTTTTGAATATGTACTTTGCTTTGGGATTTTTCTTATTTTGATTTAAGCAAGGGATTTTGATAGGTTAAAGCTTGTCCTTTTTCCAATTATTAGCACCTTTAAACCGGTTGCATAGGGGGATAAGCAAGGATAATCCTTTTCACTTAAGGTAACCTAGATCACTTTGTAGCTTTCATATTTCCTTGTACCAGCTAGGATTTTAGTGTTTCAATTAGTGACAAGATCTTGAATATCCAAGGCTTTATCACAGCTAGGCCTTTCCTTCTACTATTCAAAGTTGTTTTCCTCAAAAGTTGATAATATTACTAGATTTGGTTGATTAACCAAAAAGCCTTAGTAATTATGTATAGCAACAAATAATGGTTGTGTTGAAAAACACAATTACACACATGTGGATGGAGGTATGGATATGAATGACTTGTGTGAAAAATTGTGGTATCACTTTTAAGACTCTCATGACATATCATGTAATGTATGTGAACATGCAATGCAAATGTAAAGTGCAATTGTTTTTGTATTTTTGATTAGTTTGACCAAAGGGCTTATCATGCCTTTGGTGCTTTTGTTATTGATTTTGCCCAAGCAGCATGAGTTAACCTTGGAGCCTTTTTTATTTGATTTTTGACCAAGCAGTATGAATTACCTTTGGATCCTTTGATTTTATTTTTGACCAAGTGGCATGAATTACCCTTAGAGCCTTTTGAATTTTGACCAAGCGGTATGAATTACCCTTGGAGCCTTTTGAATTGATGTTTGACCAAGTGGTATGAATTACCCTTGGAGCCTTTGAATTGATTTTTTACCAAGCGGTATGAATTACCCTTGGAGATTTTTGATTGATGTTTGACCAAGCGGTATGAACTACCCTTGGAGCCTTTTATATTGATTTTTTTTTATTTTTATGTTTTTATGATTTGTTTGTGTTTTTGACATATTTGAATGTTTTTGAATTTTATGAAATATTTGAATGTTTTTGTGTTTTTATGAAATATTTGAATGTTTTTGTGTTTTATGAAATATTTGAATGTTTTTGAATTTTATGAAATATTTGAATGTTTTTGAATTTTATGAAATATTTGAATGTTTTTGTGTTTTTGACATATTTGAATGTTTTTGAATTTTATGAAATATTTGAATGTTTTTGTGTTTTATGTGTAAAATGCCTTTAAGTGAATTATATTGAGAGGTTCAAGCTCTTCAACACCATATAATGATATAAGGCAATATGTTCCAGACCCAACTCTCTGTGAAAACATGTATGGACCTATCCAGTTTACCGCAAACTTATATCATAAATGCAGTGAAAGATTTGAATTCTACTAGTTATCTTTGAGCACTAGATCTCCAAACTTGAATTCCCTTAGGTGGACTTTAATATTGTAAGCTCGTGCAAGGCGATATTAGTAAACATGGAGATGCTCTAAAGCATTAAATCGATGTTCATCAAGAAGCATAAATTGATCAAGGCGGCCTTGCTGCGCAGCTTCATCATCTATGAAGTATTTTAGTGCTACGTATAGAGTCAGGATTTCTAACTCTAGAGGCATGATGGCTTTAGTGCCATATACTAGTGAAAACGGTGTTGCCCTAGTGGGCATCCATATACTAGTCCTGTATGCCCATAGTGCAAGAGTCAATTGCATGTGCCAATCCTTGTGATTTTCTTGCACTATCTTCCTTAAAATGGAGACTATTATTTTGTTTGAGGCTTCTGCTTGTCCGTTTTCTTGCAGATAATAAGGCATTGAAAAACTGTGCTGAATATGGTATTTTTTCATTAAAGCATGCACTTTGTTGTTCTTAAAATATGGCCCATTATCTGATATTACCTTATAAGGGACCCCAAAATGACTTATGATATTATGGAGTATAAACTACGCAATCCTTGGTCCAGTTGTTGATGTTAAGGGGATCTCTTCTACCCATTTAGTGAAGTATTCTATGGCTATTATGATGAATGTATGTCAGCCTGAGGATGGGGGTGAGATATTCCCAATAAAGTCTAGTCCCCATTGTGAAAATGGCCATGCTACCTAGATGGGCTACAAATCTTGCGATGGTAAGTGTGTTAGATTTGCATGATGTTGGCACTTACTATATTTTTTGACATACTCGTAGCAGTACTTTTCCATTGTGGGCCAATAGCAACCCATTCTCAATATGTGCTTAAAAATGGCCATGCCACTGAAATGGCCTCCACATGTTCCATCGTGAGCTTAAAAAAATACCCAAGATGTTTCCTGGGGCTCAAGACAACAGAGCAATACTCTATCATATCCTCGTTTGTAGAGGATTTCTCCTAGAAAAATGTATCTTGTTACTCTCTATTTAAATGTTCACATTTTAGTATGCGATAAACCTTGAGGAATTATTCCAAGCTTCAAGAAGTCCTGCAGTTGGGAAAGCAAATCCTGATAGGCCACAACTTCTATAGAATAAACAACTTGCTCTTCCTACATTTCTGAGGTAGTGAACACGGATTGAGGAACAAATCCATGGTATATGGTCACACCACACTCTATAGGTCCTTGGGAGATCAAAGACCCCCAAGGTGTTGTTTGTAAGAAATCTCTGGCTGTGAGGAACCAATTCTAATTTGGTTCAATGTTGATCATGTTGACTGATTCTTGATTTTCAAAAGCTTCATGGAGTATTGCTAAGTGTGAAAGCACTTTCACATGAATGGTTGCAAAATAAGCATATGGATTCTAAGGGATTAAGAATCCCAAATAGGCCATAGTGTCTACAAATCTATTCGATGTATGAGGGATTGCCTCGATGTCGTACCATTACAATCGGGCTAAGTAATTTTCAACAAGTTCCTTGTAAGTCTTCAAGAGCGGGCACCTACATTGGAAGAGTCCTTTGACCTGGTTTACTATGAGAAAGGAGTCACCAAATATATTCATTATTTTAATTCCCATTGCTATGACTTTTTGGAGTCCCAGGATCAATGCTTCATATTCTATATTGTTGTTTGTGCATGGGAAGTCTAGTTTGAATAATAAGGGCAATGGAGCACCCTACGGTGTGATAAAGACAATCCCTACTCTGCCTCCTTGTTCACACTTTGAACCATCAAAGAATAATGACATGTCATTTTATCTCTTAGGTTCTTCGAGTTTTTGCAGATCTGATAATGCAAAGACTGCATCATCAGGTAACTCTATGGTGAGAGGCTTGTTATCCTGAAGAGGTGCCTCTGCTAATTAATCTACTATGACTTGTCCCTTGATGGACTTTTGGATTATGAACTCTAGATAAAATTCTATTAATAACATGATCCACTTTGCGGTACGTGTATTGTGATACATATTGCTCATAATATACTACAAAGGATTTTGTTTTGATATGACGTAGATCATATGGCTCAAAATATAGTGTCGCAACTTTTGAGTTGCAAAGACCACTGCTAAACAATTTTTTTTGACATACACATATCCTAGCTCATAGCTCACCAAGGTGTGACTAATGTAATATATGGCTTGATCTTTGTCTTGTGCATTATTTTGGGCTAACATGGTACCAAGAGCAAAATCAATAGCCGATATATATAGTAAAAATGGTATGTCTGGCCTTGGTGGAGCCAATACTGGTGATGTTGACAGATAAGTTTTGATCTCTACAAAGGATTGATGGTATTCTTCATCCCAATGAAAGGGGAATTCCTTGCGTAGCAACCTATTCATAGGTTTGCATTTGTCTGATAATTGTATGATGAATCTTCTGATGGATGCTATATTGCCTTGTAGGCTCGTCAACTCCCTAATGTTGGTAGGGGTGACCATTTACAATATAGCCTTTACCTTTGTAGGATATACTTCGATGCCTATCTTGGATACGATGAATCCTAAAAGCTTGCCAGAAGTTACGTCAAATACACACTTCTTAGGATTCAATCGGACATTGTATTCTATGAGGCGACCAAAGACTTGTCTAAGGAGTTCAACATGCTCTTACCGTAATAGGGACTTGGCTAGTAAGTCATCCATGTAATCTTCCAATATCTTATGCATATAGTCATGGAATATGTATGTCATGGCCCGCTGATATGTGGCACCAGTATTTTTGAGACCGAATGACATCACTTTGTAACAGAATGTTCTCCATGGAGTAATGAAAGCAATTTTATGTTGATATTCGGGCTTAATTTGGATTTGGTTGTATCCAAAAAAACCATCCATTAGGGAGAGCATTTCATGACCCATGGTTGCATCTACAAGAGCATCTATGTTTCACAAAGAGAATGAATCCTTTGGTGTTGTCCTATTCAAATATCTAAAATCTGTGTAGATACAAAATCTTTCATCAGGTTTCCCTATGGGTACCATGTTTGACACCCACTTAGGATAGTCGATAGGAACTATGAATACTGCATCCAGTAGTTTTTGCAATTTGTTCTTTACCATCAAAGCAATGGTTGGATGCATTTTCCTTAGTTTTTTCTTGACTGGCTTCTTCATGGGATCCAATGAAAGGTTGTGAATGACTAACTTTGGATCTATCCCTGGCATGTCTTTGTAAGTCCAAGAAAAAATACTTGGCCTCTCATTGAGGAGAGGAATCAATATGGCTTGTTCATGTGGAGATAGACTTTCTTCCAACTTGAATTTACTTGGTTGGCTAGGATCATCACTGATGTCCACCTCAAAAGTTGCTTCTATAGCCATATGTGATGCATCCTCTAGTTGATGAGGCATGGGTATCAAATGAATGTCATCAGCGAGATTCACAGGACCTATTGAATCAGGTTCCAAACCAACATGGAAGACGTCATACACACAACATGATGCAAAATGGAATGACTGTAACATCTCTTCATTGGGGAAGAGGTCTTCTGGCTCTATGGGTGAACTAGTGCAATCCCAATCAATAACATCTATACCAAGATGCAATGATTTGGTAGGATCTGCTGGATTATGAAGTGGAGTGGTCAAATTGATGGAGATCATGTTGATGGATGGGATGAAATCTCTAGGACCACATGGGTGCAATCTTGTCTCAGGGGTTTCTCTTCCATACTCGCAATGAGGTTCTGGAGGAATAAGAATTTTTGGATCTGGACCATGAGCAGGGTGAACAATAGGATCATTGAGCTCTAATTGCTCTCTGAATGTAGGCAGAGGGGGATTAACCATTTGATGAATGACAACTAGGTCAACAAGTCTCCCCAAAAATTGGAGTTGAGGGTATATGGCACGAAGTGCTGCCTCTCTCTACTAGCTCGTTGACTTATCATAAGTGGTGAGGTCCAAGATAAGCCATCTCGGTCTCATCCTCAAAGTCATCATCACTTATCCAAAATTCGTTAGTATTGGTATGCGGCCCTAAGACAAGGGGTTCATGTCTTGGCCCCAAGTAGGCCATCTCTATTTCATCTTCATATTCTTTGTCACTTGTGAATAACCCATTTGCATTTGTATCTCACCCCAAAGTTAGGGGTTGATGGCTTATGCCTAAGTAAGCTCTTTATGTTGAGTCTTCTGATTCATAGTCACTTTCATCTGATGTATATTCAATCTCATCATGGATGGACCATGTGAACCTTTGTAAATAGCAAGGCCCTTGATAGGCTAAGCCAATTTGTGCCTCATCATCACTTGCTTCATATCCATTCTCCTCATCCCATGTGTTTTACCCTATTGGGGTGGAATCAATTGAGGTATTTGGATGATAAGTTTCTGGAGGTGGTATGTTTACCGTGGCTACTTTTCTATTGCTCAAATTTGCTATTCTCAGAGGGTGATAAGGAATGAAATCAATGTCTTCTCCCAACCCTATGCTTAATATTTCCAATGCTGCTACCAACGAGTCATATCGACCTCCGCTATAGTAGCCTAAGTGATGCAGGAGCATCCAAGGGCAGCAGAGCAATCTTGCATCAACAAAAAAAAAAATGTTCTAAGTGTTTTGGCAAAGAAAAAAAAAATAAGGTGTCGCGATATCGCGACAAAAAAGTGTCGCGATATCGCGACATGTCGTGTTTTCGTGACTCAAGAAGGAAAGAGAAAGAGTGGAGGAAAAGATGTCGTGATATCGCGACATAAAAAGTGTCATGATATCGCGACCGAAACAGGGAATAGAAGAGCAGATGAAAAAGTGTCGTGATATCGCGACATAAAAAGTGTCATGATATCGCGATCGAAATAGGGAATAAAAGAGCGAATGAAAAAGTGTCGCGATATCACGATAGAAAAAGTGTCACGATATCGCGACCAAAACAGGGAATAGAAGAGTAGATGAAAAAGTGTCACGATATCACGATAGAAAATGTGTCGCGATATCGTGACCAAAATAGGGAATAGAAGAGCAGATGAAAAACTATTACGATATCATGATAGAAAAAGTATCACGATATCATGACCCAAACAAGAAAGAGAAGGCAGCTAGCAAAGATGTTACGATTTCATGACATGTCTCGATTTTGCGGCCTAAACAGGAAAGAGAAGGCAGTTAGCGAAGATGTCATGATTTCGTGACATGTCACGATTCCGCGGCCCAAACAAGAAAGAGAAGGCAGCTAGCGAAGATGTTGTGATTTCATGACATGTCATGATTTCGTGGCCCAAACAGGAAAGAGGAAGCAACAAGCAAATATGTCATGATTTCATGACATGTCACGGTTTCACGACCCAAACAGGAAAGAGGAAGCAGCAAGCAAGGATGTCACGATTTTGCGACCCAAAGAGGAGAGAGAGAGCAAGGAAGCAAAAGTGTCGTGATATTGTGACATGTCGCATTTTTGTGACGAAAATGCAGAGAAGGAGCCAGAGACAAAAAAGTGTCACAATATCATGACATGTCATATTTTCGTGCCCAAAAGACAAGCTGAAGACAAAGAGTCAAAAAGGGAGACGTTTCGAATACCTAGATGACGAAGCAACACGAGAAGGCAAAAAAAAAGGTTCTAGAAGAGGAAACGAAGGGCCACCAGCTGGAAATGGAGCGTCACCTGAGAACCTTTAAAAAGGAGAGCAAAGGCATGCACAGGGGCTAGAAAAGGGCTAGAATGATAATATTTTTTTTTTGTATTTCCAGATTTGAGAAATTTTGTAAAGGTGCAACTCTTCTGCGACTTATGTAATATTCTACTATGACTGTAATATTCTGTTGTAACAGTAATTCTCTACTACATTTGAATAAAATAAAACTATTTTTCTTCTCTGTAATTTTGGCTCTCTATCAAGTGGTATCAGAGCGGGAGTTCCTGAGTGTGTGAGTAGACCGCCAAAAGTGAGGTAGCTTGCACCAGGACAGGTGGAAGGATTCTGAGAAGAGAGAACATGAGTGCCTGGGTAGTGTAAACAGAGCGCTGAATGTGAGGCAGTTTGCACCAGGACCAGTTGATATTTGCAAGAGAGGTGAGTAGTATGCCTCCAAAAAGAAATCATGGTCACGGGAGAAATGTGGCGTAGGATGAAGATTTCAGAGTGTTGCAGAGGCAAGTGCAAGCCCTGCAAGAAGAGTTGCGAAAAAGGGTCGAACCAAAGGGAGAAGACCAGAGTGACGATGAAGCCTGGGAAACTGAGGATCCATCAGATGATGAAGAAGCATTGGATCCTTCTAAAGCTAGATTGTTGAAAGCTCTATCTCAGGCCAAGAAGAGACCGAAGTTTGATGTCTCTACATATTCTGGGAATCTCAACCCAGAAGAGTTGATTGACTGGATCAACGATATGGAGGAATACTTTGAGTATGAGGAGGTTGCAGATCCAGACCGGATAAAATTTGCAAAAGCAAAATTGAAAGGCCATGCTAGTTTATGGTGGAGAGGAGTACAACTCGAAAGAAATAAAAATGGAAAAGAAAATATAACTAGATGGGACCAAATGGTGGAGAAACTAAAGAGATAGTTTATTCCCGTAGATTACGATTTGGATCTATTGAGGAGGATGCAAAGTTTGAGATAGTCAGGCAAGTCTATCCAAGAATACACAGAAGAATTCTACAAGATCTCCATTAGAACTAGCCATTCAAGGGCTAATAATGAGAAAGTAGCCAGATACATCAATGGGTTGAGAATGAACATTCAGGAAGAACTCAGCTTGATCAAAATAGCCACCATAGAATATGCATATCAATTGGCCTTAAATGTTGAAGAGAAACTGAATCAAAGATTTGAAGGCAAACAGAGAGGAAGGGATCGTGGTGGAAGAACCGATGGAGGAAATTACAGAGGCCAGAAGAAGACTGGGGAAACAAGCAAACCCCAGGAATAGAAAAAGGAGAATACCTACCACCTACATGATCAAAATAATGGCTACCAGAGAGGAAGAGGTAGACCTGGACGTGGGTATGGAAGAGGGGTATTCCGTGGAACCTGTTTCCAGTGTGGAGAAGAGGGACACCGGTCATACGAGTGTCCTCAACACCAAGAAAGGACGGACAAGAGACCTGAGGGTCATGCCAGAGCTGCTGTGGTAGATGAAGGTGTAGAGTCAGAACACTCTAAAGAAGCAGAAGGAGGAGAAGTGTTGATGATGAGAAGAGCACTATTGAATGACGAAAAAGAACCAGAACAAAGGAAGAGTCTATTTCGCACGAGGTGCAAATGTGCAGGGAAGGTCTGCAATGTTATCATTGATAATGGTAGCACAAACAACTTAGTTTTAGAAGATATGGTTACTAAGTTGAAATTGGGAAAGAGGAAGCACCCGCATCCATATCGGATTGTGTGGTTGCAGAAAGACCACAGAGCACTTGTCAGTGAATGGTGTTTGGTCAAATTTCACATTGGGAATTATCAAGATGAGGTCCTATGTGATGTTTTGCCAATGGATGCTTGCCATTTGTTTTTGGGAAGACCATGGCAATTTGATAGACATGTAGTGCATGATGGGCATGCAAATACATACTCTCTGACAAAGGATGGAGTACGTCACAAATTGAAGCCACTGAAAGAAGTGGATGAGAAAGTGTGCAATAGTGCCAGAATCTGCCTAGTGGATGGAAGACAGTTTTTGGATGGTCTGAAGAGGGATTCAATGTGTTATGCATTAATCCCTACTATTAAGAAAGAACAGTACACAAATGTTCCAACAGAGGTCGAACACCTATTAGAAGAATTTCCAGACATCATATCAGATAATGTGCCTGAGGGTTTACCACCGATGAGGAAGATCAATCACCATATTGATTTGGTACCTGGATCTAGTTTACCCAACAAGGCAGCCCATAGAATGACTCCTGTGGAAAGTGAGGAGCTGAGTAGGCAAGTCCATGAGTTTTTGAAAAAGGGACTGATTCGAGAAAGCTTGAGTCCATGTGCGGTACCTGCAATACTAGAACCAAAGAAGGATGGGGAGTGGAGGATGTGTACAGACTCTCGAGCTATAAACAAGATCACCATAAAATACAGATTTCCATTACCAAGGATGGATGATATTATGGACTGTTTGAGTGGAGCCAAGTACTTCACCAAGATTGACCTAAAGAGTGGCTACCATTAGATTCGGATCAGAGAAGGAGATGAGTGGAAAACTACTTTCAAAACCAGAGAAGGTTTGTATGAGTGGTTGGTCATGCCATTTGGGCTAACCAATTCACCAAGCACATTCATGCGGTTGATGAATGAAGTGCTGAAGGAGTTTTTAGGCAAGTGTGTTATTGTCTATTTGGATGACATTTTGATATTCAGCAGAACCCTGGAAGAGCACCTGATGCATATCAGGAGGGTTTTTGAGAAGCTGAGGGAAGAACAATTGTTGATCAACTTGAAGAAGTGCAATTTTGTGAAGAAGGAGTTGGTATACCTGGGATTTGTCATCTTAGTTGAAGGTCTAAAAATGGACCCAGAAAAGGTGAGGGCTATCATTGAATGGCCTACTCCAAGAAGCACTTTTGAAGTGAGATCATTTCATGGTCTAGCTAGTTTTTATAGGAAATTCATCAAAAATTTCAGAATTATTTGTGCACCCCTTACGAAAATAATGAGAGGGGATAGGAAAGACTTTAAGTGGACCCTAGGAGCAGACAAGAGCTTTGATATGTTGAAGAAGAAGGTCACTGAGCAACCTATTTTAGCACTTCCAAATTTTAACAAGGTATTTCAGGTGGACTGTGATGCCAGTGGCAGTGCCATAGGAGCTGTGCTGAGTCAAGAAGGCAAGCCTGTTGCTTACTTCAATGAGAAACTCAATGAGGCCAGGAAGAAGTATTCAGTGTATGACCAAGAATTCTATGCTATAGTTCAGGCCCTAAAGAAGTGGAGACATTATTTGCTACCAAAAGAGTTTGTGTTATATATTGATCATCAGGCCTTACAGTATATAAATAGCTAGGGAAAACTAAACCAGAGGCACTTGAAGTGGGTTGAGTTTCTGCAGAGTTATTCCTTTGTGTTGAAGCACAGGAGTGGAAAGTCCAATAGAGTTGCAGATGCCTTGAGTAGAAGGCAGAGTTTGCTGACAGAAATGAAGGTGGAAGTGTTGGGATTTGATGAATTGAAGGGTTTGTACCCTGAAGATCCCGATTTTGTAGAAGCTTGGAAGGCTTGCTTGGCACCAGTTACCTTGGATAGAACCAAGTGGTTGGATTTTCTGATCCAAGATGGAATGTTGTTCAGAGGAAACCAGTTATGCATTCCAAGAAGTTCCATGAGGGAAAACCTAGTCAAAGAAAAACACAATGGAGGATTGGCTGGGCACTTTGGTCGAGATAAGACCATTGCCCTTGTGAGCAAGAATTATTATTGGCCGCAACTGCAGCAAGATGTGCAAAAATTTGTGCAGAGCTATAGAGTCTGTCAGATGGCGAAAGGTGTGAGACAGAACACCGAATTATATCAGCCATTACCTTTACCAGAGAAACCATGGGAAGATGTCCAGCATGGATTTCGTTCTTGGTCTACCAAGGACACAGAGGGGAAATGATTCCATATTTGTGGTAGTTGGTAGGTTTTCAAAGATGGCACATTTTATCCCTTGTTAGAAAACTAATGATGCAGTTCATATTGCAGGTTTGTTTTTCAAAGAGGTGGTATGACTACATGGTCTACCGAAGAGTATCATTTTCGACAGAGATACCAAGTTTGTTGGGTATTTTTGGAGAACCCTGTGGAAGAAACTAAAGATAGATTTGAAATTCAGTTCAGCATACCACCCACAGACAGATGGGCAAACAGAGGTGGTAAACAAAAGTTTGGGTAACCTATTGAGGTGCTTGATAGGAGATAAGCCCAAAGGATGGGATCTGATTTTGCCGTAGGCGGAGTTTGCATATAACAATTCTGTCAATAGGAGTACCAAAAAATCTCCATTTCAGATAATATATGGAAGTAGTCCAAGAAATTTTTCTGAGTTAAGGAAGCTGGATCCAAGGGAAAAGTGCAGTGTCGAGGCTGAGGATTTTACAGAGCACCTGAAGAACCTGCATGAAGAAGTGAAGAAGCATATTGCTAAAATGAATATGCAATATAAGACGAAGGCAGACCAGAAGCGGCGGTTCAAGGAATTCGAAGTGGGGGATGAAGTTATGGTCCATCTGAGAAAAGAAAGATTTCCTGCTAAAACCTATAACAAACTAAAGATGAAGAAGTTTGGACCATGCAGAATCCTAGCAAAACGGGATTCAGGCAATGCGTATGAAGTAGAATTGCCAAGTGGGTTTAACATATCACCTGTGTTTAATATTTTAGATTTGGTGAAATACCATGAGGGGGATAGTAGCGAGACACCAAGTGCAGAATTGTGGAGTATTCCAGCATCTACTCCAAACATAGATGAGATTGAGGAAATACTGGACACTAGAGAAGGCAAAAGTACCAAAAGAGATAGTATTTTGAATATTTGGTCAAGTGGAAGGGCAGACCGGTAGAAGATGCAACTTGGTTGACAAAAATAGAGGTGGACCGCCTGGGTCCCCTTATTATAGTTTGGAAGTGAGGATCACTTCTCAATCTAGCCCGAATGTCTGATGCAGGAGCATCCAAGGGTAGTAGAGCAATCTTGCATCAACAAAAAAAAAATGTTCTAAGTGTTTTGGCAAAGAAAAAAAAAATAAGGTGTCGCGATATCGCGACAAAAAAAGTGTCGCGATATCACATGTCATGTTTTCGTGACTTAGGAAGGAAAGAGAAAGAGCGGAGGAAAAGATCTCGCGATATCGCAACATAAAAAGTGTCACGATATCACGATCGAAACAGGGAATAGAAGAGCGGATGAAAAAGTGTCACGATATCGTGACATAAAAAGTGTCACGATATCGCGACCAAAACAGGGAATAGAAAAGCAGATGAAAAAGTGTCACGATATCACGACAGAAAAAGTGTCACGATATCGCGACCGAAACAGGGAATAGAAGAGCGGATGAAAAAGTGTCGCGATATCGCGATAGAAAAAGTGTCGCGATATCGCGACCGAAAGAGGGAATAGAAGAGCGGATGAAAAACTGTCGTGATATCACAATAGAAAAAGTGTCACGATATCGTGACCCAAACAGGAAAGAGAAGGCAGCTAGCAAAGATGTCGCGATTTCATGGCCCAAACAAGAAAGAGAAGGCAGCTAGTGAAGATGTCACGATTTCACGACATGTCATGATTTTGCGGCCCAAACAGGAAAGAGAAGGCAGCTAGTGAAGATGTCACGATTTTGTGACATGTCATGACTTCATGGCCCAAACAGGAAAGAGGAAGCAACAAGCAAAGATGTCACGATTTCGTGACATGTCGTGGTTTCACGACCCAAACAGGAAAGAGGAAGCAGCAAGCAAGGATGTCGCGATTTCGTGACATGTCATGATTTCACAACCTAAAGAGGAGAGAGAGAGTGAGGAAGCAGAAGTGTCGTGATATCATGACCTATCACATTTTTGTGACGAAAAGGCAGAGAAGGATCCAGAGACAGAAAAGTGTTGTGATATCATGACATGTCATATTTTCATGCCCGAAAGACAAGCCAAAGATGAAGAGTCGAAAAGGGAGACGTTTCGAATACTTGGACGATGAAGCAACATGGGAAGGAAAAACGAAAGGTTCTGGAAGAGGAAACGAAGGGCCACCAGCTAGAAATGGAGCGTCACCTGAGAACCTTTAAAAAGGAGAGCAAAGGCATGCATAGGGGTTGGAAAAATGGCTGGAATGATAATATTTTTTTTTTGGTATTTCCAGATTTGAGAAATTCTGTAAAGGCACAACTCTTCTGCGACTTATGTAATATTCTACTATGACTATAATATTCTATTGTAATAGTAATTATCTACTACATTTGAATAAAATAAAACTATTTTTCTTCTTTGTACTTTTTGGCTCTCTATCACTAAGCCAAATATGTCAGAAGGAAGCTAATATAATGGCTCGTAAGGCCTCCTGCGCCCCTGCTCATATATGCCAAGGCCATAGCCATGCCAATGGCAATGCTCAAAGTAGCTTAGAGAAAAATCAATATTAGAGAGGTAATAAAAATTGATTATGAATAATTCATCACCATCTCCTTCTTTATCTTAAGACTTATGAGTGCAGTGCAGGCCAGCATAGACAAAATTAGTTTGGTTGGGAGGTATTCCAAGTGGAACCACTATTCCTATTGGCAGCCTCGAGTCTTTAGGCCTCCCTATATCCTGTGTAGACTCAATGATAGGCATAAAGGTGATGTTATGCACAAGGGATTCCTCTATGCCTATGCTTGCCAAGTGTATTTATGCATGCGACTTGGATGACACCATAGATGATACTGGCGAAGTAGGGTGATAATCACTATCTTCATCTTAATCTTGAGGATCTTCCTCTTCCATAGGACTTGGCACTTCTGTAATGGCTATAGTTGGCACTTATTTGGGCCTTTATTCCTTGACTAAGGGGGCATTTAGCTTTTGATTATCTTTTGGTTTTGACATTGATGGTACTTTAGAAGCATTGACTATCTTGAGTGCATTAAGAGGTGTTGATGTGCTTGGGTCTTTTCTTAACCCTTTCTCTTTGTTATCAACTTGTGTGGTTGGGGATGAAGGTGCCATGTATAGGTGAGTAGAAGGGATCATGAGTTCTCCCAGAATATCCACCTGATCGATGTATTTAAAAGTTTCTTCATTGACCAAAACCACATAGATTTTGTTTTCGTGTACATACTTGACACACTGGTGCAAGATTGAAGGCACGCACTTCATGGCCCTTATCCAAGGGTGCCCTAAGAGGATGTTGTACTACATAGCACCTTCTAAGACATGACACATCATGAGGATGATATTATGCCCCACCTTGATGGGTAGGACTATCATTCCCATAGTATTGCATAAAGCATCATTAAAAGCTCTCAATGTGTAAGTTACTGGAATGATATTGGTCTTGGGTGTCTTGAGCTGCTCTATTGCAGTTGTTATGATGATTTTTATCGATGAACCTGTATCAACCAAAACCCTCTTGAACGGTAAGTTATTTATGGTCTCTACAATGTTTAGCAGAGGGTATGGTAAGGCAACAAAAACTGTCTTAATATCATGATCATAGAATCAAATTATAGGTTCCTTGCATTCTTGCACTTGTCCCACAAAGTGAGTGAATGCATTCACATCTTGTGGTTGAAGCTCAATTGTTATTAAAATCTCCATTAGAGTCTCCCTATGCTTTGGGAACTATTGTATGAGCTCATAGATGGATAACTTAGCTAGAGTCATCTATAGGTTTTGCTCCAATCTACTCCGAATAGTTACCATAGGTCTCATTGGTGGACCTGGAAGGTTGTATTACCTTTTCCTAGGAGTGGCTGGGATGTTCATGGGAGCTATAGACAGTTGCAGTTGACCATACCGCCTAGTCCTTATTGCTATGTTAATGATCTCAACCATCCCAATGCATCCATGAATAGTTATGTCAGCTTGAACCTAATT
Organism: Wollemia nobilis; assembly: GCA_028583015.1. NCBI lineage: Eukaryota > Viridiplantae > Streptophyta > Pinopsida > Araucariales > Araucariaceae > Wollemia > Wollemia nobilis. Next base: position 708,444 of record JAQPPZ010004643.1, read on the forward strand.
GACTTGGGCCTATTGCTCTCGAGGGGCTTCATGATTGGGCAATGGGTTTCTGTATATGCCCATGTCTCTATTATTGGGAGCTAGTGGGTTGTCAAATTTGAGCTCTCTCGCCTCAATCATGTTTTGCACTTGATGCTTAAACCTGATGCAAGCCTCAATGTCATACCCTAATATCCTATGATAAGGAAAAAATTGATCTTCCCTATATCCTTTTGGATTAGGATGGTTGGGATCTACAAGAGGTATATCAAGAAATATGATCCTCCTAGCCTCTCTCAATTGATTAAATATTGATTGCATTGATTATGTTAGAGGCATGAAATAACGAGATGGCTTGCATTCTCAGTTTCTTCCTTGATTGTTCTTTTGGTCATAGTTGGCTGGTGGGGGATGTGCTTGATAGTTCTGTGGTTGTTGTTTACTCCCATCCTTGGGTGTAGCCAATACGACTTGATTTACTGGAATGAGGTTACTTTGCTTCTATTTGTACTTGTCATTCTTACCATTCTTGTTCAACTCCTTTTTGTTTCAGAGCTTAATGGTTCCCTCATATACTTTTATCTCTTTGATGAGCTTGGCCTGTGCCAAAGCTTCTTTGAATGAAGGATACTCCTAGATTTTTAGCAAGAGGGAGATATTTTTAGAACAAATCTTGGTAAACATACACATTATCTCTTCTATGGGAATAAAGAATGATAATTTTGCCATGTTTTTTATACACTTATTCCCATAATCCATTACTGGCTCATCATCATACTGTTTTATGTTCGTGAGGTCTGAAAGGTTTACCTTCTTCTTAGCACCAAAGGAGAAACGCTTCAAGAATGTGTTTACTAGTTGTTCAAAGTTGGTTATGCTCTTCTTAGGTAGTTGGTTGAACCATTCAGTGGTAGCCCCTTAAAATGTCATTATAAATGTTCTTAGCATGAGAGCATCATTATATTCAAGATGAAAACAAGCGTTGATAAAATTGGTGATATGCTCTTGTGCATCCTCTTCATATTTAAAATTATCTAACCTAGGCATATCAAAGTGCTCAGGATATGGAGGACTAGGGATTTATGGACACAATGGTTGATTGTGTATCTTGCTCAATGTTGGTGAGTTCCTAGCTGCCTCTTGTTTCTCAAAGGTTTTCATCTTTTCAAGAAGCTCTTGAAATGCCTTTGATGCACGAATTTCCTCCTCATGCAAGCCTATTCACATTGGAAATGGAGCTAACTCTCTATTCATTTGATTTTTTCCATTTTCCTCCCTCCTACGAGGGGAATCAGGATTGTGACATTGGTTTATTATGTTTGCCCTCCCCCCATTAGTTGGATTTTGTTCATGATTTGGTGGGGGGTTTCATTGTGGGCTATCTTGTCTAGTGCATATTTCCTTAGGTGAGTTAGTGTGTCTTGTTCTTTGGTGTTCACCACCATTTATCTATAAATTATTAAGAGCTAGCTCCTCAACTTGCTCTATTAAATGCTTCTCATGTTGGTGCAAGAGTCTTTCTCTTTGTTTCTCTTGTTCGAGAGCTTCCACTAACTCTTGCTCTTTGCGTAATGCATTTTCTAACCACCTCATTTAGTTAGTTTGTGTTGTTTTAGAAGACTCATGTTTATCTAAATTTGTTCTTGTAGTCTTGACTCGTAGATTCCTTAAGGGGGTTTTTGTTGTATTTGTACTCTTGCTAGTTAATGTGACTTGTCCAATGTACTATTGAATATCCCTATGATCAGACTCCACACATATTTTTTAGGGTCACTCTGAGGTACCCCCCAGACTGGGAGGTATGTTTAGAAGTCACAGTTCATGAGCTTCCAGATGTAGAGTTCTCAATAGCTACAATTATTTGGGTTGGTTGAGTAGGAAATCAATCCAACCTGTCTAGCTGTCTCATTCTCCATGGATGGTCTCGTGGGGTGCCATTTAATCCTATGAGGTCATAGTCTATGGTAATATTTCCTTTTGTGTGAAGGGTTTCTTCTATATGATTCCCATGACTAGATGTAGCTCCAGTTTCCTGCCCTTTAGTGGGCAGACCTGTTTCATATGTTTCTTGTGAGCCTTGAGGTGTTGCAATTCTTGTTTTCCTTCTTGATGAAGAGGGCTTAGCGGTGATATGTTTTATCCATGTGGATGGAGATGTGGAAGTCTCATCATCCCCATGTAAATAATGGGTCTTAGAACCTTCTTTATGTCCATGTGAGGAGGAAGCCCTTGAAGTTTCCTCATGTCTTTGAGATGTTTTTGTGTTTTTAGAGGAGGCCTTTGAGGTCTCCTCATGTATCCTTGATGAGGATGGCTGTGAAGACTCTTTTTTTTTTATGTGACTTTGTTCCATTATGTGGTTCCTTACTTGGGGTTTCTCTAGGAGATCCCCCAAGAGTTGAGTTATCACCCCTTAGGCTTGTGGAGCTACGTCTCATGGTCTTATGGGTAGGTCATTCAAAATTACTATGACTCTGCCTATGGGTATGAATTGCTTGTCTCTCCCTCAACATCAGACCGAGGGTGTTTACTTCTTGTTTTGACCATGTTGTTTTATGACTTGATATTTTGAGTTTGCTATTTAGGAATGACCACACAATTCCAAAATAATATTTATCTTGATTACCAATTTAAGTGTGCCCTGAACTGTTTGATGTGTTGTTCTCTTGATTTATTTTCTCTTTTTATTGGATTAAGAATGAGAAGACTCATCCATAGTGACAATCAAGTACACCCATGCCAAACATGATTTTCTCAAACGAAGCTAGGGTACTCACCTAGCTCCTCCACTCTGAATCAATGATTGTTCCAATAGTGGGAGAAAGTTTGAACATAAGTAACTTAGTGTCACTATAAGTAAGTTTCCCAATCCATTTCTAGGAAGCTCTAGGGGGAAAAATAGTAGAAGGAGATGAATTCCAATGTCATCGGACTGAATTGAAGGTTGGTTATGAAATCCAACTCTCCAATGTTTAAATGAGATGTGCGTGTGTGGTGTTTATTTTAAGCTTTTTGTAACATAAAGTGCATCATATAGTAGCAACGAGTCTTTCCTATATGCCTAAGTGCAAAAATATATTTCAATATTCAAAAATATGCATGAACTACTATGATTTGTATGAGCGCACTTTATCTTGTGCAACTATGGCCTCTAGTAGGGCCTCAAAGAAAGCAAACAACATACAATGTCTAGCATGTTGGATTCTAGGGTAAAATTTTTAAGCATAAGCCACTTCCTAGCAACGGTTAGTGGAAAATTTAAAAGAAGATCTAAGATATATGAAATGCTTAATTATTTCTTCTTTATTATTTCAAATTCCAAACATAAATGTGCTTTAATTTCTCTATTCTTAACACACAGAAGCAGACATAAAGCTGTAAAATATCAAAAAAGCTATACCAACCTTTGATCTAGCTTAGAGAGTCAATGTTTTGACCTCTAATACACTCCAATCCTGACCGTTGTTGACCAGAGTGGCTGGTTCTTGGCCGCTATAGCTCAAAGCGGCTAGACTTGCACACAAAATTAAGTTAGTTTTCCAACAAAAAATGAAAAATTAGTGGTCGTCCCACCATGATCACCATTTGGTGTGACCTTGGGAACACGTGAACCACTCTTTACTCTACTTGCGATGTTATTATTGTACCCAAAATGAAGCTAAAATATTACGAGAAGCATATAACACAAAAATGACAATGAATGAATATTTCATTAATATTGAAATCCAGTTACATGTTGATTCCTCTTAGGGTTACCCATCTTGATACAATTATTTACAAGTGGATGAAGAGATGTCCTCTTTTGCAAAAGGGGTGGCGCACTCTAAAATTCTTCCCAGTTCCACACATGGAAATGTCTAAGGGATTACAGATGCCTCCTTCTCCAGGTATGTCTCTTGGATGGATCCTCTTGCTCTCGTATGTCATGGATTATGTCTCATGAACCTGTGGCCCTGTATGCAATTGAAACAACAATACACGTTTAGTTATCCGAGAATGCCTCCCCGGATGAGGTTGTTAGTAATAAAAGAATGTAACAAAAATATGATAAAAAAATACCATGGAATCAAGTAAATCTATGCTAATGATATAAGAAAACAAGATAAAAGATGCTATGTCCATCTAATCCAAGCCTATGGGACACTTTACAAGACAATGAATGCTAAAGAAAACCTTGCTCTCCTTTCCCCAAAGCTATAGGTCAAATACTATCATCTAATATTGAAGAAAGTAGGTGTTATGGCCTTTGATTTGTCAAAGCTCCACCGCACACGTGATCTCAAAGAGAACTCTCTCTCTCTAAAATGATCTCCTGTATGTGATTCGGGTCTCTATATGTCATATATTGTTATGATGCCAAATATTTAAATATGAATAGAATGCAATTATAAGTAGAATCGTTGTTTTTAGAATCGCTTTTGAATATTGTTGGAATCCAAACAATATGAATAATTGAAAATGTATTTGATGATTGATGTCCTAAAATGAATATGTGATGTGCATAAATATGAAGGATGGGGTGCGGTTGGAAAGATGCACCCCCTACTAAATATAATTATAATATGTTAGGAGGGTCCTAACATGCCACCCTCCTTAAAAGAGCTTTGTCCTCAAAGCTGGAAATTTGGAAATTTCTGCTGGATATCTTGAAGAGTTTCCCACGTCGCGTCTTCTAAAGGTAGACCTTTCCAATGGATTAAAACTTCCGTGATATCGCGAGTACGAAGGTGACGAGAGCGGCGATCCAAGATAGCTTCTGGCTCGACTAGAAGTACTCCATCCTCGGAGAATTCCGAAAGAGTGGTTTGTGTCCTGATATGTGTTCCGACTGCGAGCTTAAGGCAAGATACATGAAATACGGGGTGAATTTTGGAAGAGGGAGGAAGCTCAAGTTTGTAAGCAATGGCCCCAATACGTTGGAGAATTTTATACGGCCCGTAAAATTTGGGTGCTAACTTCTGAGAACCTTTTTGTTTAAGAGAGGATTGTCGGTAAGGTTGGAGACGTAAGAAAACCATATCCCCCTCGCGGAAACTATGTTCGCTTCTATGTTGATCGGCTTGCTGCTTCATGCGATGCTGGGTGGTGTGTAGGTTCTCTTTTAGGATCCGTAGTATGTCATCTCGAGTAGCAAGCTCTGTTTCCACTGCATGGACTTTTGTAGTCCCTGGAATATAGGAAGTGAGGGATGGTGGTGTTTGACCATATAGTGCTTCATAAGGAGTCATTTTGATGGACGTATGGTATGAAGTGTTATACCACCATTCCGCTAGTGAAAGCCACTTTACCCAATGGAGTGGTTGAGTAGAAACAAAACATCGAAGGTATGTTTCCAAGCATTTATTTACAACTTCTGTTTGGCCATCGGTTTGAGGATGGTAAGCGGAGCTCATACGAAGTTGAGTACCTTGTAATTTGAACAATTCCTTCCAAAAGGTGCTAGTGAAAGTTGGGTCACGGTCACTAATAATTGTGGAGGGCATACCATGTAATTTAAAGATGTTATCGAGGAAGAGGTGGGCTATAGTGCTAGCGGTATAAGGATGAGCTATTGGACAAAAATGGGCATATTTAGATAAACGGTCAACGACTACAAAAATGGTTGTTTTTCCGCCTGATTTTGGTAATCCTTCAATAAAGTCCATAGAAATATCTGCCCATGTTTTGGTGGGTATAGGAAGAGGTTGAAGTAATCCTGGAGTAGCGAGGGTCTCCCCTTTTTGTCTTTGGCAAACTTCACATTCTTTTACAAAGTTTTTGATGTAATTTTTCATCCCTACCCAATAGAAGGAGGTAGTGGCTCGTTTATAGGTTTTTAAGAACCCTGAGTGGCCGGCGGTGGGTGAGGTATGTAACTCGTGAAGAAGTTTTTTCCGGTAAGCTGAATTGGGGATGAGGACCATCCTCCCTTTATATCGTAATATATTGTCCTTCCAAGTGTATGGAGGTTTGCTACTAGGATTATGTTGAAGTTGTTGAATTAAGGCGTGGGTAGTAGGATCGTTTATCCATTCTTCATGCACCTTATCTACCCATTTGGGAATAAGGGAGGAAAGAGCATGGACTTGAGGCATATCTTCAAATTTTCTAGAAAGTGCATCGGCTGCCATGTTGTCCTTGCCCTTTTTATATGTAATTTCATAATCATAGCCAAGAAGTTTAGTAACCCATTTTTGTTGTTCCGGGGTATTAGTCCTTTGTTCCAAAAAATACTTCAAGCTATGATGGTCGGTGCGTATAATGAAATGTTGGCCAATAAGGTAAGGCCTCCAATGTTGAATAGCATGGACGATTGCCAACATCTCTTTTTCATACGTAGAGCGAGCTAAATTCTTAGGAGAAAATGCTTTGCTTATAAAAGCTATAGGTCTTTCATCCTGCATGAGTACGGCTCCCATTCCTATTCCTGAAGCATCACTTTCAATGATGAACGGTTTAGAAAAATTTGGCATGGCTAGAACAGGGGTGGTACACATTGCAGTTTTCAAGGTGATAAAAGCCTCTTCTGCTTTAGGCGACCATTTGAAAGCATTTTTCTTAAGTAATGCTGTTAGAGGAGCAGCGATTTTACCATAATTTTGGACAAATTTTCTATAATATCCCGTTAGTCCAAGAAACCCACGTAGAGCTTTTAAGGTTTTTGGAATAGGCCAAGTTTTCACCTCCTCGATTTTGGAAGGATCTACCGTCACGCCGTTCTTTGAGACAACATGCCCTAAGTATTCAATTTTTTGTTTTCCAAAGGAACACTTTGATATTTTTGCATAAAGTTGATTTTCCTTCAAGATTTGTAACGTTTGTCTAACATGGTCCAAATGTTCTTCCCATGTTTTGCTATAAATCAAAATGTCATCAAAGAAAACTAATATAAATTTACGAAGGAAAGGGTGAAATACCTTATTCATTAGACTTTGAAAGGTAGAAGGAGCATTGGTAAGGCCAAATGGCATCACCAGGAATTCGTAGTGCCCTTCGTGAGTGCGAAAGGCCGTCTTAGGAATATCCTTTTCAGCAACTCGTATTTGGTGGTAGCCTGACCGTAAGTCCAACTTGGAAAAGTAAGCTGCCCCATGGAGTTCATCTAGTAGCTCGTCTATGACCGGAATAGGAAATTTATCTTTGATAGTCATTTTATTAAGTGCTCAAAAATCGATACATAAACGCCACGAACCATCCTTTTTTCTAACTAAAATAATTGGAGAGGAGTAAGGGCTTCTGCTAGGTCTAATGACTCCTGCCGTAAGAAGCTCTTGTACTAATTTCTCTATCTCAGTATTTTGGAGGTATGGATAACGATAAGGCCTAATATTAGGAGGTTGATGCCCTGGAAATAGTGGAATAGTGTGATCGTGACTTCGTTGTGGAGGTAGTCCTTTTGGTTCATTGAATACCGCTTTATGGTGGTCTAGAATATTTTGTAACTCGGGTGTCTCATCTTCTTTGTGACTAGGTTGAATTGAAAATAATTGGGCGACCATTCCTTTGTTTCCTTTTCGGATAATTTTCTCCATTCTATGCGAGCTGACGATTTGGGAAGGTCCTGATTTCAAGCCTTGGATAATATAAGTTTGGTTATTTGCTGTGAATTTCATCCATAGTTCATCAAATTCCCATTGGACTACGCCCAAGGTTCTTAACCATTGTACGCCTAGTACAATGTCGCATCCCCCTAGGGGTAAGACGTACATGTCGCTTTGCATGGTATAAACTCCCATAGTTAATTTTATATTTCTGCATTTTCCTTTGCATGCAATTTTTCCGCCATTTCCAATCATCACTTCGAAGTTATTGCAAGGGTATATGAAACAATTTGCTTGTTTAGCCACTTTTGGATCGATAAAATTGTGCGTGCTACCAGAATCTAGGAGCACGGTAAGGTTTTGTTTCTTAAAATACCCTTTTACTCGCATTGTTTGAGGGGCAGAAAATCCGGCAAGGGCGTTGAAGGAAACCTTTGGTGTATTTTCTTCGTCACTTTCAAGTGTGTTGGATAATACCTCTACTTCGAGTTCAGGTTCCTCTTCAGTATAATTCCCTTCCTCTGTGGCATCGAGAATATATAATTTTCGTGAGGCACATTTATGATTTCTATCAAATTTCTCATCGCAATGGTAGCAAAGACCTTTAGCTTGTCTTTCCTTCATTTCCTCGAAACTGAGACATTTAATTGGTAGAGCGGGGTTAATTTTAGGGGTTGTGTAGGAGTTTTGGGATCGTCCATTTTGCATTGGCTTGGGGTTGGTATAAGTGTTTGATTGTTTCCCCCAAGTTGGTTTCGTGAACCGATTACGTGCCTTGATTTTGTCTTCCGCTAATTTCGCTAAGCCGATGGTCTCTAACATGTTTGTAGGGTTGTACATTTGTACCTCAATTCGAATTTCTTCTTTTAATCCGCTAACGAAACATTCTTGAAATAAGGCCGCATCTAATCCGGATGTTCGATTAGCTAACCTTTCAAATTCTTCTTGGTACTCACTTACTGAAGTGGTTTGGCATAATTTAGTGAGGGCCCCTGTGAAGCTTTGAAACTTGCTAGGGCCAAATCATACTAATAGGTTCTGTGTAAAGGTTGACCACGGTGGAGTGCCATTAGTTTTCTCGAACCATTGGTACCATTGGATGGCGTCATTTTCCAAATGGAAGGAGGCGATATGCACTTTTTGTGTCTCCGAAATTTGATTTAGTGAGAAATATTGCTCTGCTCGGTAGATCCAGTTTGTAGGGTCTCCGCCTTCAAATTTTGGGAAGTCTAATTTGGTCATCCGTGGTAGAATGGAATTTTGTGGACCTCCTAACATTGCTCGGTTTGATGACCCGTTGTTGGTTGAGTTTTGACTGATGGCATCAAGTTTAACATCCATTGCATATATTTTCTCGAAGAGTTCTCTTGTGTTACGGGAATTCTCCTCTCTTTCCTGTTTAACTTCTTTCGCGAGCCTCTCGTGTTTCTCGTGGATGGAATCCAGTGATCGTCGTCCGTCGGCCATTGCGGTTGGTGTAGGTAACGATCAAAGTGATCAAAAAATTTAAAATTTCAATAAATATATATATATATATATATATATATATATATATATATATATATATATATTTTTTAATAAAAAAAATTTGGTGGGTCAACTGCGCAAACCGCTGGAAGGACGGCAGAGGCAACAGATCGACGGGGATAGATCAACAAGCTCGGTAGCGGTCAACGATCAACACGCAATTCTAAGGTTGGATGATGCCGCACGTCACCTAGCCCGCCTACGCGCGCGACGGCTATGCCTAGCGTGCTAGGCACTTAACTTATGGGGGGTTTTTGCTTATAAATCCCCCAAAGGCGTTTCCCCCACGAATGTGGGACAAAATTTATTTAAAAATTTGTGATCCGTTCGCCTACCGACGTCGGAATTCTTTTCGGCGGTCGAATTTTATTTAACCTTTATGAAATTTTTAATTTTCCACGAAATAGACGTCGCCGAAAAACGTTTCAGGGGTCCTTGATGAAATTTTTAATTTTTCCACGAATAGACGTCGCCGGAAAACGTTTCGGGGGTCTTTTATGAAATTTTTAATTTTTCCACGTATAGACGTCGTCGAAAACGTTTCGGGGGTCCTTTATGAAATTTTTTAATTTTCCACGAATAGACGTCGCCGAAAAAAACGTTTCGGGTGTCCTGTCGTCGATTTTTAACTTCGAGTTTTAATTTCTTCGCCTGTGCGTTGAGATTGCTAACACAAGGTGTTATCGGAATTTGGAGGCCGCCCCGTGGGATATCCTGTTAAAGGAAATCTTTGTATATTGTATACTTGGTAGAACTGCTAATTTTACCAGAGGGTAGCGGAATAATTAACCGAGCTTGGTGTCTTCGCTATGGAATTTTTTTTTAGATAATACGTCTGGTTGAAAATGGCTCTGATAACAGATGTTATGATGCCAAATATTTAAATATGAATAGAATGCAATTATAAGTAGAATCGCTGTTTTTAGAATCGCTTTTGAATATTGTTGGAATCCAAACAATATGAATAAATTGAAATGTATTTGATGATTGATGTCCTAAAATGAATATGGTGATGTGCATAAATATGAAGGATGGGGTGCGGTTGGAAAGATGCACCCCCTAATAAATATATAATTATAATATGTTAGGAGGGTCCTAACATATATCGATCACGTGTCTCCCTTGGTGCTCTTAGGCTTATACCTTTTATAGTGTGAAACCCTAGGTCTATGTCCAAGCCCTAGAAATGAATTTCTCATGCGTAGTGCAAGTTAGCATGAGAAGCCCTTGTTTATTGTCTATATTTGAAGGCCAATTAACTAAAATCTAACTACCCACTTGAGTCTTCTATGCAAACTGTTGGTTAGCATGAGAAGCTTTTATCCTTTGTTTATGCCTGGAGGTTAGTTAATTTAAGTCTAAATGCAAACTCAAGTCTCCTATGTGAAATGGTTGTGAAAAGGAATGCAAAGTCACTCCCAGTCACCTTTATTGCATGCAGACTACCACTTCCACCCGAGATTTGGCCTATTTGTCAGTAAACCACTTCTTATGGCTTAGCCACTGTCATCTACAATGGCTATGATCCGGCTGCTGTCGTCTACAATGGTTAAGGTCTGGCCACTCTAGGCTTGAGCGGCTAGAATTTGGTTCCTCTTGGCTTGAGCGACCAAGCTTGGATGGCTTGAAAAGGCCCCAAATGAGTGGTGAGAACCACTGTTGATGTTTGGAAAGTCCAAGATTATGTATTATGATCTTATGAGTGTGTCTATGTAAGTAGCTCCCCTAAGCATGACACAATTTAGGTGTCTACAATAGTGACCAAGATACTCATCCTACCTATAATTAGCAAGGATGAATTGGCTCTTAATGAGCTAATTTTCCTACTTGACTACCTCATGCCTAGGTATATATAGATCACATGCTAAGGTCTTTATGTACCCTAGTGGGCCCAAAGAGGAATCATTTACAAAATGTATTATATTTCATGCTTCTCACACATCACAAAATCAATACAATCTACAATAAATGGCATCAGAGTTGAACTCCAATGGAGGTCCTACTTGAGCAACCTCCATACTAAGAAAATCACTCAATGAAGACATATGAGGACACATTTTTTAAATATAAAAGGAATGCACATATCTCCTCTTAGGAAACTTCTAAGACATATTTTATATAAGAATAAAAGAATTTGTTTGTCCTTTTTTGTGAGTGAATTTCTCAACCCTAGTAAGAAAATTACTTAAAACTAGCAAGTGAATCATTCTAATCACCCAAATCCCCTAATCCCTCATAATAATAAAATTGCTCAAGTCCCTCAAGTGAATCACTCGAAATTTTTAAGCAAATTGATTATCATGAATTCCTCCAAGTACCTTAAATGAGTGAATAATTCCAAAATTGTGAGTGAGTCACTTTTTCCCTAAAATAGTCAAATTAACCCATTTTTCATAGTTTTCTTTCATTTCATATAAATTTCCACCCACTTCTCATCATGGACACCACTACCACATGCATTAATCCTTCATTTCCCAAAGTAAAACCAATTTTATCACCTTAAACTATTGCCACCCTACCCATTACAATTCTACTTTCACCTATTCCTTTTACATTAGGGTAAGCTAGACCATCAAAGAGGCAATTGTAGAAGAAAAATAGGAGGAAGAGAAAGAGATAGAGATTTCCACCTTAAAAGAGACCTTAAGAGTACTATGATTATCCATATCATAGGATGAATGAAATATATTATACACATGCAATTAAGCAAGTACAAAAAGAGGCCCTTTTAGGATTTAACTTTGGGCCCCAATTTGACTCTTGGAGTGTCAATAGAATATGGATGTTTAGGTTAGCAATGTGTTTAGTGACCTAAGTCTAGAGGTGCCTAGAATTGGTAGATATAGTGGTAGAAAAGTATTACCCCATGACCAAGAGTTTTGAACTTTCGTAATGGATGAAATATGCATTCTACATATGGAAAGGAGTCATAAGGAGTATGTTGAAAGCTACTAATGACCTGACTATGTGGGTTTCTTGTAGCTTGAGGATATATAAATATTTTTATTATAGGTGCTATAACACTTAAAAGTAATATTTCCTAATCCCTTATCTAAAGGAAGTAGACTTATCATCTTTGTATCCCATTAGAGTTGATGTTGTTTAAAGAATATATCCTTATGGTGTTCTCATAGATAGTCATGGTCCTAGGATAAGGGATTGATTTAAATATCTTTGACATAGGTCTACTCCATGACATAAAAACATATATAGGCCAATACCAAATGATTGAATATGCCAAGTAGATCTTAGATTAGATGGAAAACCAATTAAAATATTTAAGGAAGGAGAGGAAGTTCAACTATATATCTTACCTAGTCTAGCTAATCTTATACAAGAAGAAACACTAGTTTTCCACCTTCCAACTAGACTAGGTAGGAGCTAATGGACTATTAAAATATTAAAGTGCACTTTACCTATTAAGATTAGCATTTTACCTATTAGTGTTAGGTTTAGGATTTAATTTATACAAATCCTAATCTCTTTTTATATGTACTCATCCATGAATAATAATCAGATAATCTCTTTTAGGTTCTAACATTTGGTATTGGAGTGATAAGATCCACATATGATTCACCTTTGAGGGGTTATTTCTCTTAAGGAAGTTCTCCCTCCCTCTTTCACATTTGTGTCTACATTTTTTGGTTTATACTCGACGAGAGATTCATGTTCTTCATCCTAAATCTATCATGGATGTAAAAATTTTGAGCTCAAAACAACGTTCTATGGCCTCTGCCAAGTTTAACCCTAGAGAAAAAAAAAATCAGCGTCGGGATCCTAATCTCAAGAAAGTGCTAATTCATTGTTAAATTAATAGTGAAATTGAGGATCGGGGAGTGGTTCAAAGAATTTATGGGTTAAAATATGGAAAATATCTCCTTTGGAGCCTTTTGTGTTTAGAACAACTGAAATATTTGCTAAATTATATCATTTTGAGGTTTAATTATGAATATTATAATTTAGAGTCAAGGTGGAGGAAATTTGGAGCTAAATTTGGAAAAAAATTGAGACGTGAGCTCGAGAAAAGTTTCTTTGAGGATTTCAGAGCTTCATCTACGATGGTAGTGAGTGAAGCCAGGGTGAAAAGTAGTATGAAGTTGTTTGGGTGCATGCAGAAAAAGGATAGTGGGGGTGCAAATACTTTCTTTAAAGGAAGTTTGTAGTGAGGGATCTCATGAGCTAGCCACTATGAAATCTAGAATTTCATCAGATACAAGATCTGAAGGTTCACCCTCAAGCACATTTGATGGTTCTATAGGAGATAAAATGAGAATATATTAAGAATTTCTTTAGATCTCTTTGATTCATGGTGGGAGAGATATTTGAAATTTCTTTTCACCATCGATGAAGAAATGCATTTTGTTGCAATAAAAATTGTAGATATGAATCATCCAAAGGCAATGAGTTTCATGATGCTTATCGAACGTGAGGAATTTCCTAGTATTTCAATGTATTCAAGTTTTATTTTGCTTTATTTTGTGGAATTTGATGTGAGAAATGAACATGGGATTATCTTCAGTTACATCATACACATTTTGAAGAACATCAGTTTCCACATGCCATGGTAGATCGATGGCCATCAACAAGGTTAGAGCCATCGTCAAAGCATTCAGGTTTCTTTACACCACTTAGAGAACCAACACCAAGGACATATATGTGTGTTACCCAAAATATATTGATGTAAGACATCTCTACTTTTGCTAGTGATAATAAATTTCTTGGGTTTCTTATTTGCATTTTTTGTGCTAGAGATAAAGGAGAAAACTAGAAGACACAAGCGATGAATAGATGAAGTTTATAGGCAAAATATTAAAATCATTTCCTAAGGTTAAAAATTGGCCAATCAGTTAATGCAAAAAATAAACCCTATATTCCCCCAATCATGGCATGAAATGTGGCACTATCTTGGCCTCATGATGGGCATCTATAGATAGTATGGATAGGTGGCAGAATTCGACTCGTGGTTATGGCATTTAAGCACTATTCGATGAAGGTTGTTTTATTTTTTTGTGGTTCTTATTTCCCAAATTCATGGTGGGATGGTGCTAAGAGCACCTTAAGAGGGTAGAATCCCCCTATTACATTCACCACTAGTGGGTGGTTAGGGAGTCTCCTCTACGAGGCCACCAAGGATGCTAGTTGGAGGTGCTAGCTTGCGGGGTCAATGCGCTTGTTGAAGCACCAGTTGTGGGAACTACATCTTCTACCACATGGCCACTAGTTATACAATTGTTGAATTTTGTTGACCTTTGAATTGGTGGTATCTTAACTCAATGGATCGAGCATAATTTTTATAGGTTGTTGATTGTTCAACTTTTTGTGTTGATCACCAAAAAATTCAAATTTTTTGTGCTACCTCTTTTGCCACATGGCTGCTATTTATGCGGTTTTTGACTTTGACCTTACAGTATTTGGCCTGTTGACTCTATTTGACCTTTGAATTGGTGGTATCTTCATTTGATATATTGAGCATAATTTTTGCAGGTCGTTGACTATTTGACTTTCCACATTGACCACCCAAAATTTTAAAGTTTTTTCAAGATTTTTTCTTTGCCATCATTAGAATATTCCAAGGAGAATATTTCATGATGACATATTGTAAAGGGCTATGGGACTCTTTTATTTTGTTATCAAAGAGCCTAATTATTTTTCTCAATTTTCAAGGTTCTATTGAGATCCAAAGATATTTGTGTTTGTAGTTGTTGTAAATATTTTTTTGAGCTGAATACAATGGAGGTGTCCATTTTTAGTTTTTAGGTTGTTCCATATGATTTTTTCGGCCTAATTTTTTTTTGTAATATTAAGTGCACTTTTGATTGAGCCCGACACTCCTCAATCCACTTTTATCATCAAAGAATATTTTTGCAAGTAGGATTTCTTCACGACCATGGCCTTCTTACAATTCCATCATGATTTTTGGGTGCTCCTACAATAGGAGGTATTTTTTGATCATGGAAATCTATTGGGTACTACATCTTGGGAGTTGTATTTTCCTTTAGTTACTTTTATCTCAATGGATTTCATCTTGTCTCATGTATTCACCAATAAGATTTCCAACATCACAATCTAAGTAAATCTAGTACCTAGTCATCTTCTCTATAGCACTTGGTGGATGTAGTGATTGGTTATCCATGCATTTTAGTAGGATGAGGAGGTAACCATAAGGACACTTTCAACACTTCAAAAAAATCACATCAAGCTCTACATTAGCTTTTGGATCATATTATTGGCTATTTTTGCATAGCTTTTGGATGGCTCAACATTATTGTATAAAGGTGCATTTTTTATTGAGATTGATACCTTATAGATGAACTTCATTATTAAGGGGGATATTAGAATATTAATGAGTATTTTGTACTTAGAAAAGTGCACATTAATGGGGAATGTTAAAATATTAAAGTGTACTTCACTTATTAGGGTTAGCATTTTACCTATTAGGGTTAGGGTTTACTTTCTACAAACCCTAATCTCTTCTTATATGTGCTCATCCATGAATAATAATTAGATAATATATTTTAAGTTTTAACATGGACAACCTCTATCAATTGAAAGTGTATAAGCATCTTATTAAGAAGTGGGAAAGACCTCTTACTACTTCTATGATGAGGTGTATGATATCATTTTTGAGATATTTAGAGGGAAGGAAATAATATTGTTAAATGAGGTACAATAGTTTTTGAGTAATAGAAAATGGCCAAGTGGAGAATTTTATTTAGGTAGAAGAAGATATTTTATCTACCTCTATGGATTTTTAGAAATTCCTTTGAGTTGCATACATGGGTGCCCAATCACATGGTCAACCTATAATATGTATAACAACTCAATTATGTGGACTTGAAATACTTCAAGGGGTGGAAGAAGACCACCTTATACCCATTCAAGTATCCAATAATGAGCATAACCCCAAAGCTACATGGGTTCCACTCGGTAGCAAGGGTATGATTAAAAGAGATGGATTTTGAGTAGCTAAAATATTATTGGTCCAATAACCCAAAGGGAGTCTTTAAGTAAACCCTAAGAGACAAAACATTAGATACATTCTTCACCTATGAGAAGAGGTATAATATGAAATAGAAGGCCAAGCTAGATGAAGAAATAAACCTTACCACTCTAGGAAATGACCATGGGTATGAAGATAAAATTTAGAGTTAGTACACCAAACCACTAGAGTGGCACAACTTATAAATTAAGGTTAATGGAAAATTTAACCCCAATATCAAGTTGAATCATTAAAGTTGGGGGTGCTCAAGAAAATGGAATGTATAGACTCAAAAATTCTTGTATGGTAGAGGATGAGGTATGAGACAGATACAATAACCAAGTCTACTAGAGATAACCTTTTGATTCTAAGTTCTCTACCACATAGAATATAAGGTATTCAAGAGCAAAAAAAATCCAAAATAATCAATAAAGTTCTAGAAAACACCTCACCCCATTTGAAAACTAAGAATATAATACCAAAGATCATTATTTTTATCACACAATTGACCCTAGCAGTAGTCAATTTGATAGTAAGACAAATGACCATAAAGGAAAACAAATAATTTGAAATATATGGTTCAATGTTTAAAGAATTTATTGTAGATGAGGAGCAATAAATCAGCTCAAGGAGAGGGAGATCCCTTAAGGAGGATGCCCTCCTAATTTGAGAATGACCAATCATGTAGCCATATTACAACCATTTCCATCTCCCTTGCACCATCCACAATTGCTCATTATCTACTAGTCATTTCTTATTTTATTATTGCTTCTTCACCTTTCCATTATTTTGTTACACTTATCTCACCCTCCACTAGTGCAACATACAATTCTCTAAGGAGCACACCACCCCCAATGGTCACTATTGTGGTTGAGACTACATCAATAATATCCTTTCCATATATCCAATTAACCACCTCATAACCATTTGTACCATATGCCAAATTGCCTCCATCAGCCTTCTAATCACCATCCATGTCACCTCTTATTGACCCCTTACTATAAGTGGAATCACATCTCACTCCCTACATCTCCAAAATATTACCTACCATCACCACACAATTCACTTTAACTGCTTCACCATACACTTTCACATGTCCTACATTCCCACCATCTTATTCAAGGCAACTCCTCCTACATGCAATGATACCCATTTTACTAGACCAAGAAGATGAGTATCTAGGAGCACCCCCACAAACTAGTAGGACTACTAGGCTAAGCTTGACCTTTTTTAAAAAGCTAGAGAAATAAATATCACCAAGGCATATGATGTCCTCATCATTGAGGAGAAGAGACAGAAAAGAGAATATTAAAGACTCAATGATAGGACTTCCAAGGATTTGGTTCTCATTTAGTCATAACTATCAAGAAAAGGGGATGAAATATACATCATAAAGGCCATAAAAATTGATCCCTCAAAGATGGTGATAGCCCCTACTGACTTGATTTCTAAAGTATCTAATCTAGACTTTAAAAAGATGCACCCATACCAAATGGTCCAATTTGAAAATGAACTCACACTTAGTGGGACTATAAAGTTTGGTAATATTGTAATTGACGATGAAGCAATGTAAGTAAGAAACAAAGAACCTGAGGCAGAGGTTGTCTAGGTAAAGTAGTAAGAAAATGAGGTCCTTAAAAGATATTATTTAGAGGACTAATTGAAGAATCAAGTTGAGGACCTTAAATCCAAAAATACTAAGGGTAAGAAAAACCAGCAAGGCCTTGAAAACCTCATGCAACAACTAATATAGGAGAAAATTTGAATCCAAGAGATATTCAATGCAAAAGACCAACATATTACAATGTCGACATCTCAAAATCCAGTAAAAATAGCTATAGACCTAAGGCAACTCATGATACCCAAAAGGTAGATGAAATAATCATATAGTTGGAAGAGTAGCTATCTTCAGTGGATGAATATCAGGAGGTCCTTAAACTTCTTGCCTCATTGTTAGTGGTACAATCACAAAAACATGGGATAGATTACAAGGACCTAGTTAGGAAACTTAGGAAAATTCTAGATGTTGAGAGGAATCCTTAGACTTGCAAATATGACCTAGTATCACTGAAACCCAAGTTTATAAAAAATATAAGAATATTAAAGGTTTTTTGTTATAGGGATGCCTTATAGTTTTCGTGAACAAAAGCACATATTGTATGATGACATCATAAGTTCTATGTTATAGGAAGAAAAGAGCCCAACTGACCAAGGGGATGCTGCTAGAATCTATGAGAGGCTAGAGCTAGTAAATGTCAAGCTACAAGAGCTAGTTTCTACACAAGAGGAAATATTAGAGAATCCTTTTAAAATACCTTGCATAAATGTAGTTTCCAAGTGATATTGAGTGGAAAATTTGCTAGGAATGCTGCCATAAGGACTAAGGAGAACCAATAGTTTTGATAATATTGTTATGAAGATCCCAATTTTATAGATTCTATGTCCAAGGATAAGGACAAGATCTAGGATCTTATAGAAATTAAGGTTGGAACCCCATAAAGTTGCCATTATTTAGTACCTCAACACTACCTTGTAAAATTTATAAATTTTGAAGAGAAACATGATAGAGGAATTAATGCCTCCCAAAATTTCTCTAAATTTTGACTAAGTATGAACAAGGATCAATTTACTTGTAAAAATGATCAATTGGATCCAAGTATCAATTCACTTACTAAATAAGAAATATTGGATTAAGGGAGTGATTCACTTAAAAAATAGTACTAATTTTTTGTAAAATATGAGCGATTAACTTGCCTAACAAGATCAAACTTCTTAAACAATCATAAAGATAAATTAAAGGTATGAATCCAAAGGCAAATTGTTTGGAAAGTAAAATTTTGGATGTAATGGCATATTAAGTCATTTTGGAAGTATTCTAAGCCTAGTAGAGGTATAATTGGAGGTATGTAACATATGGTGGTGTATCCTTTTACTAAAATTACCCCTAAATATTTACTTTTACTAGGAGTAATTGTTTCTCACCCTAGGTAACTCAAGGGTAAACTTTTACTATAAATAGGAGATTAGGGTCCTCATTGTATTCATATTTTAGACATGAGAATTTAGGGCTATGCTCTATTAATTCCACATTGTGCTTTGTCCTCTTGAGATTGTAAAAAATTGAAAAGTCCTTAGGCATTCCTTCAATGGAGCTACCCTCTTGGTTTGTTAAGTGTGTGGTGGTTGTGGCATGACCCTTGTAGCCCATATTGTTATTTGTTTATCAATTTATAAATTAATGAATGGGTGAACATTGATGTTATTTGAACTATCATGTGTTGATTGATATTACTCTTTTCTCACTACAATTTAAAGCCCTTAATTGTTTAAATTTATTGCCCCCTTAAAATTTCATGCATTTTATTTTTGCATTTTACTTTCCATATTTTCCTTTTGCCACTTCAATTTTAATGCAAGTTAGTATAGGTTAGCATAGAAGAATTTCATGAGGATAATGAGGATTCAATCTAAATTCTAAGGTTGGGAGAAGCCATTGGAAATTTTTCCAACTTTGTTGAAACTCGAATTGGGGTGCAAATCTCAATTACAAGTCAAGACAATTCCCCTATTCAACAACTTTATAATAGTTGTTTGATTATTGTGTATAGTATATAATTGTATGTTGAATAGATACTAGGTATGTTTATGATGACTATGGATGGAGTTTTGTGTAATATGAGGTCACAATCACCATGATTATACTTGGTCTTAGGTATAGTATCAAAGTATGCAATGTGCACACTTTTCGTAGGTTGTAGGTATGGCTTAAGCTGTTGTATTAGTTCAATAAGGATAGTTAGCATAATTATCATCTCTCCCTTTTTATTGGTGAGGTTTGCATGTACTATTAGATTTGTGTTGTTAATTTTGAACAAGATGAACACAACCAAGAAAATATGTTTATTTTTTTTACTAATAAAGTCTTCAATATAAATACCCGCGTGTTGTAGGTGAGTTGGAGAGGGTAGGGTAATCCTCCAAGGGAGGTCCCTGGTTCGAATATCCACCCTACAAAATGCACATTGGATACCCAAAATCCAGTTGATTATGCTAGTGCAGTAAGGGGTTTTCACTAAATTTAAAAAAAAAGTCTCCAATATAAATGTAGTTTTTGGTTATATCTTTAAACCTATAAATGTATATGTAGTAGATGTCAATAGGTATACAATTATGTATAAGCATATTTAAAATGTATTGATATTCAATTTTTTGTTGGCTTACCTTTTAGGGTTGTATTGTGATTGTTGGTCAACTAGTTATTTCATTGCTATTGTAAGTTAAATATACACTTAAAATACTAAATAAACATTTTTGTGCCTAAATTTCAGGTTAAAATGTGAGTTGGTTGTTATAGATGTATGCAAAGTTTTTTATTATAAAAATTACATAACAAGGATGAGAAAATGGTATTTAAAGGATATTGCAATAAGAATCACACCTTACTAAAATCTTGGTCAGTAAAGTAATTTAATATGAATTTTTTATGTCATAACAATGATAAGTTAAACTTTATGTGTTGTTATGTTGTAGTTGCATTTTAGATATCAAAGATAAAACTGATTACATTGTGAATACTAAAATGTATCCATTTTAAAAGTATGATGTTGTTGTTGGTTAATGTTCATCAATACATGATTTATAAATGATTATGATATGTCATGCTTTTTGAAGCTAAACAAATGGTACATTTTAATCATTCATGATTTTTTATGACAGTTATTTTGTAGTTTGATTAGAAAATATCATTGTTGAAATCTCCCATGATAATTGTTTTAGTGCTTAGAATCACATTAGATAGTACATCATTAAAAAATTGCAATGATGTGTTTGATTGGTGTGTTTAGTGTAATGTGTATATTGGCAATAGTGAGAGTGACTTCCTATATGTTTAAATTTGTTATATTACTTCTATACATGATATTTTGAATGATATGGATTGAAAGATTGTGACATTTTTCATAATGCATCTTAATTCTATGTATGTTGTACTTTGAAATGCAATTGTATAATTTGAATTTATTGTTATAAAGTTGATTGTTATATATTGTTGGAATTTACACCTATTTCTAAAAATGAACATAAGTAATCCATCCACTCAAATATTATACAAAAAATATAAAATGGATGAAAGATATATATATATATATATATATATATATATATATATATATATATATATATATATATATATATATAGGGTGATAGGTTTTGAAGACAATTACATAATAATATGTCCCTCAACTTGTAGAATGTCCTTGAACGAAACCACCAAAACAAAGAGCTAAATAAATCATAAAATTTGAAAAAAGGGCTCAAAATACTTTTGCATGCAAAAAATACAACCTTTGAAAGTTTTCTCTCCAAAAGAGCCCTAGAGTGATATTTTTGAAAAACATCAGTTGTTTAAAATTCCTTTTGATTGTTTACAAGGAAAAATGATATGAAATAAATTTATTTTTTCCTAATATCAGAAGGTATAATTCCTTTATGCCATGCCCATCTAGCTTAATTGCCACCATAAATGCTCATGTCTAAAGGTGTGCCTTCTATGTAAATAAGGGTAACATAATCCATAATAGTAAAGAGCTTCAACCAATTATATAGTCATAGTGAGCAAGATTTGAACTGAGGCTGTAGAAATAGAAAATTGATCCATTAAGATGAGTCATTTTCCTTAGATCCTTAGTTTTCCACTCATAAATTTAGAATCATATTTGAGCCAAAATTTCCCCATAAAATCTTCTCCATTCCTTCCAAAACCTATACCATTGGATTGGGTTCAGAAAGAGCTTTCCAATGGTATAAGTTTTATCCCATTCTAACTCCGTTTGGTCCCCAAATTATAGATATACTACACATGGGTCTAGTTGTTGTGAATTCATGATCCTCCATTATAGGGTGCAAATTCTCTTAGAAAAATTGCAAATTTCCAATATGGGGCATGAATTTTCCATCTTGGGTTTTTTCTCTCAAAAATCCTTTCTACTATTGGCTCTTTGTGACATTGACCCTTACCCAAGTTTAAGTTTTTTTCCCACCCAAACCTCTTATAAATAGAGGGTTTGGACTTCCTTTTTCTCCAAGTGGCAAGTGACAAGTCGTGAAGTCCTTTTTTGTGAAAATTTCTCTTGATAAATATTCTACTTTGGATTATTCTACAACTACTGTTGCTTTGTTATTTGCTACTCTTGGTGGATAAGTGTTGAAGCCCTAAGGAGGAGTCTACTATATTGGAGATCTTCATCCCTTTTCTACTTTTTTGATACCACTAGGTTGTTTTTGCTCATTTGCATTCATATACTACTAAATTATGCATCTTTTATTTGTTTATTCATATTATTTTGATCATTTTTATTTTTTTTGTGAATTCACACCCTGTAATTATAGGATGCGAATTCACCGTACAGGGTGCTATGTCATGACCCTCCCTTGGCAGACTTTTCATGTTGATAGATTTATGTTTTACTATGTTGTCATGTGAATAAAATAATTGACTATTTTGTATTTGTTATGCAAAATACTTATTATTTATGGAAAAATATGAAATATGAATCTTATTACGGAATGTAGGATAATTTCATGCTTGGTTTTATGAAACATGCATTTTATGTGAGAATATGATGTTTCTAATGAAAGTGCACTTTTGTAGGAACATGTTCCTTTATGGTGGCAGAAAGAATTAACCACCGAGAAAAGGATACCTTGGGAAAATGATGTGATGGGTTATTTTTCAGAATATATGGGAAGGCAACATGGATGAATGCCCCTTTCATGAAGATGCATAAAATAAAATTGCATATGATAAAGAAATTTCAAATTCAATTTGTGCATGTATGATTGAATAATAATTTGACATATGATGGAAATTATTAGGAATTAAAGTATGGTTTAATGGATGCTAAATGCTTGATTATTTCTTCATTGTATTCTTTCAAAAAAGAAAGAAATAGTATTTGAAGAATCTATTTTTATTTGGTAATATTATTGTAGTAAAAAATAGGGAATAGTAATCAAGTATAATGAGGCAAATGAAATGAAATTTTATTACTAATGATGGATACAATTTGTACTTGGCTTGCTTTTAATAAAAGATTCATTGTATTAATAAGAGATAATTTTGAAGTTTGGTAATGGAGACTATTTATTTGAGTTAAGCATCTTGATTGGTTATGGGCTTTTTATTACAATTGAGTGGGTCTTTGAAGTATCGGTTGGGAAGTGATTGCATGCCAAGAGTCTTATGATAAACCTAGATGGTGGAAGGATGGTTGGATGATCTTCTAGGAAAACTAAAAAAATTAGGGGAAAAAAGTGAACAAAGAGTTTGGGGAGAGGTTCCTTCATTTCAAAAAAGATAATGAAACAACCATGAGAACTCGTGAAAGTTAAGAGCTCATCTTCAATGGTAAGAGTAAGTGAAAACTATATTTTGCTATGTTTTCCTATAGATTCGTTTAAGCTTAGAGATATGTGTTGTTAAGATATTACCTAGCTTGTGTTTTTGATAATTGGACAAATAGATGTCTTAGTTCAACTTTGAGATTATCGCCTAAAAACTTATAGATTATAAAACTAGTATTGAGGTAGAGTTTCATTTGTTCAATGTATTTTTTCTAAAGTAATGGGTAGTTGAGTTTATAGCTTAACAAAGAAACCAAAAACTTGTTGAAAATAGGTTTATAGGCATTTAATTCAAAAACATAAATGTAAACCTTATACTTCATCTGCCACTACTAAGTTTATTAGGTGGTTTTCAACCATTTAGTTTACTCAAAATTGTGCCTTTGATGTTCCTATTATTGAAAGGTTCGTCAGCTAAGGTGAGTTTACTCAAGGACATTGTGAGACATCTAAATGAATTTTTTATTTCATTTTAATACTAGAAAAGTGATAGAAAGTGTACAATATGGTAGTGCATTCTCTATATTATTTGTAACTATGATTTTAGAGTGCACCAAGAATGCTAGAATTTGATCTATAGATAGATGCAAAATTATTTTTGCTTTTCAATCCAGTGAAATAGTTATTGATATAAAATAATGAACACTATTTCTTATTTCCTGAATGCCATGCACTATCACTTCTTTTTGAGAAGTTGGAACTTGCACTTTAGGAATGATGATGTGTGAATTATCCAAATTTGATAAGTGGTTATAGTAGGAGAGTTTAAGAATAAGTTGATAAGGAGATGACTCTTTCGATTGACTAGAAAGGATTGACCTTTTCGATTAACTAGAAAGGATTGACCTTTTTGATTGACTAGAAAGGATTGACCTTTTTGATTGACTGAAAAGGAAATGACTTTGCCATGGGTGATGAATTAAAAGAATAACCTAGGAAACTGACTGGTAAAGTTGGTCAACCTGGTTGTAAGAATTAAATAAAATTCTCTATTGACTAATGGAAGAGTGTGAGCTAGACTTTAATAAAACAACACTAGCTTAAAAAAAACACTCTTAAATAAGGATAGGAAATTGAGTTATGATATTTGGTATCACAACCAAGTTTGTAGTGGAATAGGTTCACTATGAAAAAATTATATGGTGGTTTGTAATAGAAAACATACCTACGTAAGGATAATACCTTGCTAAAAGAAGTTGTTGAAAGTAAAACCCATCTGATTTTTTATAATAACTATAAATATAGTTGATGGTAGTAGAATCAACTCAAAGAAGTAATTGTAAACTAACTCCTGCTAACTATCCTGTGTATCCAAGGATAGTGCCACTAAATTGGAGAAGTGTTACCCCATATATAAGGTAGACATGACAAACTAATGAAGAGGATAGGAACCTAGATGTAGGTTTAGAGAACCCTAGAAATGAAAGAGAGAATCCTGGTAATGAAAGTGATAATCTCATTGTTATGGTAGCTCTACTTTATGGGTACGTAGCAACATAGTAGTAGTTGCTAAATGTCATGTTGAATCAAGAAGCATAGGCTAGAAAATCTAGAATGGGATAGGTAAATGAACCCCATACTAAGGCACAATAGGCAAGGGTTCGACTTGAGGCCGAGTTAGGCATGGAAATAAAGCATTTAAAGTATTCCAAGTTCAATGGAGAGGAAGATAGTGATAAAGAAAAAATTTGGTTGAAGGAGATAGAAACCTACTATAATATGAAGAAATTTTCCTCTAAAACTTGAACATCCTATGCCACACTGCATATGCAAGGTGATGGATTGGATTGGTGGGAAACTTATAGCGAGGATAAAAACATTGTGGGAGTAGTCAACCTAAAATAGAAAGAATTTGTAGTAGCCTAAAAAGAGAGATTCCTCATAGTGTGCTTTTATTCCCAATAGTTTGAGGAGTTCACTAAAATTTCATAGGGAACTAGGACAGTGGAAAAATATTATCAAATATTTATCAAGTTGTTGAAATATGTGCCTGCATATAATGAGAAAATGAGGATTCATAAGTTCATATTAGGATGAGATCCTAGAATAGGGTAAGAGGTAGATATGAGGGAACCTACTACTTTGCATAAGGCATATGATTTTGCCAAAAAATCTGAAACACATCTCAAAACCGATTTTGATTATGAAGTTTTAGATGAGTAGGGATGAGAATATCTAAGAAAAAGAAACATCGTAGGTTGTGTAAAGTGGAAAAAAAACAAGAAAATAAAAGTATCCCTAGAAAAGACATAAGGAATGGTAGGAAGCAAGGAAATTTTAGGAAATGGTTCCAAGAAAGAACCATAATTCTTATAATCACAACAATGGTAACATCAGACCATCACAGGGATAGACTAATTCTCCACTTGCAAAAAAAGTAGAAGGAAGGAAGTGGAAAGTACACCTAGGACTAAAAGAAGGATATTTTATTTTTAGAGGACCACATTATACCAGTAATTATCTGCACATAGTAGAAATAATTTCAAATGGAAAGGAACCAATGTATAGAGAACCTACACCTAAGGAGCCCATACATAAAATTTATGTTACAACAAGAAATCAAAATTTGGAAGGTCAAGCCACGCCACTATTGATTAAGGGTAAGATTTTTGGTAAGAATGTTAAAATATTGTTTGATAGTGGTGCTACGGAAAGCCTTATTTCCACTAGTTATTTATAAAGGCTAGGAATATTGGTACTTGTTGACAATTTTGTCACATTGCATAGAGGGGTAGAAAAAAAATCAAAAAATTTCTCTTTGTAAAGTGTTTTTTGTTGCTTCGAAAGTATTTGTAAGTGTTGCAGCAATTTTGGCTTTCAATGCCACCCCCTTGTACATAAAATGAAGAAGAAGAGCTTCACTGCCGAACAAGCCAAAGAAGATAGCCCCGCAAAAAGAAGGAAAAAGTGTCACGATATCGCGACATGTTGCATTTTCGCGGCCGAAAGCAAGGAGAAAGAGCAGAAGAAGAAAAGTGTCGCGATATCGCGACATGTTGCATTTCGCTCGAAGCGACCAAAGAAGAAAGAAAAGTGTCGCGATATCGCGACATGTTGCATTTTCGCGGCTCAAAGCAAGAAGAGGGAGCAAGAAAGAAAAAGTGTCGCGATATCGCGACATGTTGCATTTTCGCGGCTCAAAGCGACAAGAAGGAGCAAGAAAGAAAAAGTGTCGCGATATCGCGACATGTTGCATTTTCATGGCTCAAAGCAAGGAGAAAGAGCAAGAAGGAAAAGTGTCGCGATATCGCGACATGTTGCATTCTCGCGACCAAAGGAGGAAAAGTGTCGTGATATCGCGACATGTTGCATTCTCGTGACCAAAAGAGGAAAAGTGTCGCGATATCGCGACATGTTGCATTTTCATGGCCAAAAGCAACAAAAGAGG
Source organism: Wollemia nobilis (assembly GCA_028583015.1). Lineage (NCBI taxonomy): Eukaryota > Viridiplantae > Streptophyta > Pinopsida > Araucariales > Araucariaceae > Wollemia > Wollemia nobilis. The sequence continues at coordinate 735,238 of JAQPPZ010004643.1, forward strand.
GCAAAGACATAGAAATGTCGTGATATCGTGACATGTCATATTTTCGTGATGCAAGAAGAAGAACCAAGCTGAAGACATAGAAATGTCGTGATATCGCGACATGTTGCTTTTTGCGACTCAAAGGGGCACGCGCTCCAAGCCGGGTATTTTCTCGAGATGATCAAGTGCCTCATAAATGCATTCTTACTTGCCCGGTAAGCTCGTTGCTCATTTTTGGCAATTGGAAGCGAAGTATCAGTCCCTGAAGGAGAGCCCGACAAGCATGGCGGCCACTCGAGCATTGCACCCAAAAACCAAGGACACTTAGACGGCTCATCAATGCATGTTTCCATGGTTGACTCGGTCACAGTTGCCAGTTCTGGTAATGGATTTGAAAGCTCAGTCACGAGGGCCGCGAGGAGCCGACTTCTCAGATCTCAAGAGTATACTTCGCCATTCTGTGTAATAATGACTCAGAGGGTCGGGTCCTCTATAAAAACCTAGGCATTGTAATGTAGAAAGTGGGGGGAACTATCTGCTAGAAAGCTGTTGTAACTTGATGTCCTGCGATTAATACTAAAGAGCTTTGGGCTCAATTTCTCTCTTTTATGCTGCCTTCTATGCTTGATTCTTTTGTCTTTCTTCATTTGTATACTGAGACTCTGAATCCTGAATCCGGTGTGCGATTGGGGACTGCACCCTGAAACTCGCCTGAAGGATACATAGGAGAGGAAAAATGCTATATTGGTTTTCTTTTATGCTGCCTGGTGGGTTGTGGTTTCTGTTACATTCGCTTGTCCTAATCGTCTTTACTCTGAACCCTAAATTTCGATGAAAGGGAGAAGGAGAATCCCTGTGAGCTCGCCCAGAGGATACATAGGAAGGTTAATGTGGCATTTCTTTCATTTATTCTTGGTGTTCCTTGTTGCTATTCAAGTTGTTAGTTAGTGATCGTGCTTCCTATTCTCTCCCACCTTAAATCATCGATCTCTCTTCCCTTACCCCTTTTTATTTCTTTCTCTAACCCTAACTCCTTTTATCTCTTTCCTGCACCCTTATCTCAAAACACCAAAGTAGTTTAGCATAGGAGCCGGCCTTTCTCCGGAGATTGGCATGAGGGGCATCTCTTCCCTTCGGCCTTTCAATGTTGGTCCAGGTCTAGGGCGCATACATTTACCCAAAATCCTTTCCTAGGCAGATTTGATGACCAATTTTTGGGCAGCCCGGTGGGACCAAGGTCCCATATTTTAAGCGCAAATCTCAAACCCATCTACACCGGGCCAATAGTTCTAACCAGTTCCTGGTGTGACCCGATCAGTCTCACCTTCTGAGTGGTAGTGAGAATCGATGCTCTCATTACCAAAAGACTCTTAGCATCTAGCGACTCTGTTCAACCCAAAAATCTCTAAGTCGTAGAGACCGGTACCTAAACCTGTGCCTTCATGACAAAAGTCCCCATGTTTTAAGGAAGCCCGAGTTTGGTGAATCTCTGGCTTGCCTCCATCTGGAAAAATCACCTGGCGACTCTGACTGAGCTGAAGATCCAGATTTCTTGATCGTAGGCACCTTTTAAATCTGAAAGAAGACATCCCGGAGGAATCAAGGTTCGGTGAGCAGCCTTGACCTCACAAGCGGAGAAAAGTATGTTCACCTGGTGACTCCGACTTAGTGGTGAGAACCGTGATCTCTATAGGCCACTGCTATAATGGAGAGGGTATGCTATCCCAGCTGGGATGATCGTGGCCCTCTAAATCTTCAAAGTTACCATGAAATTCTCGAAAGCGCCTTGAAGACAGTGACAAAATACAATGGCACTAAGGGAATGGCCCGAGAGCACCTTGAAGATGTTGCTGCTTTAGCGCCCCTCCATGACATAATCCATGAAGATGTCATGATCAGACTCCTGGTTCTATCTTTGGAAGGAAGGGCGCTGTAGTGGTACAAACTGCTCGGGCATAAAAGCATCTGCTCATGGGATGACTTAGCGGGAGCACTATTCAGAACATTTGATGGCTCTCAGGATCCCTTCCAACTTTTGATGTACCTCTCCACCATCAGGAGAGCACCTCTGGAGAGCATCACGGACTTCAATGTCGATTCTAGAAGTTGGAAGAGAATTCCAGGGGAGATCCAACCGACGCCCGCCCAAGCCCACCTCTTCTATGTTCGGGCCTTTCACCCGGACATGAGCCTCATCTTACTGCAATCAGGTGAACGAAGATTCCCTCAAATATTTGAGGAAGCAATACGAGCAGAACAACTTTTGCTCCTATCGAGAAAGTGGCAGTGGGGAGAAACCCCATCACCCTACCCAATAATTATTGCTCCTATTTATCCAGCATAGTATTCATCATGGCAGACTCCTCATACTGAGCAGAGGCCTGAGATGCAATCGTGTGGAGCTCAAGAGGCGGATTTCATCCAAGTCCAACGATGGGAATATGCAAGCTTTGCCCCAACAATGAACAATATGGTTGCTTGCAGTCTCCATCAGGAGATGGGCCAAGGAGAGGAGCAGTCTCAAGTGGTAGAGCCTGAGAACAAAGAGGGCACATTTTTGCACCCTTTTTGTATCCCAATGGATGGCACGCAAGTATTCAGCCAGGATCCATTAAGCATGTCTCATCAAGAAGCTGAACCTGAAGAGATCCTGGAAGATTACTCTTTGCCGGAGGAGCCCTATTACCGCATCAGGAGGATGGAAGAACCTGTACCCAGCCCACAGTTAGTAGATTCTTCAGTATTCTGGTATTGGTTCTAGCCATCACTACGACCAGTACCCCAAGAGGCCCCTCATGTGGCGAACTTCTTCGCCACATCTTTCATCAACAGTACGGGTACTGGCAGGAGCGACAACTCACTGCGTTGCTCCCTGTTCGCAACATGGACAACTTCGGGAAGAGGCCAGCCGGACTTCAAAGATCAACTGAAGTTCAATCAGATCTAGTCCGGACATTGCAGGTTCACCGGATAGGCACCCGAAGCTGGGTTTATGGTGGCGGCATGCCAATCATGTCACAAAATTTTGTGTAAATACTATAAATAGCCCGACTAGTAAATAAGTGCCGAAGGTGCTAAGTGTTGCTTAGGAGCTTAGGCACAAACAAAAAAAAAAAATGTCGTCAGTGGATAGTCAGAGAAGAGGATAATGGGAATGACTCTGTTGCCCAATGGATAAAGGCCTGGGATCTCTGCATTCAGACAAGCTAAATGCCCCACGAGCCGCCAAGAATGTTGACAATTTTGTCACATTGCATAAGGGGTAGAAAAAAATCAAAAAATTTCTCTTTGTAAAGTGTTTTTTGTTGCTTCGAAAGTTTTTGTAAGTGTTGCAGCAATTTTGGCTTTCAATGCCACCCCCTTGTACATAAAATGAAGAAGAAGAGCTTCACTGCCAAACAAGCCAAAGAAGATAGCTCCGCCAAAAGAAGGAAAAGTGTCGCGATATCGCGACATGTTGCATTTTCATGATCGAAAGCAAGGAGAAAGAGCAAGAAGAAGAAAAGTGTCACGATATCGCGACATGTTGCATTTTCTGGAAGCAAGAGAGAGCAAGAAGAAAAGTGTCGCGATATCGCGACATGTTGCATTTTCACGGCTCAGAGCGACAAGAGGGAGCAAGAAAGAAAAAGTGTCGCGATATCGCGACATGTTGCATTTTCGCGGCTCAAAGCAAGAAGAAGGAGCAAAAGAAGAAAAGTGTCGCGATATCGCGACATGTTGCATTTTCACGGCTCAAAGCAAAGAGAAAGAGCAAGAAGGAAAAGTGTCGCGATATCGCGACATGTTGCATTCTCATGACCAAAGGAGGAAAAGTGTCGCGATATCGCGACATGTTGCATTCTCGCGACCAAAAGAGGAAAAGTGTCGCGATATCGCGACATGTTGCATTTTCATGGCCAAAAGCAACAAAAGAGGGCAAAGACATAGAAATGTCACGATATCATGACATGTCATATTTTCATGATGCAAGAAGAAGAACCAAGCTGAAGACATAGAAATGTCACGATATCATGACATGTTGCTTTTTCGTGACTCAAAGGGGGCATGCGCTCCAAGCCGGGTATTTTCTCGAGATGATCAAGTGCCTCATAAATGCATTCTTACTTGCCCGATAAGCTCGTTGCTCATTTTTGGCAATTGGAAGTGAAGTATCAGTCCCTGAAGGAGAGCCCGACAAGCATGGCGGCCACTCGAGCATTGCACCCAGAAACCAAGGACACTCAAAGGCTCATCAATGCATGTTTCCATGGTTGACTCGGTCACAGTTGCCAATTATGGTAATGGATTTGAAAGCTCAGTCATGAGGGCCGCGAGGAGCCGACTTCTCAGATCTCAAGAGTATACTTCGCCATTCTATGTAATAATGACTCAGAGGGTCGGGTCCTCTATAAAAACCTAGGCATTGTAATGTAAGAAAGTGGGGGGAACTATCTGCTAGAAAGCTATTGTAACTTGATGTCCTACGATTAATACTAAAGAGCTTTGGGCTCAATTTCTCTCTTTTATGCTGCCTTCTGTGCTTGATTCTTTTGTCTTTCTTCATTTGTATACTGAGACTCTGAATCCTGAATCCGGTGTGCGATTGGGGACTGTACCCTGAAACTCGCTTGAAGGATACATAGGAGAGGAAAAATGCTATATTGGTTTTCTTTTATGCTGCCTGGTGGGTTGTGGTTTCTGTTACATTCGCTTGTCCTAATCGTCTTTACTCTGAACCCTAAATTTCGATGAAAGGGAGAAGGAGAATCCTGTGAGCTCGCCCAGAGGATACATAGGAAGGTTAATGTGGCATTTCTTTCATTTATTCTTGGTGTTCCTTGCTGCTATTCAAGTTGTTAGTTAGTGATCGTGCTTCCTATTCTCTCCCACTTTAAATCATCGATCTCTCTTCCCTTACCCCTTTTTATTTCTTTCTCTAACCCTAACTCCTTTTATCTCTTTCCTGCACCCTTATCTCAAAACACCAAAGTAGTTTAGCATAGGAGCCGGCCTTTCTCCGGAGATTGGCACGAGGGGCATCTCTTCCCTTCGGCCTTTCAATGTTGGTCCAGGTCTAGGGTGCATACATTTACCCAAAATCCTTTCCTAGGCAGATTTGATGACCAACATTTTTGGCACGCATTCCGTGGGACCAAGGTCCCATATTTTAAGCACAAATCTCAAACCCGTCTACACCAAGGCCAATAGTTCTAACAGTTCTCTGTGTGACCCAATCAGTCTCACCTTCTGAGTGGTAGTGAAAATCGATGCTCTCATTACCAAAAGACTCTTAGCATCTGCGACTCTGTTCAAACCAAAAATCTCTAAGTCGTAAAGACCGATACCTAAACTCGTGCCTTCATGACAAAAGTCCCCATGTTTTAAGGAAGCCCGAGTTTGGTGAATCTCTGGCTTGCCTCCATCTGGAAAAATCACCTGGCGACTCTGACTGAGCTGAAGATCCAGATTTCTTGATCGTAGGCGCCTTTTAAATCTGAAAGAAGACATCCTGAAGGAATCAAGGTTCGGTGAGCAGCCTTGACCTCACAAGCGAAGAAAAGTATGTTCACCTGGCGACTCCGACTTAGTGGTGAGAACCATGATATCTGCAGGCCACTGCTATAATGGAGAGGGTATGCTATCCCAGCTGGGATGATCGTGGCCCTCTAAATCTCCAAAGTTACCATGAAATTCTTGAAAGTGCCTTGGAGACATTGACAAAATACAATGGCACTAAGGGAATGGCCCGAGAGCACCTTGAAGATGTTGCTGCTTTAGCGCCCCTCCATGACATAATCCATGAAGATGTCATGATCAGACTTCTGGTTCTATCTTTGGAAGGAAGGGCGCTGCAGTGGTACAGACTGCTCGAGCATAAAAGCATCTGCTCATGGGATGACTTAGCGGGAGCACTATTCAGAACATTTGATGGCTCTCAGGACCCCTTCCAACTTTTGATGTACCTCTCCACCATCAGGAGAGCACCTCTGGAGAGCATCACGGACTTCAATGTCCGATTCTATAGAAGTTGGAAGAGAATTCCAGGGGAGATCCAACCGACGCCCGCCCAAGCCCACCTCTTCTATGTTCGGGCCTTTCACCCGGACATGAGCCTCATCTTACTGCAATCAGGTGAACGAAGATTCCCTCAAATATTTGAGGAAGCAATACGAGCAGAACAACTTCTGCTCCTATCGAGAAAGTGGCAGTGGGGAGCAGCCCCATCACCCTACCCAGTAATTACTGCTCCTATTTATCCAACATAGTATTCATCATGGCAGACTCCTCATACTGAGCAGAGGCCTGAGATGCAGTCGTTTGGAGCTCAAGAGGCGGATTTCATCCAAGTCCAACAATGGGAATATGCAAGCTTTGCCCCACCAATGAACAATATGGTTGCTTGTAGTCTCCATCAGAAGATGGGCCAAGGAGAGAAGCAGACTCAAGTGGTAGAACCTGAGAACAAAGAGGGCACATTTTTGCACCCTTTTTGTATCCCAATGGATGGCACGCAAGTATTCAGCCAGAATCCATTAAGCATGTCTCATCAAGAAGCTGAACCTGAAGAGATCCTGGAAGATTACTCTTTGTCGGAGGAGCCCTATTACCGCATCAAGAGGATGGAAGAACCTGTACCCAGCCCATAGTTAGTAGATTCTTCAGTATTCTGGTATTGGTTCCAGCCACCACTATGACCAGTACCCCAAGAGGCCCCTCATGCGGCGAACTTCTTCACCACATCTTTCATCAATAGTACGGGTACTGGTAGGAGCGACAACTCACTGCGTTGCTCCCTGTTCGCAACATGGACAACTTCGGGAAGAGGCCAGCCGGACTTCAAAGATCAACTAAAGTTCAATCAGATCTGGTCTGGACATTGCAAGTTCATCGGATAGGCACCCAAAGCTGGGTTTATGGTGGCGGCATGCCAATCATGTCACAAAATTTTGTGTAAATACTGTAAATAGCCCGGCTAGTAAATAAGTGCCGAAGGCGCTAAGTGTTGCTTAGGAGCTTAGGCACAAACAAAAAAAAAAAATGTCGTCAGTGGATAGTCAGAGAAGAGGATAATGGGAATGACTCTGTTGCCCAATGGATAAAGGCCTGGGATCTCTGCATTCAGACGAGCTAAATGCCCCGTGAGCCACCAAGAATGTTGACAATTTTGTCACATTGCATAGAGGGGTAGAAAAAAATCAAAAAATTTCTCTTTGTAAAGTGTTTTTTGTTGCTTCGAAAGTATTTGTAAGTGTTGCAGCAATTTTGGCTTTCAATGCCACCCCCTTGTACATAAAATGAAGAAGAAGAGCTTCGCTGCCAAACAAGCCAAAGAAGATAGCTCCACCAAAAGAAAGAAAAAGTGTCGCGATATCGCGACATGTTGCATTTTCATGGCTCGAAAGCGACAAGAGGGAGCAAGAAAGAAAAGTGTCGCGATATCGCGACATGTTGCATTCTCACGACCAAAAGAAGAAAAGTGTCACGATATCGCGACATGTTGCATTTTCGTGGCTCAAAGCGACAAGAGGGAGCAAGAAAGAAAAAGTGTCGCGATATCGCGACATGTTGCATTTTCACGGCTCAAAGCAAGAAGGAGCAAGAAAGAAAAAGTGTCGCGATATCGTGACATGTTGCATTTTCATGGCTCAAAGCAAGGAGAAAGAGCAAGAAGGAAAAGTGTCGCGATATCGCGACATGTTGCATTCTCGCGACCAAAGGAGGAAAAGTGTCGCGATATCGCGACATGTTGCATTCTCGCGACCAAAAGAGGAAAAGTGTCGCGATATCGTGACATGTTGCATTTTCATGGCCAAAAGCAACAAAAGAGGGCAAAGACATAGAAATGTCACGATATCGTGACATGTCATATTTTCATGATGCAAGAAGAAGAACCAAGCTGAAGACATAGAAATGTCATGATATCGTGACATGTTGCTTTTTCGCGACTCAAAAGGGGCACGCGCTCCAAGCTGGGTATTTTCTCGAGATGATCAAGTGCCTCATAAATGCATTCTTACTTGCCCGGTAAGCTCGTTGCTCATTTTTGGCAATTGGAAGCGAAGTATCAGTCCCTGAAGGAGAGCCCGACAAGCATGGCGGCCACTCGAGCATTGCACCCAGAAACCAAGGACACTCAGACGGCTCATCAATGCATGTTTCCACGGTTGACTCGGTCACAGTTGCCAGTTCTGGTAATGGATTTGAAAGCTCAGTCACGAGGGCCGCGAGGAGCCGACTTCTCAGATCTCAAGAGTATACTTCGCCATTCTATGTAATAATGACTCAGAGGGTCGGGTCCTCTATAAAAACCTAGGCATTGTAATGTAAGAAAGTGGGGGGAACTATCTGCTAGAAAGTTGCTGTAACTTGATGTCCTGCGATTAATACTAAAGAGCTTTGGGCTCAATTTCTCTCTTTTATGCTGCCTTCTGTGCTTGATTCTTTTGTCTTTCTTCATTTGTATACTGAGACTCTGAATCCTGAATCCGGTGTGCGATTGGGGACTTGTACCCTAAAACTCGCCCGAAGGATACATAGGAGAGGAAAAATGCTATATTGGTTTTCTTTTATGCTGCCTGGTGGGTTGTGGTTTCTGTTACATTCGCTTGTCCTAATCGTCTTTACTATGAACCCTAAATTTCGATGAAAGGGAGAAGGAGAATCCCTGTGAGCTCGCCCAGAGGATACATAGGAAGGTTAATGTGGCATTTCTTTCATTTATTCTTGGTGTTCCTTGCTGCTATTCAAGTTGTTAGTTAGTGATCGTGCTTCCTGTTCTCTCCCACCTTAAATCATCGATCTCTCTTCCCTTACCCCTTTTTATTTCTTTCTCTAACCCTAACTCCTTTTATCTCTTTCCTGCACCCTTATCTCAAAACACCAAAGTAGTTTAGCATAGGAGCCGGCCTTTCTCCGGAGATTGGCACGAGGGGCATCTCTTCCCTTCGGCCTTTCAATGTTGGTCCAGGTCTAGGGCGCATACACTTACCCAAAATCCTTTCCTAGGCAGATTTGATGACCAACAATTTTTGGCACGCCAATGGGACCAAGGTCCCATATTTTAAGACAAATAAACAAGAAGTAACCCTGACCACCCACAGTAAACATCCTCATTCAAAATCCAAACAAATAAGAATACCCATGCCAAAAGTCCCCATGTTTTAAGGAAGCCCGAGTTTGGTGAATCTCTGGCTTGCCTCCATCTGGAAAAATCACCTGGCGACTCTGACTGAGCTGAAGATCCAGATTTCTAGATCGTAGGCACCTTTTAAATCTGAAAGAAGACACCCCGGAGGAATCAAGGTTCGGTGAGTAGCCTTGACCTCACAAGCGGAGAAAAGTATGTTCACCTGGCGACTTCGACTTAGTGGCGAGAACCGTGATCTCTGCAGGCCACTGCTATAATGGAGAGGGTATGCTATCCCAGCTGGGATGATCGTGGCCCTCTAAATCTCCAAAGTTACCATGAAATTCCTAAAAGTGCCTTGGAGACATTGACAAAATACAATGGCACTAAGGGAATGGCCCGAGAGCACCTTGAAGATGTTGCTGCTTTAGCGCCCCTCCATGACATAATCCATGAAGATGTCATGATCAGACTCCTGGTTCTATCTTTGGAAGGAAGGGCGTTGTAGTGGTACAGACTGCTCGGGCGTAAAAGCATCTGCTCATGGGATGACTTAGCGGGAGCGCTAGTCAGAACATTTGATGGCTCTCAAGACCCCTTCCAGCTTTTGATGTACCTCTCCACCATCAGGAGAGCACCTCTGGAGAGCATCACGGACTTCAATGTCCGATTCTGTAGAAGTTGGAAGAGAATTCCAGGGGAGATCCAACCGACGCCCGCCCAAGCCCACCTCTTCTATGTTTGGGCCTTTCACCCGGACATGGGCCTCCTCTTACTGCGATCAGGTGAGCGAAGATTCCCTCAAATATTTGAGGAAGCAATACGAGTAGAACAACTTCTGCTCTTATCGAGAAAGTGGTAGTGGGGAGCAGCCCCATCACCCTACCCGATAATTACTGCTCCTATTTATCCAACGCAGTATTCATCATGGCAGACTCCTCATACTGAGCAGAGGCCTGAGATGCAGTCATTTGGAGCTCAAGAGGCAGATTTCATCCAAGTCCAACAATGGGAATATGCAAGCTTTGCCCCAACAATGAACAATATGGTTGCTTGCAGTCTCCATCAGGAGATGGGCCAAGGAGAGGAGCAGGCCCAAGTGGTAGAGCCTGAGAACGAAGAGGGCACATTTTTGCACCCTTTTTGTATCCCAAGGGATGGCACACAAGTACTCAGCCAGGATCCATTAAGCATGTCTCATCAAGCTGAACCTGAAGAGATCCTGGAAGATTACTCTTTGCTAGAGGAGCCCTGTTACCGCATCAAGAGGATGGAAGAACCTGTACCCAGCCCACAGTTAGTAGATTCTTTGGTATTCTGGTATTGGTTCCAGCCACCACTATGACCAGTACCCCAAGAGGCCCCTCATGCGGCGAACTTCTTTGCCACATCTTTCATCAATAGTACGGGTACTGGCAGGAGCGACAACTCACTGCGTTGCTCCCTGTTCGCAACATGGACAACTTCGGGAAGAGGCCAGCCGGACTTCAAAGATCAACTAAAGTTCAATCAGATCTGGTCCGGACATTGCAGGTTCACTGGATAGGCACCCAAAGCTGGGTTTATGGTGGCGGCATGCCAATCATGTCACAAAATTTTGTGTAAATACTGTAAATAGCCCGGCTAGTAAATAAGTGCCGAAGGCGCTAAGTGTTGCTTAGGAGCTTAGGCACAAACAAAAAAAAAAATGTCGTCAGTGGATAGTCAGAGAAGAGGATAATGGGAATGACTCTGTTGCCCAATGGATAAAGGCCTGGGATCTCTGCATTCAGACGAGCTAAATGCCCCGTGAGCCACCAAGAATGTTGACAATTTTGTCACATTGCATAGAGGGGTAGAAAAAAATCAAAAAATTTCTCTTTGTAAAGTGTTTTTTTGTTGCTTCGAAAGTATTTGTAAGTGTTGCAGCAATTTTGGCTTTCAATGCCACCCCTTGTACATAAAATGAAGAAGAAGAGCTTCACTGCCGAACAAGCCAAAGAAGATAGCTTCGCAAAAAAGAAAAAGTGTCGCGATATCGCGACATGTTGCATTTTCGCGGCTCGAAAGCAAGGAGAAGGAGCAAGAAGAAGAAAAGTGTCGCGATATCGCGACATGTTGCATCCTCACGACCAAAAAAGAAAAGTGTCGTGATATCGTGACATGTTGCATTTTTGTGGCTCAAAGCGACAAGAGGGAGCAAGAAAGAAAAAGTGTCACGATATCGCGACATGTTGCATTTTCATGGTCAGAGCGACAAGAGGAGCAAGAAAGAAAATGTGTCACGATATCGCGACATGTTGCATTTTCATGGCTCAAAGCAAGGAGAAAGAGCAAGAAGGAAAAGTGTCGCGATATCGTGACATGTTGCATTCTCATGACCAAAGGAGGAAAAGTGTCGCGATATCGCGACATGTTGCATTCGCGACCAAAAGAGGAAAAGTGTCGCGATATCGCGACATGTTGCATTTTCGTGGCCAAAAGCAACAAAAGAGGGCAAAGACATAGAAATGTCACGATTTCGTGACATGTCATATTTTCGTGATGCAAGAAGAAGAACCAAGCTGAAGACATAGAAATGTCACGATATCGTGACATGTTGCTTTTTTGTGACTCAAAAGGGGCACACGCTCCAAGCCGGGTATTTTCTCGAGATGATCAAGTGCCTCATAAATGCATTCTTACTTGCTCGATAAGCTCGTTGCTCATTTTTGGCAATTGGAAGCGAAGTATCAGTCCCTGAAGGAGAGCCCGACAAGCATGGCGGCCACTCGAGCATTGCACCCAGAAACCAAGGACACTCAGACGGCTCATCAATGCATGTTTTTGCGGTTGACTCGGTCACAGTTGCCAGTTTTGGTAATGGATTTGAAAGCTCAGTCACGAGGGCCGCGAGGAGTCGACTTCTCAGATCTCAAGAGTATACTTCGCCATTCTATGTAATAATGGCGCAGAGGGTCGGGTCCTCTATAAAAACCTAGGCATTGTAATGTAAGAAAGTGGGGGGAACTATCTGCTAGAAAGTTGTTGTAACTTGATGTCCTGCGATTAATACTAAAGAGCTTTGGGCTCAATTTCTCTCTTTTATGCTGCCTTCTGTGTTTGATTCTTTTGTCTTTCTTCATTTGTATACTGAGACTCTGAATCCTGAATCCGGTGTGCGATTGGGGACTGCACCCTGAAACTTGCCTGAAGGATACATAGGAGAGGAAAAATGCTATATTGGTTTTCTTTTATGTTGCTTGGTGGGTTGTGGTTTCTGTTACATTCGCTTGTCCTAATCGTCTTTACTCTGAACCCTAAATTTTGATGAAAGGGAGAAGGAGAATCCCGGTGAGCTCGCCCAGAGGATACATAGGAAGGTTAATGTGGCGTTTCTTTCATTTATTCTTGGTGTTCCTTGTTGCTATTCAAGTTGTTAGTTAGTGATCGTGCTTCCTGTTCTCTCCCACTTTAAATCATCGATCTCTCTTCCCTTACCCCTTTTTATTTCTTTCTCTAACCCTAACTCCTTTTATCTCTTTCCTGCACCCTTATCTCAAAACACCAAAGTAGTTTAGCATAGGAGCCGGCCTTTCTCCGGAGATTGGCACGAGGGGCATCTCTTCCCTTCGGCCTTTCAATGTTGGTCTAGGTCTAGGGCGCATACATTTACCCAAAATCCTTTCCTAGGCAGATTTGATGACCAACAGGTACATGGGTGGAAGGTCGAGTATGTTTTAGGATAAATCTACTTCATAAATCAATGTTATCCTATGGTATAAATTACCTTACCTAGTAGAATGACAATGGGATACCTGTATGTTGTGCCATTGCATGCCTTTGATGTAATCCTAGGAATGGATTTATTGCAAGCATATAAAGCAATTTTTAATTTTTTAGGATAGATGGATTGAGTACACGAAATATGGTGGGGATGTACAAATGGTGTATAGCCTACAAGGAACTTTTCAACCCCAAATCCTCTCAGTAATACAACTCAAGAAATCCATCAAAAATAGAGGAATAGTGTATGTTTTAAACATAAATAAAATTGAGAAAGAAAAGAAGGAAGAGAAGTTTAGGAAAATTCCAATTCTTCAAGATTTTAGGGATGTATTTCCATAGGATTTACTTGGATTACCCCTCAAACATGAATTTTATTTCACAATAGAGCTTCAACCTAGAATCGAGCCTATACATAGAGCTTCCTATAAAATTAATCCCATAGAAATACAAGAGCTGAAAGTGCAACTACAAGGGTTGCTGGAAAAAGGATTAATTAGACGAAGTGTGTCACCATGGGGTGCACCTATGCTATTAGTAAAGAAAAATAATGGTTTCTTAAGATTATGTATATATTATAGAATTTTAAACATGGAAACTATCAAGAATGGATAACCTTTACCCAAGATCAAAGGTCTCTTTGATCAAATTAAAGATGCCACTATATTTTCAAAGATCAATATGAAGTTTAAATATCATTAGTTGCAAATCCGAGGAGGATACACATAAGACAACATTCAAAACTCATTAATTTCATTATGAGTTAACTATATTGCCTTTTGGTCTAACGAATGCTCCATCTACATTCATGAACTTAATGAATAGTATCTTCAAGAAGCATTTGGATAGATTTGTTGTAGTATTTATGGATGACATTTTGATATATTCTCAGAATAGGGTAGAGCACAACAAACACCTTAAGATCCTTCTAGAGTTGTTAAGGAAGAACTAGTTGTATGGGAATTTATCCAAGTGTGGATTTTATGTTCTAAAAGTGTAGTACTTAGGGCACATTGTATCAGTAGAAGGGATCACAGTAGATCCTAAGAATATAGAAGCTATTCTGAATTGGCCACTGCCAAAAAATGTCATAGAAGTTTGAATTTTCATGGGTTTGATTAATTACTACATGAGATATGTGAAGGATTATGCCAAGATAACCTCACCAATAACTAACCTTTAGATGAAAGAGAAAAAATTAAGGTGGATGGATAAGTGTGAAGCAGCTTTTGATTTACTTCAGCAAAAGCTTACTACACCTCCTATACTAAATATACTCGATACTCAAGGTAGTTTTTCTATTTGTACAAATGCATCAATGGAGGCTTTGGGGGGATTTTTCTCTTAGGAATGAATAGTGGTAGCCTATGGATCAAGGAAGCTGATATGACATGAGGTCAACTATGCAATACATGATCTGGAATTGGTAGTGGTAGTGTTTGCTCTCAAGTGTTGGCAAAATTATTTGATAGGAAGACACTTTGAGTTGAGGATAAGTCATAAAATTTTGTAATACATATTTACTGAACCTTTGCTAAATGCTAGGCAGAGAAGGTGGATGGAATTTATTGCTAAGTACAATTTTGGTATTGAGTATATAAAGAGAAAGGAGAATAAAGTCACTAATGCACTAAGTAGAAGGAGACACATAATTATTTTGTCTCACATCCACATTGAATTGATGGAACAAGTCAAGGAAATGTAACATCAAGATGCTTACTACAATTAAATTTGGAAAATAATGGAAAGGAAACTAGATGAAAACAAAAATTTCAGCATCAAATATGGTTCTTATGCTTTAAGGATAGGGTAGTAATCCCTAAGTCTAGAAATCTAAGAAAAATGATCATGCATAAAGTGCACAGATCTCCGTATTCTGCCCACCTAGGAGGAGCAAAAATAAGGGAGAATATGAAAAAAATATTATTTTGGCCAAGGATTAAGAGAGACCTAATTGAGTTTATCGCTCAATGCCTGGAATGACAAAAAGTAAAAGAATAAAAAAGACATTATACTAGGTTTTTGTATACACATGATATGCCCATGCAAAAATGGTAGGTGATTTTGATGGATGTCATCGTAGGACTACCTAAAAAATAGGTTTCAACATGATGCAATATTAGTAGTGAAGGATAAATTGACCAAGGTTGTGCACTTTATACCTGGGAATACCAAGGATGATGTCATCATTATGGGTAACAAATTTTCCAAAGAAATATTTTGAATTCATGATTTTTTGGAAGTAATTATATCAGATAAGGACTTGAGATTTACATTCAAGTTTTGGCAAGCCTTGCATCATGCCATTGGTACTAGGCTAAACATTATTTTTACCTATCATCTAGAAAATGATAGGCAAATAGAAAGAGTGAATTAGGTGTTAGAATACATGCTTCACATGTACTGTATGGATCAAAAAACTTGATGGGAGGATTAATTGCATTTGGTAGAATTTACCTATAATAATGGTCACCATTCGACTCTAGGCATGGCTCCTATAGAAGCTTTATATGGAAGGTGTAGGACACCACTGTCATGGGATAATAAAGAGGATCAGGTTGTAATAGGACCAAAAAGGTCAAACAAATGGAACAACAATTAAGGATAATAAAGGAAAGGCTAAAATAAGCCTCGAACCATCAAAAAAGTTATGCCGATCTTAAGAGATCGCCAAGGGAATTTGCTATAGATGATAGGGTATTTCTGAGGGTGAGACCAAAAAAGAGTGTTGTTAAATCCTCAAAATTTTATCCTCACTTTGTTGAACCCTTTGAAATTATAGAGAAGATTAGTCATGTGGTATATTAACTTGCCTTACCACCTAGCTTGTCCAAGATTCATGACACCTTTCACATATCTTTGCTTAGAAAGTACATTGCTAATCCTGAGCATGTGTGGGATTTTTTTAACTTGCAAATGGCGTATCCAGAGGCTATAGAGGTTAGAACAATAAATATCCTTGATTTTTAATCCAAATTAATGAACAAAGGAACCTTGGAGTAGTGCAAGGTTTAGAGGGACTGTTACTCTGAAAGAAATGCTACTTGGGAAAAAGTAGTAGACATGCAAAAAACAAATTCATTCATGTTTGATGATGCAATGGAAATATTAGTTTTATGTTTATCTTTGATGATACATAGAGGACTATGCTATGCCTAAGGGGAGGAGGATTTCATGACCCTCCTTTGGTAGACTTTTAATGTTGATATATTTATGTTTTACTATGTTTTCATGTGAATAAAATAATTTACTATTTTGGATTTGTTATGCAAAATACTTATTATTTATGGAAAAATATAAAATATGAATCTTATTATGGAATGTAGGATAATTTCATGCTTGGTTTTATGAAACATGCATTTTATGTGAGAATATGATGCTGCTAATGAAAGTGCACTTTTGTAGGAACATGTTCCTTTATGGTGGTAGAAAGGATTAACCATCGAGAAAAGGATACCTTGTGATCGAGAGCCAAAATTACAGAAAAAAAAAATAGTTTTATTTTATTCAAATGCAGCAAATAATTACTGTCACAGTAGAATATTACAGTCACAGTAGAATATTATAGTCACAGCAGATTATTACATAAGTCGTAGAAGAATTGCGCCTTTACAGAATTTCTCAAATCTGGAAATACAACGAGAAAATATTATCGTTTCAGCAATTTTCCATCCCTTGTGCATGCCTTTGCTCTCCTTTTTAAAGGTTCTCGGGTGACGCTCCATTTCCAGCTGGTGGCCCTTCGTTTCCTCTTCCAGAACCTTTCGTTTCGCCTCCCCGTGTCGCTTCGTCGTCCAGATATTCGACACGTCTCCCTTTTCGACTCTTCGTCTTTGGCTCGTCTTTCGGTGCAAAAATACGACATGTCGCGATATCGCGACATGTCACGATATCATGACATTTTCCTTGCTCGTTGTCTTCCTCACCTTCGGGTCATGATATCATGACATGTCACGATATCGCGACATTTTCCTCCATCACTGCCTTCCTCGCCTTCGGGTCGCGATATCGCGACATGTCGCGATATCGTGACATTTTCCTCCATCGTTGCCTTTCTTATTTCCAAGTCGCGATATCGTGACATTTGCCTTCGGACGCCTCAGCTTTTCTGCTCCGATCATGATTTCATGACATGTCACGAAATCGTGACAAATTCTTTGGCCTCCTCTCCCTCCTGCAGTCGTCGATTTCGTGACATGTCGTGAAATCGTGACATTCTTGCTGGTGTCTTCTTCAGGTGGTTACTTGTCACGATTTCGTGACATGTCACGAAATCGTGACCTTCCCAATGCGTCTTCTTTCGTTGCCTCCTCCTTGTCACGATTTCGTGATAGTCATGATTTCATGACATGTCACGAAATCGTGACCTTCCCAATGCATCTTCTCCCGCTGCCTCCTCCATGTCATGATTTCATGACAGTCACGATTTCGTGACATGTCACGAAATCATGACCTTCCCAATGCGTCTTCTCCTGCTGCCTCCTCCATGTCATGATTTTATGATAGTCATGATTTCATGACATGTCATGAAATCATGACATTCCCAATGGCGTCTTCTCCTGGTGCCTCCTTGTCACGATTTCGTGATGGTCGTGATTTCATGACATGTCGCAAAATCATGACAATTTTTTTTTTTTTTATGTGGATGCAAGATTGCGCTGCTACCATCGGATGCTCCTGCATCAGACATCCGAGGTAGATTAAGAAGTGATCCTCACTTCTAAACTGTTAGAGGGAGACCCAAGCGGTCAACCTCCATTTTAGACAACCAAGTTGCATCTTCTACCGGTCTGCCCTTCCACTTGACCAAATATTCAAAATACTATCTATTTCTGGTACTTCTGCCTTCTCTTGTGTCCAGTATTTCCTCTATCTCATCTGTGGTTGGAGTAGATGCTGGAATACTCCACAACTCTGCACTTGGTGCCTCACTACTATCCCCTTCATGGTATTTCACCAAATCTGAAATATTAAACACGGGTGATATGTTTAACCCACTTGGCAATTCTACCTCATACGCATTGCCTGAATCCCATTTTGCTAGGATTCTGCATGGTCCAAACTTCTTCATCTTTAGTTTGTTATAGGTTTTAGCAGGAAATCTTTCTTTTCTCAGATGGACCATCACTTCATCTCCTACTTCGAATTCCTTAAACCGCCGCTTCTGGTCTGCTTTCATCTTATATTGCATATTCATTTTAGCAATATGCCTCTTCACTTCTTCATGCAGGTTCTTCAGATGCTCTACAAAATCCTCAGCCTCGGCACTGCACTTTTCCCCTGTATTCAGCTTCCTTAACTCAGAAACATTTCTTGGACTGCTTCCATATATTATCTGAAATGGAGATTTGTTGGTACTCCTGTTGACAGAATTGTTATATGCAAACTCCGCCTATGGCAAAATCAGATCCCATCCTTTGGGCTTATCTCCTATCAAGCACCTCAATAGGTTACCCAAACTTCTGTTTACCACCTCTGTTTGCCCATCTGTCTGTGGGTGGTATGCTGAACTGAATTTCAAATCTGTCTTTAGTTTCTTCCACAGGGTTCTCCAGAAATACCCAACAAACTTGGTATCTCTGTCAAAAACGATACTCTTCGGTAGACCATGTAGCCATACCACTTCTTTGAAAAACAAACCTGCAATATGAACTGCATCATTAGTTTTCTGACAAGGAATAAAATGTGCCATCTTTGAAAACCTGTCAACTACCACAAATATGGAATCATTTCCCCTCTGTGTCCTTGGTAGACCAAGAACGAAATCCATGCTGACATCTTCCCATGGTTTCTCCGGTATAGGTAACGACTGATATAATCCGGTGTTCTGTCTCACACCTTTCGCCATCTGACAGACTCTACAGCTCTGCACAAATTTCTGCACATCTTGCTGCAGTTGCGGCCAATAATAATTCTCACTCACAAGGGCAATGGTCTTATCTCGACCAAAGTGCCCAGCCAATCCTCCACTGTGTTTTTCTTTGACTAGGTTTTCCCTCATGGAACTTCTTGGAATGCATAACTGGTTTCCCCTGAACAACATTCCATCTTGGATCAAAAAATCCAACCACTTGGTTCTGTCCAAGGTAACTGGTGCCAAGCAAGCCTTCCAGGCTTCTGCAAAATCAGGATCTTTAGGGTACAAACCCTTCAATTCATCAAACCCCAACACTTCCACCTTCATTTCTGTCAGCAAACTCTGCCTTCTACTCAAGGCATCTGCAACTCTGTTGGACTTTCCACTCCTGTGCTTCAACACAAAGGAATAACTCTGTAGAAACTCAACCCACTTCAAGTGCCTCTGGTTCAGTTTTCCCTGGCTATTTATATACTGTAAGGCCTGATGATCAGTATATAACACAAACTCTTTTGGCAACAAATAATGTCTCCACTTCTTCAGGGACTGAACTATTGCATAGAATTCTTGGTCATACACTGAATACTTCTTCCTGGCCTCATTGAGTTTCTCACTGAAGTAAGCAACAGGCTTGCCTTCTTGACTCAACACAGCTCCTATGGCACTACCACTGGCATCACAGTCCACCTGAAATACCTTGTTAAAATCTGGAAGTGCTAAAATAGGTTGCTCAGTGACCTTCTTCTTCAACATATCAAAGCTCTTGTCTGCTCCTAGGGTCCACTTAAAGTCTTTCCTATCCCCTCTCATTGTTTCCGTAAGGGGTGCACAAATACTCGCTAAAATTTTTGATGAATTTCCTGTAAAAACTGGCTAGACCATGAAATGATCTCACTTCAAAAGTGCTTCTTGGAGTAGGCCATTCAATGATAGCCCTCACCTTTTTTGGGTCCATTTTTAGACCTTCAACTGAGATGACAAATCCTAGGTATACCAACTCCTTCTTCACAAAATTGCACTTCTTCAAGTTGATCAACAACTGTTCTTCCCTCAACTTCTCAAAAACCCTCCTGATATGCATCAGGTGCTCTTCTAGGGTTCTGCTGAATATCAGAATGTCATCCAAATAGACAATAACAAACTTGCCTAAAAACTCCTTCAGCACTTCATTCATCAACCGCATGAATGTGCTTGGTGCATTGGTTAGCCCAAATGGCATGACCAACCACTCATACAAACCTTCTCTGGTTTTGAAAGCAGTTTTCCACTCATCTCCTTCTCTGATCCGAATCCGATGGTAGCCACTCTTCAGGTCAATCTTGGTGAAGTACTTGGCTCCACTCAAACAGTCCATAATATCATCCATCCTTGGTAATGGAAATCTGTATTTTATGGTGATCTTGTTTATAGCTCGGGAGTCTCTACACATCCTCCACTCCCCATCCTTCTTTGGTGCCAGTACTGCAGGTACCGCACATGGACTCAAGCTTTCTCGAATCAGTCCCTTTTTCAACAACTCATGGACTTGCCCGCTCAGCTCCTCACTTTCCACAGGAGTCATTCTGTGGGCTGCCTTGTTGGGTAAACTAGATCCAGGTACCAAATCAATATGGTGACTGATCTTCCTCATCGGTGGTAAACCCTCAGGCACATTATCTGATATGATGTCTGGAAATTCTTCTAACAGGTGTTCGGCCTCTGCTGGAACATCTGTGTACTGTTCTTTCTTAACAGTAGGGATTAATGCATAACACATTGAATCCCTCTTCAGACCATCCAAAAACTGTCTTCCATCCACTAGGCAGATTCTGGCACTATCGCACACTTTCTCATCCACTTCCTTCAGTGGCTTCAATTTGTGACGTACTCCATCCTTCGTTAGAGAGTACGTATTTGCATGCCCATCATGCACTGCACGTCTATCAAATTGCCATGGTCTTCCCAACAACAAATGGCAAGCATCCATCGGCAAAACATCACATAGGACCTCATCTTGATAATCCCCAATGTGAAATTTGACCAAGCACTCTTCACTGACAAGTGCTCTGTGGTCTTTCTGCAACCACGCAATCCGATATGGATGCGGGTGCTTCCTCTTTCCCAATTTCAACTTAGTAACCATCTCTTCTGAAACTAAGTTGTCTGTGCTACCATTATCAATGATAACATTGCAGACCTTCCTTGCACATTTGCACCTCGTGCGAAATAGGCTCTTCCTCTATTCTGGTTCTTTTTCCTCATTCAACAGTGTTCTTCTCATCATCAACACTTCTCCTCCTTCTGCCTCTTCAGAGTGTTCTGACTCTGCACCTTCATCTGCCACAGCAGCTCTGGCATGACCCTCAGGTCTCTTGTCCATCCTTTCTTGGTGTTGAGGACACTCGTATGACCGGTGTCCCTCTTCTCCACACTGGAAACAGGTTCCACGGAATACCCCTCTTCCATACCCACGTCCAGGTCTACCTCTTCCTCTCTGGTAGTCATTGTTCTGATCACGCGGGCGGTAGGTATTCTCCTTTTTTTGTTCCTGGGGTTTGCTTGTTTCACCAGTCTTCTTCTGGTCTCGGTAATTTCCTCCACCGGTTCTTCCACCATGGTCCCTTCCTCTCTGGTTGCCTTCGAATCTTCTGTTTAGTTTCTCTTCTACCTTCAGGGCCAACTGGTATGCATCTTCTATGGTGGCTATTCTGATCAAGCTGAGTTCTTCCTGAATGTTCATTCTCAACCCGTTGATGTATCTGGCTACTTTCTCCTTATTAACCCCTGAATGGCCAGTTCTGATGGAGATCTTGTAGAATTCTTCTATGTATTCTTGGACAGACTTGCCTGACTGCCTCAGACTCTGCATCCTCCTCAACAGGTCCAACTCGTAATCTACGAGAATAAATTGTCTCTTCAGTTTCTCCACCATTCGGTCCCATCTGGTTATTTTCTCCTTTCCATTTTTATTTCTTTCGAGTTGTACTCCTTTCCACCATAAACTAGCATGGCCTTTCAATTTTGTTTTTGCAAATTTGATCCTATCAAGATCTGCAATCTCCTCATACTCAAAGTATTCCTCCATATCGTTGATCCAGTCAATCAACTCTTCTGGGTTGAGATTCCCAGAATATGTAGAGACATCAAACTTCGGTCTCTTCCCGGCCTGAGCTAGAGCTTTCAACAATCTAGCTTCAGAAGGATCCAATGCTTCTTCATCATCTGATGGACCCTCAGTTTCCCAGGCTTCATCGTCACTCTGGTCTTCTCCCTTTGGTTTGACCTTTTTTTGCAACTCTTCCTGCAGGGCTTGCACTTGCCTCTGCAACGCTCTGAAATCTTCATCCTGTGCCACATTTCTCCCGTGACCATGATTTCTTTTTGGAGGCATTCTGCTGTACTCCTCTCACAAGTCCTTCCATAGATCCTGGTGCAAACTGCCTCACTTTCGGCGATCTGCTTGCACACTCAGGAACTTCCCGCTCTGATACCACTTGATCGAGAGCCAAAATTACAGAGAAAAAAAAATAGTTTTATTTTATTCACATGCAGCAGATAATTACTGTTACAACAGAATATTACAGTCACAATACAATATTATAGTCACAGCAGATTATTACATAAGTCGCAGAGGAATTGCGCCTTTACAGAATTTCTCAAATCTGGAAATACAACGAGAAAATATTATCGTTTCAGCAATTTTCCATCCCTTGTGCATGCCTTTGCTCTCCTTTTTAAAGGTTCTCAGGTGACGCTCCATTTCCAGCTGGTGGCCCTTCGTTTCCTCTTCCAGAACCTTTCATTTTGCCTCCCCGTGTCGCTTCGTCATCCAGATATTCGACACGTCTCCCTTTTCGACTCTTCGTCTTCGGCTCATCTTTCGACATGAAAATACGACATGTCACATACATGTCACGATATCATGACATTTTCCTTGCTCATTGTCTTCCTCGCCTTCGGGTCGATATCACATGTCTGATATCATGACATTTTCCTCCATCGTTGCCTTCCTCGCCTTCGGGTCATGATATCGTGACATGTCACGATATCATGACATTTTCCTCCATCACTGCCTTTCTTATTTCCAAGTCACGATATCACGACATTTGCCTTCGGACGCCTCAGCTTTTCTGCTTCGGTCATGATTTCGTGACATGTCACGAAATCATGACAAATTCTTTGGCCTCCTCTCCCTCCTGCAGCTGGTCACGATTTCATGTCGTGAAATCGTGACATTCTTGCTGGTGTCTTCTTCAGGCGGTTACTTGTCACGATTTCGTGACAGTCATGATTTCATGACATGTCACGAAATCGTGACCTTCCCAATGCGTCTTCTTCCGCTGCCTCCTCCTTGTCATGATTTCACGACATGTCACGAAATCGTGACCTTCCCAATGCGTCTTCTCCCGCTGCCTCCTCCATGTCGTGATTTCGCGATAGTCACGATTTCGTGACATGTCACGAAATCGTGACCTTCCCAATGCATCTTCTCCTGCTGCCTCCTCCATGTCGTGATTTCGTGACATGTCACGAAATCGTGACATTCCCAATGGCGTCTTCTCCTGGTGCCTCCTTGTCGCGATTTTGTGATGGTCACGATTTCGCGACATGTCACGAAATCGCGACAATTTTTTTTTTTTTTTAGATATGTGGATGCAAGATTGCGCTGCTGCCATCGGATGCTCTTGCATCACCTTGGGAAAATGATGTGATGGGTTATTTTTCAGAATATATGGGAAGGCAACATGGATGAATACCCCTTTCATGAAGATGCATATCATAAAATTTCATATGATAAAGAAATTTCAAATTCGAGTTGTGCATGTATGATTCCATAATAATTTGACATATGATGGAAATTATTAGGAATTACAGTATGGTTGCATGGATGCTAAATGCTTAATTATTTATTCATTATATTCTTAAAAAAAAAAAAAATAGTATTTGAAGAATCTATTTTTATTTGGTAATATTATTCTAGTGAAAAATAGGGAATAGTAATCAATTATAATTAGGCAAATGAAAAGAAATTTCATTACTAATGATGGGATACACTTTGTAATTGGATTACTTTTAAAGAAGATTCATTGCATTAATAAGAGATAAGTTTGAAGTTTGGTAATGGAGACTATTTTTTTGATTAAGATTCTTGATTGGTTATGGTCTATTTATTACAATTGAGTGGGTCTTTGAAGTTTCGATTGGGAAGTGATTGCATGACAAGAGTCTTCAGATAAACCTGGATGGTGGAAGGATGATCAGATGCTCTTTTAAGAAAACTAAAAAAAATAGGGGAGAAAACAAAGACAAAATTTTTGGGAGAGGTTCCTTTGTTTCAAAAAAGAGAACAAAATAGCCAAGAGAACTCATGAAATTTAAGAGCTCATCTTCAATGGTAAGAGTAAGTGAAAACTATATTTTGCTATGTTTTCCTATAGATTTGTTTAAGCTTAGAGATATGTGTTGTTAAGATATTACCTAGCTTGTGTTTTTGATAATTGGACAAATAGATGTCTTAGTTCAACTTTGAGATTATCACCTAGAAACTTATAGATTATAAAACTAGTATTTAGGTAGAGTTTCATTTGTTCAGTGTATTTTTTTCTAAAGGAATGGGTAGTTGAGTTTATAGTTTAAAAAGGAATCCAGAATCTTGTTCAACATAGGTTCATAGGTGTTTACTTTTAGAAATGTAAGTGTAAACCTTATACTCTATCTGCCACTACTAAGTCTATTAGATGGTTTTCAACCACTTAGTTTACTCAAAACTATACCTTTGATGTTCCTATTATTAAATGGTTCATTGGTTGAGGTGAGTTTGCTCAAATATGTTGTGAGACATCTAAATGAATTTTCTATTTCAGTTTAATACTAGACAAGTGATAGAAAGTGTGCAATATGGTAGTGCATTCTATATATTCTTTGTAATTATGATTTTAGAGTGCATCGATAATACTAGAAATTGATCTATACACATATTCAAAATGATTTGTGCCTATCAAACCAGTGAAATAGTTGTTGATATAACAAAAGAAAACTATTTCTTATTGCCTAAATGCTATGTGTTATCACTTCTTTTTGAGAAGTTGGAACCTACACTTTAGGAATGATGATATGTGAATTATCCTAAGTTGATAAGTGGTTCTAGTAGGATATTTTAAGAATAAATTGGTGATTCTTTCTTTTACCAATTGCTAGCTTGTATATAACTCTTTGTTGAAAATGAGAGAATTCTTTATATGCTTACAAAAAAAACTTGGTAAGAACTTTAATTATGAATTTGAAAAGTGTGCTTTATCATAGATGATAGTGGAGTTGAGAAATATTTTGGTCTAGATGGATTTTTGTATGGCTTTTGAAAGGATAAAATATGGATTTGAAATGGATTATTCTGTAGTTTTTTGAAGTGTTTGGTGTGCAAATTGAAATGTTTCACTGAAATTGATATTGCATGCTAAATAAAATACATCATAGAATGTTATTGGATGCAAATAGAAAGACATAAAAGAATAAATAATGTGTACAATATAACTACAATATATGAATTGGGAGCCATATTTGATCCTTGACCAAAGGCATTTTCATTCTCAATGGTTCTTGAGGAGGACTTGGAAGTAGAGGACATCGATTGGAGGTCTGATATGATGGAAGAATGAACATTTGCTACCAAAATTTTGCATATGTGTTTATAAGGAAGTTGGGTATAACCAAGACTGATGTGGAATCAGTTACAATAGACATGAGGAATAAGAAGATAATCCAAACTTAATTTCCATTAACAATAGAAGCCTATAAATAGGCATTACAAGACATTACAATGGATAAGAATGCATTAAATAATGCTTATCCATAGCTAACTATTGGAATCAATTCTTACATCCGTAGGATTTCTATTGTCACGCTACAAGAATCCATTTGAAACCAACAAGCTATTACAGGCTCTGGTGGACCTGCCTCATGTTCTGTTAAACACAAATATTGCTAAGGGAAAACTACAAAATGGGTAAGGAAACCCCAACGATAATTCTATGATTAAAAATCTAATTACATGCTCTAGATTTATATTATACTATATGTATTAAAATGACCAAGCATGAAAACAACCATTTTTTATGCCTTATGTAGACCGGTGCCTAGATTCATTGGGTTGTTATAGCAATTTAACAAAAATACTATCATGAACAAAAAGAAGGGGAAGAGAAAAATTGGTGTTCTTAATCTTATTCAAATATCGTAATAAAACCAAGAGTTAACCAACGAGAGAAACATATATAATGCATTCAAATAATGTAACCCATTATACAGTGACACACAATACCAAGACAAAGAAATGATAGGAATAAAACTCAGAATTGTATTGATTTATGAAATATTACATGCAGAGTGGGCAGGATGCCTTTAAACTCTATTTTTCTCAATAGAATACATCAATACAATGAAGAAGACTTTGTTCAAATGATGTAACATGTCTCTCCTACTCTCCTTATTTCAATATGATAATAGAAGAGTCTCTGAATCCTAGGCTCAATAAGACTAGAAATATTCTCAGCTTCTTGAACACTTTCCTATCATAGGATCCTAAACAACAAGGGGAGGAAGAAAGAATGAATAAAAGAAAATAGACACAAAAAGGAAATACAACAGCACAACTACCGGGCACTCAAGTATACCTCTTAGCAAAAATGATATTCTCTAATTGCTTGATGTAGAATCCAGACCTGTCTGCTTCCTTTTATAGTTGTTGGTTCTTGATTATGTTATTCTTGGTTGAATTCTGGCCCTCCACTTGTCAGCATCTGATTAGACTTCAAAATTTATACAGTTGGCTTCCACTTCACTTATTTCCTTGGTTGTGTCTTTTACCTTTGACTTTTTCAAAAGTGTCTTCAGTTTATCCGGTGATGGTGGTGTTTGGTGAACCTATTTCTTTCTCTGCACCTGCTTTTTCTTCAACTGCTTCTTTCATTGTCTCAGGGACTTTTTCTATTACTACAGGTTCTTGTTGTGAGGATCTAGCTCCCAACTGTTGACCTTGAATTTTAACTTCTTTCCCTTTTTGGACTGTCTGTAGTCTTATTATTTGTTCAGATATTAACTTCCAAACTCCTGTATCAAAGGTGGTTGCAATCCTTAACATATTCATTTCCTACAATATTCTATTTTTCTAGATAGTGATAGTGGGCCCATTTCTTTTGTATTGAAACAACATCTCTACAATATTCACCATGAGAGTAGTTTGCTTAATCATATTTGCCTCATCACCATGTTCACATTCGAATCTCTCGATGGTCTGAATCAATGCTTCTTCTATATCCAAGACCTTTGAGCATTGGTCTAAGGATAAACCGATGTCTACCATTTTTTCCATTGCATCATTTATCATTTTATTCATCTCATCTACCACATTAATCCACATTCCTCGGTTTTCTCCAAATAGGGCTGCTTTGAAGAACTCGAATCCAAGCTAAATTTTGCTACCATCATTTATTACCACTTCTTGCCCCTGCATTTCCTCAAAATGGTCCCCTATAAAATTTGGAATATGGTTTCAAAATATCTTTCTCTTTCTTGCAATAATGTCAGTATCTCCTGAGTAGTTACTTGGATCACTCTCATTTGTCTAAACATCTAAAAAAAACCTTTGGCATGGGTTCTTATTCTTTTTGACATATCCTTATTCATAGTGTTCAGATAATAAACATGATCTTGGACTTTTATTATTGGGGGTGGCTATGCACTTGAAGTGTCCTTTTGAATCAATTCTTCCTATTGCCTACTTATCACTGCTTTTAATTTTGCCTTTTCCTTCTCCTCTTGGTCCAATTGTTTCTTGATTTTTTCAATATTTTCAAAAAATTGGTCTATGGCCTGGGCACTCATTGTCTTGACAATTTTTTCTATATCAGTGTCTTTCCCCAATACTGATGAACTTCATGTTTCCTCATTAGCACTAAAAACTAGTGGGTCTTGCAGAGGAGGGAGATTAATCTCAGCAATATCTAACATAGTTGTCCCCAATTCTGCTCTTTCTAAAAATTGTTCTTTTGTATTTCCCATCCCTGCCACTAACTGCAATTCTTGTTCATCTATAGCAGTGAAGGCGGTCTGCTCATATGTTCTTTCCAAAACAACCTTGGCAATAGGTAAAGATAATCTTGGCTTCTTTGCTTCTATAGGAGTTATTTCTGTTTGACTCTTTACTAAGTAGCTTCGAAAAAGGCCACCCAGTCCACCAGTTCTCTTGGGATTCATTTGTATCACTGATGGGATTTTGATCTCCTGTCCCTTTATGTTTATAGAGGTAGGGACGGCCATGGGTGCCAATTTCTTCACACTGGTTACAACTAATACATTATCAAAAATGGGAACTACAGCTTGAGAGGATGAAGTTACCATTTCTTTGCCTTTGTCTATACAGGTTTGTTGAGGAACCTCTTTTGGTGTTGCTTCTATTATGAGTTGATTATTCACAGGGGGCCTAACTTATTGTTCTATTACATCAACAGTTCTAACGGTGACCTCCATCAAGTCGATGTCCTACTCCTCTATCAATTCCAGCAAGGGGTCTTCTTTGATTTTTGGGTCTATCCTTGGTAAAATAGGTGCTACTGCATCCACTGAAACTTCCCGAAGCCTTCTTAGTTCTATTGGGTAGTCATAAGCTTCATAAACCTATGTGCTACCTCTTTTTTCTAGAGGGAAATTATCCCATACAACCTGAAAATCTGATCCTTGCTCTATAGCTTCCAACAAGCTTTCTTCAAAAGCATCTTCCCGGTGTCGTATTCGAGCATACTCCCTTTTTTCCATCATTTTGTTGTATGTTCCCTTTGGGTCATAAAATCTCCAAGATACTTCATCGAATCCCATGTTGTCCAATTCGAACATTCCTTTGAGCAGGGAAGGATATCCAACAAATACATAATCCCCAAAATGATAGGGAACATCGAGCCAGGGGACCTTGCCATGCTTCTTAACCAGTCTCATTTTAGCCTCTTCTACTATCTGTCTGCATAATTCTAAGGCTACTATGGACAATGGGCAGTACTGGGGTAACACCTTAGGAGGGATTTTAGCTCCATATAATATGATGTAAGTAAAACCCTCTGTGAAGAAGAAATATCCTATTTTATTTTCTTTAATGAAGGCTCTTACCCCTGGCCCTAATCTCTCTGGAACTAACCCAGTTAAGGCCCAATGGATTTCTACCAGGAAACGATCACAAAACCAGCCCATGTGAGTTCGTCCTTCATGAAGTCTCTAGAAGCTATTCTAAACATAGGGGCTATTGATGGATTTTACTCTTTTATGGGCTTCTTCCCCCAATTGGCCTGCTATTAAGTGAATGAGAAATGAATACTATGAAAAGTGAGGCATCTCCTGCCTTTGTTTGAAAATTGCTCTTCTTAGTTCTACCATTTCTTTGTGTATTTGGGTGCTTAATTCTAGTTCCCAGGCATAAATTGGAGTATTATATCCTCTATTACATTGTGCAGCTAAATACAAAACCCTTTTTGTTATTCTATTCATATCCTGTACTCCCAATACTATGTTTATCATGTCATAGAAGTCTTGTACCCAGGGTTTAAAAGCATTTTTGTTAATGGGGAATTATTTCTCTATTGTTGCATGTGTATCAAATAATTTTATAAAAACTTCCATATCAGTAAACATACAAGATTGGTGTTCGATTACCTGGTCTACCAGATACGTTGTATAATTCATCAATTTGAACAGCTCCTGGATATGTTCAACTTTGATGTTGAACACCGGCCGATTCTTGTGATCTCGAAAGGTCCTTGTTCTTTCATCATATGCTACTGCTAGCCAAGCCATCAAGTTTGAGGAGAAGTGCACTTTCGGGCATATCAGCTTCCCAAGGTTACTGTTCCATCTATTGTCTCTGGGAAAACCCTTGTACTGTAACCTATGAGCTTTATGGAATAAATCTGCCATTATCCATGGGGTCCTATTATCGCCTTCCATCACTTGGGTGAAACTCTTAATACAGGTATTGTCGATCTCGTACAGTTGAGCCGGGTTGGGTTTTTTATCTGCCCCACATTTTTGGGTAAACTCATACATAGTGGTACCAGGAATAGGTGGCCCAGAGATCACAGAGTAGGGTGACCTATCTATGATAAATTTCATGGCTTCTCATGTATCTTCTGGCACAAAAACATCTCCCCATGATGCCATTGCTCTTGCGACTGTTGGTCAAGTTCTTCTTGAGTTCTCAAAGTTTGAATACTCTCTTCTCTTTGTGCCTCTGATGTATCAACTTTAATTCTTGGATTACCAGGATAGTGGCCTTGACTGGTTTCGTAAGTTTATATACAGGGTGGTGGAGTGAGCTTGATAAATTTGCACATTTTGTCATCGACCCGATGCCACCAACTACTATTTAAAATTGGCCAACGAAATCATGCCAACTCATCCTTTTTTGGAATTTAGTGTTTTATGATGGGTAATGTCCATTATCTTACGTGCCTTGGGCTCCTTTGATTCGTGTGCCTATAATAATTTAAGCCTTCTATTCATTCATCGATGGGGACCTTTTAATCTGATGTGGAACTAGTATGTGTGGTGGGGATAGTGTCCTTTTTGAACCTTGTGCCACCTCGGATCCGAGTGATAACTAAATATTTAGGATCAATTATGTTTCCTTTAGGTTTTTTTGTGACATTCGGTCCTTGGTGTGAGTGTCAATTTTTATTATCTTTGAGGTCCATTTTTCCCTAAGTCAACCATGATTAATCGCAACCGTCGGATCTAAGTGATTGGTTTTGCTCTCAAAATGTCGATTGATGCGTTGTCGTCCGATCTTGATAAGGTTTTTAGTGCAACCGTTGATATCCCGAGACCTACACGATAGTTAATGTACCTGGCTGCATATAAACACTTGAAACAATATGGTTTATTGGTCCTTGTTTAATCATGATTATCCAATGTTAATCCTCATATTTTTAAACCTTAACAACTCGTATTAAGTGATGGTAACATATAATATGTTTACTTTCCTTTTGCGATCACCGTTAGATCTTACTGTGGTGGGATGCGATCGTTGGATCATACATATGCATGTAGTTCTTAACAAATGGGAAAAACCATGTGTACCTTGGACTAATTTTATCAATCATTTGTAATATAATGCTTAGGCTAACCTTCGGTTGTTTTTTTGTATGTGCATCGTTGGATCTGAGGAGGAATGAACGTCATCATCCGATTTAGACGTCTTCATTTAGCTTTGGATATTTTTCCACCACCACAGGCCTTCACATCCATTGATTCTCATATTAGTTTGGGTATTTCCGTTAGATTGTTCATAAGATGCACACTATATAGTCAATGTTAAAACTTTTGATTTTATATTAATCATGATTAAGCCAAAAATGGGGAAATCAACCAACATATTAAACCCTTGCTAAAGCACAATTAATTTTATCTTTACCTTTACCTTTCTCTTACCATTCGTGGTTTCGATGTGGCCTTCGGATCTGAGTGGAGATAAGCATCGCCGTTAGATTTAGTCAACCTGTGAGTTAGTTTACCCAAGGGTGCATAATATTAATCCTGATTAAGCCAAAAGGGGAATGATTATCCAATGTGTTAGACCCTCGCTAATGATATGATTAACTTTTAATTAATCTTTCGAAATCTTAAACACTTTAATATATCTTCTATGAGCGTGCCACCGTTAGATCGATTATTGTTTGAGCACAGCCATTCGATCCTCTTAATTAGCCCGATGATTAGTCCAAAGAGGGCACATTCTCTTAATATTGATTTTAAAGTTTATTTTAATCGAAGCAATCACAACCATTGATCTAGGCTTTGCTTGGCACGATCATTTGATCTGTCGGACTTGCTCAGATTTTAACTCGACTATTTGACCCATGAAAACTTTATTTAAACCTTTGAATTTTTGGAAATTGCACGGTCGTCGGATCTATTTTGGATCAAGCGTGTCTGTTAGATCAATCGGATATGCTCAATTTTTAAACCTTAGGTTAAACCTTATTGACCCTTTGACTTATCTTTCAAATTTATTCATGAGAGCTCATCCATTGGATTTTTTTAGATGATGCGCTACCGTCCGATTAAGCCTAAGGTGCGATCTTTTTACTTTTGACCTGCTTTGACTTGTTTGGTTTATCTCTTGGTCGATTTTATTAATGCGTTGTCGTTCGATTTCTTCTGGATCGAGCGTGGCCCTTGGATTAAATCTAAGGTGCTCGCTTGTTAGCTTAGTGGGGTACACACCCTCGAGTCTAACTTAAGATTTTTGTTTTGGACTTTTAGCTTTTTGGGTTTTTAGACCACGATGATTAATTATTCCCTTATATTTAGCATACCTTAGGACTTTATGATTTTAGAAGTTAGTTTAGGCCCAAGGGAACTTATTGTTTATGAAGGTCGAACTTCGACTTTAGAATTTTTTATTAATGAAACTTTGTCCTTTCTCTTTTGGGATATTCTATTAATTGAAATAGGTATACCTTATAAACAACCAAGGTTTAGACATCATTTAACCAATGAAAAATTAAATTACTCACCACAACTCAAACAGTGACCAACATCATTATCAATTTGATTAAAACCAAAAATTTAAATTTGGGGGTTTCAAAGTTGAGTCAAATTTGGCTCCAACACTAACAAATTATTAAAACATGTACTATAATCCATATCATTCCTCCCCACTAAGGAAGTACTGGTTCCCAAATGTGTACAAAGGTGGAAGAGAAATATGGTAGCTGAAGAGTGTTGGGTACAACCGAAAATGCACTCTTGTTACAAAAAGAAGACCAAAGTGATGAATTTGAATAGGTCTTCATAAAATCAAAAATTGGTACTAGGTCTAAGTAAGGCTTAAAAAATTCTCTCCAATGACTATAAAAACTGTTATGCCAACATGCAACTGAAATGGGTCCCTTGAAATGATAGAAGAAACCAGCAACTAATGTCAAAAGGAGATGCAGCAGAATATTCGTCAAACCATGTGTGCAAAATGTGCCAAGCTAGAAATTTGCAATGCATTATTTTTTTTTTGAATGCTAGGTCACATTATTTAATGAAATGCATCGAAGGAAAGGCACCCATTATTGGTGCTAATAATTAAATTAAATTAAATTAAATTTTAATCTAATTTTTCTTTATTAAAGATAACTCGTGCATCAAAAATGTGGAGTTTAATGTGGTTGTTGGCAATGGCTAGGTGGGCTAACATTATTAAGGCACATAAATCAAAGTAGTATAGAATGTTGATGTCATACGACACAACGAGGGACATGACCCAGTTGATACACTAATGCGATGAGGGACAAGGGACATGACCTAATTGGCAGATTGATGCGACAAGGGACATGACCCAATTGGTGGAATGACATAACTATTGGTGGAATTACAAAGTAGCTTTTGTATATGGAATATATAAGCATGGGAAGTGACTAATTTAGGGGAAATCAACATGGAAAGACACATCTAACAAGACGAGGCTAATGTGGATAACATAGATGTCAAGGACCATGTGGGTGGTTTGAACTGATGGATGACGTGTAGGCCATGGGTGATGTTAAGGACCAGGTGGGTGGTTCAGATTGATGAATAAGGGTCCATGATAATCATAAAGCAATAAATGTGAAAATACACATCATATGGTATGGGACTAATGTGGACAATAAATATGTCAAGGACCACATGGATGGTTTAGACTGACGGATGACGTGTAGGTCATGACTGATGTCAAAGACCTCTTGGGTGGTTTGTACTAATGGAAAAGGGTCCATGAAAGACTAAAAATGAGGAAAAATAGTTATAAGTGGAAGTGGCTTAGGGATGTGATGGTCAAGCAGACGAGGAGGTTGCCTACATGGCAATGCATTGACAACAGGCAATGGTGGGGACCACCGAGAGGTTGGTGAACAAGTCAATGCCAAGCACTAGCTATTTAAAATAGGGGGTAATGCTATATATAAATATTGAAATGGTGAATGCACTTCCAATGTGGGATAAAACCCATGAATTAAATTTGAAAAACAAATGTGTATCCACCAGTGAATGATGAAATTAGGCCAAAAAACTGAAGACAACAGTCGAGATAAATTATGTGGTAGTTTGAAAATGAAATGGCATCAGGAAATTTTTAATGTTCTTTGAAACCTTAGGAAATGGAAAATGTGTCACACAAAAAACATCTATTCATTGGAACTCACAGGCATCATCGAAAATGTACAAGAATATAAAATAATGGTCGAGAATGCATGGAAACCTTCGTGCATTGTTTAATTGTTGATGTTGTTAGTATTTTTATGGTTGAAAAATGTCTTGGCACCATAAAAAAGCAATTCAAAATAGTGGAAGGTGGGTTGCATCATAATGTTGAATCCATCACCAGAAAGAGGTGTGCTATGGTTAAAAATAATAAAACCATCAGATGTAACAATGCAACCTTAGAAACATAATTAATTTTTGTTGTCAGAGTTGTGGAGGTCACTGAAAGTGTGTGTTTGCATAAAAAATAGATGAATCATAGGTAAAAATCATAAAATGGTTCATTCATTGATCAGTCACCCAAAATGAGTAAGGTAACAAGTGAGCATGTGAGGCAGATCACGATGAGCAATGTAGGTGGTGGCCATGGTGAAAATTGAGTAGGAGGAGCTGCAACAGATGAAGGTAGATCGACAATAAGTCAGCTATGCACAATAGGTGCAAACTTTTAGAGTCACACGATGATGGATTTTGGTGTAGAGAAACACCATGTATGTCATGCAATGCATGTGAAATGACTGGAAATGTGTGAGAGTAAAATACAAAGGGGTGAGCTATAGACGATTGAGACAATGAATGTTTACTGGAAATAATAGAAAACATGCCATAAATTAGTGTTGTAGTAGCATAGCAGATAAAATCTATGAATGTGATGTTGATGGCATAGTGGTGATGGGGAAGGCACTAGAAATAATTCAATCATAGCTAGAAGGATCAACGGTGTGATGTCGTAAAACAACAAAATCACACTGAAATGTAAGATATGCTAGTAGATAGTAAGAGCTCGCCAGGATACGACCATAAATGATAGTGGATGTGGCCTAAATTATTTAAATGGGTGGCACAGTGGTGATGCATAGCAGGGGAAACAAATGTGGTTGTGACTCCTACAACAAAGTGGCCATGGTGGCAACCATGGAAGAAATGACAAAATGTATGAACAAGGCAATGCATAAAATAATGCCAAAAAAGGCATATAATCACTGTAAAATGGTGGATCGACATTGAGGAATGGCAGAGCAGTACCATCAAAAACCATGAGCTACAACGGAGCAAACAAGAGCGGGTGACATATCAATATATAAAGTTAGAAGATAAACTCTAGGAGGAATAAGAAGATCATGAAGTGCAGTAGGATGATAGTGACATAGATAACTGGTTCTTCAACTATAATAACTTACAGGGAGCTATGATATGCAATATTTGAAGGGGTCTGATCTACATCAGAAGCCACATCGTCTAGTGGAAAGATGCTAGGTATGTCACCTAGAGACCCTGGTTTGAATATAATTGTGGCTACAAATTCTTTAAGTTTTGGATCAAGGGCAAAATATTGATCTTCTTCACTAAGATCTATGTCAGAATGAATGAGATATTCGACATCTAGTTCTTCATCAATAACAACAATGATGTCAGATTTAAACTATTGAAGACTAGCGATGACAACAACTTGATATTTCTAAATTTTTACAAAAATATTGATAAGGTTATCAAAAATATTTGTGAGACTCGACATCATGAATGATGGTCATAAACAAAGTTTGGAAATGGTAAAAAATACAAGGTGAAAGCGGGATGAAACTGCGTACATAAATCCTACAAACAAAATATTTGAAATAAAAGTAATTGCTTTATAGATAGATCTACAGAGGTGTTCTCATTCTCTATTTGAACCAATAGTGGCTTAGGGGAAGATGATACTAGTCTATAACCCGTAACCTAATCTGATACCAATGATGTGGAATCAGTTACAACAGACACGAGGAATAATAAGATAATCCAAACTTTGTTTTCCATTAATAATAGAAGCCTATAAATAGGCATTACAAGACATGACAACGGATAAAAATGCATTAAATAATGCTTATCCATAACTAAAAAATTATTAAAACATGTACTATAATCCATATCAAAGACATATTTATTATATTATAAAAATGAAAAATAATCTTATGGTGTTGTTGATTGTTCTTCCTCTAGAGAGGATATTAGAGGTAAAGATTTTTCTATTGATGTGTACATATGATAATTTAGTAGATTAGCGACTCAATAGTGTGTAAATGAAACTCTTGTAAATATGAAGCTTGTTTATTGTAACGTATTGCTAAACTGGAGTATTTTCAAATAAAAGAATTACATTGAAATTGGTTCCATTGATAACTAGAATTCTAATGACCAGATTGACTAAATATGTTAATTATTAAAGATATGCAAAGTTTGTAACTCATAGATGCGTAATAGGAAATAAGTTATATATAGATGCAAATTGTTATATAAGATGGATTTTGTTTTATGTGAATTTTGAAAGGTTCACATTCGAAATAGATCATTTGAAGGTTCTTGAACAGCCGCAAAGTGGTAATTGGCTTAATAACTACCAAAAGTAGTTTTTAAAATGTGATTATTTAATTTAGTTAGTCTGAGTAAATTAAGAAGTGAAAGACTTGGTTTGGTATTATGTTGTAAAGATAATTAAGGAATGAATGAAACGTGAGTTAGCTCTATGTTATAACAATAATCATCTTAAGATTTAGATGATGAATGATAATTTTAAAAGAGAAGGGATTCATAACTCTTTACACATCTTAAATTTTTGTCAACTCTGTTAGAGGTGTTGAAAATTAATAAAACCATAGGTGTTGTCTTAAACTTACGAAATAATTACTTGTATGAATTCATGATTTAGAATGACCAGCTTATTTAAAGGGAAAGAAAGAAATTCATGGTGCTAAGCAAACACATATATGGATACGTGTGGAGTGCGGTGATTAACACTTACCTTTTCAAATGACTAAAAAGGAATAACATTTTGATTGACTAAAAAGGAAAAACCTTTGGAATTATTGAAAAGGGATGAATCTTTTGATTGAATGGAAAAGAACAACCTTTCAATTGACTAAAAAGGAATAACCTTTTGAATGATTGAAAGGGGATGACTATTCTGATTGATTGGAAAGGATTGACCTTTTTGATTGACTAAAAATAAAATGAGTTTGCCATGGGTGATGAATTAAAAGAATAACCTAGGAAATTGATTGGTAAAGTTGGTCAACCTGGTTGTGATAATTAAAGAAAAATCTCTATTGACTAGTGGAAGAGTGTGAGCTAGAATTTAATAAAACAACACTATCTTAAAAAAAAACACTATTAAATAAGGAAAGAAAAATTGAGTTATGACATGCTAATTCATCGTACTAGGTGCTAATTTACTATACAGGATACGAATTCATCATATAGGGTATAAATTAACTTGTGATAGGTTTGGGGGAAAAATTTCACCCCAAAAAATATATATCTGTATTTCATGTTACATCTAGAGCATAATTGTATAATTTGCACTCTATTCATCATACTGTTATACTGCATTGTATTTTATTTGTTCATATTCCAAAAAGGTTAACTTTTACTTTTGCATTCTAAAGGTTAGCTAAAAGGACTTAGGGGACTTAACTATTGTGCCTTAAAGTACAATCATATAGTGGTCTAAGCAAGCCCCCTAATGTTTATTATGTTTTTTGAGGGTTTTGTGAAGCTTTTTTGCAAGATTGAAGCTATGGGATATTTTTGTATGCAAGATAAATCTTAGAACAACCACCGAATCAAATAAGTGCCTTAATAGATCTTTAGGCTATTTGATGTTTGTTTTCTATTCATTTCTTATTCAAAAACCTAGATCACAAGTAAAGAAAAGAATTTGATCAAATTTCTAGGCATTTGAAAGAATAAAAGCATACAGTATGCATCTAGGGTTTTAACTTTGTTTGTGTATTTTTCTTGGACCTTTTCTCAAAGGATTTTTTTTACAATCCTAGGGTTAGTGATCATTTAAAAAAAGAATAATTTTAGTGCTAGATCTTATCTTCTTGCATCTTGTATTTTGCATTGTGTTTTCCTTTTCATAGAATTTTTTTAGAAAGGCCAAACATAGGTGCATGCTTAATTGACACATTCAAACACATTCCACCCTAGAATTAGAATGAGTCCTAAAATCATTCTTGATTAACACTTCTTCTAGTTGTCCACAAAGTGTAGAGCTATAATATACCCCCACGGTTACCTCAAATCCTAATGGATCCGACCAAGAATCGTACATGGTAGGGTAGTTTTTCCCTATACATTTTTGGTGAACCTGATGTGAACATGCATATTAGTGGCTAAAATGGGAAACCTCTTCCTTTGATATTATTAAAAACTTTAAAAAAGACCACTAATTCTATTTTTTTAGATCAGAAAACACCTAAAAATATCTTTAAAATCTTTTGTGTGCTTTTTCTTGTTTTTATTTCTCCTCCTTTTCCACTCTCCTTTCTCTCACTCCTAATGGCTCCCAACCTTAGGAGTGGGTGAAGGGTTCCAGATTCTAATGATATTTTCCAATAATATGATCAAATTGCTAGAGAAAATCATAATATAGAAGAGTAATAAAATGAAGAGATTTATAATAACCTTGATCCTACTTAGGTTCCCAATGGGAACCTTATCTTTAAATAATTTTAACATGTTTGGAGTTTCTACAAGCATCATAAAGATGCCTTATATGAAACTATGAAAGAGGAAGCCCAACTCAAGGAAGTTGGGGCATCTCATTATCAAACCATTTCCTCTTGATATGTTCATAACAAATACTTGAATTAATATTTGCATCATGGTAATATTATTCATAATCCAACATATGCTACTATTGTGACCACCAACATTGGAAGAATTCCACAAGTCCCTTCGACTAGTGGTGAATATCAAGATAATTTTTAATTTTCTCCTCATTCTGCTCATCTCAAAATTCATGCTTCTATTCCACCAAATGTTGGTTATCCTCTCTAGCAAGATACTACATATCACAAAAATATCAATATCTTCAACATAGGGCAAGTATCCTTTCAA
Source organism: Wollemia nobilis (assembly GCA_028583015.1). Lineage (NCBI taxonomy): Eukaryota > Viridiplantae > Streptophyta > Pinopsida > Araucariales > Araucariaceae > Wollemia > Wollemia nobilis. Next base: position 774,057 of record JAQPPZ010004643.1, read on the forward strand.
CAACCTACCTATACCTCTCCCTTAGGGAATCTAGGGGTATTACAAATCAATAATCCTGAGATGCAAAGTATAACTAATGTGGTGAAATAATTGGTTTCAAGAGTGGATATGATTCAACCCCATAGCTTCACCTAAAAATATAGAGAAAAATGTAATCAGACCTTAGACCCTATCGTTGTTGCTAGACCCTATCCTAAGCATTTTCCCATGCTGATTTTACCTATATATAAAGGAATAGAAGATCCAATTCAGCATTTATAAATGTTTAGAACAACTTGCCATGATATCACATATGATGACATGTTGTTGCTAAAGACATTTCCTAAGAGCCTTCGTGGTATGGAAATAGAGTATTATTATCAGTTTCCTACCCATTCTTTGAGGAATTTTGAAGAAATAGTTGAATTATTTGTGCAACAATTTAGTGCTTATGTTGAAAAGAATGTAATGATGAAATATGTTTACATGTTAAAACAATGTAAAGATGATTTTTTTTTAGAATTTTTATCTCATTGGAGGAGTCTTGTTGGATTCTTGAGATATACCTTACCTTCTCGAGACATGCTTGAAATATTGATTGGAAATTTGCAAGAGCAATTATCTTATGCATTGGAAAATACAACTATCACATATTTTGATCAAGCAATTGACCTAGAAAGGAAAGTAGAGCAAGATATTATCATAAGAGGACAACTTAAAGTGAAAGAATATAAAACCACTAAAAATTAGTATAAGAATATGCATGTGGTTGGTGATGGGGTAACGATAGGTCTATTTATAGTATTGTTAACAACCTATAAAATATGGTGCTTAGTCAACCCCTAAAACCTCCACAATAGAATTTCACAAGGCTCAACATACCTATGTCAGTGGTCGTGAAGAAAATTTTGTAATCCAACATGATTGAGTTACCTCCAATAAGGCAACATGATACCTCAGCTAATTGGTATAAGGCTTGTCAGCACCGTGAGTATCATAGAATGGAGGGGCATTGGACAAATTCTTGTAAGAGGTTGAAATATGTGTCTCAAGATATGATTGATAAAGGTTACCTTGTGTAGACATATAAAATATGTCATGTTTAGGAGGCTACTCATATGGATGTATTTCCAAACCATATGATTGATCTTGGATCTTTTCAAGACCCAATAGTGGTTCTAACCACTCATTTAGGGCAGCCTAGTCCTATGTAGCTTTAGCCATTAGCACCAAAAACTACAATATTAGCCACTGATTATCATAGCAGTTGTAGGCTAGCCATTGGTGGTGATAGTGGCTATAGCCATAGCCACCCTAGTCAATAATGGCTAACCCTATAACTAACTTAGGATCCTTTAGCCGAGTAAAATCAGTTACATCTAACAAATTAGCAACAATTTGGGTTCCAAAAGCCTCCAAAAGCTTCGTCTAACTATTCCATATTAATAGGTTCTTGATCTTGGATTCCTAGGGAAGCTAGACCAATGATTTTAGGAGTCTACTTAAGGCCCAAAATTTACAAAGCAAACCCTAAATAATTGATGAGCATTTTCCATAGCAAAGCCCTATCGAATTGAAGAGCAACTTCACATCCCCTTGAGGAGTAATGAAGTGCTATCCAATTGAGCAATGACAAGTGCCTATCCACCAATGGAGACTATCACAATTTTATAATAACAACCACCTATTCAAACACTCAATAACGTGATTTGAGCCAATTTACAACCCTAAGTTATTCTGAGAGAATGCACCAAGAACATCAATCCCAGTAGCATTAGAATTGATTGACATATGGCTAAGAACACAGAGGATAGAGACTCTTTCCCATGGTTATTTTTTTAAATAGCGACCCACAGGCTCAGCCATCGACATCGTTAGTGACTAAAAGAGCCAACTTCTCTGAGCATCAGTGACTAGGGTATGATGTCTCTTTTCCATTGTTTTTACCATTAGATTACATTTATAGAATTTAAGTGTAGAAGCACTTAAATTCTTTACATTAAGTCTTTCAAGCATTTTTTCATTGTTTTCAAGCATTTCTTTATCATTTCATGCATATCCTTTATACCTTGCACATATCAAGAAAAAAACCTCATTTTGAGAGGCTTTCATTGTTATTTATCTCTTGTAAGTTTCTTTGTGTTCAGGTAACAAGTTGATAAAGAACATTTCATCATCAAGATCCATGTATTTGACCTAGAAGTAGAGGTTCCAGGAGTAATCCTTCCTATAATAAAGTTTTGAGGACCCTAAGAGTCTATTGAAGGCACCTAATCACATGGAGTGATTCTATTGTAATGTGTATCAAATGGTCAATCTCTAAGAGAGATGCACTTGTAACCTCTATGTAAAAGAGAACATTGAATATGAATAAAATGGACACTTCTTCTATATTATTCTCTTTTATTTGAGTATATTACTTATCATGCTTATTTGATTACATGTTATGCCTAGGTGTTAGATTTTTAGCTTCCTTCAGTGGCGATCACGGTGGGATACCCTATTTTTGCGCTGTTTACTAATATTTGTATTTTTATTTAATGCAGACACAACCACTTTGAGAAAAAATGGCTAGTAGTCCCAACCACCATTGAATTTAGTAGCTAGCATCACAGCTGTACTGATCGTCAATGGCCAAGGATAAAAATAGTAAAATAGTTTACAGCCTATTTCTTCTTCGGATTTAGATCAAATTGTAAGTGGTCCTATAATATTTTTTGTTTTCTTTCTTCTACTATATTTTTGAAAAGGTAGTAGTATTAATTCACATAGAGAAATATTTAACAAGGTAAATCAATTTGTTTCTATATTTTTCTAGATACTGTTGGAAATAATGGTTGTCTCTGCTAACCGCTCCAGAAGCCTACAACTAGGATTCTATCTACTACTGTGTATAGTGGCCATGAATATTCATCACTAATTATAGTAGCAAATAATGTTTAGAATTGGTTGTAGGTATTTCTGCTTGGGGGTTGTTCAAAGGCCGATTCATGTTAATTTTCATTACATCTCTCTTAATATGAAACATATTTTCATACTGTATTTTTGAATATAAAATGCATTTTATATGCATGTAGGTGAAAATAGCATTGTATGTTGTTTGATGCATTTGTTTTTATACAAATTTAAAATGACCAATCACACACCACGATCCAAATGTAAACATCAGTGGTGTTGGGCTCTCACATCCAACCCACTGATCAAGACTAATTATGGAAGTCATCACCACTTGGTTGGCTTGTTGATATTGATATTTTTGTTACCCATTCATGGTCAAGGAAGATTCAAGAACCATCATATCCATAGAAAATAGCATGTACTCTTTTTCAAAAGGTATATCATTTCCTATGATGTTTTGCGTGAGAATCGGTAGTACCTATACTACCTGATCGGATATGGGTTTCATCTCCATATCTTGGTGGGTAGACAACCTAGATGCCATTATCGGGTTTGTCGCTATGATTATATAGGTGAAATATTTAAAAAATCTAAGAACTACATCAACTACTTCAAACATGATAAGAGTTTAGATTGTATTCACAACAAATAAAAATACACAAAACACATTTTTAGGAATAAAATAAAAAATTAAGAGAGATAAACACCTTGTTTATGTTGTTTGTATCCTAAAATTTACACAAGAGATAAATTCACAAAGTTATGGTCACCACACAAGGCTGCCCTCGATCCACAATTAAGGTAGCACCCAATGCACCAGAGGGTCGAGACGACCATAGAGGCATCACATCTACCCATAAAATACCTAAATAAACTTTGGGTAGTCTAAGAGGAAACAACACCACTCATGATGGATCTCACCAAGAAACCCCACCTAGGAGAACTAACAATAGATCTTCTCGTGATCCAGACGAGAAAATTTCTAGGTCTAATTCATATCATCACATCGAGAGGCCAAATCCATCCAGTAAAGGGTGGGATAAAGGGATTGCAACCATTCACATACCCATTGTAATGCCAAATCCTTCCAAACATGGAGGGTATCATTTATCCTACTGCAGTATTGGCAAAAGAGGTACACCCCTTGCCCAACCTTGGAATACCCATCACTTTGAATTATTTGATGGAGATGTTGGAATATTAGAACATAGGACATTTGAGCATGGAAGCATATATCATGATCGTACTCCTCAAGGATCCACTGGGTTCACTGAGGAATACATCATAGAAGAGGAAACTGAGACCCAGTTGCATCCTATATTTACCTATGGTAAGTTTTCTAGGTTAACACATGGTGCCCCTACAACATCCTCAAATGAAGATCATACCCCTAGGAAAGAGCTTAATGTCAATACAATATCGATTAATTGAGGGAAGTGGGTTGCTAACCTAGTTATGTAATTTGAGGTAAACAAAATCCCTTACATGGAGTTGTGAAGCTATAGACCCTACACAAAAAATCAATCAGATCGGTCACATATGTCTCATGCACTTCAGAGGGAACAAATGCTTCAAGATAAATTGGAGGATTTACCTATGGAGCATGAGCACTTAGAGAGGTTAGAATGAGAAGACGTGGAACAACAAAGGCTGCTTCACTAGCATTTGTAAAAACACCACCAAGAAGAACAACCTATCCTTGATCAAAAGGAGTGCAAAGAGCAATCAAACAAAAATGATCTCAAGTTGACCTACCTCCAACTAGTGAGTATAGAGAGTAGCATGATGTAAGGTATGCTACATCACACCCTGAGCTTCACACTAGATAAGCATAGCACTATACTCATCGTACTTCATATCATGTATTGAGGCAATAATAGCACCAAGTGCAAAACCAGCTTGAGCATGAGTAGTACCAATAATTAGAGTCAAACGATTAGGATCAACAGTATCCTAAACCATACTTGGTAGATGTGACTAATGAGTACTATTAACCACCTCGATATCAAAGGAAATTACCCCTAATTGAACCCCAAATATCCCTTCGAGAGGAAGAGATCATCTCTTACAAAGTGCTTATCAAAAGAGTTAGATCTCTTGAGAAACAAGATGTAGCTTGTCAAAAGCCCACTTTAAGCAAGATTCACAATCAACCCTTGTGTCCATCAATACTAAGCCCTACTTATCCTAAAAATTTTAAAATACCTATATTGGATAAGTTTAAAGGTGATGAAGATGCATAGGAATACATAACAAGATTTATGAATTTATGTTTTCAGCTACAACATGATGATACCTTGTTCTTAAGGACTTTGTGATCACCCTTTTAGGTGTAGCCCTGGAATGGTATAACCAGCTACAAAGGCATAACATCACCAACTTGAGAATCTAGTGAATGCTTTTCTTGAATGCTTCTCATTTGGCATCAAGAAAAATACTAATATATCTAATATGGCTACCTTACAACAATATGATGATGAGATGGTCACAGAATATGGGAACAAATGGAGAAAACTAATGGTAAAATTACCATTCTCCATTCCCACCATGGAACTCACTCAAATGTTTGCAAAAAGCTATGAAAAAAATATATCACTTTTGCTTCAATTGCAACAATATACAACACTGGAGAAGGCTTTGGTGCAAGCCAAAGTAATTGAAGATATCAAATTTTAAGGAGAAATAAAGCTCTAAACCAAAAAATATTGGAATAACAAGAACACACGAAATAAACAACATTAGTCTAAACCTGCACTTGTCAACCAAGTTGTGTTAAATATTCCTAAAACAGAGAGAAACCAACAATAAAAAAATTATCAAGCTCAACATCCCCCAATGCACTACAAATAGTGAAGATACAAAATTTACTACATCGCCTTAAGGGCATTCCATTGCAATGTAAAGCAGTTAAAAAAATTCAAGAGGGAAAAGAATATAAACTTGTAATCTATCAAATTGAAGCAAAAGCATATAATAAAATGGTGGATTTATCCTCTTATTCATTCATTATTGGCTTCAAGTGTGATATTACAAACATCCCCTCGAGGGATTTTAACAAATTTATACATTCAACATTACAAAGTTTCAAGGGATCTAGTCCCTTGAAATGGGCCTTAAAGCGATGTAACTGTGGTGAAGTATTTGTAAATATCGCATCCCATGATTAATATCTATTCTTCTAGTCTTCTTAGCTCCTTCCTTCTGCATAGAACACCTGCACCTACACACAAGGGACTACAATGGGGTTAATAGCACCTGTTTCATAGAATGGATATAACATAGAAAGCATAGTAAAAGAGGCAAATTCTACAACAAAATGAAATGATATACATATATAAAATCTGATCTACAATAAGCATATACATTTATAAAGATGATTTAAACACAAATATTCAACTTTGGAGGCAATATTAAAGGTGAAACTGTGCTTAACTACTAGTTGTCTCCGGGTGAGCTAGATAGACCTGCAACATTGGGGATCACCAAACCGGTATCAAAACTCCTCCAAACTACCTCAAATTTGGACCATAGGTTCCTTAGGACATTCCTAAGGGGACTATGGAGGAATTTATCTAAAATTACACCCTATTTTATGGTCATCCTAGGGTGTTCCATGGGCAGACTGCTAGCCATCCCCAGGTGGGATGGTTACAAAACTGCCTAAGTTTTGTCACCTATGGCCTTGGGAATTGGTCCAAAAGTGGTATGGGGTGTTTTCGATATATGGGGCCAAAGAATAATCTAATTTGACTAGTTTGGGTTTGGTGGTTTGAGCCTATTTTCCCCTGAAATCACCTTCATATGAAGAGGGTTTCAAGGCCAAGGTGAGGCGGGTTTAGGTTTGCAAAGTTTAGGATATAATTTGGGCAGCACTTCATTGCTCTATTATCCAAATTCTCCTCTTTTTAAAATGGGATTTTGGAGCTCCTTTTATAGCCCAAGAGGGCACTTAGGGCAAAAGGGCATATTTGCCATGCGGGGTAGGTGACACCATGTGTCCTAATCACGTCATGACATGATTGGGAGAAGGTTGCCCATTTGGGTGCTCCCAATCAACTGTCCTATTGTCCATCAGTAGGTCCCCAATCAATTTGGGGTGATTGGATGTGCTAATGGTAGTCTTGGATTGCCATTTAGTGCATCCTTTGAATTTTTATTTGGTCTAGTTAGGGACCATCCCACCCAGGGATGGTTGCTGATGGCCATCCTTGGGTGGGACGGTTACCAACTGTGGCCCTCCCTTGGTGGGACAACCACCAGTAGGAGACCCAAAACTGCCCCAGACTACTAGGAACCCTCCAAACTGAGTTTTGGAGGCTTTTGGAAACCTTTTTCTAGCTTAGAGGGGTACCTAATAGGGCCATATGTTGTTGATAAGAGGACAAATGTAATGCACTGATAGTCTTATCTGATTTACATGATTTAGGTGTCTACAAATGCCCCATTTTTGGGATGCACGATGTGAAATAAAGAGTTGTGTAGTGAATCTAAGATGCACGCACCACCCCTTTTTAACTCTACTTGCAATGTTATTAAAAACCCAAGATGAAATGGAAGACAATGAAAAAGCATATAACATGGAAATAACAAATATGGATCTCTTTATTTGTATTGAAACTCGGTTACATGTCGGTCCCTCTTAGGGATACCCATTTCGATACAATAAGGTTACAAATAGGCAAAGAGTGCCCCTTTCATGAAGAGGTGGTGCGCTTATAAAGGCTTCCTGGTTTTGCACACGAAAATGTATGAGGGCTTACAGATGCCTCCTTCTCCAGGTCTGTTTCCTAGAGGGATCCCTTTTGCTCTCGTATGTTGCAAACTTCATCCGATGAACCTGTGGCCCTACAAGCAATGAAACAACAACACACACTTAGATGTCCGAGATTGCCTCCCTAGATGAGGTTGTTAGTAATAAAATAATTTAACGGAAATATGATGAAACTATGCCATGAAATCATGTAAATTTATGCTAATGATATGAAAACATGAAGAAACAGAATAAAAGAAGCTATGTCTAAAACCTAAGCTAAGCCTATGGGCCATTGTCCAAGACAACGACCGCTAAGGTAAACCTTGCTCTCTTTGCCCCAAAGCTATGGGTCAAAGCCTATATCTGATGTTGAAATAATAGGTGTTATGCTCTTCAATCCATCAGGGCTTCATCGTACACGTGATCTCCAAGGGAACTCTCCAAGTCTCGAAAGCTCTCCTCAATAAAATATGTCTCGATGATAGAATATGATCTCTATATATCTCTTGGTGCTCTTAGGCTTGCACCTTTTATAGTGTGAAACCCTAGGTCTATGTCCAAGCCCTAGGAATGAATTTCTCATGCGTAGTGCAAGTTAGCATGAGAAGATTTTGTCCTTTGTCTATGTTTGAAGGCCAGTTAACTAAAATCTAACTGCCCACTTGAGTCTCCTATGTGAACTGGTCATTAGCATGAGAAGATTTTGTCCTTTGTTTATGCTTGGAGGTCAGTTAACTAAAGTTTAAATGCAAACTCAAGCCTCCTATGTGAACTGGTCATGAAAAGGAATGCAAAGTTACTCCCGCTCACCTTTATTGCATGTAGACTGCCACTTCCACCTATGATTAGGCCTGTTTGTCGACAAAACTACTTCTTATGGCTTAGCCGCTATCATCTGCAGTGGCTAAGATCTAGTCACTATCATCTGTAGTGGCTAAGGTCTGGCCACTCTAGGCTTGAGCGGCTAGGATCTGGCCGCTCTTGGCTTGAGCGGCTAGGCTTGGATGGCTTGAAAAGGCCCCAAATGAGTGGTGAGAACCACTGTTGATGCTTGGAAAGTCCAATATTATGTCTTATGATCTTATGAATGTGTCTATGTGAGCAGCTCCCCTAAGCATGACATGATTTAGGTGTCTACAGATGCCCCTTTTTGTGATGCGTTGTGTGGAAAACACAATGTTGAGCAAAAACGTAGACTGATCTATTTGTAGGGTGTATGGTGATCAATGGTCTGATCAACGTCGGATGGCCCAATCATGCAAGATGGCATGCATCCCTTGAATCATTGCCTCAATATTCGGAGGACTTAGCTCAGTGGCTTTTGCATGTTAAATTGCACTCATTCCTCAAACTCAATCGGGTAGCTTCAGTTGCTACAACAATTTCGACCGGTAGGAGAGCTACAATTGAAGATGTCATGTCTGCTTACATTCCCAACAAACAAGGGAAATTTGTGATTGTTGTATGCAATGATTCATAGGATGAACATGATTTTGTTATGATCGAGTGATATTTTGTTGATTTTGATTATGATTATGTTGAAGTTTTGAACTACTTCCTCACACAATGAATTGGTGAAGAAATGACAATGAATGAAGTGACAAGTCGCTTGACCAATATGACTAATCTGGTTCCTTTCTAGCATTTGTTGCTTTTAATGGGCAATCCCACATCCAAGTGTGATTCCAATTGTTTATGATGATCATCCATCCTTATCCCGAGGAGTGGTCTGACTATCAATAGCCTTCTTAGGGAGTTAGGATGAGTGATTCTATTTATGTTTAGATTGTATCACTTTGACTTAATGTTTTTGATGTCATAGGGGAATTAGGATGATCCTTTCGCACCCATGGAGTAGTCCGACCATCTTGGTCTTCTTCGGGATTGAAGGGTGGCACATCATAATTCCAAAATGAGTGGTTTTTTGCCCCAAGTGGCCTTATGGTTATCTACTCATCTCACCGAAATACATGGAGTGTGAATCGCTGCAATCGTCGAGTTGATAGAGTAAGTAACTGGGTATGAGGCCTACCTGAGATTGTGCTCTTATGTGATTTTTTTGTTATTTTGAACATTCTGATGATCTTAAACCACCAAAGTGTGTTTATTTGCTATTTTTGTGGGATCCCTCAAGGAGGAAGTCCCTTATTTTGATCTGTGGATCTAGTCACTATCAGGTCCAGCGGCCTCTGAGTTCCTGCCTGTGGCTACTGTCACCTTGAGCGGCCAAGAAGTTTGGGCCACTGATGTCAGCAGCGGCCAAGGTGTAATTAAAGAAACATAAAATTTGCATTTTCTAGGGTTTGACCTTTCATTTTCACTATTGAAGATTCGCTTTGGGAGCTCTGGTGTGATAGTGATGGTTGCGACTTTGGAGTTTGCTGGCATTGAGGACATGGCTATGCAAGGCGAGACATCAGCTATTGGAGGAGCCAGAGCTTCTCGGGTATTTCTCTTTTCTAAACCCTAACCCTCTTTTCTCTTGTCTGAGTAAAACTGAACCTCACTAAGTAATGGGTAAAATGAACCTCACTAAACCTGTTGGTAATGAATAAACTCCGTAGTTAGGCTTAGCTTACCTTTTGCTATGGTGGGTTAGTCCCCCTTTTTGTTCTCATTGCTTTGCCTTGGTAGTTTCTAGCCTAGGGTTCCCAAGTTTTTTGTTGTTCACCTGCTACTGCCATGTTAACCATTTTTGAACTTAGCTTAGTTTTTGATGCCTGAGTGGGAATTTGCTTTCTATTTTTTTTTTTTTCCCTCCCTTTTGTGTTTTTTATGTCATTTTGTAATTTTGCAATTTTTTTGTTTTTTCTGGCCAAGGGTTCATGGGTTTTTCATGTCACCCCTTGGTCGTTGTCACTCATAGAGCGGCCAGGTTTGAACCCCAACGATAAAAAATTTGATCATTGGGTCTTGGTCACTATTGCCTCCAACGGCCAGGTTTCAGCCACTATAGGTGACAGTGGCTAAACCCTTAGCCATATTTTTTTGCATTTTTTTGCTAGTTGTTGGATTTTTATGACATATTTGATTTTTTTTGAAATTTTTGAAATTTTGATTTGTTTGATTAGGTGCAATCTTGTCCTTTTGCTTAGACTTAGAATAACCCATACTCTTTTGCATCATTTTCATGTTTATTGTGAATTATGCCTTAGATGCATTGTAGTTATATTTTATCTTTCTTCTACTTTGCTTAGATCCTTACTGCTTGGGCTCGAGACCCGAAGCTCCTACTTGACCTACTTCCTAGCTTTGATGATATGGACTAGGCATGGTTCAAAGCCCATGGGTTACAGTATGTCATTAGGCTACCTTACATCATGGCAGATCAGGCTTACCTTATGACTCTGGCCCATCATTGGGACCCATGGACTAATACCTTCCACCTCCCGACCGATGAGATGACCATTACATTGAAGGATGTATATAGGATCTTTCAGATTCCATTTGATGGGGTGGCCATTGTCTCTTCGGCCACTACTGATCAGGTGGTTGTCTTCACTCGGGTGTTTAGAGGGCACTCTATGGATGCTCTCAAGGACACCAAGTCTAGAGGAGTGTCCATCAGCCATTGGCATGGGGAGGGTGTCTTTACGATGAGGCATGTCATATTGCTGATGGTTATCAACAATGTTCTTATCCTAGACTGCTCGAGTTTGAGGTTCCCATGGAACCTTTTGGTGATGGTGCAGGATCTATTGGATAGTGAGGAGCCTATCATCTATGCATGGGGTAGATCGCTATTGGCTCAGTGCTATGATGAGTTGTACCACATCCATCGGTGAGGACGTGTCAGCATTACCTGTAGCTTGCTCCTACAGGTTTGGGGATGGGAGCATATTAGGGTAGATCACCCTAAGGGGCTCCCAACCGAGATTATAGTGATCGATGCTCGGACATAGTGCTATGCTGCTAGATGGGCTCGAGAGCATGAGGAGTGCAAGAGCCACACTTTCATAGGGGAGCTATCCCATTACACTGATGCTTTCACTAGAATTTTGGTCGAAGATGTCGTATGGTGCCCTTACCATGAGTGTCCTGCTTGGGATGATCCAGCTAGCTTTACTGCCAGGACACGACATGAGCGATGGCTCATTGGTCATAAGATTACCATCCGAGAGTATTTCTTCTACTCACAGGTTCTTCGTCAGTATGGGTTGCAGTAGGATGTGCCCTTGGTACCATTCTTGTACAGGCACCTCACAGTAGAGAAGGACCTACCTCCATGATAGATTATAGAGCTTTCAGATGAGGAGGATGCCCTAGCTATTGACCCTAGAGTGGTTGGGGGAGTTACAGAGGCATACACTCAGTGGTGGGGTGATCGGATGTGGCATGGTGTCGGTAGCCTAGGGCATGAGGATGATGGTGGGGGTGATGGTGTAGATCCGATAGGACGTAGAGTCCGAGCTAGGACCGAGGTATGGGGCCAGCCAATAGAGTAGGTGGTAGTGGAGGATCCTGATGTTCTTGAGGAGGAGGAGGAGTTAGAGCTCGAGGAGAGAGACTCTCCTCTGAGAGCACAACTACATGAGGTCGAGGCTGAGCTTTAGGAAACTAAGATCTAGGTACAATGGTGAGATGCTACCATTGAGCAGCTCACAGCATAGATACAGGCTCTATAGGCTACTATTGGGGGTGGAGATGCTAGGATGCAGTTTGTTGTTCCTCCTTCTACACCATAGGAGGTTCTAGTGGTAGGTTTAGGAGCAGATGTGGGACAACTTTAATCTTTGTTGGATGAGCATGAGGAGTGGATCCGGGGACTTGTGGATCACATCACCATTCTTCAGATGCAGCTCAAGAGGCATGGGATTGTCCCTAAGGAGCCACATGGTGTGGGTGGTTCATAGGTCAATGGGTGCTCTACCTCGGGGTAGTCTTCCACCCATCCTAGCCAGAGGACCCAGACTCGGACAGAGAGACCGACAGGTTCACATCATTCGACTCATGACACCGCCATAGGGGGAGGTGGCACTAGAGGAGGTGATGTAGGGGGCTCAAGACCCGATATTTGATTGATGCTTTATTTGGTCCTTGATTCATTTTTGAGGTTGACTGACCTATATGACTGTAGCCCATGGGCATTTTTGTACATCCATTGGACTTGACACACATACTTTTATGATAGCTTTGCATTATGACTTATTATGTGTATCATTTATTGCTCATGTTTTTGTTATTATTTTATTTTATGATATGATGCGATGATGGTATTATGATGATTTGATGAATATGTTAGATGATAGATGATATTGAAGATGCTTAGATGGATGTGTAGATGCTTATATGATTTGATGATATGATGTGATGTATTTTGATGATGAATGATGAATTTATGATTGTATGCAAATGGATATTGCCTATATGTTTTATGATGTGGTTTATGGATGATTAATGACTTGTTTTTGTGGATATGATGTTATTGTTAAATGCATGTTTTAACTTTGCTTTAATTGTATGCATCTAACTTATGTGATGGGATGGTATAAATGAACTTGTATGCTCTAATCACTTAAAACATACGGAATGCATATGACATTGACAATCTTAATGGGTGATACCATAGAAAGTAAAAAAAATAATCATGAATTTAAATAATCACTCTTATCATAAGAATTGATTAAGTATTCATATATGAGATGTAATGGTGTGTAATGTATTTTCTTAATAAGTTTCTATAAATTAAAAGATATAAAGTAGTCAGTGGTCGTCTATATACTATTTCTAATATATATGCGGTATCTGTCCTACTATGTTGATACCCCCTAATTTATAGAATCTTATAAAGAAAGTGATGGTGTGAATGATGTTATGATTTGTTGCTATGTAAGAATTTTTGGGGCTTTTCGGAGATTCAAACACTCTAGTTACCCTATCAACAACTGTCTACTGACCACTTAGACTTTTGAAAAGTAAGGCTTTTACCATGGACCTAGTTTTTCATGATCTCTATGTGTGCAAGTGATTGTATATTTTGAGATAGAACTCAAGCATTTCCTCCGATGTCAGGTGGGATTCTTTCAGCCCATTGCTAAGATCAGGGATCCTCAAGTGTTCATCTCATCCTTATGTTGGACTTAGTTGGACTATACCACTAGGCAATATTGGGTTACCTAAGCTAGCTCATCCACATTCAAACATTGGTCTACACAAATGCATGAAGCAATTGTGATAGACATATCATCATGCGTAAGGATTTCTCCTTCCAATTTTGTACAATGTTGAGAATTCCAGGGATTCAAGCTTTATTCCCTTCTTTTGGCTTCTTTTTGGCTTTGGATATTTGCTCATATGTAGTGATGAAAATCACTGTTTATTTTTGATTGATTTTTTCTTTGAGCTAGGATTTTTGTAGTGATGATAATCACTATTTATTTTGCTCATATGTAGTGATGAAAATCACTATTTATTTTTTATTGATTTTTCTTTGAGCTATGATTTTTTTTTTGAATTTATGATTTGTGTATCGGATTATTGCTTTGAAATCTGGACTGTATGCTTGGCCTTTTGAATATGTACTTTGCTTTGGGATTTTGCTTATTTTGATTTAAGCAAGGGATTTGGATAGGGTAAAGCTTGTCCTTTTGCCAATTCTCAACACCTTTAAACCGGTTGCATAGGGGGATAAGCAAGGAAAATCCTTTTCGCTTAAGGTAACCTAGACCGCTTTTGTAGCTTTCATCTTTTCCTTGTACCAGCTAGGATTTTAGTGTTTCAATTAGTGATGGGATCTTGAATATCCAAGGCATTATCATAGCTAGACCTTACCTTCTACTAATCAAAGTTGTTTTCCTCAAAAGTTGATAAGATCACTAGGTGTGGTTGATTAACCGAAAAACCTTAGTATATTATGTATAGCAACAAATAATGGTTGTGTTGAAAAACACAATTACACACATGTGTTGATGGAGGTATGGATTTGAATGATTTGTGTGACAAACTGTGGTATCACCTTTTAAGGCTCTCATGACATATGCAATTGTAGTGGATATGAAAATGCAATGCAATGATGTGGATGCAAGATGTGAGATGCAATTGTTTTTGTATTTTTTATTTTTATGTTGTTTTTGTATTTTTGCTTAATTTGACCAAAGGGCTTATTATGCCTTTGGGGCTTTTGTTTGATTTTGACCAAGTAGCATTAAGTACCCTTGGAGATTTTTGAATTGATTTTGACCAAGCGGTTTGAATTACCCTTGGAGCATTTTGAATTGATTTTGACCAAGCGATTTGAATACCCTTGGAGCCTTTGAATTGATGTTTGACCAAGCGGTTTGAATTACCCTTGGAGCCTTTGAATTGATTTTGACCAAATGGCTTAAATACCCTTGGAGCATTTTGAATTGATGTTTGACCAAGTGGTTTGAATTACCCTTGGAGCATTTTGAATTGATGTTTGACCAAGCGGTATGAATTACCCTTGGAGCTTTTGAATTGATTTTGACCAAATGCTTAAATACCCTTGGAGCATTTTGAATTGATTATTTACCAAGTATTTGAATTACCCTTGGAGCATTTTGAATTGATGTTTGACCAAGCGGTATGAATTACCCTTGGAGCCTTTGATTGTATTTTTGAAATTTTATGTTTTTATGATTTGTTTTGTGTTTTTGACATATTTGAATGTTTTTGAATTTTATGAAATATTTGAATGTTTTTGTATTTTATGAAATATTTGAATGTTTTTGTATTTTATGTGTAGAATGCCTTTAAGTGAATGATATTGAGAGGCTCAGGCTCCTCAACACCATCTAATGATATAAGGTGATATGCTCCAAGCCCAACTCTCTATGAAATCATGTATGGGCCTATCCAGTTTACCATGAACTTATCTCGTAGATGCGGTGATAGATTCGAATTCTGTTGGTTTTCTTTGAGCACTAGATCTCCAACCTTGAATTCCCTTAGGTGGACTTTACTATTGTAAGCTCATGCAAGGTGATATTGGTAAACATGAAGATGCTCTAAAGCATTGACTCGACGTTCATCAAGAAGCATCAACTGATCAAGGTGGCCTTGTCGCGTGACATCATCATCTATGAAGTCCTTTAATGCTATGCATAGAGTCAGAATTTCTAACTCTAGTGGCATGATGGCCTCAGTGCCATATACTAGTGAAAATGGTGTTGCCCTAGTGGGCGTCCGTATACTAGTCCTGTATGCCCATAGTGCAAGAGGCAACTGCATGTGCCAATCCTTGTGATTGTCTTGCACCGTCTTCCTCAAAATGGAGACTATTATTTTGTTTGAGGCTTATGCTTGCCCGTTTGCTTGTGGATAATAAGGCATTGAAAAACTGTGTTGAATATGGTATTTTTTCATTAAAGCATGCACATTTTTGTTCTTGAAATATGGCCCATTATCCGATATTATCTTAGAAGGGACCCCAAAATGACTTATGATATTGTGGAGTATAAACTCCGCAATCCTTGGTCTAGTTGTTGATGTTAAGGGGATCACTTCTACCCATTTAGTGAAGTATTCTATGGCCATTATGATGAATGTGTGTCGGCCTGAGGATGGGGGTGAGATCTTCCCAATCAAGTCTAGTCCCCATTACGAGAATGGCCATGCTACCTGGATGGGCTGCAAAGCTTGCGATGGTAAGTGCGTTAGATTTGCATGATGCTGGCACTTACTACATTTCTTGACATACTCACAATAGTCCCTTTCCATGGTGGGCCAATAGTAACCCATTCTCAAGATGCGCTTAATGATGGCCATGCCACTAAAATGGCCTCCACATGTGCCATCGTGAGCTTGTGAAATTGCCTAGGATGCTTCCTGGGGCTCAAGACAATGGAGTAATACTCCATCATATCCTCGTCTATAGAGGATTTCTCCTAGAAAGATGTATCTTGTTGCTCTCTATTTGAATGTTCACCTTTCAGTATGTGACAAACCTTGAGGTACTATTCCAAGCTTTAGGAAGTCCCATAGTTGGGAAAGCCAATCCTGATAAGCCATGACTTCTATAGAAAATATGACTTGCTCTTCTTATATTTTTGAGCTAGTGAACATGGATTGAGGAACAACTCTATGGTGTATGGTTGCACCACACTCCATAGGTCCTTGGGAGATCAAAGACCCCCAAGGTGTTATTTGCAAGAAATATCTGGCTATGAAGGACCAATCCTGATTTGGCTCGATGTTGATCATGTTGACTGATTCTTGATTGTCAAAAGCTTCACGATGTATTTCTGAGTGTGAAAGCACTTTCACATGAATGGTTGTAAAATCAGTAGATGGATTCTAAGGGATTAAGGATCCCAAAGAGGCCATAGTGTCTACAAATCTATTCGATGTATGAGGGATTGCCTCGATGTCATACCATTCCAACCGGGCTAGGTAAGTGTCAACAAGTTCCTTGTAAGTCTTTAGGAGTGGGCACCTACATTGGAATAGTCCTTTGACCTAGTTTACTATGAGCAAGGAGTCACCAAAGATATTCAATATTTTAATGCCCATTGCTATGACTATTTGGAGTCCCAGGATCAATGCTTCATATTATATATTGTTGTTTGTGCATGGGAAGTCTAATTTGAATGATAAGGGCAATGGAGCACCCTATGGTGTGATAAAGACAATCCTTGCTCCACCTCCTTGTTCACACTTTGAACCATTGAAGAACAATGACATGTCTCTTTATTTCTTAGGTTCTTTGAGTTTTGGTGGATCTGATAATGCAAAGACCACATCATCAAGCAATTCTATGGTGAGAGGCTTATTATCCTGAAGAGGCACCTCTGCTAATTGATCTGCTATGACTTGTCCCTTGATGGAATTTTGGCTTATGAACTCTAGATCAAATTCTATCAATAGCATGATCCACTTTGTGGTACGTGTATTGTGATATGTCTTGCTCATCATGTACTGCAAAGGGTTTTGTTTTGATATGATGTAGGTCATATGGCTCAACATGTAGTGTCACAACTTTTGAGTTGCAAAGACCACTGCTAAACACAACTTTTTGACATACGCATATCCTAGCTCATAACTCACCAAGGTGTGACTAATGTAATATATGGCTTGCTCTTTATCTTGTGCATTATTTTGGGCTAACATGGTGCCCAATGCAAAATTAGTAGCCGATATATATAGTAAAAATGGTATGTCTGGCCTTGGTGGAGCCAATACTAGTGGTGTTGCCAGATAAGTTTTGATCTCTACAAAGGCTTGATGGCATTCTTCATCCCAATGAAAGGGGACTTCCTTGCATAGCAACCGATTCATAGGTCGACATTTGTTTGATAATTGTATGATGAATCTTTTGATGGATGCTATCTTGCCTTGTAGGCTCCTCAATTCCCTAATGTTGGTAGGGGTGGCCATTTCTAATATAGCCTTTACCTTTGTAGGATCGACTTCAATGCCTCTCTTGGATACGATGAATCCCAAAAGCTTGCCAGAAGTTACGCCAAATATGCACTTCTTAGGATTCAATCGGACGTTGTGTTCTATGAGGTGATCAAAGACTTGTCTAAGGACTTCGGCATGCTCTTGCCGCAATAGGGACTTGGCCAGTAAGTCATCCATGTAATCTTCTAAGATCTTATGCATATAGTCATGGAATATGTATGTCATGGCCCACTGATATGTGGCACCAACATTTTTGAGACCGAATGGCATCACTTTGTAATAGAATGTTCCCCATGGAGTAATGAAAGTAGTTTTATGTTGATCTTCGAGCTTAATCCGGATCTGGTTGTATCCAAAAAAACCATCCATTAGGGAGAGCATTTCATGACCTATGGTTGCATCTACAAGAGCATCTATGTTTGGCAATGAGAATGAATCCTTTGGTGTTGCCCTATTTAAATATCTGAAATCTATGCAGATACGGACTCTTCCATCAGGTTTCCCCATGGGTACCATGTTTGACACCCACTCAGGGTAGTCAATAGGAACTATGAATACTGCATCCAATAGTTTTTGCAATTCATTCTTCACCATCAAAGCGATGGTTGGATGCATTTTCCTCAGCTTTTGCTTGACTGGCTTCTTCATGGGATCCAATGAAAGGTTGTGAATGACTAACTTTGGATCTATCCCTGGCATGTCTTTGTAAGTCCAAGCAAAAATATTTGGCCTCTCTTTGAGGAGAGGAATTAGGATGGCTTGTTCCTCTGGAGATAGACTTTCTCTGAACTTGACTTTCCTTGGTTGGGTAGGATCATCACTGATGTCCACCTCGAAAGTCACTTCTATAGCCATATGTGACCCATCCTCTAGCTGATGAGGCATGGGTATCAAATGAATGTCATCGATGGGATTTACAGGACCTAGTGACTCAGGTTCCAAACCAACATGGAAGATGTCATACGCACAACCTGATGCAAAATGGAATGGCTGTAACATCTCTTCATTGGGGAAGAGGTCTTCCAGCTCTATGGGTGAATTAGCATGATCCCAATCAATAGCCTCTACATCAAGATGCAATGATTTGGTAGGATCTGCTAGATTATGAAGTGGAGTGGTCAAATCAATGGAGATCATGTTGATGGATGGAATGAAGTCTCCAAGACCACATGGGTGCAATCTTGTCTCAAGGGTTTCCCTTCCATACTCGTGATGAGGTTCTGGAGGAATGGGAATTTCTAGATCTGGCCCATGAGTAGGGTGGACAATAGGATCATTGGGCTCTAATCACTCTCTGAATGTAGGTGGAGGGGGATTGACCATCCGATGAATGGTAGCTAGGTCAATAGGTCTCCCCAAAAATCATAGATGAGGGTCTATGGCACGGAGTGCCGCCTCTCTCTCTACTAGCTCATTGACTTGCCACAAGTGGTGAGGTCCAAGATAAGCCATCTCGGTCTCATCCTCAAAGTCATCATCACTTATCCAGAAACCGTTAGCATTGGTATGTGGCCCTAAGACAAGGGGCTCATGTCTTGGCCCCAAGTAGGCCATCTCTATTTCATCTTCATATTCTTCATCACTTATGAAGAATCCATTTGCATTTGTCTCTTGCCCCAAAGTTAGGGGTTGATGGCTTAGGCCTAAGTAGGCTCTTTCTATTGAGTCTTCTGATTCATAGTCACTTTCATCTGATGTATACCCACTCTCATCATGGATGGACCATGTGAATATTTGTAAATAGCGAGGCCCCTGGTAGGCTAAGCCAAGTTGTGCCTCATCATCACTTGCTTCATATCCATTCTCCTCATCCCATGAGTTGTACCCTATTGGGGTGGAATCAATTGAGATGTTTGGATGATAAATTTTTGGTGGTGGTATGTTTACCATGGCCACTTGTCTGTTGCTCAAATTTCCTATTCTTAGGGGATGATAAGGAATGAAATCAATGTCTTCTCCTAACCCTAAGCTTAATCTTTCCAATGCCACTACAAGAGAGTCATCTCGACCTTCGATATAATAGCCTAAGCCAAATATATCGGAGGGAAGCTGATATTGTGGCTCGTATGGCCGCTTGCGCCCCTGCTCATATATGCCAAGGCCATAGCCATGCCAATGGCAATGCTCAAAGTAGCTTAGAGAAAACTCAAGGTTAGAGAGGTAATGAACATTGACCATGAATAATTCGTCACTATCCTCTTCTATATCTGAAGACTTATGGGCATAGTCCAGGCCAGCATAGACAAAATTGGTTTGGTTGGGAGGGATTCCAAGTGGAACCACTATTCCCACTGGTGGCCTCAAGTCCTTAGGCCTTCCCATGTCTTGTGCAGACTCAATGATAGGCGTAAAGGTGATGTTCTGCACAAGGTACTCCCCTATGCCTATGCTTGCCAAGTGTATTGATGCATGCGACGTGGATGACCCTACGGATGACACTGGCGAAGTAGGGTGATAATCACTATCTTCATCTTGATCTTGAAGATCTTCCTCTTCCATAGGACTTGGCATTTCAGCAATGGCTATAGTTGGCACTTCCTTGGGCCTTTCTTCCTTAACTAAGGGTGCCTTTAGCTTCTGATTGTCTTTTGGTTTTGACGTTGATGGTACTTTAGAAGCATTGACTACTTTGAGTGCACCAGGAGGTGTTGAAGTGCATGGGTCTTTTCTTACCCCTTTGTCTTCGTTATCCACTTGTGTGGTTGGGGATGAAGGTGCTACGTATAGGTGGGTAGAAGGGATTACAAATTCTCCTAGAATGTCCACCTGATTGACGTATTTAAAAGGCTCTTCATCGGCCAGAACCACATAGACTTTGTTCTCATGCACATACTTGACACATTGGTGCAAGATCGAAGGCACACACTTCATGGCCCTTATCCAAGGATGCCCTAAGAGGATGTTGTACTACATAGCTCCTTCCAAGACATGACACATCATAGGGATGGTCTTGTGCCCCACCTTGATGGGTAGGACTATCGTTCCCATAGTATTGCATAAAGCATCATTAAAAGCTCTCAATGTGTAAGCTCCTGGAATGATATTGGACTTGGGGATCTTGAGGTGCTCTATTGCAGTTGTTGTAATGATGTTTATCGATGAACCTGTATCGACCAAGACCCTCTTGAAAGGTAAGTTGTTGATTGCTACTACAATGTTTAGCAGAGGGTCTGGTAAGGCAATAGGAACTATCTTAATCTCATGGTCATAGAATCGGATTACAGGTTCCTGGCATTCTTGCACTTGTCCCACAAAGTGAGTGAATGCATTCACATCTTGCGGTTGGAGCTCAATTGTCCTTAAAATCTCCATTAGAGTCTCCCTATGCTTTGGGGACTATTGTATGAGCTCATAGATGGATAACTTAGCTAGAGTCATCTATAGGTTTTGCTCCAATCTACTCTGAATAGTCACCATAGGTCACGTTGGTGGACCTGGAAGGTTGTCTTGCCTTTGCCTAGGAGTGGTTGGGATGTTCATGGGAGCTACAAGTGGTTGCGGTTGACCATACCGCCTAGTCCTTGTTGCTATGTTAACAATCTCAACCATCCCAATGCATCCATGGGTAGGTATATCAGCTCGAACCTGATTGACTTGGGCCCCTTGCTCTCGAGGGGCCTCATGATTGGGCAATGGGTTTCTGTATATGCCCATGTCTCTATTATCGAGAGCCAGTGGGTTGTCAACTTTGAGTTCTCCCACCTCAATCATGTTTTGCACTTGATGCTTAAACCCGATGCAAGCCTCAATGTCATGCCCCGGTATCCTGTGATAAGGGTAAAATTGATCTTCCCTATATCCTTTTGGCTTAGGATGGTTGGGATCTATAAGAGGTATATCAAGAAATCTGATCCTCCTAGCCTCGCTCAACTGATTAAAGATTGATTGCATTGATTCTATTAGAGGCATGAAATAACGAGGTGGCTTGCATTCTCGATTTCTTCCCTGATTGTTCTTTTGGTCGTAATTGGCTGGCGAGGGATGTGCTTGATAGTTCTAGGGTTGTTGTGCACCCCCATCCTTGGGTGTAGCCAATACGACTTGATTGACTAGAGCAGGGTTGGCCTGCTTCTACTTATACTTGTCATTCTTACCATTCTTGTTCCACTCCTTTTTGTTTCGGAGTTTAATGGTTCCCTCATCTACTTTTATTTCTTCGATGAGCTTGGCCTATGCCAAAGCTTCCTCAAATGAAGGATACTACTGAAGTTGTAGCAAGAGGGAGATGTGTTTAGAGCAACTTTTGGTGAACATGTGAATGATCTCTTCTGTGGGAATGGAGAATGATAATTTTACCATGAATTTTCTCCATCTATTCCCATAATCCATTACTAGCTCATCATCATACTATTTCAAGTTGGCCAGGTCTGAAAGGTTCACCTTCTTCTTAGCACCAAAGGAGAAATGCTTTAAGAATGCATTTACTAGTTGTTCAAAGTTGGTTATGCTATGCTTAGGTAGTTGGTTGAACCATTGAGTGGCAGCACCTAAAAATGTCATTATGAATGTTCTTAGCATGAGAGCATCATTGTCTTCAAGATGAAAATAGGCATTGATAAAATTGGTGACATGCTCTTGTGCATCCTCTTCACCCTTAAAATTTTCTAACCTAGGCATCTCAAAGTGCTTAGGATATGGAGGGCTAGGGATTGATGGGCACAATGGTTGGTTGTGTATCTTGCTTAATGTTGGTGAGTTCCTAGCTACCTCTTGTTTCTCAAAGGTTTTCATATTTTTAGCAAGCTCTTGAAATGCCTTTGATGCATGGATTTCCTCCTCTTGTAAGCCTATCCATAGTGGCAATGGAGGTAACTCTCTATCCATTTTATTTGTTCCATTTTCCTCCCTCCTACGAGGGGACTCAGGATTGTGATCCTGGTTTGTTGTGTTTGCCCTTCCCCCATTAGTTGGATTTCATTCATGGTTTGGTGGGGGATTTCATTGTGGGCTATCTTGTCTAGTGCACCTCTCCTTAGGTGAGTCAGCATGTCTAGTTCTTTGGTGGTCACCACCATTTATCTATAAATTGTTAAGAGCTAGCCGCTCGGCTTGCTCTCTTAAATGTTGCTCATGTTGGCGCAAGAGTCTTTCTCTTTGTTTATCTTGTTTGAGAGCTTCCACTAGCTCTCGCTCCTTACGTAATGCATTTTCTAACCACCTCATTCGGTCAGTTTGTGCTATTATAGAAGACTCATGTTTATCTGACTCTGTTCTTGTTGTCTTGACTCGCAGATTCCTCGAGGAGGTTTTTGCTATACCTGTACTCTTGCTAGCTAATGTGACTTGTTTAGTGTACTATTGAGTATCCCTATGATCAGACTCCATGCATCTACTACGGGGTCACTCTGAGGTACCCCCAAACTAGGAGATGTGTTTAGAAGTCACAGTTCATGAGCTTCCAGATGTAGAGTTCTCAGTAGCTACAGTTCTTTGAGTTGGTCATGTAGGAAACCGATCCAACCCATCTAGTTGTCTTGTTTTCCATGGCTGGTCCCATGGGGTGCCATTCACTCCTATGAGGTCATAGTCTATGGGAATATTTCCTTTTGTGTGAAGGGTTTCTTCTATATGATTCCCATGACTAGATGTAGCTCTAGTTTCCTGCCCTTCGATGGGCAGACCTATTTCATATGTTTCTTGTGAGTCTTGAGGTGTTGCAATTCTTGTTTGCCTTCTTGATGAAGAGGGCTTTGTGGTAACATGTTTTCTCCATGTGGATGGAGATGTAGCAGTCTCATCATCCCTATGTGAAGAATGAGTCTTAGAACCTTCTTTATGTCCATGTGAGGAGGAAGCCCTTGAAGCTTCCTCACATCTTTGAGATGTTTTCTATGGGTTTAGAGGAGGCCCTTGAG
Source organism: Wollemia nobilis (assembly GCA_028583015.1). Taxonomy (NCBI): domain Eukaryota; kingdom Viridiplantae; phylum Streptophyta; class Pinopsida; order Araucariales; family Araucariaceae; genus Wollemia; species Wollemia nobilis. The sequence continues at coordinate 797,904 of JAQPPZ010004643.1, forward strand.
GTCTCCTCATGTCTCCTTGATGAGGATGGTTGTGAAGCCTCTTTTTGTTTATGTGACTTTGTTCCATGATGTGGTTCCTTACTTGGGGTTTCTCGAGGAGATCCCCCAAGGGTTGAATTATCACCCCTTAGGCTCATGGAGCTACGTCTCACGGTCTTACGGGTGGGTCATTCAATGTTACTATGACTCCGCCTATGGGTATGAGTTGCTTCTGTCTCTCCCTCGGTATCAAACCGAGGGTGCTTACTTCTTGTTTTGACCATGTTGTCTTATGAATTGATCTTTTGAGTTGCAATTTAGGAATAACCACACAATACCAAACAAATGTTTATCTTGATTACCGATTTAAGTGTGCCCTAAACTGTTTGGTGTGTTTTGATGTGTTGTTCTTTCGATTTCTTTGCTCTTGTTCTTGGATTAAGAATGAGAAGACTCATCCATAGTGACAATCAAGTACACCCATGCCAAACATGATTTTCTCAAAAGAAGCTAGGGTACACCATTGAAGACCCAATGGAGGGTTCTCCTAGCTCTTCCACTCTGAACCAATGATTGTTCCAATAGTGGGAGATAGTTTGAGCACAAGTAACTTAGTGTCACTATAAGTAAGTTTCCCAATCCATTTCTAGGAAGCTCTAGGGGGTAAACCAGTGGAAGGAGATGAATTCCAACGTCACTGGACTGAATTGAAGGTTGGTGATGAAATCCAACTCCCCAATGTTTAAATGAGATGTGCGTGTGTGGTGTTCATTTTAAGCTTGCGTAACATAAAGTGCATCATATAGCAGCAATGAATCTTTCCTATATGCCTAAGTGCAAAAATACATTTCAATATTCAGAAAGATGCATGAACTACTATGATTTGTATGAGCGCACTTTATTTCGTGCAACTATGGCCTCTAGCAGGGCCTCAGAGCAAGCAAACAACATACAATGTCTAGCACATTGGATTCTAGGGTGAAATTTTTAGGCATAAGCCGTTGTTCCTAGCAATGCCTAGTGGAAAATTTAAAAGAAGATCTAAGATATGCGAAATGCTTAATTCTTTCTCCTTTTATTCTTTCAATTTCCAAACATAAATGTGCTTTAAGTTCTCTATTTTAGACACACAAAAGTAGATAGAAAGATGTAAAATATCAGAGAAGCTATACCAACCTTTGATCCAACTCAGAGAGTTGGTGTTTTGACCTCTACTGCACTCCAGTTCTTGCCGTTGTTGACAATAGCAACTGGTTCTTGGCCATTGTAGCTCAGAGTGGTTAGTTTTTGGCCGCTATAGCTCAGAGCGGCTAGACTTACACATAAAATTAAGTTAGTATTTTAATAGAAAATGAAAAATTAGTGGAGGTCCCACCGTGATCACCATCTGTAGCGACCCCGGGATGCATGCATCGCCCCTTTTTAACTCTACTTGCAATGTTATTAAAAACCCAAGATGAAATGGAAGACAATGAAAAAGCATATAACACAAAAATAACAAATATGGATCTCTTTATTTGTATTGAAACTCGGTTACATGTCGGTCCCTCTTAGGGATACCCATTTCGATACAATAAGGTTACAAATAGGCAAAGAGTGCCCCTTTCGTGAAGAGGTGGTGCACTTATAAAGGCTTCCCGGTTTCACACATGAAAATGTATGAGGGCTTACAGATGCCTCCTTCTCCAGGTCTATTTCCTAGAGGGATCCCTTTTGCTCTCGTATGTTGCAAACTTCTTCCAATGAACCTGTGGCCCTGCAAGCAATGAAACAACAACACACGCTTAGATATCCGAGATTGCCTCCCTAGATGAGGTTGTTAGTAATAAAATAATTTAACAAAAATATGATGAAACTATGCCATGAAATCATGTAAATCTATGCTAATGATATGAAAACATGAAGAAATAGAATAAAAGAAGCTATGTCTAAAACCTAAGCTAAGCCTATGGGCCACTGTCCAAGATAGTGGCCACTAAGGTAAACCTTGTGTTGAGCAAGGTGCAACAAAAGTATTGTCATTGTTGTCAACACAGACAGATTGATGCAGTTGATGCAGTTCAGAGGTCAGTCAGAACAAGTACAGTGAATTTCCAAGAAGAAAGAAGTGGCCCAGATTCAGAAATTTGTAGAAAAAGACAAGTAAGAAAACTGTCGCGATATCGCGACATGTTTTCTATCGTGATTTCATGACAAAACTGAGGAGAGAGAAGGCGCAGCCAAAAATGTCACGATTTCGTGACATATCGAAGGAGAGAGAAAAAGCTGGAGAAACTGTCGCGATTTCGCGACATGCTAGAAGGAAAGAAGCAAAGTTGAAAAACTATCACGATTTCATGACATGTTTGGAGTAAAGGCGCAGGCAATGAAAAGTGTCACGATTTCGTGACAAGTTCGGTGAAGAAGCGCCAAGGATGAAAAGTGTAGCGATTTCGCTACATGTTGGATTTTGGCTGGCAGAAGCAAAGAAAAGTGCTAAGTCAAAAAGTTGTAGCGATTTCGCTACATGTTGGATTTTCGGAGGCCGCAACTAAAGAAATTGCAAAGGGAAAAAGGTGTAGCGATTTCGCTACATGTCTTGATTTCGCTAGTGCATGAAGAGAGAGTTGTACGGATGCGAAAGATGTCACGATTTCATGACATGTTGCATTTTCATGGGCGAAAGGCAAAGAACAGCGCTAAGGTAGAAAAGCGTCATGATTTCGTGACATGTTCCATTTTTGCGGGGGCAAGCGAAGTAGAGTGCAGGAAAGCAAAAAGTGTCACGATTTCGCGACGTGTTCCATTTTTGCGGGTGCAAGCGAAGTAGAGTGCAGGAAAGCAAAAAGTGTCACGATTTCGCGACGTGTTCCATTTTCGCGGGTGCAAGCGAAGTAGAGTGTAGGAAAGCAAAAAGTGTCGCGATTTCGTGACATGTCCCATTTTCACGGGTAGGAGATAGAAAAGAGCTAGAGGCAGCAAATGCATCGCGATTTCGCGACATGTTCTATTTTTGTGGTTGCATGCCGAGATAAGGACTAGGAGGCAGAGAACGTCGCGATATCGCGACAGGTCAGGTTTTCACGGTCAACTATCAAGAAAAGGTCAAAGGGGCAGAAATGTCACGATATCGCGACATGTCTTAGTTGCGCAGGTAAAAGCCGAGAAGCTTACACAGTGACAGTTGTCGGGGTAAGTGCAGAAGAAAATCATGCAGCCAGTTAGGTAAGAGTTAACTGGAGTTAGAACTGAAGCTACAGGTGGCAGACAGTGCATTAAAGACAAGAATGGCTGTTACAGGGCCGTGATGCTGCAAGGCTGTCAAAAGTGCAGATATACCGAGAATCTCGATAAACAAGAAATCCTCTCGGAGGTTGCGTGTGTCAGAAATGGAAGTTGCGAGCAGAAGAGAAAGTTTGACTCAGAATTGAAAAGAGTGCCATCTAGAAGTGTAAAGGTGTCGAGAGGGCAGTTACGTAAAGGATAGAAGAAAAGAATGACAGAGCATCGAAACACGCAGAAAAGGTTGTCAGGTTGCATAGAAAAAGCTGTCAGAATGAGCAGAGAAGACTGTCAGAATGAGTCAGAAAGAAAGCGGCTAGAAGACAGAGCGCGTCAGAGAGGGTGTGACAGATTGAACGTAGCCGTAAATGCATGAAAAATTGGAGGGAAAAATAGAGCCATTTTGAAAGAGTCGTTCGAGGAAGCCAAGTATAAAGAATCGAAAAGGCGCAGTAAGTGAGGTTACTGCAACCGTGTTTTTATCTTGAAAAACTAAAAGTGAGGTTGGGTAAGAGTGTTGTAAGAAAAATAGCTACAGAACTGAAACCTGGTTTTATTCTTGAAAAATTGAAAGAGAGGTTTTAGTATGCAATAGAAGATATTGAGTTTCTAACAATTCTCTTTATGCTTCTATGAGATTGATTTGAATGAGCAATAGACCAGTGAGGGTCTTGTAAAAGAGAAGGCATTTTTATGTCAATCTATTATTCAAAATAGAAATCCAAGTTGGTGCTTGGTATAAGGGGTTGGTGCTCCTATCTATTTGTTGCAGATAAATCAGGGGTTGGTGCTCCTTCCAGTGGGTGCTGGTAAACTATTTGTAAAGATTGAATCCTTGCAAAGGCTGGATTTGGATTGTAGTCCAAACAGTCATTATTTGAGGAGTAGCCAAATCGGTGAACCTCGTTAAATCTTGTGTTGTGTGATGCTCTTTTGTTATACTTGCTATATCTATTTTTAAGCTTGCATTTTTAAGCATTAAGAGTTGCAGATTCAAATTTTAAATAGTTACACTGATTCACCCCCCTCTCAGTGTCATTGTGAGAATATCAATTGGTATCAGAGCAAGGTACCTGAACAAGCTTAATCAGCTAAGGTGATCTTGGAAGATACACAATGGCCGGTGGTGAAGGATTTTCTTCCAACAAAGCTCCTTTGTTCGATGGAACAAATTACTCTTTCTGGAGACTCGGGATGCAGACATATCTGTGTGCATTGGGATATGACATTTGGGAATCTATAAAAATGGATACACAATACCCTCTGCTCCTCCAACGAGATGCGGTTGAGAAGAAAAAGTTTGAGAACAACTCTAAAGCTAAGAATGCTATTATGTGTGGGTTAGTAGACAGTGAATTGATAAGGATCATGAGCTGTAAATCGGCAAAAGACATATGGGACAAACTACAGAGCATTCATGAAGGAGATGGCAAGATCAAGGAAGCCAAGCTACAAACCCATCGAGCCCAGTTCGAAGCATTAAAGATGAATGATGATGAGAACATAGAGGCCTATATGCTGAGAGTAAATGGAATCATCAATGCGATTAGAGGACTCGGTGAGGAAATAGAAGATGCAGTTGTTGTGAAAAAGGTACTAAGAACTCTCCATAAAAGATTTGATGCTAAAGTTTTTGCTATAGAAGAAGCTAAAGATTTAAATACTTTTAGCATGGATGAAATGCATGGTTCTTTAACAACATATGAAATGAGAATAGGACAAACTAAGCCCTCAGACAGAGAAGCTGCTTTCCAAGCACAGAAAAATATAAAAGCTAAACAAGAATCTGAGGAAGAAGAATCTTCAGATGAAACTGAAGCAAACTTTGTTAGGAAACTAATAAAGGGAAAAGGAAAGTACAGAGGTAAGCTACCGTTCAAGTGTTTCAACTGTGGAGGCATCGGGCACTTTGCAACTAAATGCCCAATGAATGAGAAAAACAAAAGTGATGAAGGGACACACCAAGAAAGAAGTGACTGGAAGAAGAAACCACATTTTAGAAAAAGGAACTTCAAGAAGAAAAGTTTCATTTCCAAGAATGTTAACTCTTCTAAAGACAGCTCCAGTGAGGACTCTGAAGAAGAAACTGGTGAAGCCTTGTTCATGGCTTTTGAAGAAGAAAGAACGAGAGGAAACCCGGGAGTGTGATGAAAAATTAGAGGATGAGGCTGAGGTAGATCTGGAAGGTGAGTTGGTTGCTGCACTTGAAGAGTTAAGTACAGAAAGGAAAAAGAATAAAAAGATTTCAAGAAAATTTGAGGATGCCAACGAATTAATAATCAGTTTGAAAGTACAGACTGAAGAATTTAAGAAAAAGTCTAAAGATTTTGAAGCACAGCTAACCGTGAAAATAGATGAGTGCAATAAGCTAGAAGAAGACATAGTTGGATTAAGGATGCAGCTAGAAGAGATGAATCGAAAATTGAGTTGTCATCATAAATTTGAAGACAGTTCTACGAAGCTGAATAAAATGTTAAATAACCAAAGGCCTACAGGCATCAAATTTGGTTTGGGATTTGATGAAGGAGAATCCTCAAAGGAATCAAAGGCTATAACTGTAGAACCAATAAAGAATAAAGATAAGATCAGGGGTTGATCAAGAAAAACCGTATCATGCAAAAGAAAACAATAAGGCCAAGCATGAAAGGAGTACTGCAAATGATGGATTCACCAAAGTCACATATCAAAGAAGAAGAAGACCCATGGCTCCTACTACAACATGGCAAAAACCATTACCCAGGTACACTCATTCCTTTTCTGGTTATTGTTTTAAATGCAATGCTTATGGTCATAAAATTTCAAATTGTAGATATAATGTAGGACAAAGGAATTTCACTAGTAGAAATGCTTTTTCACCTTTGATAGATTATGTTGTAGAATGTTATAACTGTCATAACTTTGGACATATTGCAAGAAATTGTCGTAGCTCTTTTGCAAGAAATAAATATCAGGGAAGAAAGTATCAATCAACTGGATTGAAACAAAACAAAAAATTTCCCAAAAAATAGGCACAAGCCAATGAAAGGGAGAAGGTAAAACAAGTGACCAAATCTGCTATCAAATCAGAGTGGAAAGAAAAGGAACAACCTAAGAAAGATAAGGAATCCTTGATCGTTCAAATAGCTCTCAAAGCCCAGAACAAATCTGCACCATGGATTCTGGATAGTGGATGCTCCAGTCATATGACAGGAGATAAACAAAAGTTTGATAAGTTACAGACTTACGAAGGTGGTTCTGTAAAATTTGGAAACAATGATGGAGCCAAGATAGTGGGTAAAGGATCAGTTAAGTTAAGTGACGAAAAAATCAACTCTAAAGAAGTCCTTTTTGTGGTTGGTTTGAAGCATAACTTACTGAGTGTAAGTCAAATTTGTGACAGAGGTCATGAAGTAATTTTCAAGAAGCAGGGTTGTGAAGTAAGAAAGACAAAAAATGGGAAGTTGATAGCTACTGGATCGAGAACTTCTAGAAATATGTATACTCTCTCAGAGACTTCAGAAGGAGCTTGCTTGGTTGGACAGGAAGAAGAAAATTGGTTGTGGCACAAGAGACTCGGTCACATAAGCTTTGATAATCTGGTAAAAATCAGCTCAAAAAGGGCAGTAAGAGACATACCCACTATTGGTAAACCTTCAAATAGTATTTGTGAGTCATGCCAAAAGGGGAAGCAAACCAGAGCCACTTTCAAAGCAAAAGAGTACTTCACAAGCAAGCCGTTAGAACTAATTCACACTGATTTATGTGGACCCATGAGAACGGAAAGCATAAATGGATACAAATATTTTATGTTGTGTATAGATGACTATTCCAGAATGACATGGGTACTATTTTTGAAACTTAAATCAGAAGCCTTTGAGATGTTCAAAACTTTCAAAAATCTTGTTGAGAATCAATCAGGAAAAAGAATTAAATGTTTAAGATCAGATAGAGGAGGAGAGTTTATTTCAGATGAGTTTGCAGAATACTATGAAAAACATGGGATTAGAAGACAGTTTTTGGCAGCAAGAACACCTCAGCAGAATGGAGTAGTAGAAAGAAAGAACAGAACTATGCAGGAAATGGCACGGACCATGTTGACAGAGAGCAGAATTGCTGACAGGTTTTGGAAAGAGGCAGTTCATACTACAGTTTACATCCAGAATAGGTGCATGTTGAGGCCGCATGAAAGCAAAACACCTTATGAACTATGGTTTGGCAAAAAGGCTACAACAAAATACTTCAAAGTGTTCGACAGCAAGTGTTACATTAAACGAACTGAAGACAATCTTGGCAAGTTTGAAGATAGAGTCGATGAAGGAATTTTTCTTGGTTACTCAACAAAAAGCAAAGCCTACACATGCTACAACAAAAGACTAAAGAAAATTGTGGAGAGTGCGGATGTTAAGGTTGATGAAGGTAGGAAACAAGAAATCAGCCATAATGAAAACTACCCGACTTATGAAGAATTTATTGAAGAGGATGAAGATCAAGAAAAAGAAGAGAGACAGAAATCAGATTCAGATGATTTAGAAATAGAAGAAAATAGGAAATCCAAAATAGGCAGCTGGCAGAAAAATCATCCCAGAGAGCAGATTATTGGGGACCCCACAGTTGGTATTCAAACAAGAAGAAGAGTAGTAAACAACTACTCTCTGTTATCCAGCATTGAGCCCAAAAATATTATTGAAGCAAGCACAGATGAAAGCTGGATGGAGGCAATAAATGAAGAACTAGATCAAATTGAGAAAAACAAAACCTGGGAATTAGTACCAAGGCCTGAAAATAAAAACATAATCGGTACTAAATGGATATTTCGAAACAAACTGAATGAAGACGGACAGGTTGTAAGGAATAAAGCAAGATTGGTCTATAAAGGATATGCTCAAGTTGAAGGGATTGATTTTGAAGAAACTTTTGCACCAGTGGCCAGACTTGAAGCAATCAGACTGTTTTCGGCTTTAGCAGTTCATAGGAATTTCAAAGTTTATCAGATGGATGTGAAATCAGCATTTCTAAATGGAAATCTTGAAGAAGAAGTGTATATTGAACAGCCTGATGGTTTTCAACTCTGTGATAATCCTAACTTTGTTTGCAAGCTGAAGAAAGCATTGTATGGCTTGAAACAAGCACCTAGAGCTTGGTATGCAAGATTGGACAACTATCTCACTAAGCAAGGATTCAAGAAAGGTATGGTGGATAGCAATTTATATATCAAAACCGAGAATGGCAATTTCATTGTCCTTGTTGTTTATGTAGATGATATAATATTTGGGAGCAGCAATGATGAATCATGCAAAGACATAGCAAATAAAATGCAGAAAGAATTTGAAATGTCTATGATTGGTGAACTTTCATATTTCCTCGGATTGCAAGTTAATCAAACTGAAAAGGGGATTTTTATTTCTCAAATTAAATATGTGAAAGAAATGCTGAAAAAGTTCACAATGGAGGATAGTAAGCCTATTAGCACTCCCATGACAACAGGCTGCAAGTTGAGCAAGGATGACAAATCTCCAGATGTTGATCAAACAATGTACAGATCTATGATTGGGAGCCTATTGTATTTGATGACCACCAGACCGGATATCTTACAGGCAGTTTGCATGGTTGCAAGATTTCAGGCTAGTCCCAAAGAGACTCATGTGACAACTGTGAAAAGGATTTTTAGGTACCTCAAGGGTACTATGGAGTATGGGCTATGGTATCCAAAAGGAAAAGACTTCACTCTTTTTGCATATTTTGATGTAGATTGGGTAGGATGTATTGATGACAGAAAAAGTACCAGTGGAGGAGCATTTTATCTTGGAGATAAGTTGGTAGCATGGCACAACAAGAAACAAGAATCAGTCTCTCTATCCACAGCAGAGGCAGAATACATTACAGCAACAACATGCTGTACACAGATATTATGGATGAGACAAACATTGAAAGATCTTGGTATTCACTTCAATGAGCCAATCTCAGTTAAATGTGATAACACTAGTGCAATCAACATATCAAAGAATCCAGTTATGCATTCTCGAACCAAACATATTGCGATCCGGTATCATTTCTTGAAGGATAAAGTTGCAAAAAGAGAGGTCAAATTGGAGTTTGTTCCAACCACAGAGCAAGTAGCAGATATATTCACAAAACCATTGCCCAAGGAAGTTTTTGAGTACCTTCGGAGTAAGCTGGGAGTGGTCACACTACCCAAGCACTGATTAGCTATGGGGAACACATTCTCAGGGGGAGCATTAAATTATTTATGCCTGAGAATGTTGTGCATAGACTCAGGGGGAGTCTACAACAGCCCTTTGGTATTATTGGCAAAGGGGGAGAAGAATTACAGGAAATTGCACATGTGTTGCCAACAATTCCAAAGGGGGAGATTGTTGAGCAAGGTGCAGCAAAAGTATTGCAAAAGTATTGTCATTGTTGTCAACACAGACAGATTGATGTAGTTGATGCAGTTCAGAGGTCAGTCAGAACAAGTACAATGAATTTCCAAGAAGAAAGAAGTGGCCCAGATTCAAAAATTTGCAAAAAAAGACAAGTAAGAAAACTGTCGCGATATCGCGACATGTTTTCTGTCACGATTTCACGACAAAACTGAGGAGAGAGAAGGCACAGCCAAAAATGTCACGATTTCATGACATATCGGAGGAGAGAGAAAAGTGGAGAAACTGTCATGATTTCGTGACATTTTGGAAGGAAAGAAGCAAAGTTGAAAAACTATCGCGATTTCGTGACATGTTTGGAGTAAAGGCGCAGGCAATGAAAAGTGTCACGATTTCATGACAAGTTCGGTGAAGAAGTGCCAAGTGAAAAAGTTGTAGCGATTTCTCTACATGTTGGATTTTCGCTGGTCAAAGCAAAGAAAAAGTGCTAAGTCAAAAAATTGTAGCGATTTCGCTACATGTTGGATTTTGGAGGCCGAGCAAAGAAATTGCAAAGGGAAAAAGGTGTAGCGATTTCGCTACATGTCTTGATTTCGCTAGTGCATGAAGAGAGAGTTGTACGGATGCGAAAGATGTCACGATTTCATGACATGTTGCATTTTCATGGGCGAAAGGCAAAGAACAGCGCTAAGGTAGAAAAGTGTCACGATTTCATGACATGTTCCATTTTCGCGGGTGCAAGAAAGCAGTGCGAAAGCAAAAAGTGTCACGATTTCGTGACATGTTCCATTTTTGTGGGTGCAAGCGAAGTAGAGTGTTGGAAAGCGAAAAGTGTCATGATTTCGTGACGTGTTCCATTTTCACGGGTGCAAGCGAAGTAGAGTGCAGGAAAGCAAAAAGTGTCATGATTTCGTGACATGTCCCATTTTCGCGGGTAGGAGACAGAAAAGAGCTAGAGGCAGCAAATGCGTCACGATTTCGCGACATGTTCTATTTTCGTGGTTGCATGCCGAGATAAGGACTAGGAGGCGGAGAACGTCGTGATATCGCGACAGGTCAGGTTTTCACGGTCAACTATCAAGAAAAGGTCAAAGGGGCAAAAATGTCACGATATCGCGACATGTCTTAGTTGCACAGGTAAAAGTCGAGAAGCTTACACAGTGACAGTTGTCGGGGTAAGTGCAGAAGAAAATCATGCAGCCAGTTAGGTAAGAGTTAGCTGGAGTTAGAACTGAAGCTACAGGTGGCAGAATAGTGCATTAAAGACAAGAATGGCTATTACAGGGCCGTGATGCTGCAAGGCTGTCAAAAGTGCAGATATACCGAGAATCCCGATAAACGAGAAATCCTCTCGGAGGTTGCATGTGTCAAAAATGGAAGTTGCGGGCAGAAGAGAAAGTTCGACTCAGAATTGAAAAGAGTGCCATCGGAAAGTGTAAAGGTGTCGAGAGGGCAGTTACGTAAAGGATAAAAGAAAAGAATGACAGAGCATCGAAACACGTAGAAAAGGTTGTCAGGTTGCATAGAAAAAGCTGTCAGAATGAGCAGAGTAGACTGTCAGAATGAGTCAGAAAGAAAGCGGCTAGAAGACAGAGCGCGTCAGAGAGGCTGTGACAGATTGAACGTAGCCGTAAATGCATGAAAAATTGGAGGGAAAAATAGAGCCATTTTGAAAGAGCCGTTCGAGGAAGCCAAGTATAAAGAATCGAAAAGGCGTAGTAAGTGAGGTTACTGCAACCGTGTTTTTATCTTGAAAAACTAAAAGTGAGGTTGGGTAAGAGTGCTGTAAGAAAAATAGCTACAGAACTGAAACCTGGTTTTATTCTTGAAAAATTGAAAGAGAGGTTTTAGTATGCAATAGAAGATATTGAGTTTCTAACAATTCTCTTTATGCTTCTATGAGATTGATTTGAATGAGCAATAGACCAGTGAGGGTCTTGTAAAAGAGAAGGCATTTTTATGTCAATCTATTATTCAAAATAGAAATCCAAGTTGGTGCTTGGTATAAGGGGTTGGTGCTCCTATCTGTTGTTGCAGATAAATCAGGGGTTGGTGCTCCTTCCAGTGGGTGTTGGTAAACTATTTGTAAATATTGAATCCTTGCAAAGGCTGGATTTGGATTGTAGTCCAAACAATCATTATTTGAGGAGTAGCCAAATCGGTGAACCTCGTTAAATCTTGTGTTGTGTGATGCTCTTTTGTTATACTTGCTATATCTATTTTTAAGCTTGCATTTTTAAGCATTAAGAGTTGCAGATTCAAATTTTAAATAGTTACACTGATTCACCCCCCCCTCTCAGTGTCATTGTGAGAATATCACCTTGCTCTCTTTACCCCAAAGATATGTGTCAAAGCCTATATCTGATGTTGAAATAATAGGTGTTATGCTCTTCAATTCATCAGGGCTTCATCGTACACTTGATCTCCAAGGGAACTCTCCAAGTCTCGAAAGATCTCCTCAATAAAAGATATCTTGATGATAGAATATGATGATTCTCTATGTCTCTATATATCTCTTGGTGCTCTTAGGCTTGCACCTTTTATAGTGTGAAACCCTAGGTCTATGTCCAAGACCTAGGAATGAATTTCTCATGCGTAGTACAAATTAGCACGAGAAGCTTTTATCCCTTGTCTATGTTTGAAGGAAAGTTAACTAAAATATAACTGCCCACTTGAGTCTCCTATGCGAACTGGTCATTAGCATGAGAAGCTTTTGTCCTCTGTTTATGCTTGGAGGTTAGTTAACTAAAGTTTAAATGCAAAATCAAGCCTCCTATGTGAGCTGGTCATAAAAAGGAATGCAAATTTACTCTCGCTCACCTTTATTACATGTAGACTGCCACTTTCGCCTGTGATTAGGCATGTTTTTTGGAAAAACTACTTCTTATGGAATAGCCACTATCATTTGTAGTGGCTAAGATTTGGTCGCTGTCGTTTGCAGCGGCTAAGGTCTGGCCGCTCTAGGCTTGAGTGACTAGGGTTTGGTCACTCTTGGCTTGAGTGGCTAGGCTTGGATGGCTTGAGTGGATAGGCTTGGATGGCTTGAAAAGGCCCTAAATGAGTGGTGAGAACCACTGTTGATGCTTGGAAATATTGTCTTATGATATTATGAGTGTGTCTATGTGAGAAGCTCCCCTAAGCATGACACAATTTAGGTTTCTACACATTGAGAAAAAATAGATCACTAAATCATCGAATGATCAAGGTTGTTCATTAACCTAATCAACTCTAGATGCCTTCATTGTGGAAAAGCATACATTATTGGAATCCTTTCTATTGACATAGTCGAAGGATCAATTACAGGTATACCTTTCAGTCATGTTGTAGTAACAATCTTATGGGATTTAGGGCATACTAGGTCTTGGTACCCTGTATTCTCATAAACCTTTCCATGGGTCAATTACCGAGGTTTCAAGGAGGTAAAGACTATTTAATTTGCTTCTTATGTTGTTTCTTTGCCCCAACATGGGCTTGCAAATTTATCTCTAGCCAAGATTCTTTTGAATGCATGGAATTTACACTTCTGAATGTTTTAATGTTTGATTTTATTTATAACTTCATTATGATGACTACCCCCTCAAGCAATTATTCTATGAGGGTATGAAAAATGCTAAAGTTATGAGTCACTTAACACATATGACTTAATTAATGTAACTCTTTATTTTACCAATGGTACTATCTACCTGTTCGAAGGTGAATTTCGACTATTTTGATGAATATTTTTGGAAGCAAAAGGCCCAAAATATCATTTCCGTTGGGTAGTCCATCCATGGAGGCCTTCTTGGGGACTAAAATAGAGTCTTTTTATGCATCCAAAATTATTATAGATTCATTCTAGATCCCTCTCAATTTCTTGCCCATTCTACCTTATTTTTGGTGGGTCTTTGATCCATTTTTTTGATATTTTTGATGTTTTTAAGTGCAATTTTCTTATGAAAATCCTAGGTGGGTATGAGGGAAGTATTTTTGAATGTCCTAGGGTGGGAATACCAGCCAAAAGTGTGCTCATTCCACCCAAGAACGGTCAACATCTTTTGGAGCTATAAAAGGCCGAAAAGGACCATTTTAGCTCATTTGTGCAACTTTCTTGGAGAATTTTGAGAGGAGAGGAGGTAGAAGAGAGTTTTATGAAGTGGAGAACTGATAAAATCTCAACCCACAACATGATCCAACCAGCGGATACATCGGACGATGGAGCCAGTGTAAAATGGGTATGGATTACATGCTTCCTCTGCCCTATTTTATTGAATTTTTGCAATTTATGCTTTAATTTCATGACTACAGCCACACCCATAATTTAATAAATCTAGGAGGACTGAAATACATAAAATTGAACCTTAGACATGCTTTATTTGCAAACAATTAGGGTTAAAAACCAATTTGTTTTATTTTTTTTAAGGTTTTTAGGGCATTTTTAAGGGTCAAATTGACCCTATTTTACCCTTGTTTGGGGATCGTCCCTGTGTGGGAAGGTTATTGGTGGCCATACCTTGGTGGGATGGATACAAAATTAGGGGCCATCCCTGGGTGTGGTGGCCAAAAAATGGGCCAAAAAAGGCTCTTTTTATATTTTGTTTAGTGTTTTTATAGCAAAAAATTGCATTTTTAGGGCTGTTTGACACCTTGATTTGCATGAGCAGATATTTAGGAGTTGGTACAGGGTATCAAGTCTCTTTTAGGTAACTAGAGACCATTTTACTACTACAAACTAGTGTTGTATTGATGCCATCAGTCTAAATCAAGTTATGTGGTTAGATCCCGTGGTGGGAGACCGTGCCTATTTGATTGCTTTGATAGACCTATGAGACCCTCACACTAACACTTTCCATTTAGCTATGGGGGAGATGATAGTGAAACTAGAGGACATCTATTGGATACTATGTATTTAGATAGAGGGGTACCATATAGTATCTTCTTCGACAGAGCGATGAGAGGTCATAGTGTAGATGTACTTCGATGCGTGCTGGGAGGATGTCTTGATTGATATGATTAGTGGAGGGATTTTAGTGTCTAGATGGTACTAGGAGGGTGCACTTGGCATTAGACACACTTTTTTTATGACCTCAATAAACAACATGCTACTACCTAACTCTTCAGGAGCTAGGTTCCCATGGAACCTAATAGAGCTAGTATTTACTCTAGTTGACTGCATAGAGGAGGAGTCGATAGTGATGGCTTAGTGTCCTACTTTATTGGCATAGTTATATGATGAGCTATATAAGATCCACTCTCATGGGTGGAAGAGTTTGGGTTGTAGATTTCTACTATATTCTTGGGCTTGATAGCATATTATGATGGAGAGACGACGGGTACTACCATGGACCACTCGAGCAGAGCTACCGGATAGGGAGATTGGCTATGGAGAGCTATGGATGTGGTCGCATGAGTCAAAGCATAGACGATGCTATGTTAGGGAGGTAGAGCACTATTCAAAGGATTTTTCATGGCTCAGGGTAGTGGATATCAAGTGGAGACCTTATAGGTATTGTCCTGCCTGGGATAAGTCTTCGATACATCTACACCGAGTTTGACAAGGTAGGTGGTTGATAGGGAAACATGGCACAGAGCGAGAATACTTATCTTATGATTATGTACTATGGTAGTTCAAGCTATGCTAGGGATTTCCCAATGAGCCTATGGTTTATCATCATAATAGGGATGAGAGGACTCTAGCATGGCCTATGGTAGAGGAGTTGGGAGATGAGTCAGATTATGAGGTGGCAGTATCAGAATAAGATGATGTAGGAACTACAGAGGAGTATTAAGAATGGTGGATCATGCGACAATAGTGAGGGGAGGGACCACTAGGAGAGGATGCAACTATCAGGGTAATGGATGTAGCTAGGGGTGCTCTATATGAGGAGGATTTTAGGGAGTCTCTAAATGATGAGGAGGTGAACACAAGTGAGTGAGTTTTGCATCAACATGTATCAATGGATAGGGTGGAGCTAATAGATGTACATGATCCAATTAGCTTTGATGAGAGAGACTTAGGATATCAGGGTCTACAGGCACAATTACCAAAATGAGATGCTAGGATCGTAGAGCTGTAGAGTAATTGGGATTTACTACAGGAACAGGTGTAGAGTACACATGAGTAGATGGAGAGGCATGCATCAGTGATAGCTACATTTTAGGCACAAGTTGATAGATAGGGCCCTAGCCATAGGGAGTCCAGTAGTGGTGAGGTAGCCAGGATACAGGAGGAGATAGCACATCTCCAGGGTTTGGTAGTGACCTATCAAACTAGGTGTCGAGAGGAGTGCACCTACATGGATATGATGGAGGATGAGATAATGTGTTGTAAGGGGTGCATACCATATTGGGAACTAGCTATTGGATCACAAGGTAGCTAGGGGAGCGAGACAAGATACTTATCTGCTCGGATGAGGGATCTAAGTACTTCTCATAGGATGGAGGTATCTGGAGGTAGAAAATCATGGGGGAGTAGGTCGAGGAGCTCACGATAGACTCATACTGAGAGTAGAGGAGAGAGTCGAGGTACTAATATTGTGTGACCATGGTCAACGGACTCTGATGGTTCTTTTTGGTTTTTTGGATTATGAAGTCGGATGACTCACTTTATTGTAGCCTACGAGTAATTTATGGATTATGATGTTGCTTTTGGATTTTACATATATGGACATATATATATGACTTAACTTTGATCATTATGTCATTTTGCTACTTTATGATATGAATGCAATTTTATATTTGCTATATGATGTTGTAGCACCCTAAAATTGGCGCAGTCAAAGTGGAATAATTACATTCACCTTAGTAAATAAATTTAAATTCAAATTTAACCTCCCAAACCACCCGTTAACCACCGAGAAACCCATTTCCCCTTTTTCCGCACCATTTTTAGAGGTTATTTTGACCGTTGGACGATATCGTCGCCGATCAGACGATATCGCCCCAGATTTGACGATTTCGTCTGGACTAGAACTTCTAGATGATTTTGTTGCAAAATTGAACTTGCATAGTTGGAATTCATTCCAACGGGTCTCCAATCCGGGTAGAAGCGTGTCTACACCATTGGGACCCTCCCCGTTGGAGATCTCCCAAATTGGGATGATCTCCAACCTCCCAACAACTCCCCTATGCCTATTTAAACTCTAGGACATTCCCTCCCCAACCCCTGGCTGAATTTTATCTGCAAGTTGAATCCCTCTGCACTAAAACACCTTAATATTATTTTTGCACTAGTCCTATAACAGTTTTTATGCAGGTACACCACTGATTTTCAATCGAAGCCAGCACCCATCACCGCCAATGAACCTGTCAAGATCGATGGTGATCCTGTCAAATTCGAGATGATCTTGTACTAATGCGAGATGATCTCGACTGCAGTCCACATCGAGGTAATCAATGCCTGGAGTTTGCTTTTCTTAACTTTGCCTCAGTTATTTTGTTTTACAAATTAGATAATCTATTTAGTTTTTTATTCTATTTTGCATCTGGAGTTCACCCATCTAATCTAGATTGCATGTTAAGCTCACAATCTGCCATTAAAGTACAACAATTTACTTTAATTTCTATTTTTAAACTTTGTTCAGTATTCAGTTTGTTATTTGGCATATTTTGCCTCTGTTTGCACAGTAGGAATTCTTGTATTTTGCATCTATTCTCTGTTTTGTAGGTTTGACAAATTTGTCTGACGAATTCATCAAATTTTAGACGATTTTTTCAGTCTCAGACGAATCTATCAGAGTCGGACGATTCTGTCAGATTACAGGCGATTACGTCGAATTCCAGACGATCCAGACTACTTCAAGCATCAGAAACTTCTTCAGACTTCCGGATCAGGTAATCTCCATTGGCCTCCTGCAAATTCTCTATTTTCTGCTTTCTACCACGTTTCTTTGTATTCATTTAAATTGCATTTTCATATAGATTAAGTTAGATTCATTCGGCCAAACCTAGGATGAATGCTTAAGGATAAAACGAACTCATCAAAACACATTCAAAAACCTAGGCGTGGAAACTTCCGCCAAATTTTTCCTGGTGAACCCACCATCCGTCGAAAAATCACCAAAACACACCTCCCTTGAGAGGCGGGACCTTCGTAAAGCCCTCTTGTCTGAGGTACCGCACCATCCTTTCCCCATCCTCCTTCCGGGCATGGATCCAATAGCCTGAAGGTAGGGATGCAAAAAATTTGGAGCGATACATTTTGGTGAAACCCAACGTGAATGCATCATAACCTTTTGAAAACCAAAAAAACAAAAAAAAAATTAGAACAACTAAAACTTAGATGCATTTTAAAACATTTAATGTTCAAAATCATGTTTAGATGGTAGCTCCTAAAAAGAGGTTAGCAGTTACTATAAACGTAGAAAACCAATTGGTAGCTATAGAAGTTAATTATGTCCTTAGTATCCCTGAAACAAGTAGAAATCAATCCTTGTGGGACGAACTTGTCAGGAGACTTAGTCTCATCTCATCTAGGTCCACACAACTTAAGCAAATCAAGAGGCTAGTCTTGGATAGAATCCTGGATCCTCACCAATTAATTTTCTATCATGAACTTCAGAGAGCCTGCCATAGATGGTTAGCCTATAGGAGAGCTTTAGTATCTTCAGAGTTGTTCAGCTTTGAGGAATACCTCAAGAACGCAGACATTGTACACCAATTCCTAGGCCTTGTAGAAGACCAAGAGGTTGTTCTTACAGATAGGGAAATATGGAATAGAATTCCGCATGCTGTGCTATATCGAGAGTATTGCCATGAGATTTACTTCTATCAACCAACATCTGAGACAGACAATAACACCATAGCCCTTTTCATCAAATTCTTAAAAGAAAACTTTCAATTTGAAGAAGAACATTTCATGACCCCTGAAAAACTTGAACCTATTAATGATATTCATAAGTTATTCATAGAAGATTAGTTCATTTACTTTGATTTTTATTATTATTGCGTGCATTTATTGTTTCATTTGCTGTCTTTATTGTATTATTTCAAAAATTTAAAGAAAAAAAAATCAAAAAAACTTAGTAAAAACTTAAAAATTTCATTTCAAATATTGCATTAGGTATATATAAATATATACCTTTTAATTTGTTGCAATATATATATATATATATATATATATATAAATATATATATATTTGCTGAAATCAAAACTTAGCACCATGACTAGACTTAGGAATGGTAAAGGAACTTTAGGGGAAGGAGAAGATTGGTTGCAAGATACAGCTGAAAACCCAAATGTCCTTCTTGGAGATACAAATCCGGAAGGAGAAACTCTAGGTCAGTCAGATGAAGACTTAGGTGAAGATAAGGAATAAGAAGGAAGTGTTAAAGAGAATGAATCCTCATCCCCTAGAATAGCTCCCAATGGGGGCATCACTTTTGACAACGCAAAACATTTTCAAAAATTTCTCAATCAGAATATCGACATCCTTAATGTAGTAGTCCGTATTGATAGAGGGGAAGTTAGTGATGCTCAAGCAGCTATAGAACGGGCGCTTGATATACACACTAATCATTTATCTTTTGTTGATCAAGAGAGTGATAAGGGTGGACCATCCAATACGGATATGGTCACTATAGTCCAAGCCATGTCAAAACAACAGGTTACCCAACCTCCTAAGGAACTCGTTACTCAACCTAAAACCACTCCTGCACAAAAGAAAATTCCCTTCACTACTTTGTTCCGCCAAACTATTGAACAAAATGCTTTAAATAAACAGAAATCTAAAACAAAGCTAAATACAAATTTTCAACAATCTGGAACACAACATAATCCAACTTCAAAATTCCTCCATAACATTTTTCCTACTAAATTTTTACACAATAGTAACATGGCATCTAATCTACATGTTCCTCCATCCTATGCCCATAAAACTCATGTAAATGCCCTACCGAATCAATATGGGGGGCAAACTAGTAATCTGGAAGCTATGGTGAAACAATTGGCTTCATGTATGGACCAGATAGATCCCTACCATCCCTCGTACAATTATCGAGAGATTTGTAGCCAACCATTGGATCCCATAGTGGTAGCTCAACCATACCCTAAGCATTTTCCCATGCCCGTCCTGCCTATATATAAAGGAACCGAAGATCCCATAGAACATCTTCGCATGTTTAGGATAGCATGTCATGACATATCGCATGACGACTTGCTATTACTAAATATGTTCCCCAAAAGTTTAGGTGGAATGGCATTAGAGTGGTACTATCAATTGCCCACTCACTCCTTAAGAAACTTTGAAGAAGCAATTTGAATCATTTGTTCATCAATTTAGTGCCTACATCGAGAGACATGTAACTATTAAAGACCTATACAATTTAAAACAAGATAAAGATGAATGTTTTGCTGATTTCTTGGCTAGATGGAGGCAATTGACAGGAAAACTGCACTTTGTACTACCCTATTGGGAAATTCTAGACATTTTCATCAATAATTTACAAGAACAACTCTCTT
The DNA here is from genome assembly GCA_028583015.1 of Wollemia nobilis. Taxonomy (NCBI): domain Eukaryota; kingdom Viridiplantae; phylum Streptophyta; class Pinopsida; order Araucariales; family Araucariaceae; genus Wollemia; species Wollemia nobilis. Next base: position 817,938 of record JAQPPZ010004643.1, read on the forward strand.
ATGAGCTAGTAACATCTACTTTGACTACCTTCGATCAAGCTATAGACTTAGCTCGAAGAGTAGAAGATGCCCTCATTAGGAGAGGCCAACTTAGGAAGAAGGATGATGAGAAAACGTCTAGAAATCAATATAAAAACAAACAGGTTGTCGATGACGGAGTCACTGACAGGAGAAATGTTGCTAATGTCAATACAACAAAGACAACAAAAAAATTCATATTGAAACCTCCTGATAAGCCTCCTCGAGAATTCACTAGATTAAACCAACCCTTGTCAACCATTTTACCTCAATTGCTTGAAAGAGGTTTAATCCAATTACCAGCTATCCAGGAACCTGACCCAAGTATACCCGGATATAGAGCTGACTTGCACTGTTACTTTCATAGAGGACCTGGACATTCTACCAATGCTTGTAAGAGATTGAAACATAAAATACAAGATTTGATTGACAATAATGAAATGGAAGTGCAAGCCTTCCAACCCAAACAAAACCCTCCTAATAATACTCAAAATATTGTTCCCCAAAATCAAAATCAAAATGCCAATCAAACTTTGGACATATTTCAACACCCTTTACCACGACATGGTAAAGAGGTAGCCAATCAAATCGAACATCATAATGTTCCCCCTCCTACCCGATATGTAGGAACCATTAGCGGACAATTACTTGTTTAGGATTCTCAAACATTTGACACAACCTTATCCCTAGTTACAACCAGGCCCTTACATTATTTTCAAACTTCTGATTCTAGTGATATAGAGTCAGATAGTGAAAGTGAAGTAGACACTGTTCAATCGAATAGTTCTGAAAATGAATCAGATCCTATTCAACCTATCACAGATGATAATGTTCCAGAAGAACCATTCCCTAGAAGAGTCACTACTTGACCTTCTTCTAATGTAGTCCTTCCCTATGAACAAGCCATAAATTCTCAACCGAGACCGTTTCAACATCGACACTATAACATTGTAGGTACCATCGGAGTCGTTACTTGACAACAAGCTCAAAACTCCCAACAAGAACCAAACCAGAACAATGGATCAGCTCCATTCATTTTGAAAAACCCAAATAAAGGGAATCATGCTCCTATTATTCAACCTAAACCCCTTTACAGCATTAATGAACAATTGTCTAATACCATGGCTAGAATATCCCTTCTAGATTTATTAAGATCCTCTCCCACACATAGGGATGAGTTGATGCTTACATTGATCCAAATGATGGTACCTCAAAACATTCAACCTGAAGCTATGGCCAATACTATCATCACTCGAGAGATTGATTGTATTGACTTTCGGGATAAAGATATCCCACAACACAGTTTACACAAGGATAATCCCTTGTACATTACTGCTCTAATTGGAGATGTAGTCGTCAAACGAGTCCTGATTGATAATGGCTCATCTCTAAACATTTGCACCTTTGACTTCTACCAACAATTTGGTTTTAGAAGTGATGAAATGAAGAAAATCGATATGATTATCAAAGCTTTTAATGACGAAACACAAGAAACGTGTGGAGTCATTACCCTCCCATTACAAGTTGGTCCTAGAACCCTAGAAACAACCGTGTTTATTGTACATTGCCCAACATTGTACAATATACTTTTGGGTCGCCCTTGGATTAACGCCATGCGAGCAGGTCCAATCAACTTTACACCAATGTGTGAAATTTGAGTTTAAAAATCAGTTGGTCACTATTCATGGTGACCCTAGACTTTTGATATGTGTGCTTTGGTAGAACTTGTTGGAGTGCAATTTTGCCCTGCTTTATCATCCACACATTCTAGTTCTTCTTTCTCATCTAAAACTATGAAACATAAACCCATAACTTCATCTATTCCTCCTCCATTAACTTCATCTTCCTATAAAGACCAACAACCTTCTAAACAAATTTTAGAATCTCAAAAGGATCTCAAATATACAACTAATCCTTCAACTATTATTCTTATAAATTTAAAACCTTTAGACACATCCATAATACCTTCCACATCTCAAGACATAAGTAATAAACCTTCTACATCTTATGCCGTTTCTGATGAACTTTTACCAGATTTATCTATAACCTTAATATCAGAAAAAATGAATGCTTTCATGCAAGATTCAAACCTTTTAAATAAATTACCGCCCTCTCCTCATACTTTGGGCCTCCCACAACCTATGGGAAGTACTTACCAATTCGGGAGTTGTGCCTTCATTTATAAAGGATATGACTGGGGAAGAATCCCTCGAAATATCAAAACTCATCATGAGGGATACGCCCGCTGTTATTTTACCAATGATTATGTTAAAGCTAAACCCATGATGCTTAAAATGGGATATAAAGGGAAAGGCTTAGGACCTTTCCAAAATGGCATGAAAGAACATTTCGAGGTAGAACCAGTGGCACTGCCCATTGTGGTGTGGGCTTATTTCCTCGTAAGGGACAACCCTTTCCTTTTGAGGATGATGATCACCTCATATGCTATCAAGATTATTTGGATAGGCATGTTGATTTGCCTCTTAAAAATCAGTCATTTTCATGCAACATGCTATCCATAGCCTACCCTGAAATGATTGCTGACCCCGAGGAAGAGTTGGAAGGAGATATCTTCCATGATGTCTCTGTTGAAGAGATGTTGCACAATGGATTTTATTTTGATGATTCTATAACAACCATAGCTCAGCTTGAGACCACTAATCCTCAAGATGACTTATCTAAATTAACTTTACAAGAATTACAAGAGTTGGGTGTTTCACTCGCCCCACCTAATTTTGAAAGAGATCTACACATGGAGGTAGAAAATGTCATTAAAATTAATATTGGAACTGAGGACAATCCTCACATAATCAATATTTGAGCAGAACTAAGTCAAGACAAACAAGAACAATACATTGCATTCCTTAAAGAATATGAAGATGTCTTTGCTTGGACATATGAAGATATGCCAGGTCTAGACCCTTACGTCGTCATGCACCATCTAGTGGTCCATCCGGATGCTAAACCGGTTAAACAAAAACTTAGAAAAATGCATCCCAAAGTGGCTCTGCTAGTCAAAGGGGAGTTAGAAAAACTCTTGAATGTTATCTTCATACAAGCTATTGATTATGCTGAATGGATCTCAAATGTAGTTCCAGTCACTAAGAAAGAAGCTACCAAAGTTAGGGTTTGCACCGATTTTAGAGATATTAACATTGCATGCCCTAAAGATGACTTTCCTCTTCCAAATATGGATCAAATTATCGACTTCACTGTCGGAAGTGGGATGATGTCCTTAATGGACGGATTCTCCGATTATAATTAGATCAGGATAACTCCTAAATACTAGGCTAAAACAACCTTTATTACCCCCTGGGGTACCTTTTGCTTGAAAGTGATGCCCTTTGGCTTAAAGAACACCGGTGCAACTTATCAATGGGCTATGACCTACATTTTTCATGATATGATGCATGCTATCTTACATGATTATGTAGATGATATTATAGCTCACTCTCTTATTGAAAATAATCATTTAGATGTTTTAAGAAAAGTTTTTAATCGATTATGAGAATATCTCATTCGATTAAATCTAGAAAAATGCATATTTAGAGTTAAATCCGGCAAACTATTAGGGGTTTTAGTTTCTTTACGTGGTATCAAAATTGACCCTCTCAAAATTGCGGCCATCACAGATATGCCCGCACCCACTAATATCTTTGAACTACGAAGTTTACAAGGTAAACTTCAATCTATCTGTCGCTTCATTAATAAGCTGGCAGACAAAACTAGTCCCTTTCTTAAGCTACTTAAGAAGGACGTCCCCTTTAATTGGGACACAGAATGTAGAGAAGCTTTTGAAATTCTCAAGCAATATCTCCTTAATCCTCCGATGCTTTCATCGCCTAAATCTGATCGCCCATTTCTTCTATATATTTCTGCTTCATATTCTGCCTTAGGTGCTATGTTAGCTCAACTTGATGATGAAAAGCGAGCACGTGCTAATTATTACATTAGCAAAACTTTTGTCAGTTATGAAACCCGCTATACAGAATTAGAGAAGTTATGTCTAGCAGTCATGTTTGCTATGCAAAAATTATGACATTACATGCTTATCCAAAAAACGTATGTCATTGCCAAATATGATCCTTTAAGATATCTCATGAGTCGGCCTTATTTATCGGGTCGCACAGCCAAGTGGGTTCTTGCTCTAAGCAAGTTTGATCTCACCTTCATAGGACAAAAGTCTGTTAAGGGTCAAATCATAGCAGATCAATTAGCTGTTGCACCCTTAGAGTCTACTCATCCTCTCATCATCGAGTTTCCTGATGAATGCCTTCAATTAGAGGAAGACCATCCTGAACAATGGTACTTATACTTTGATGGAGCCCGATGTATGAGTGGGGTTGGTGCGGGTATTATTTTAATATCTCCACAAAAACATCTTATTCCTCTGTCCTTCAAACTGACCTTTGCTTGCACCAAAAATACTGCTGAGTATGAAGCTCTAATCCTTGGATTACGAGCTACTTTAGCGCTAAAAATTAAAAACCTCTTAGTTTTTGGGGATTCCCAATTGGTTATAAACCAAATTAATGAAGTTTATCAGACCAGAGATGATAAAATTTGCCCATATGAGGCCTATGTTTTACAACTAATGTCCTTGTTTGATCAAGTTACTTTGGAAGCCATTCCTCGAACTAGCAACCGTGCGGTGATGCTATGGCCGCAGTTGCATCCCTCTTGCCCTTGGAGTTAGACAACGAATATGCCACTATCATCATTCGTCGACTCCAGGAACCCGCTTCAAATAATTCATGCTTAGAGCCTTTGGATGTGTTTCTAATCAAAGAAACTACTTTTGAACCTTGGTATACAGACATATTTGATTTTCTCCAAAAGGGGACGTTCCATGCTAATTCTAATAGAAACCAGCGTCGGTTATTACGTCGACGAGCAAGTCGATTTGTAATAATTGGCAATACTTTGTATAGGAGATATTTTGAAGGTATCCTATTAAGATGTTTAAATTTAGAAGAATCTAAATCAGCCTTGAGTGAAGCCCACGATGGATCTTGTGGAGGACACTTTAGTGGTAGTGTTATTGCTAAAAAGCTCCTTCGGATAGGATACTTTTGGCCTACCATGGAAACGGATGCACATGAGTATGTGCGCCATTGCGACAAGTGTCAAAAACATGCTGACCTTGTCCATGCGCCTGCACAAGAGCTGCAGGCTATTTCATCTCCTTGGCCCTTTTCTAAATGGGGCTTGGATATTATTGGTAAAATCAATCCTGTGTCTTCTGATGGACATAAGTTCATCATAACCGCCACTGAGTATTTCACGAAGTGGGTTGAAGCTATGCATTTAGCTTCTTACACTGGTTCACAGGTCTCTAAATTCATTTTTAATCAAATCATTTGCAGGTTCGGAATTCCTGCGAATCTCATCTCTGACAATGGAACCCCTTTTAAAAATAAAGATGTTAAAAAATTATGCCAAAAATACAAGATTCAACACTGCTGGTCCACTCCCTATTATCCTCAGGGTAATGGTCAAGCAGAAGCATCTAACAAAATTTTAATCAAAATTCTCAAAAGATTGGTCAATAAAACTGGCCGCGACTGGCATATTCAATTATATCCAGCCTTGTGGGCTTATCGCACTAGTGTTCGGACTCCCATAGGCACTTCACCATTTGTTTTGGTATATGGTGCCGAAGCAGTTTTTCCATTTGAATTGGAAGTTCCTTCTTTGGCTCTGCTACTTCAAGACATCGAAGTAGGAGATGAATATCGCACTGGCAAACTCAGTCAGCTGGAACTCCTAGATGAAAAATGCATAAATGCTTTGGAGCATCTCCGTGCATACCAAGACAAGCTAAAAAGAGCATATAATAAGAAAGTTAATCATCGATCCTTTGAGATTGGTGACCTTGTTCTAAAAGAAAATCAAAAAAATACAAATGCAACCAAAGAACTTAAAGGTAAATTTGAGCCCAACTGGCTCGGACCATACATCATTACTGCAAAATTTGAATCAGGAGCATATAAATTATCTACCTTAGATGGTAAAGAACTTAAAGAACCCATGAATATTTTACATCTCAAACGTTACTATGCATAAATTTGGCCATTTCATCCGTGTATATATTTGTTCAAAGTTACTATCTTGTATTTCTTTCAATTTATCCAAAAACATCAAAAACATTCATAAATCTCCAAAAAAATCTTCAAAACTATCTATTGCATTTATTTAAAGCACTTGTTAAGTTCTTTTTGCTCAAAAACAAAAATCTAAATAAAAATCTAAAAACAGCTATATGCTTGACTCTTTCGAAACCAAAACAATATACAGAAGAAAGAGAGAGTCAACATTCTCAAAACTTTCTCCAAAAATCATTTATATATATTTTCTTACAATTATTGTAGTTATATGTTTCAACTTATTTTGGATACAATTAGCATTTATTTGGCATCCCTCACTTGCACACTCACAAAAAAAAAATATATAAATATCTTGCTTTTATCTGGCATGATTACTAATCTCTCTTATATCAAAGTTCACAAAATTCAATTAAATAAAGTTTGAGCATAGAGAATTGATCTTGTTATTTACTTAAACCAAACACATCTTTTCACAATAAAATGATTATATTTGTAATTTCCATGTTTTGCTACATAGTAGAACTGATTTCTTGGGTGAAAAGTTTCCCCTGCTATCCTATCATGCACATGGTCTAGAATCTTTGAGAATTGGCAAAAGGACAAGCTCACCCCTACCCAGAATAAAAATCCCTTGCTCTACAGCTAATCTGAGCAAGTATCCCTAGCAAAGAAAAAGAAAAAGGAAAAGAAAAGAAAAAATTCAAGAAAAAGAGAAAATAAAAATGTTATTTCAGCAATGTTCCAAGTATTATCAAGCAAAAGAAATACAAAAGAAAAATAAGCAAAGTTCAAAAGCAAAAGCAAGACAGCAATAAAATCCCTTTCCCTACCCTTTGAAAATAAAAGAAGGGTTGATGAGCTTGAATCCCTGGAATTCTCAATTATTCTAAAACTGTGAGGTAAGCCCCATAACAGGTGGTTTGTGCCCAACACCTTGCTGGCCTTGGGTAACTCCTAGCGTAGTGATATGTCTGTCACATTAGCGACCTTCTTTTGTATAGACCTATGTCTGCTTATGGATTAGCTAGCTCTTGATAATCCGATCTACATAGTGGTTTAATATGGTTATATGCATCTACATCATGGTTAATGAACACTTGTTTGGTTTATTTAAATCACTTGTATCATAGTATCTTGCTCAAACCTGGTAAATGAACCATACAATTGCACACACATTTGTATTTGAGAGATTTTGTTTATCATTAGGATAAATCAAGATCGGAAATGAATGCACATATGCACATGGGATTCCTTATAAATCTAATTTTTGTTTTCAAAATACTTTGAAATATTATTTTTGCAACTTGTTTGGAATAATCAAGTACAATTATTTAAAAAAAAAGACAACTATATAATAGAAAAATCACAAATTTCTTTCAAAACATATCATACATATCATATCGACTTTCGTGACGATGGTATAGTTCTAAAACCAAAATTGGAATTTTATGCCTAGCGCAAGTCCTCATTTTCATATTTTCTATTCATCAAAAATCAATCATGCAATAAAACTATCTATTTTCTTTGATTTTCGCGATGATGGTATAAGTCTATACCTACATATTCTATGCCTAGCACAAACCATTGTAACAATTTTTATTCCCCTATTTATCAAAAATCATAAAAACCATATGACTTCATTTTACACAAATTATGCTTTTCAAAAGCAAACCCATTTTTTTTCACTATTTTTATGTCATTATGTCAACCTTCAACTTTGCAATGACGGTATAAATCCTAAGGAATTATTCAACAATTTTATCACACTTAGGAATTTATGCCTAGCAAAAATCATTTTAAAATATTTCATGCATAATATTTTTCATGAAAATCTGAAAACAAACCATCATCATCATCATCATCATTTGCACTATTGCACCAAAGTCTTAAGACAGTCTCTTAAGCACTCTTTTACTTTTCGCAATATTTCTATACTGGGATTAGCTTGACGACCGAGTGAGCGACGACTCCATGAAATGGTCTATAATAGCGACAATGTCCTTTGAAATTATTGTTAAAAGTCCCCTTTTATTTTTTATCAAATTATTGCATCACAAACAAATCAATTTGTTCCATCAGATTATTTCATTTAAAATATCACCGCATGACATTCAAATTATAATATCTCCAACGACATAATTACATCCAATTATCAAATCAATCAATCAAAACACTAAAAGCATCATAAAAATACATAACACAATACAAGTCATATGCCCAAAAATATCTCATCTATATATATATCTCAAAAATATATATGTACATCATATCAGATAGATTGGTATGCCACAATCGATATCTTGGCATACTCAATCAAGTGTCCTCCGAGCAGTGTCTCGAGAGCCCCTAGAGCTCTCAGCCTCATCTCCTCCCCCGCCCTGCGGAGGACGAGGTGGTCCCATCACAGTATGTGTGGTACTGTGAGTCCTCATCATCGATTGGGATGAGCTCCTCGATGACCCTGTCCTGATCGGATCTACTATGGCAGCCGGTAGCTGTACCCTCTGGCCCTTCAGAATCGCCTGGTAGTATAGCACCCGATAGAATGTGGTCTGAGAAACCGACCGTAGCAGCTCCTGAGTGCTCACCCCTCCACCTCGTGCCCTGAGATGTGCATTCTTGTCTCGTAGCTGCGACACCTCAGCCTGGTGTTGTGCGGCCGCATCCTGTAGTGTCTGCACCTGAGTCTACAGATGATCTCTCTCTGCCTGGAGAGTAGCCATCTCGCTACTCTATCCTATATCCATGCCCTTGCCCTTATCGGGTGATGGTGACCTCTGTGGAGATGGGGGTCTCGTCTCCCTCCTCTCCATCTCTCTCTATCGCAACCGCTCCTGTGCCTGTGGCCTCCTCTGATCTCTCCCGTCGTGACCCTGGGCTGCCTCTATCACCGCCTGGCACTGCCTCCCTATCCGACGCACGATTATGTGGATCGGACCCTATGCCCTCATCATCCAAGGAGGGCGGATGCCTGCATACCAGGCATCGTAGCCATCAGCTACCCCTGCGTCGTCTCCATCCACTAGCTAGATGGGGGCATCATCTGAGTCCTGGCTCTAGAATCGCTGCATGTCTGGAGCCCCGCTAATAGTGGTGTTATCCCAGACGGTCCGAGAAAACTCATAATCCCTGAGAGATGGGATCCCCTGCTGTAGACCGAACTGTCGTAAAACTCGATCGTAGCGGCGGAGCTCCACCTCTCCCCTCTCCATCCTCAGCCAGTAGACTCGCCTGATGTGAGCCAGCTCCTGTCCGTCCTCTACCCACCCTGGATGCTGCCTCCATGACCTCCAGGTGATCTAGTCTGGGACAAGGTCATCCAGTAGTCTCTGGGACACCGATAGGTCGATCCGTCACTGTGCCTCTCTTCGAAGCCACCAGTAGAAGACTCGGGGCCTCTCCCCGTCTACCCCTATCAGTGGAAGCCCTACCGGCCTTCGCACCGCAATGTGCTCCCAGCACCAAACCTGTAGTAGCAATGTCATCACCAGACATCGCCTACCCTTGTACACGACCCCGTAAAGGATCCTGTACAGCTGACATAGTACAAAGCTGCCCCATGAGAACCTGTAGCCATGGTCTCGCATGTCGTAGATCACATCTACCAGAATCCACGACACCCTGCACTCGCTCTGGTGGCACAGCAGAAGTCCACCAACTACTCCAGCCAGAACCCATGTCAGTCTAGATGCCTCATGCATCTGGCACAGTGCCTCGATGTTCACTCCGCCCTTCTCCAGGGTGAAGCTTGAGTCACCACACAGCCGTCCCATCACGTGGCCATGATTGGCCGTAGGTGTGATCATCCGTCCTTGTATGGGGATTCTCAAAATCCTCCATACATCCTCCAGTGTGGGAGTCATCTCCCTTGTTGGTAGCCAGAAACATGAAGACCCCGGATACCATCTCTCTGCTAGAGGTCGTCAGTAGCCCCATGTCTATGGAAACCTGCGGCATCTCTGCCACATGTTGCAATCCGGCCTGTGCCAGCAGATCCCGCTTTGCCTGGGTGAGAGCGGCCAAGTCATCTCTCAGTCCGCCGTACTTCCACTCTCTACTTTTTAGTAATCCTCTCTGCAAACATAAACAACAAAACAACAAGCAATCATTAATAAATAATTCTAGTAATTAATAATGCAACTTAAAGATCAATTTTTTGCAATTGATGATATCGCCCACTATTGGACGATATCGTCCCAAATTTGAGCACGATCGTCTCCGATTTTGTAGTTCGAAATCGTCTCTAATTTGACAAAATTGTCCCCCTTTCTATGATTTCGCCCTTGGGCGAAATTGCCAAAATTGAGACGATTTCGTCGAAATCGAGACGATTTCGTCCCAACGACGTCGATGGCCAAAAACGGCCGCGATGCTCCAAATTCACTTAAAAATTCATCTAGAAAGCATGTAAAAGCAACTTAAATCAATCTAAATTGAGTTTAGACCCTTACCCGTAGACCGCGTCGGACCTCTGCAGATCTGTGCGCTGTCTCAACCATTTTTGCTCCAGAGCTCTAAAAACAGTAAAATGAACAGTAACAATGAATTAGGGTTTTACCCTATTTTTATTAATTTTATTCAACAATAATTTTTTTTGCTTTTTCGCGTTTTTTCCTCAAACGTTTGATTTGGGTAAAAACACGGAGGGGGCACCATAGTAAGCTGTCGTACGATTCGACCAAGAATCATCGCCTAAAAATGGGAATAATTTTTTTCTTTCTCGTAGATCGAGAAGAACTCTTCTTTAACACATTTTCTTCGAAAAATTCGCTAAAGAGGGGGCAAAATGTAGCACCCTAAAATTGGCGCAGTCAAATTGGAATAATTACATTCACCTTAGTAAATAAATTTAAATTCAAATTTAACCTCCCAAACCGCCCGTTAACCGTCGAGAAACCCGTTTCCCCTTTTTCCACGCCATTTTTAGAGGTTGTTTTGACCGTATCGCCCCAGATTTGATGATTTCATCTGGACTAGAACGTCTAGACGATTTTGTCGCAAAACTGAATTTGCATAGTTGGAATCCGTTCCAACGGGTCTCCAATCCGGGTAGAAGCATGTCTACGTCGTTGGGACCCTCCCCCGTTGGATATCTCCCAAATTGGGATGATCTCCAACCTCCCAACAACTCCCCTATGCCTATTTAAACTCTAGGACATTCCCTCCCCAACCCCTGGCTGAATTTTATCTGCAAGTTGAATCCCTCTACACTAAAACACCTTAATCTTATATTTGCACTAGTCCTATAGCAGTTTTTATGTAGGTACACCACTGATTTTCAATCGGAGCCAGCACCCATCGCCGTCGACGAACCTGTCAAGATCGGAGGCGATCTTGTCAAATTCGAGACGATCTCGTACTAATGCGAGACGATCTCGACTGCATTCTACATCGAGGCAATCAGTGCCTGGAGTTTGCTTTTCTTAACTTTGCCTCAGTTATTTTGTTTTACAAATTAGATAATATATTTAGTTTTTTATTCTATTTTGCATCTGGAGTTCACCCATCTAATCTAGATTGCATGTTAAGCTCACAATATGCCATTAAAGTATAGCAATTTACTTTAATTTTTATTTTTAAACTTTGTTCAGTATTCAGTTTGTTATTTGGCATATTTTGCCTCTGTTTGCACAGTAGGAATTCTTTTATTTTGCATCTGTTCTCTATTTTGGATGTCTCTGACAAATTTGTCTGACGAATTCGTCAGATTTCAGATGATTTTGTCAGTCTCAGACGAATCTGTCAGATTCGGACGATTCTGTCAGATTACAGGCGATTACGTCGAATTCCAGACGATCCAGACTGCTTCAAGCATCAGAAACTTCTTCAGACTTCCGGATCAGGTAATATCCATTGGCCTCCTACAAATTCTCTGTTTTTTGCTTTCTACCCTATTTGCTGTATTCATTTAAATTGCATTTTCATATAGATTAAGTTAGATTCATTCGGCCAAACCTAGGATGAATGCTTAAGGATAAAATGAACTCATCAAAACACATTCAAAAACCTAGGCGTGGAAACTGCCATCAAATGTTTCCTGGTGAACCCACCATCCGTCGAAAAATCACCAAAACACACCTCCCTTGAGAGGCGGGACCTTCGTAAAGTCCTCTCGTCCGAGGTACCGCACCATCCTTTTCCCATCCTCCTTTCGGGCGCGGATCCAATAGCCTGAAGGTAGGGATGCGAAAAATTTGGAGCGATACGAGATGTTATGATAGATTTCTAACATGGATGCATGTATTTATCCGATGATGTGATTTGATGATATGTAGATGTGGATGTTTCATTTTATATGCTTTTTTAAATTAAGAGGTATGCATAATATAGTCAGTGGACGTCTAAATATTATTGCTAATATTTAACCGGTATCTATCCTAGATCATGAATACCACTTAATAAAAAAAAGTTTTAAATGCATATTATTGAAAGTAATGATTGATTAGATTTAATTTTTGTATGATGGATTTAAAATGACTATTTGACATATTATATTCTGGCACCATAGACTATACAAAATGTATCTTGATTATTTTCATGTTATTATAACACTTTATTTGATGGACATTGTAATTTTGACAAACATGTGACAACATGATATAAAATGGAATGGATAATGTAATGTGATATGATTTTATTTGATATTTTTGAAGAGACTCAAACACTCTAGTTACCTAATCAAAAGTCATATACTAACTATACAAGATATTTTGACAAAGTATGCACCTATTAAGATAACCAAGATAATCAATATCCCTGTGTGTGAATGTGAGTTCATTTCCATGATAACACATAATATTACCCTAATGCAAATGGGATTTATTTAGCCCATCAGAACTAGAGATCATTCTATGAGTCTCATTATCTTAATTTTCATACTTAGTTGGATTAGACCACTATATAACCTAGGTTACAACAAGCTAGTTCATCCATATTCAAACATTGGTCTATACCTAAACAAGTTTCTTAAGTGATAGACATATCATCATGCGGGAGGCTACCACCATTAACAAGTAGGCTATCCACAAAAACTATAATGAATATCACCTTATGGTTCTATGATTCTAATACTTCCAAGGATTCAAGTTTCGGAGTCCCTACCTTTCTTTGAATTTCTCAAGGGAATTGCTCATTTTGATTTGTTGAGCAAGGGATTGTAATAGTGGTGAGAACCACTGTTTCTTTTTGCTTTTTCGAGTAATAATAATCATTGTTACTTTATGCATATTTGGGAGTGATAATAATCACTATTTTATTTGGAATGTCTTTGAGATACTTGCCCCAGTGTAGGGCAATGTATGTTTTCAATACTGGGGGGATAATAATCATTACTGATTTTCTTTCTTTGGGATACTTACCCCAGTGTAGCATAAGGGATTTTGGGTAAGGAGGAACTTGTAATTTTTTCAATTATTAGCATATTTGAACCATTCACATAGGGGGATGATCAAGATAACCTTTTCTCTTGAAATTAACGTAGACTACTTCATAGTTTTCATATTTCCTTGTGATAGACTTGGATTTATTAATGTGAAAATTGTGTTGGTATTTTGATGTATACCAAGCATTATCTAAGTAGGATTCTACCTTCTAAAAATCATGCTAGATTTCTACAAAATATGAGAAGACAACTAGATATTGCTTAGTGACCAAAACATTTAACTATGCTTTACTAAAAATGGCTAAGTGATGGGAAACGAACATATAATGTAAAGTGTAAATGTAAATGTAATGTATTATACACAGGTGGTAATATTAACTCATAACAACAATGATTTTAATAGATGCCTAGTGTACAGACCTGGTGCTAGACATGTATGATCAATTTGGAACAATGCATAATGCAATGATGAGTATGCCTAATGCAACTATGATTATAATGCAAGTGTTGAGAAATGCAATGCAATGCAATATTTTTGTATTTTGATGATTTTAATGATTTTTTTTTGTTATTTTGAGATATATATATATATAGTTTGACCAATGGGCTTAATGAATGTCATTGGGGATTTTAAGGGTGACCAAAGGGCTTATAGATGCCTTTGGAGCATTTAGGTTTGACCTAGATAGTCGTAGATTGCCTAGGAATGTTTTAGCTTGACCTAGACAGTCATAGATCGCATAGGGGCATTTCAGGTTGACCTAGACAATAATGTAATATCTAGGAGTGTTTAAAGGTGACCAAAGGGCTTATAGATACCTTTGGAGCTTTTAGGGTTGACCTAGATGATCGTAGAGTCTAGGAGATTTTTTATGTGACCTAGACAGTTAGAAACCGCTAGGAGCCTTTAGGGTGACCTAGGTGGGAAATGACACTTAGAAAGTGTCTACTACTACCTTGGGGTATGTGGTTGTTACCAAAGGGCTTATGGATACCTTTGGAGTATTTACGGTTGACCTAGATGATCGTAGATAGTCTAGGAACTTTTTTATGTGACCTAGACGATCAAAAACCGCTAGGAGATTTTAGGGTGACCTAGGTAGGTAACGACACTTAGAAAGTGTCTAATACTACCTAGGGGTATTTGGTTATGACAAAAGGGCTTATGGATGCCTTTGGAGCATTTACGGTTTACCTAGATGATCATAGATAGTCTAGGGGATTTTTTATGTGACCTATATGGTCAAAGATTGCTAGGAGCCTTTAGGTTGACCTAGGCGGGCAACGACACTTAGAAAGTGTTTACGACTACCTAGGGGTATTTGGTTGTGACAAAAGGTCTTATGTATGCCTTTGGAGCATTTACGGTTGACCTAGATGATCATCGATAGTCTAGGAGATTTTTTATGTGATCTAGATGGTTAAAAACCGCTAGGAGCCTTTAGGGTGACCTAAGCGGGTAACGACACTTAGAAAGTGTCTATGACTACCTAAGGGCATTTGGTTGTGACAAAAGGGATTATGGATGCCTTTGGAGCATTTAAGGTTGACCTAGATGATCATAGATAGTCTAGGAGATTTTTATGTGACCTAGATGGTCAAAAACCGCTATGAGCCTTTAGGGTGACCTAGGCGGGCAACGACACTTAGAAAGTGTCTACGACTGCCTAGGGGTATTTTATTGGTTCTCTAAGAATGAAATGGTTACAAATGACTTATATTCATGTATTAAGGTTCTTCATTTCCTTTTATGGATGCTAGGTGATAAGTTCCAGGTCCAATCTGATGTGTAATGATGAATGGACCTAGCCAGTTTGCTGCAAATTTGTCTTGCAAATTGGAGGGAAAATTTGAGTTTTCCTGGTTTTCCTTTAGAACCAAATCACCTACTTGAAAGCCTCTCTAATGTAATTTAAAGTTGTAATATCTCTTAAGACACTCTTGATAAACACGTAGATGCTTGAGGGAATTCACACGTTTATCAAGCAACATTAATTGATCTAACCAAGCTTGCCTAGCTGTATCATCGTTGATGAATTCCTGCATGGAAATGCACAGTGACAAAATCTCTAACTCCAGAGGCATGATGCCTTTAGCACCATACACTAGTGAAAATGAAGTTTCCCCAGTGGGTGTTTGAATACTAGTGCGATAGGCCCAAAGGGCAAGAGGTAATTGATTATGCCAATAATTATGATTTTCCTGAATGGTTTTCTCTAAGATGGCTACTACAATTTTATTTGATGCCTCTACTTACCCATTTGTGGATAATAGGGTATGTAAAAGCTATGATTTATGTTATACTTTGTTGTTAATGCATGCACATCCTTATTTTTAAAGGGTGTTCCATTATTCGATACTATTTTGGATGGAATACCAAAATGACATATAATGTTATGTAGTATGAACTTCGTTATGCAAGGTCCAGTAATTGTGGTAAGGGGAATTGCTTCCACCCATTTTGTGAAATATTCGGTTGTCGTTATGATAAATGTGTGATGGTCCAATGAGGTAGGTGAGATTTTCCCAATTAAATCAAACTCCCATTGTGCAAATGGCCAAACCGATTGAATCGGTTGTAAGGCCTATGAAGGTATGTGTGTTAAATTTGCATGGTGTTGACACTTCACACACTTCTTAACATAAGTGCAACAATATTTATCTAAATTTGGCTGATAATAGCCCATGTGAATAATGTGCTTGGTGATGGCCATACCGCTAAAGTGGCCACCGCATGTACCATCATGTGTTTGGGTGATGGCCCAAGCTGACTTTTGTGAGTCTAAGCAGTGAAGGAGGATATATTAATAACTTCGAAAATACATTATATCTCCTATTAAGGCATATTTTACCATATTTTGTTTGAATACTCACTTTGCGGTATGCAAAAATATAGGTGGAATATTACCCAATTTAAGATAATATTTAATCTGGATGGCCCAATATTGCTTTGAAGAAGCCTCAATATTATGAATCATGCTATCTCTTTGATGTTTGTCTCGTGCAAATGTTGATTGAGAGTAAACTTGGAGATATAGCATTGTGCTAGTATCAAAAGGATTATGAGGGAACAAAGTCCCCCAGTTAACATTATTCAAATATTGGTGTAGTTGAGAGAACCTTTTCATGAGGGCTCAATCTGAATCATGTGAACAACTGGTATAGCCTTATGCTCTTCAAACTAAATCGTAGCTTGTGCTAGCATTTTTACTTGAGTAGTTGTGATATCATATGAAGGGTCATGCAGGTTTAGCGACCCTAAGGAAGCCATTGTATCCACAAAATGATTAGATGAACGAGGGAGTGCCTCTATACCATACCATTCAAATTTGACCAGGATTTTGTCCACTAGGGATTTATAGGCTTGCAATATGGGACATCAACACTAGAAAATTCCTTTTACCTGATTAACTATGAGCAAGGAATCATCAAAAATTTTTAACTTTGTTATTTTCATGGCAATTGTCATCTAAAATCCTATGATGAGAGCTTCATACTCGATGTTGTTGTTGGTACAAGGAAAATCAATTTTAAACAAAAGAGGTATGGGAGCCCCTTGTGGTGTGAAAAACATGATACCTGCACCACCACCTCGCTCACACTTGGAACCATCGAAGAATAGAGTTATGTCCGCCTATGACTCAGGCTCTGTAGAATCAGGTGATTTTGAAATTTGAAATACTCCATCATCGAGAAGTTCTATATTTAGTGGTTGATCAGTGTGCGACTGATGTAATAGGTAGCCTGTTATTTGTGAAATTCATTCTTTTGGGATAGCATGGTACCCAAATCTAACTTAGTGGCTGAGATATATAAATAGAATGACACTCCTAGTCACGATGGAGCCAATACAGGCAGTGAAGCCAAGTATTGTTTTATCTCATCAAAGGCATTTTGACATTCTTCGTCCCAATGAAATGAGACCCCCTTGTGTAGCAACCTATTCATGGGTCAAAACTTATCCAATAACTACGCTATGAAGCATTTTATGGATGTAACCTTTCCTTGCAAACTGTGTAGTTGCTTAATAGTTGTTGGGGGAGGAATTTCTAATATTGCCTTGACCTTGTTGGGATCTACCTATATGCCTCTCTTGGAGACTATGAATCCTAAAATTTTACCAGATGTGACACCGAAGACACACTTTTTGGGATTAAGTCTAACATTGTGCTCTATGAGGTGATCTAGGATCTTACATAGTACATCGAGATGTTCATGGCATAATAAATATTTTGCCAATAAATCATCCATGTAATCTTCCAAAATCTTGTGCATGTAGTCATGGAAGATATATGTCATGGCTCGTTGGTAGGTAGCACCAACTTTCTTAAGGACAAAAGGCATGACCTTGTAACAGAATGTCCCCCAAGGCATTGTGAACACCTTTTTGATTTGGTCTTTTAGATTAATACGAATCTAACTATATCCATAAAATGCATCCATTAGGGATAACATTTCATGTCCTTCTGTTGCATATACTAACATGTCGATGTTAGGTAAGGGAAATTCATCCTTAGGACTCGCTTTTTTAAGATCTCAAAATTTGGTGCAAATGCGAATCCTCCCATCAAGATTTTTTATGGGAACCATGTTTGAAACCCATGGCGGATAATCTACTGAGATGATGATATCAGCATCCAATAGCTTTTGTAATTCATATTTCACCATTAAGGCTATTATTGGGTGTATTTTTCTTAACTTTTGCTTAATATGTTTGATATTGGGGTCTAATGTAATATTATGCATGACTATATTTGGGTCTAGTCCTGGCATATATTTATACGACCAAGCAAAATATTTAATCCTTGCTTTCAATGCAGCTGTGAAATCATCTTGTTCACTTAGGGAGAGACCTTCCCCTAATTTAATGGTGTGGGTATTATTGGGATCTGTATCGATATCCTTGTCAATTGTTGGCTCAATCGACATGTGAGACCCATACTCCAACTGATGTGGGGTGGGAATTAAGTGAATTTCATAAGCTAGGTTTGCTTCTTCCATAGGAAATTTAGGGTCAACCTCAGCTTGAAAAATATCCTAAGTAGTTCTTCAAGAAAATTTAAATGGTTGTAACATTTTCTCACAAGGCCAATACTCTGAGGGCGATGGAGAAGAATCTCCACGATCAAAGTCAATTGCTTCTAAATCAAGATGCAATTGCTTGGATGGGTTATTCAGATTCACCATTGGTGTCATTAAATATATGGAAATCATGTTTATGGATACATGATCTCCTACTATAGGGCGAGTGGGTCTAGAGACCTGATGTTGTCTCATAATTCATGAGTGTGGCTTGGGTGGAAGTGGGATAACTAGCGGTGGCCTGTGTGAAAGAGGGCAAGCCTGCTCTTCACAAGGCAATAGCTAGCATCAGATGATTTCTTGTATGGGGAATAACATATGAAGAAAATATTCATCCTCATTTTCCAAAGGGAACACGCACTCATATTTATCATCTAAGCTATGGTAGTTAATGGGTGTGATGCCATAATCATCTTCATCATCACTCGTTCATTCATGAGGAGGACCTTGATATTGTTCCTCACTATAATATTGCAAGGTGTGTGAGCTCTCCCCCACTTCATAGGGTTAGTCTACATCACTGGAAAGACCTTGATCTGTCATGTCTATGGGGAAATGATCTCCCAATGAATGAACACGATTCGGAAGCATATGGATCGTGGGTGAGCTTAGCCTGATGACTTAGGCATAGATGTTTGATACTCTTAGTAAGGACATCCAATGATATTGATTTATTGTTTCCCAATCCAGATATATCATACAAAAGTTAATATTGGGGTTGACATGGAACACGGTTACCCTGCTCATACATGCCAAGACCAAACCCATGCCAATTATAGTGGTCTAGTTATTTCAATGCATAGTATGGATTTGCTAAATAATTTACATCCTCAAAAAAGGGTTCATTGTCATATTCTATCTGAAGAATGGGCAGAGCTCCATACTCTATACCTCCATATATAAAATTTGTTTTATTAGGAGGTATACCAAGGGGTATAATGCTACCTATGGGAAGACAAGGTCTTCCCATGTCTTGCACTGTCTCCAGTGATGGAACTATCATGATTTTTCTCACCAAGTATTCCCCTATCCCTATGCTAGACATCTGGACTGTGACCTAGGATGACAAATATGGATGAGATGGAATGGAGGTTTGAGGTGATTTAGTGTTCACCTCTAGAGGTAATTCCTGATTAATGATACAAGGAATCCCATCCATGGATATGGTAGAAACTAATGGTGGGCTCTCATAAATAGACCTCTTCGACGTGTTCCTCGATGGAGGGTTTGACGATGTCAAAGCTTTCTCTGAAGGTGGTGATGATGAGGATGGAGAAGATGATGATGAAGGTGGTGGAATGGGTAGACTCTGACCAGGTGTATTTAATCGAAAGTCTATGTGAGTCAAAGGTAATGTCAACTCTAGCATTCATTGCAACATATTACAGTATTTGAAGGGCTCTAGATCAGCATATACTACATGTACTTGCAATTTGTGAGTGTATTTAAGACATTTATGCATGATGGAGGGGATACACTTCATATCCCGTATCCAAGGTCTTTCGAGAAAAATGTTGTAGGCCATCTTGCCCTCTAGCACATGGCATAATATCGGTATAATCTTTTGTCCCACCTGAATGGGTAAAACTATGGTACCGACAATAGAGCATTTTTTGTCATTGAAAGTGTGAAGAGTGTAAGTTGACACCACAACATGAGATGCTAGTAATTTAAGATGCTTTAGTGATTTAGTTGTTATGATGTTACTTGAGGATCTAGTGTCTGTAAGCACTCTCTTGTATGGTATCTCATTTATACATGCAATGATGTGTAAAGGAGGGTCTACCACATCTCTCATTATTTATTTTAGCTCATGCTCATGAAATTGTATGACTGGTTATTTACACTATTGTGCATGTCCCATAAAATCTATGAATGGGTTGCAAATCTATGGATTTTAAAATTTCCATCAAGGCATTTCGATGTGGAGGTGATTGTTGAATCAACTCATATATAGATAGTCATGCTGATGTGGTCCTCAATATTTGTGTAAGCTTGCTCTTAATTGTCACTATTGGCCTAGTAGGAAGGCCTTGTACTACATGTGGTGTAGTTTTCGATGTAGTTGGAACATCATTTGAAGCTGTAGGCTGTGCGACTTGACTTGGATATCTCTTATTCCTGGTCACAATACTCACCATCCCAACATACCCTTGAACATGGTATTTTTGGTTCACCTCATTCATTGTTTTAGTAGGTGTTGTCTGTACCTCGTAAGTTGGTAAAGGGTCTTTGAAAATACCCATTTGTTGATTGGTAGGATCTATTGGAGCATCTACTGTAAGCTCATTTCTCTTAATCAAGTCATGTACTACATGTTTAAAACCATACCATGATTGTAAATCATGGCCACCTTACCGATGAAACTTACAATACTGATCCTCTCAGCATACCATAAGCTTGGGTTTACCTATTTCTGGATCATTGGGCTTAATATCTAGTAAATTAACCATCTTTGCAACCCATAATTGATCGAAAAGAGAATCCATGGATTCAATGATGGGAGTAAATTGTCACTAAGGGTGATGTTTTTTTCCCTAGTTTGATGTACCATTATTGTTATATTTCGTAGGAGGAGGTTGAGCTTGATAGTTTGCATTTTGGGGAGGCATAACTTAAGGAGGCATAGGAACATTTATGGCCATTTGATTGACCGTATCTGGATTTGCAGGTGTCAAGCTATTCTTAGGATTCTTTGTCCACTCCTTGTGAGGTTTTGTTATTTCTCCCTCTTAGATTTTGATTTCTTCTATATTTCAAGCTTGTACTAGAGCTTCTTCCAAGGTAGGGTATTGATGTAATTGCAATGTCAAAGAGATGGGTTTCAAGCAACTCTTTGAGAAAAAATTAGTTAATTTAGTCACTGGCAATAGATAGGGTAGCTTAGCCAAAAGTGTTCACCAACTATTTCCATAGTTAGTGATCATCTCATCCTCAGTTTGTTTCATTCCTATGAGGTCAGTTAATATTGTCTTAATTTTTGTGTTAAAGGTGAAACGTTCCAAAAATTCATCAATAAATTATTCAAATGTGTAAATGCTATGCTTCAAAAGTTGGTTGAACCACTTGATGGCAGGACCATCAAGGGTACTCGAGAAAGTTTGTAGGATCAATGCATCATTGTCTTGTATGTTGAAGAGCAGATTTAGAAATCTAGTAACGTGCTCTTGAGCATCTTATTCTCCCTTGAATCTATCAAATTTGGGAATTTTGAAATGCTCAGGATAGACTAGGGAAGGAATGGATGGGTGTAACAATTGGTTCTTTAGGTAACACAAAGTAGGTTTTTGAAGCCCATTGCCAGTTATCCTATCTTCTACAGTTTCTAAGCATGCAAGCAAAGCTTGATACACATTTGAGGATTTAATCTCCTCTTCCTTATTTTGAACTCGTAGAGGTAGACGAGGAATATTAAGCCTAGGTTGGAGTGGTTTATTGACATCATCCATGCCTCCATAAGGTGCTTCTATATAATCCTCGTCTTGTTCCAAATCATCATAGGCCCCATAAGGTGTTTCAGGTATGGGCCTATAAAGAGGAACTAACACCTGTTAAAGGCGATCTATATTTGGCCTATCATATGCATTTTGTTCAAGCCTACAAGGTCTATGAGGTAACATAGGATTAGGTCTAGGATACCTATCTTGTTGAAAATTTGGTTGCCTTGGGTGAGCCTGTTGTCTACACGTACTTAGAGTGATAGTTCCATGATGCAAAGTTTCTTGAATTTGTCGTTCAAGCTTTTCTTTCTCTATTTTTTGCCATTGCTCTAAGATATCTAAGCGATGTTTATCCGACCTAAGTTGATTAAACTTATCTTGGAAGTTAGCATATCACTAGACCAAATTATTAATTTGATCAACTGTATTAGGTCTATGTAACTTAGCATGATTTCCTTGTTGTCTATCCTATTTAGGAGGCTCTGTGAGATCAATTATGTGTTATCCTTGATCGAGGGTAGTCACATTGACTTGAGGTTCTCTCCTAAACAAATATTTTTGAGATACTATTGGTGTAGAGGCACAACGTGCTTTCGTTGACACATTTTCATGAGGATAATTCAGATGTTTCTTAGGTCTTCCCTCATAAACAAGGTAAGGTAAGGTGGAATAAGGTCGCCTAATTTTATGAGTATCATACTCGT
The DNA here is from genome assembly GCA_028583015.1 of Wollemia nobilis. Lineage (NCBI taxonomy): Eukaryota > Viridiplantae > Streptophyta > Pinopsida > Araucariales > Araucariaceae > Wollemia > Wollemia nobilis. The sequence goes on from JAQPPZ010004643.1 coordinate 840,670, forward strand.
TATGATTTTGATACCTTGGAGTAGGGTGACTTGAAATATTGAGATGATCATTCAGCCCTACTCGAGGTGTGAGCTCTTACTCCTATATATGATCAGAAGTAGAGGATCTAGTAGGCACGTAAACGCATGGTATTGCTCTATGTGGAGGTGCCTCATTGCATGATGAATCTTCTTGAAAGAAGGTGGTTTTAGCATATGAATTAGAGAGACACACACAAACAAACAATAGAGACACACAATCATAAAATTTATTATATCATTTTAATTTTTTTAGATTGGAATCCTAAACTGTTTGTTGTGTTTCAAGATGTGTTGCTTTGTAAAGAAAATACTTTTCTCGTGTTTGATATTTTGTTGAATGATATTCTCAAAGTTTAAGTGGTTTTCACCTATATACTCATAGCTTGACAATTGGGAGTGAAATTTTGGTCACGTGAACCAACCAAAGTATGGAGATGAAATCCATACCCGATCAGGGAGCATAGGTCCTATCGATCCTCACCCAGCATCCTATGCATAGCTATACACCCCTCCGAAGAGGAATGTGTGCTATTTTGCATGGTTAGGATAGATCTTGGAGTCGATATTCGCCAATAGAATAAGTTTTGTAGGATTTGAGTCAATGGATGGAGATGAAACCCACTGTCATTGAACTCTATCAATGGTTGGGAATGAAGTCCAACTCACCAAATTTTAAGTGTATCATGGTGTGTGTGTGTGTTCATTTTAAAATATTTGAAATAAAATAATAAAGCACTCAATGATTTTTGACTAAATGCATAAAAGTGCATTTTTCTTTTAGAAATATTAGTAGCATAAAAGGAAAACACTGAAATTAAACATCTATATGAACTTAACCCTTTTTGGGCAAGTGGCAAGCAGTCAAACCAAACAAAAAGTAGAAAGTATACTGTTCTTTTACTTATTTCTTCTGATCTAATTAATGCACAATTTTTGAAAGGGTATATATAACCTTTCTATGCATAGAGAAGGCAAGAAAATGTAAAATTTAACTATTTTGAATAGCAAATTTGCAAATTGAAATTGCAAAAAGGTGTAAAAATGAACCTAAAATTTGTTGTTTTTACAAATATTTGTAGAAACCCTCTGGTTTTATGGCCATCCTAGGCAGGGATGATCACATATTGAGGGCCATCCCACCCAATGCCATGGAGCTAGCCGTCTCACCCAGTGCCATGGAGCAACAGAGAGGTCATTTTGCTCAGAGCGGTCTGTACCTGCAATAGAGAAAACTAGAAAAAGAGGTTCAAATTAGCATCATCCAGAGGGGGAGACTTAAAAATCCCAAACACCGTGATCACCATTTAAGATACAAAATTTACTACATCGCATTAAGGGCATTCCATTGTAATGTAAAGCAGTTAAAAAGCATTCAAGAGGGAAAAGCATATAAACTTGTAATCTATCAATTAAAGCAAAAGCATATAATAAAATGGGTGATTTATCCTCTTATTCATTCATTATTGGCTTCAAGTGTGAGATTAAAAACATCCCCTCGAGGGCTTTTAACAAATTGATACATTCAACATTACAAAGTTTCAAGGGATCTAGTCCCTTGAAATGGGCCTTAAAGCGATGTAACTGTGGTGAAGTATTTGTAAATATCGCATCCCACGATTGAGAGATATCCTTCAACATATTCTTCTAGTCTTCTTATCTCCTTCCTTCTGTGTAGAACACCTACACCTACACACAAGGGACTACAATGGGGTTAATAGCACTTGTTTCATAGAATGGATATAACATAGAAAGCATAGTAAAAGAGGCAAATGCTAAAACCAAATGAAATTATCTACATATATAAAAACTGATATACAGTAATAATATGCATATATAAATATGGTTTAAACATAAATAAGCAACTTTCGAGGCAATATTAAAGGTGAAATTGTGCTAAACTACTGGTCATCCCGGGGTGAGCCAAATAGACCTGCAACATTGGGGATCACCAAACCGGCATCAAAACTCCTCCAAACTACCTCAAATTTGGACCATAGGTTCCTTAGGACATTCCTAAGGGGACTATGGAGGAATTTATCTAAAATTATACCCTATTTTGTGGTCATCCTAGGGTGTGCCATGGGCAGACTGCTAGCCGTCACTAGGTGGTACGGTTACAAAATTGCCTAAGTTTTATCACCTATGGCCTTGGTAATTGGTACAAAAGTGGTATGGGGTGTTTTTGACATATGGGGCCAAAGAATAATCTAATTTTTTTGGTTTGTATTTTGTGGTTTGAGTCTATTTGACCCTAAAATCGCCTTCGGATGAAGAGGATTTCAAGGCCAAGGTGAGGCAGGTTTAGGTTTACAAATTTTGGGACATAATTTGGGTAGCACTTTGTTGCTCTATTATCCAAATTCTCCTCTTTTTAAAATGGTATTTTGGAGCTCCTTTTATAGCCCAATATGGCACTTAGGGAAAAAATGGCATATTTGCCATGCGGGGCAGGTGACGCCATGGGTCCTAATCACGTCATGGCATGATTGGGAGAAGGTTACCCATTTGGGTGCTCCAAATAAAATGTCCTACTATCCATAAGTAGGTCCCCAATAAATTTGGTATGATTGGATGTGCTAATGGTAGTCTTGGATTTCTATTTAGCGTGTCCTTTGATTTTTTCTTTGGTCCAGTTAGGGGCCATCCCACCCAGGGACGGTTGCTGATGGCCGTTCCTGGGTGGGATGGTTACCAACTATGGTCATCCCTTGGTGGGACGTCCACTAGTAGGAGATCCAAAACTACCCTAGACTACTAGGATCCCTCCAAACTAAGTTTTGGAGGCTTTTGGAAACCTTTTGCTAGCCTAAAGGGGTGCCTAATAAGGCCATATGTTGTCGATAAGAGGGCATATGTAATGCACTAATAGTATTATCTGATTTACATGATTTAGGTGTCTACAAATAGTACAAAAAAAACTAGGCACAATAATAGCAACGTCGATCACCTCACAATTACATGCCATTTCCTAAACCTTTTGTGTCCCTTTTCAACTACCTTTGCAAGGCTAAGGCTCTGACATTTCCTGAGGTGCGCACCCTGGATCCTAATCACGCCAAACCTAAGGGGTGCAGGGAAGAATTTTACTTCATATATCATCAAAAAAATAACCATGATATCTAGGATTACATCACATTCAAAAATGTGGTGCAGAACATGTTGGATAAGAATAACTTGCAAATAGATAGTCCCTTGGCTATCAATAAATAACACATTGACATATTTAAAAATTCTCTATTTAAGCATGAGGTCCAAAATGAACAAGTTGAGCACATTAATGAGGTGCACATAGCCCCATATAATGAGGGATTTATCAATATGATCAATACCATGATATGAAGTAAGATATGCCTTGATCAGTCAAACATACTAAAAAATTCAACTAAAGCTGAGCATGTATCACGGTCTGTACAAACATTGAATTCAATTCACTTACACAAGGACCCTATGATTACCTTTTGTAGGCAAGAGATCAAGCCAATATTTAGATATGAACATGATCTAATGTTACACATCATAGTGAGCATCAATCAGATTCTATATAAGCAAGTCTTGATTAACACCGGGTCATCTATCAACATCATCATGGTTGCAGCTTTGAAATATTTAAATTTTCCACCTTCACAAATTAAGGACTCAAAATTCACTTTGAGATCCTTCAATGATGCCACCTCCTCGACGATCGACACAATAGTCATATCCATACAGTTTGGGATAAATACCATACCTATGTTGTGTCATATCCTAGGGGGTGAGAGGTAATATAATATATTGTTAGGCATACCATGGATGAGGGACATGGAATGCATACCTTCCATAGTGCATAAAAACCTAAAATTCATACATCAAATACAAGTGTATATGGTCCCTAATGATCCCAAACCTTTCAAATACTACAAAGCGATCAAAGAGCCACAAGAAACTCTTATGACATGCAAGATTGAAAATGTTCACTCAGATGAAATAAAAAAATATTCAACCAAATGTTGCATCAAGCTATCATTACCTTCTTCCAAAAAAAAACTCATGGTTTCACTTTACCTGATGAGGAGAAGAAAACATCAATTAACAGAATTGATACAAAATCATCTTAGCCAGTTGATGATCCACCCACAAATAGTCTGAAAGCTAAAACACCTTCTCACGAGTTCATGGGAATGGTCAACATCAAGACAGAGAGCTGAGTGACTCTAAAATAGGTAAAGTAATAGATAATGCCATCAGATTTTGCTACCACATCGAAGGGGCAAAAACCATTGAAATTAGTCACCCTTGATTTATTTATCATGGTGCCTCCTCAAGAGCAAGAACAAGTGCCTCCCCCACATCAAATTAGGGGTACTCAAACTCGCATAGTTCAACACTACAAATTGAAATAGAAATATGAACTAAGTAACAAACTAAAGCATGTGGACACCACTATCAAAGTGGATCATCAAGAAGCATCCACATCATCTCAAATGAATGAAATTTGTGATTTGCATTTACCTAGTAGATCTTTAGCACCCACTCTTTCACCTCCTCCATTCGATGGTGGTATTCCAAACCCGACGTTGATGATACACCTAAGAGCCTTATCAATCTTGGAATGTATACAAGATCGCTTGATTAATATAGAGGTGCAAATGGAGTAACAAAATGAGGCATTGAAATTTATCATGATCCATATTGAGAGATAAGAATTACAAAAACAACCTATATTTGAGGTCAAACCACCTCCTGTGCAACCACAAGAAGAGCCTCAACAAGAGTAAGAACCAATTCAATCGTGCCAGTAACCTAGCATGTATCCACCATTACCCGAGCCTACAATATTAGTTTTAAATGGATTATATGCTAGAAACACCATCACCTTGCTTGAGGTTTGACCTTTAGATCTGAATCGTTAGAAACCCCAAGGATATGAGGAGGATGAGTATTTTCTATATCATATATAGAATGGACATGACATTCATGCAGGTTGCAATTTTAGAGCCATGATATACAATATGCTCAAAAAGAGGTAGTTTTGGTTTGTTAACTGACAAATAACCATAGTCAATAATATGTTCCTTGCATTGAAATAAGCGAGAAGAGCCACCTAATCCAATAATTGATATATCCTAGATCAACCATGTCATCAAACTAAGCCAGTGCATGCTACATACTCAAAATAATAGCAGTGCATTTGGACTCCTTTAAACGAGTCTATGTCAATATTTTTTTAGAAGTTGCAAGAAGCTAAGGTTACCACCTTACCTAATATACACCCTTTAGACCCAAACAAAGACAAACCTAAAGGTTATAGTGAGGATCACTTTTGCCTTTATCATCGAATAAAGGGCAATGAAATTCACAATTTTTATGGGTTCAAAAACATGGTTCAATTCCTCATTGACAATAAGGCTTTACCCATAGACAAGTCAACCATAGCACCACAACCTATTGCAGTCCAGGCCACATCATCCCATTTGTGACCATAAGGTTAGTTGCATCCTTGTAGGCCTAACAAGATAGCTCAGTGAGTATTCACATTTGATATGACTACTATGATCCTATTATAAAAGTTGTATGAGGCAAATGCATTTGTATTACCAAATGTTAAATAGAGAACACCCAAACTTGGGTCACCTAACAAAAACCTCTATTGTATTTATCATCGTATACATGGGCATGATATCCATGACTGCCATTCATTTAATAATGTGGTCTAAAAATTGCTAGAATGGGATGAACTCTGTGGAAATGGTTTGCTCATTTTACCCCATGAGAACACTCAAACATCACAAAGGTATGAGCCTCAACAGGGAGAGTTGATTTTTTTCATTCTTCCTAAGCAAGCTTATTACATTGTAGTAAATGACATGTGCAATGGGGGTCCTTAAGGTAGCAAGCCTTCCACACCATACACATCACAATCAATGAAGAAAGTGAGGATCCTAAAGGTATTACATATTCCTCTATTTCATGAAGTGGAGCACACACTGGGGGTACTTAAGGTATCCCATATTTCGTCCTAAAAATTCAAAATCCAAAAAAAATTAGAAAATATTTAAAATACAAAAAAAAATTAACATAAAAAACATAAAACATTTGCATTTTACATCTTGCATATGCATTCATCTAATTACATTACATTAGGCATGTTCATCCATTGCACTTGCATTAGAATAGGTTGTGTTTACAATCTTACAAATGACACCATGTTTGTATGCTAATCATGCATCCTCACATCATCATCATCCATCACCCTTGTGAGTAATTGTGTTTTTCACAACAATCCATCATTTGCTATGAGAAATATACTATTTTTTATGGTCATTCAACCATACCTAGTGATCTTATCAGATTTTGTAGAAAGCTATCTTCATTTTCAAATATGAGGTCTAGTTTTGATAGCACCTAGCATATATCAAAATCCTATCACAAATTTAATATCAATAATCCTAGTTTGAACAAGGATGACATTACAAAGTGTTCCTAGTCACCTTAAGCAAAAGGTTTTTACTTGCTCATATTGTGATGCGCATGGTCTAGGATGCTAATAATTGGCAAAAGGATAAACTCCCCCCTACTCAAAGAAATCCCTTGCTTTCATACAAAATAAGCACATTTCTAAAACAAAGAAAAGCAAAATAAACAATGATTTTCATCAGTAAGCAAATCCCTTACTCCAAAAGAAAATAAAATGTAAAATAAATAGTGATTGTCATCACTAAGCATGAGCAAGTATCCCAATAAATGAAAAGAAAATAAGGGGGTGAAGAGCTTGAATCCCTGGAATGGTCAGTATTCGAAAACCATTGAGTGATCCCCATTACAATAATGGGATGAATGAATCCTACCTGGCAATGGTGTAGTTGTAAGAAATTTACAGATGAGCTAGATTTAGATGGATTATATCACCTAGTAGTCTAGTCCAACTGCATCTAAATCTAGGATCATGATGAACATAGGGTTATCCTCATTACAAGAATGGGCTGAATGAATCCCACATGGAAATAAGGTAGTCTTATGCTTCATATAATATATTCATTTATACACACAGGGATAATGAATATTTTGGTCTCCATAAAAAAATATTTTATCTTTCAAGAGTCTTGTGTAGTCGTTATACAACTTTCGATGAATCAACTAGGGTGTTTGATTCTCATAGAAAACCTTAAAAATCCCCTATAGCAACATATCATCTCATAAATCAATCATAATTTTTCTTATGGGGTTTTGTTTATTAAAGGACATTCAAGAAATAGGATAGATACTGGATGGATATTAGCAATGATATGTATATGGCCACTGACTATTTTGTGCATTAATTTTAATTTACATAAACTTATAAGGAAAGCCCATACATCTCATAATCATATCATCTTACATATGGATGTTTAAATGATTATTTCTTATGATAATATTTCTCATTTTCATTCATGATTTACATACATTTTGTGGTATCATACAATAGTTTTTTAAACACATATTAGATTCATTCCTTATGTTTTAAGTGATTAAAGCATACAAGTTCATTTGCATTAGATTATCCTCATGTAATTAATGCATTACATTACATATCATATCACATAGATTAAATGCATAATAATTGAAATAAATTAAACATGCATTTAACATACATTATCACATCCATATATGCATACATAATAGTGCATGTATACATCTAGATCAGAACATCTACTCATACATATATCATCTAGGTAGGGGATGTCATCGATACATTGGATACATATAGTATAATAAAAGTATCATATAAGCATTGCATCCATAATTGCATCACATGAACATAAAGCAAAAGACAACACATAATGATAAATAAGTAGAATATCATATATATGATATTCTACTTATTTATTATGTGTTATGGATATATGATTTTGTATGTGTGTGTGTGTGTGTGTGTGTGTGTGTGAGAGAATCCAAAAGTACATAATGGTAAAAAAATTCCTGTAGGCTACAACTGTGTAGGTCCTTAGACCTTACACTCAAAAATTATATAGACACCATGTCTATTAAACCGAGCCAATACCCCATGAGTCGCCTCCTCCCTCAGCTCTATATCAGGTTATCTAGAGTTGGTACTTACCAATATCTTAGATCACATACCAAACCTATGACTAGGTCACACTGATGACTGCCCAAACTCACTCTGCTTGCTCCATTGGGAGACCCCTGTTGTAGACCACTTTGGTAGAGTGCCACCTAATATCCTAATATGAACCTCTAGAGAGATGATGTACACAATATCTACTACCATATGAGATGTCTTATGCTCTAGGAGACTACGTAACCACCTAATCTCTACATCACTAACTGAAGCTTCCTATCCCTGAGTGGCTAGAGTGGATGGTGTGACCTGAACCATAGGAGCAACCCCTAGATGTGACCTGAGAGCATCACTCTTAGCAGTCCTACCATATACCTCGATGGTATTAGTCACCAATTACATTTGTAAATTATGTATCATGGTTTGAGTTGAATCGACCTGAGCCTAGAGAGTGGTCCTCTCCTCCTTGTAACCCCACCATTGCTATTATCCTACACTAAGCTGGCTCTGTGTAGTAGCAAGAGATGTATCTCACTCAAAAATATATTTCTATGCTATATATAGTTGTACTTATAGACTATGTATTTATGCTCAAAATTGGGATACCTCATCATCTGGGGCATCCTCCTCCCCCTCCTCCTCATTATGAGGATCCTCTACCTTACCTACAACCTATCCCCATGCCTCATCCATACTGTGATGCACTCATTACTCATATATACCTTCCTCCATTTTCATCTCATCTCTAGCTCAACTTAGGCTACCACCACCCTACCATAGCTATGTGGTCCACCAGGTGTCATACTCATCAGTAGTCCTATAATTTATAGCACCTATATCCACTATAGGATAATCAGCCTCCTCTTTCAAATTTACAACCTAGGGTAGTGCAAGCTGTGTCTCTACATTCAAACGGTGGTAGAGGAATAGATCCTCTAGAACATACTACTTGATGTAAAACTACCTAGTAAACTGAGAGAAGTGGAATAACTCCCTCACTCCTTGGTGGTGCCTAATGACCCGTCTATCGTACCTCATCCAATTCAAGTACCTTTCTACCTCCTCCCATACAGGATAGTCTAAGTAAGGCCTCCAAATTATCTAGCTCATCTATAATCTTGTTAGTTATCTCATAAAGTTGTCAAGATCCCAAATATGAGATTAGCTACATCATATATCTACCTCCCATGGACATCATGCAACATATAATTGGTTAGTTGATACTACTATTACTATCCCTAGGGTCAATCCACCTAATATATCTATACAGATGTTATCCCACTTATAGATCTAAAGTATTAGGTTGTAGCCCATGCCTACTCGACCCCACTATGTAATATGGTATATCTCATTGTAGAGCTAGACCAACAGTGCACTCTCCCATGCCATGATCAGTGGTTACTCTGTGGTGCCCTCCAAGAGGTCCTATAGCATGTCTAGGATGTTCCAAGGGAACCTCGCACTTGAAGTATATGGTAGCAATATATTATAGATAACATGCATCAAGATGTCCTAATGTAGAGAGAAGATGTTGGCCTTATACCAGTGCTCAATAGGCACCCACCATGTTCAATATCTCCCAATCCTACAGTATCCCTATCCTATAACACCCTAAAAAATACTACATTCCTAGCTATGGTTGATGAAGAGATAATGGATGGTCCATTAATCAGGATCCTAAAGATACGATAAACATCCTCCAACATCACCATCATCTCATTAGTCGAGAGATGAAAAGTATTAGTCCTAGAATCTCATCGATGGGCTAGGGATATCAAGTAGGCCCGATTCGATATAACTATTAGCAATCGGATGATGTAACTAAGGCCAATCACCCCAAACCAATCCCAGTCCACATTGTCTAGGTTGGGTCTCAAATCGAGAAGAAAATTAGGCTCTTTCCCTCGAGCTGTAAGAGTCTAAGATGCAATAAAAGACAATTCACAAGCATCATACATCAAAATAAAAAAAAAATCAATCAAAAATTAATTTTTTTTCTAAGGTTCCTTAATCACCCATGTCAACAACAACTACCATGACTGCCACTGACATCATCAATGGTTAACCAACAATGGTTATTTTTTGGTCATTGGGGTTCGAACCTAGCTGCCCTCAGTGATAATGGCTCCTTTTTTACAAATTGGGAGCCACCTTGAGTGATAGCAACTATGATATTGATCCCATGTGAGGTCATTTCCCACCCAAAAATACCTAAAATTAAACCCCTCACCCATCAAAGCTAACCTAATACTAAACCTAACTACAAGGTGATGTTAATTACCAGTAGTTTAGTGTGGTTAATTTTTCCCATTAATTAGTGAGGTTCATTTTTAAATGCTCAGATGACAAGAATAATATGAAGATTCTACCTTAGGAGCTCTGACTCTACCACTAGTAGATGCCTTAGGCTGATCTGCCATGGTGGTTTAGGTAGTTTTTAGCAACATCTCATATCAGTTTTCAGCATCTCTCCCTTAGAGCTCTCACTTTCTCCACTACTAGTTGGAAATAATGAACTAAAAATTGCCAAAATTCCTATTTATATTTTACATTTTTAGTAGACACTCACTTCTATAGTGGGTGCAAAATAGGGCAACCCCGACTGCTGATGTCGATAATAGCTATGGAATTTACAGTTTTTAGCTACCAACTTTGATAGCGATAGGAAAAAATAATAAATACCCCCAATTTTTCACCATGAAGAGCTTCAAAATAAGCATATCTACTAGTCTAGAATTCTCAAAAATTGAAAAATCAATAAAAAGTAAAATAATTACAAAATTTCAAGTATACCTTGTAACCAATTATTTAACCTATACACTTTGTGGTTGCAGCTACCTGTGCTCCATGCAATCCAAAAAGATGAGTAAATTACCATAAGGCTATTTGAACCAAATTATTCATCAAAAAATTGAAATGTCTTCACTTCAATCCCCAAGAAGGCCATGGCGGTCGAACTGCTCCATGGGAACAAGGTATTCATTTCCTTTCCTCTATGAAATTTCATCAAATCATTGAACATAGTGATTCATCACATGCTAAAATTGAATTTTTATTAATGGTTGAAATCATAGCTATAATAGGACCTACCTTTAAACAACTTTAATCATCTTGAACTATCCAAATTAGTCATCTTGGTCAAGCAACTTGTCACTTTCATCACTTGCCATTTTCCTCATCAACTCGTTGCTTGAGGGGGTAGTCATAATAACAATATTCATAATAAAAATCAACAATTGAACACTTGATCATGTGAATTACGTTCATCGTATGAATCATTACTAACAGCTATCCCAAGCTTACCCTTTGTTGGGGAAAAATCCAATATAATAAATTAAGTCTTTGTCGCTCTGTATATCGGATCTATTGTAGCTTAAGAGCTACTCGATTATACCTAGATGTTCCAAAGCACAAATTAAGCCTTCCATACCATTGGGAGTAATTATTTTGAGATATGCATCCTTTCTAGGATTGGGGCATCTAACGTTGACCAAATCAATGAAAATTAACAAACCTACAATATAGCTTTAGGTCATCTATTTTTGATCAGTGTTGTATTTTCCCACAATTCATCCCAAAAAGGGTATCTATTGTTAGATTTACTACAGTAATTCTTATTATTACTTTATTTATGTTGATAGGGTAGTTAGTTAACTACCTAGATTAGTTACGCTATTGTTAGCGTACTAATATTTGGTCTATTTTAATTTTTTATTTACAGACCTAAGTTGTTGATTAGATCCTACGTTTACGAGCTAATCTGAGCTCTCACTGTAATATTTAAGCTGGTTCTAATCAATAGAAATGTTGTTCGGTTTATTTCACATGGCATCAGAGCCAGAAGGGTGAGAGAGAGAGGAGGCGGAAGCTGGCTGGTCTTGCTTGGAGAGAAGTTTTTTTTTGCAGGAAGCGGAAGGCTTAAGGTCTTTTTTTTTCCAGCGCTGGTCTTGAAAATTTTTATTTCCCAGCGCTGGTCTGTGCGTGTTTTTGCTGAGCACGCATTTAAAAAAAAAAACACACAGACCCCCTGCGCTACGCACCTCCTGTGCATGTTTTTCCCAGCGCTGGTCTGATTTTTTTCCAAGCACCCCCCACGAGATTTAAAAAAAATCCATGATTTTTAATCACCCCCTCCCCCCCCCATGATTTTTTTAATCACGCCGTCCACCCCTCTCCCCCCGTCGCGCATGATTTATTTAAAAAAAAAAAAAAATTTGCGGCCCCCCCCGTCGCGACGTGATTTTCATCACGTGCGGCGGCCGCCCCCCCCCCTCCCGCCTGACGTGGCCCACCCACCCCCCTCCCCCTTCCCCTCCCCTACGTCCTGCACGTGCGCATGCATGCATGATGACACTGCAGCCGCGACCACAACGTCGTCGCGGCCAACTAGCTAGCCCTGGCTGTCCAACCATGTTGCCTCTCGTCGCGGGTTGTCCAGCCTAGCTGCTTGCTGTGCCTACGGACGCGCCATGACCAGCAGCAGAGGAGGGTACAGCTACGGCCACCTAGCGGAGGCAGCCACGGAGGGAGCTGCGGCCAGGCGGCGCACTTGGGCAAAGGGCTAGGGACCCTCCTCAAATAGGAGGGGGTCCCTGATCCTTTCGGATCAGCCCGCTAGTCCACCTGGTGGTGGACTGTGCGGTAAGGCTCAGGGAGCCTGCAGGTCGGGGGTTCCAATCCCGTCGACTCCCCCTTGGAGAAAAAAAAAGGTAAAAAAAAATTTTTTCAAAGTTTTTTTTTAATTATTATTTTTTTAGTTAAAATTAATTTTAATTTTAATTTATTTTTCTATAGTTTTTAAACTATATAAATTAAAATTTGATTTTAATTTATATTTTCATAAGTTTTTAAAACTATATAAATTAAAATTTTTTTTTTTAACTTTAAAAATATATAATAATTATAAAAAAATGCTTTGTTAAAATTTTTTTTAGGGGTATTTTTTTTCCAAAAATCACAGGGGGGAAAGTGAGTAATTTTTTGAAAAGCAATTTTGGCATTATTGTAAAGGTGCATTTTTGGTTGCGCTCGACACCTAGTGGGTTATTTCTGTGGGCACTTTTATGTTGTATGTTGCATATTTCATTTTTTGCACTATAACATTAAAAGTTAAAATGAAATTCACTCCTAAGTCCCCGAAATAATTAAAACCCATCCGTGCAATTTATTGCACTGTAGCGTTCGGTATTTGTGATACCTCTGGCCAGCACTTACAGGTAAAGTTGTCGTGATTGCGCTACTGTATCCGCCGCCTAATATAGCTGCTACAACGACGTCTGAGCTTGTTCTCTATAAATCGTCGGGGAGAGATAAGTTTGCCATTTTGCATTTTTTTACTCCATCCATTCCCTAATAGTTCTTGTGTTTAGGCGTAAATCCTGACGAAAGTTTTGAAATCCAAAGTGTTTAGGGGAAGTTACGCCCCACGCATGAGGATTGCAGACTTTCTATGGTAGGTGCCATCAACAAGACTATTCCCTTTCAGTACTGCTTAAGTTCCACGTATCGTATGATCTCTAAAAATTACCTATAGTTTCCCTCACGTAAGGGCGGGTGATTTTTTTTATCTTTCTAAATACCTATAGTTTCCCTCACGTAAGGGCGGGTATTTTGTATGGTATATTGGCCTAGCAAAAGGTATATCGAAAGGGGGACCAATTGGTGTTATAAGGAACCTTCACCATGTCTGCAAAATTAATGACTGATTCTCATCAGTTGTTGAAAGGTCCTAATTACACACCATGGAAAAACAAGATGAAGGCTATCCTAGTCATGGATGACTTATGGGATGTTGTATCTGGAGCAACAACAAGACCTTCATCTACTGCTGGTGCTACAGCTCCATCTACTGCTCAAAGAGACTTTGACAAGCTAGACAACAAAGCAAAGGTGCTCATTTTGCTTGTTGTGGCTGATGAAGTTCAGCCCCATATTGCTGACTGTGCAAATAGTAAAGAGGCATGGGATGCCCTTAATACTATCTATGAGGGAAAGAATGATTCCACTATTCTATTTCTTCAATCTCAATTACACAGTCTAAGCATGAAGCAAGGGGAGACAGTTGAATTTTTTCTTTGCAGAGTGTCAGAATTGAAAGCAAAGTTGAATTCTTTAGGAGAACCAGTTGAAGATAAGCTCCTTACCTCAATTGTATTGAGAGCTTTACCTGATTCTTATCGGGTGTTGATTACTTCCCTTCAGGTGTCACAACGAAAAGTTACTTTTGTAGAATTGGTTAATATGCTTCAAGAGGAGGAGGCACGCCAACTACAGCGAGATGATTCTTCTAACACTGCCCTCTACATCAACAGGAAAGGGCAGAACCAGAAGAAGGGTAATTTTTAGAAGGGAGGGAATTCACAAAAGGATTCAAAAGGGAAACAAACTCAACAACCTCAACAGAAAAAGCGATATTGCAAGATCTGTGACAAAGAAGGTCATGATACAAACAGATGTTGGCATAAGAATAAACAATCAAAATAGAAAGGCCGGAACAAACCACAAAAGAACAAACAACAAGTGAATGTTGTTGTTGAAGAATCTGACATGGATTTTGAGAGAGCCCACAAAGTTCTCATGACTACCACAGTGTCCAAGCAGAGGGATCCTATCTGGTATGTTGATTCTGGAGCCAGTAAGCACATGACTGGTGACAAATCATGGTTTGAGTCTTTTGAGGCCAAAGAGGGCAAACCTGTCACTATTGTTGATGATAAAACCTACAAGGTTCAGGGAGAAGGTACTGTTTCAGTCACTCTTCCTGATGGCAAGTGTCAGATTGACAAAGTTCTCTATGTTCCAGGATTGGCAAACAATTTGTTGTCAGTCACACAGATTCTGGACAAAGATATGGTTGTGCACTTTAGTGTTGAGGGAGGCAAGAAGTGTTGTTCTATTACCGGGAGGGGTAAGAACATTGCCACTGCTTCATATAAGCATGGCTTATTTGCCTTAGATGCTATCTCTACTCCACATGTTGCCATGACAGTCTCTACAAAGGAGGCAACTTCCCTATGGCACAAGAGATATGGACATTTGAGTTCTGGTTACTTACTTGAGTTAAGTAAGTATGAAATGGTAAAAGGTCTTCCTTCCCTTTCTACCACTTTACCAGTTTGCTCTGACTGCTTGGCAGGAAAGCAACATAGAGTGCCTTTTGAAAGGAGCTCTACAAGAGCAAAGAAACCTCTGGAGTTGATTCACACCGATCTGTGCGGTCCCTTAACTCCCAACAGTTGTGGGGGTAAGAGGTATTTTTAGTTATTCGTAGATGATTACTCATGAAAGATGTGGGTATTCTTTCTTCAACTGAAATCTGAAGCATTTGGCTTCTTTCAGCAATTCAAGAAATCTGTTGAAAAGGAGTCAGGGACTTCTATAAAGACCCTCCGCTCAGATCGAGGGGGGGAGTTCACCTCTAAAGAATTCTCTGAGTTCTTGAAAGAAAATGGGATCACACGACAGTTAACTACTGCTTATACTCCTCAACAAAATGGAGTTGCTGAAAGGAGGAATCGTTCCATCATGGAAATGGTTCGTTGCATGCTCACAGGAGCTAGTATTGAGCAACTATATTGGGCAGAAGCTGTCACCACAGTAGTATATCTATTGAATAGGGCACCCACAAAGGCTCTACAAGGAATGACTCCACAGGAAGCATGGAGTGGTAGGAAACCCTCCATTTCTCATCTACGCATTTTTGGATGTAAAGCTTTCATGCACATACCAAAAGAGAAAAGGAAGAAGCTAGATGAGAAGACATTGAAGTGTATTCTTCTTGGGTATGATGAGCACTCTAAGGGTTATCATTTGATTGATCCCTTAACCAAGAAGATACACATCAGTAGAGATGTAGTTTTTGATGAGGCTTTCACATCAGAACCCACATCAGATGTATACCTAGACCTTGTGGAACCTAAGGTTGATAAATCTCCTTCCTCAAAAGTTGGAGGTCCATCTTCATCTTCTTCAACACCTCAGAAGAAGAATCCAAAGTGGTATACAAATACAATCAAAGACTCTAAGCTATCCACTCCACCAGATTTGACATTGGATAGGCCTCGTACTCATAGCATGGCTCGACAGGAGAAAGCTGCAACAGAGAATACTGGGGTTGATGAGCTGTGTCAATATTTTGAGGAACTTTCTGTAGATCCAGAGAGAGATACAGAAGATATGGATATTGATAGTGATAGGGTATTTATGTCTTCCATAGACGATCTTGAACCCGCATCAGTGCAAGTTGCTCTTGGTGAGCCTCAGTGGAAGGCTGCTATGGATGCAGAGTATAAGTCTTTGATGAAAAACAAAACTTGGAAGCTTGTCGATCTGCCATACGGAAAGAAGCCCATAGGCTACAAATGGGTGTATAAAGTGAAGTATAAGGTAGATGGTACAATAGATAAGCATAAGGCCCGACTTGTTGCAAAGGGCTATGCTCAAAGAGAAGGCATTGACTATGAGGAAACTTTTGCACCTACTTGCTCGGATGACAACCATTCGAGTTCTTTGTGCTATGGCAGCGCAATATGGGTGGAAAGTACACCAAATGGATGTCAAGAGTGCTTTTCTAAATGGTGATCTCCAAGAAGAAGTCTACATGACTCAACCGGAAGGATTTGAAGTGGAAGGCCAATAGCAGAAAGTTTGCAGATTGGTAAAATCCTTATATGGTTTGAAACAAGCCCCTCGGGCTTGGTATATAAAAATGGATCATCACCTTTTGCAGCATGGTTTTAAGAGATGTCCGTCAGATGCAAACCTCTATTTTAAGAAACAGGGTTCTGAAATAGTGTTGCTTGTACTCTATGTTGATGATCTGCTCATTACAAGGAGTTCAGAAACAATGATTTCTACTATCAAAAGAGACTTGTGTCAATATTTTGAGATGTCAGATCTCGGACTTCTCCATTATTGTCTTGGTCTGGAAGTCAGCCAGAAGGAGCACTCCATCAAAGTGTCTCAAAAAAAATATGCCAAGACCCTATTGGAAAAATATCGCATGATTGATTGCAAGCCAATGTCTACTCCGATGGAAACAAGAATTCAGTTATCATGATATGATGATTCACCTCAGGTAGATGGTACTCTCTATCGCCAGTTGATTGGGAGTCTCATATATCTAACCAACACTAGGCCAGATATCATATTTGCTGTCAACTATCTTTCGAGGTTCATGCAGGAGCCTAAGACTACACACTGGAAAGCAGCAAAGCGTGTTCTTCACTATGTCCATGGCACAATGGAATATGGCCTAGAATATAAGAGGAACAACAAATTCTTCTTATAGGGATACACGGACTCCGACTATGCCGGATCATATGATGACCGTAAATCAACTTCAGGATATTTGTTTCATCTTGGATCTGGTCCTGTCTCTTGGCACAACAAGAAGCAACAGGTGGTTGCTATTTCATCAATAGAGGCAGAATATCATGCCGCACGTGAAGCTATGTGTGAAGTGATATGGTTGCGTCGCATCCTCACAAGTATGGGTCTTCCATCAAAATCTCCAATACACTTGTTCTGCGACAACATGGGTGTTTTGAATCTTGTCAAGAATCCAGTACATCATGAAAGAACCAAGCACATTGACACACAATGTCACTTCATTCGAGACGAAGTTCCAAGGCACCGAATTCAGCTTCAGCACATTCCCACCAATGCTCAAGTTGCAGACATTTTCACTAAGGCACTTGCACGTGTCAAATTTGAATTGTTTCGCAGCTCTCTTTGTATTACCAAATGATGTAATCAGGGGGGATGTTAGTCGTTTTAAATTACATAAATAATGTAATAAGGGGGGATGTTAGATTTACTACAGTAATTCTTATTATTACTTTATTTATGTTGATAGGGTAGTTAGTTAACTACCTAGATTAGTTACGCTATTGTTAGCGTACTAATATTTGGTCTATTTTAATTTTTTATTTATAGACCTAAGTTGTTGATTAGATCCTACGTTTACGAGCTAATCTGGGCTCTCACTGTAATATTTAAGCTGGTTCTAATCAATAGAAATGTTGTTCGGTTTATTTCACATCTATAGACACCTAAAACATGTCATGTTTAGGAGACTACTCATATGGACATATTTGTAGACCATATGATTGATCTTGGACCTTTTAAATATACAAAAGTGGTTTAAACCACTCATTTAGGGTAGCCTAGTCCTATACATATCTAGCCGCTGATGTCAATAGCAATTGTGATCTTAGTCACTAATGATCAGAGTGATCGTAGGCTAACCAATTATGGTGATAATGGCTATGTCCATAGCCACCTTAGTTGATAGTGGCTAACCTTGTAACTAACTTGAGCTCCATGAGATGAGTAAAATTAGTTACATCTAACAAATTAGCAATGGTTTAGGTTCTTAAGCCTCCAGAAACTTTGCCTAACCGTTCCAGCTCAGCTAGTTCTCGATCTTGGCTTCCTAGGGAAGCTAGACCAAGGATTTTTGGAGTCTACTTAAGGCCCCAAATTTACAAAGCAAACCCTGGATAATTGATGAGCATTTTCCATAGTGAAGCTCTATCGAATTGAAGAGCAACTTCACATCCCCTTGAGGAGTAATGAAGTGTTGTCCAATTGAGCAATGACAAGTTCCTATCCACCAATGGAGACTATCACAATTTGAGAATAACAATTGTCTATTCAAGCACTCAATTTTAACACAATTTAATCCAATTTCCCACCCTAAGTTATTCTAAGAGAACACACCAAGAATGTTAATCCCAAAAACATTGGAATTGATTGACACTAGGCTGAGAGCACAAAGGATAGAGCCTCTTTCCTGTTGTCACTATTTTCAACAATGGCCCACAGGCTCAATCATTGGCATCATTAGTGGTTAACAAAGCCATTTTCTTTGAGCATCAGTGGCTAGGGTCTAATGTCTCTTTTCCATTGTTTTTAGCATTAGATTATATTTATAGAAATTTCAATTGCTTTCTAACCTAGTGTAGTAGCACTTAAATTCTGTACATTCAGTATTTTAAGCATTATTTCATTGTTTTCAAGCATTTATTTATCATTTCATGCATATGCTTTATACCTTGTACTTATCAAGAAATGGGCCTCATTTAGAGAGGCTTTCATTGCTATTAATATCTTGTAAGTTTCTTTGTGTGCAGGTAACAGGTTGATCAAGGACCTTTCATCATCAAGATCCATGTCTTTGGCCTAGAAGTAGAGGTTCCAGGAGTAATCCCTCCTATAATCAAGTTTTGAGGATCCTAAGAGTCTATTGAAGGCACCTAATCACATGGAGTGATTCTATTGTAATGTGTATCAAATGGTCAATCTCTAAGAGAGATGCACTTGTAACCTCTATGTAAAAGAGAACTTTGAATATGAATAAAATGGACACTACTTCTATTTCCTTCTCTTTTATTTGAGTATATTCCTTATCATGCTTATTTTATTACATGTTACACCTAGGTGTTAGATTTTTAGCTTCCTTCACCTTGTCATAGAAGGTTCTCATCCACCAAAAAATCAACCACCTACTCAACAAGAACCCACAACTAATCAAGATATGGGAATCTTCTAAGATCCCCTACCTAAGCATGGGTAGCAGGAAGCTAATCAAGTGTCATATCAAAATGTTCCACCTCCCTATGATAATATGGTTGGTATGATAGTAGTGACTACAAGGCAACAAGATCAAGCTCAACCAAATCAAAATTCTTAGCAAGAGGAGCTCTTTATCCAACCCACCCTTGAAGCCCATCCTAGTTTTGAAGAATGCTCAGTGGAGTAAATGAGTAAAAACCCCATATTTAGTGTTGAAGCCTCAACCTAAATTCTTCTTTGAAATTCAGTAATAGTTAGTCAGTACCCCAACTAAGATATCTATCTTAGAACTCTTGCAAACTTCTTTTATTCATAGGGAAGCTTTTTTGGAACTTCTAAGACAACAATTTATCCCTGTAGACATTTTCCCTAGTGTTGTAGCCAATGTTGTAAGTTCTCTTGGGATACATCACATCACATTTTAAGATGATGATATGCCTTCCTCAGACTTGCGAGGGAATTTTTCCCTTTACATCGCAATATTTATGGGAGAAATTTTATCAAATGAATCTTAATTGACAATGGTTCTTCCCTTAATTTATGCACTCATCAATTTTTCCAAAATTTTGGATTAAAAGAGGAAGACTTAACTAAATTCGATATTATCAATAAGGATTTCAACAATAAGTCCCAAGATGTCTGTGACACTGTATCTATCCCCTTGAGGGTCAAACCTCAGATCTTAGATATCGTATTCTATGTGGTACCTTACCCAACATCTTTTAATCTTCTTCTTGGGCATCCTTAGATCCATGCGATGAAGACTATCCATTTTGCCTTTCATTAGTGTTTGAAGTTTGAATTTAAAGGTTAAGTTATCACCATTTTAGGTGAACCTCATCCATTTGAATATTATTTTATGGTTGAGCAAGCTCAAAATGGTCTCAAAATTTGTCCTTCTGTTTCATCATCTGCTCCTCCAAGTTCCTCATCTCAAAAATTTGTGCAACTTGAAAGCCTAAAAGTGAGTGAGGAACCTCTCATCAAAATTTCATCATGGGATCAAGTTAATCATTTTCTTCAAGAGCCTCTTATGGATCTCTCCAAGCTACCCCTTTCACCAAGAACTATGTATTTACCTTGTAATAAGGGTGAAGTTGTACACATTGCCACATGTACCTTTATCTTCATTGAAACAACCTTTGAAGAAAATATCTGTGGTAGCAAACCTTCTCTTGTGGAGTATTATTTTACCCATTGTTATTTATAAAATGATTATCCACTCCATTAATTGATCCTATCTAGCATGGGATATATTGGTAAAGGTTTGGGACCCCAACTGAAAGGTATTAATGAAAAAAAACATGGAAAAGTAGTACTCTAAAAATGTAAACTAGTTTTTGATTCACCAGATCACAGATATGCAAGTGAAGAGCATACTCCTAGTGCTACAATATTTTTGATTCACCAAATCACATTACATGCGAGTGAAGAGCATAATAATGATAGAAAAAATATATTAGAAAATAGAAGGAAAAATGAGGGATTATAAACTGTTGGCATTTTTGCCACATTGATTCTCATTGATGAATGCATTGATGTATTGTTGGGGATCTGACCTTTGATTGATGCAGCTTGGGCGAAAAAAGGAGAAAAATTGAGCAAAAAATGATTAAGTCTGAAAACTGCAGCGACGCGCTGACATGTTGCAGAATCGCGGTCAATGCAGTCAACGCAGGCAGATTGGCGGAACTGTCGCGATATCGCGACGTGTTCCGAAATCGCGGGTCTGCGGGCAAAAAAGCATTAAGTTGAAACATGCAGCGATTCGCTGACATGTCAGCGAATCGCGACCCGGGGAGCGTCGAAGGCAAAAAGTGCAAACTTGCAGCGCATCGCTGACATGTCAGCGAATCGCGACTGAAAATGGCGATTGATGCGGCGACGGAAACATGTAGCGAAATCGCTACATGTTCCGTTTTCGCGGGGCAGAGCGCAGGGAGGAGCAAAAGGGAGCCGGACATGTAGCGATATCGCGACATGTTCCGGAATCGCTGGTCTTCAGCGATGAAGCGTACGGCGTAAAATCATGTCGCGATTTCGCGACCCGTTGCGTTTTCGCGACTGCGACTGTTTTCCCGCCAAGTGCAGTATGAACGGCCGAGAGGGTTTTTCCGATTTTCGATGATTTAATGCTGACCCGAATTAAATAATTTGCGGATTTCCAATGCGGTTAAGGTCAAAGAGTTCCCAGGCTACCAAAATTAAAGGGTTTATTGGTTCGAAGTTTCCGTTCGTGGATTAATTCAACGGTTTTTCATGCACTTATTCAAAGAATCGAATTTAACGAAGGGCCCCAAGCGTTTCATGGAATTTAATTTTTATTTCTTCGAGACTGCGATTAAGGGGATCATGTTCCTCGTTTCCTTCGCATGATTGTAGATCACGAGGAAGTTGGTTTTAATTATTTAATGCTGCAAAGAGGACGGACCTCTATAAAAACCAATGTAATTCGCATTTCAAAAGGTTGGAAAAACTTGCTGCTAGAAACTGGAATTGTATTTGCGGGAATACAAGGATCGACTTCTAATTTTTCAAGCGTCGCATGGATGAATTTGCTTTCTGTTTTCTGCATTTCTAATAGCATTCGTACTCCTGCATTGCTATTACATTTAAATTCTGCATACTGGATTTAAATACTGCGATCAGGGTACAATTCCTGGAATGTGGGTTTGGAGGGATTTGCGGCATGTGATTGTGCGAGGATGAAGCTGATTTCTTATGTTACTTGCTGTTGTTGCGTTTGTAGTTTCCTGCTGTTGTTTTTCGATCCCATCACTTCGGCTCGTGGCCATATTTCCCATTTCTTTCTCGCAACCTTTTAAATCTCTTTCCAAGAACCCTATCTTAAACCCAATTTTAGAATAGTAGAGGGAACCAGCCCACTGGAGATTGGTCCGGGAGCCATTTCTTGCTTCCGACATTTCAATGTTGGCCGGGTCTAGGCGCAATTGTAAAAATCCTTTCCTCGTGGCGATTCGTGACCAACGGTTTTTGGCACGCCGGTGGGACAGACTGTTCTGTCTCCAAGAATTCATAATCGGTGGGATACGCATAATTTTCCAAAGTGATAACCCCACCGGTGCCAACGATTTTGGCACGTTTTAACACCCGGAGGTCTCAAGATTTGATGAGCTGTCTTGGCCTCACAACGGAGATTTGTAAGTTCATCTGGCGACTTTGCTGAGTTGAAGATCTGTTCGTGGACGCCTGTTTTTGTTTAAAAAAAAAAAAAAAAAAGAAAAAAAAAATTCAAAGAATGTTTTTTCTGGCAACTCTGACTTAATGGCGATGGTCGTGATTCCGCAGACCACTGCCACAAAGGCGAGGGTTTTTTCTAGATGGGATGATCAAGGCCCTCTGAATCTGCAAGTTCGGCATGAAATTCCCGAAGGTGCCCTGAAAAATCTGGCAAAATATGATGGTACCGAAGGCATGGCTCTGACACATGTTGAAGACATTGCTATTCTGTCAATGATCCATGTCATAAATCATGAAGATGTTATGATCCGACTTCTGGTTCAGTATTTGGAAGGAAGAGCGTTGTAGT
Organism: Wollemia nobilis; assembly: GCA_028583015.1. NCBI lineage: Eukaryota > Viridiplantae > Streptophyta > Pinopsida > Araucariales > Araucariaceae > Wollemia > Wollemia nobilis. The sequence goes on from JAQPPZ010004643.1 coordinate 863,853, forward strand.
GGTACAGACTGCTCAAATGTCAAAGCATCAGCTCATGGGACGATCTAGCGGGAGCACTGATAAGAAGATTTGACGAAGATCCTTTCTACAGTTCTTTGGATCTCTACCAATTTTTCATGCACATCAAGAGAGCACCTCAAGAAAGCATCACGGACTTCAATGTTCGATTCTTGATAAGTTGGAAGAGAATTCCAGAGAAGATCCGTCCATCACCCACCCAAGCCCACCTCTTTTATGTTCGAGCTTTTAATTCTGACATAGGTCTCTTTGTGCTGCAGTCAGGTGAACAACGGTTCCCACAAATCTTTGAGGAAGCAGTGCGAGCAGAACAGCTGTTGCTCTTATCGAGAAAGTTACCGTGGGGAGAAACTCCATTACCCTCTCCGATGGTTGCTGCTCCTGTTTACCCTGCACAGTACTTTTCATGCCAGATCCCTTATACTGAGCAGATCCCTGAGATGCAGTCATGTGGAGTTCAAGGGATAGATCTCGTCCAAAGGCAAGGATTGGAACATGCAAGCACTTTTCCAGCAATGAACAATATGGTTGCTTGCAGTTTTCATCAAGATATGGGCCAAGTAGAAGAACAAGCGCGAATTCCAGAGCCTGAGGAGATCCCAGAATTAGATTTCTCCCTTGAAGAGCCCTATGATCACATCAAGGAGTTAGAGGAGCCTGTACTCAGCCCACAGCCAGTAAAGTCTGCAAAGTGGTGGTTTTGGTTCTAGCCACTACATCCAGTACCTGACGAAGTCCTTCATGTGGGTACTAGTAAGAAGGATAATCTGTCGCATTGCATCCTATTCGCACCATGGAGAACTTCAGGAAGGAGCCAGCCTAATTTCAAGGACCGACTTAAGTATGATCAGATCTGGTCGGGACATTGTAGATTTACCGGATAACATTCTGAGATTGGATGTCTGGTGGCGACATGCCAATCATGTCGTGAATTATTGTACATAGTATTTTGAAAAAAACAAAAAAAATAGAAAAAAAGAAGAAAAAAAAAAAAGTGGTATTGTTTTTATTTGTTCATCTCGGCTCTTGTTGCCTGCAAGCCGTAGATGCTTGTTTTTCCTTTGTTTTTCTCCTCCCAACAGTTTGGTGGCTTTATAGCACTTTCTTCTTTTCCCTTCCCCGTTTCCTCTCTTTCCTTTCTTCATCTTCTTCCTTCTTTTTCTTCTGCATTAAAACAAAATAAGCCACAGCTGTTGTTTCTTTTCCCTTTTTTTTTTTTCCCCGTTCCTTCTTATCCCTTTCCTCTAAGTTCAATCTTTTATGCATTTATTTCGCAGTCTAGTTCATTTCATTTCACAGCTTTTCTAGTTCCATTCCCACTCCATAACTTCGTTCATTTTCATTTCATCATTCCATTGCAGTCACCGCTTGCGCAACCGCAAGAGCTCACTCCATCATCGCGTTCCATTAGTCGTTTCATAATCATTTATATGCAAGTTTTTTCCAATTTCAATTTTTCAGCAGAATATGTATTGCAGCAGCCCGCCTTCTGTTCGGATATGACTCTATGCCCAATGGACTAAGGCCTGGATTCTTGCATACAGCGAGCTGTATACCCCGTGAGCCGCCAAGAATGTTGGCATTTTTGCCACATTGATTCTCATTGATGAATGCATTGATGTATTGTTGGGGATCTGACCTTTGATTGATGCAGCTTGGGCAAAAAAAGGAGAAAATTTGAGCAAAAAATGGTTAAGTCTGAAAACTGCAGCGACGCGCTGACATGTTGCAGAATCGCGGTCAACGCAGTCAACGCAGGCAGGTTGGCGGAACCGTCGCGATATCGCGACGTGTTCCGAAATCGCGGGTCGACGGGCAAAAAAGCATTAAGTTGAAACATGCAGCGATTCGCTGACATGTCAGCGAATCGCGACCCGGGGAGCGTCGAAGGCAAAAAGTGCAAACTTGCAGCGCATCGCTGACATGTCAGCGAATCGCGACCGAAAATGGCGATTGATGCGGCGACGGAAACATGTAGCGAAATCGCTACATGTTTCGTTTTCGCGGGGCAGAGCGCAGAGAGGAGCAAAAGGGAGCCGGACATGTAGCGATATCGCGACATGTTCCGGAATCGCGGGTCTTCAGCAGCGAAGCGTACGTCGTAAAATCATGTCACGATTTCGCGACCCGTTGCGTTTTCGCGACCTACGCAGTTTTCCCGCCAAGTGCAGTATGAACGGCCGAGAGGGTTTTTCCGATTTCCGATGATTTAATGCTGACCCGAATTAAATAATTTGCGGATTTCCAATGCGGTTAAGGTCAAAGAGTGCCCAGGCTACCAAAATTAAAGGGTTTATTGGTTCGAAGTTGCCGTTCGTGGATTAATTCAACGGTTTTTCATGCACTTATTCAAAGAATCGAATTTAACGAAGGGCCCCAAGCGTTTTATGGAATTTAATTTTTATTTCTTCGAGACTGCGATTAAGGGGATCATGTTCCTCGTTTCCTTCGCATGATTGTAGATCACGAGGAAGTTGGTTTTAATTATTTAATGCTACAAAGAGGACGGACCTCTATAAAAACCAATGTAATTCGCATTTCAAAAGGTTGGAAAAACTTGCTGCTAGAAACCGGAATTGTATCTGCGGGAATACAAGGATCGACTTCTAATTTTTCAAGCGTCGCATGGATGAATTTGCTTTCTGTTTTCTGCATTTCTAATAGCATTCGTACTCCTGCATTGCTATTACATTTAAATTCTGCATACTGGATTTAAATACTGCGGTCAGGGTACAATTCTTGGAATGTGGGTTTGGAGGGATTTGCGGCATGTGATTGTGCGAGGATGAAGCTGATTTCTTATGTTACTTGCTGTTGTTGCGTTTGTAGTTTCCTGCTGTTGTTTTTCTGATCCCATCACTTCGGCCTGTGGCCATATTTCCCATTTCTTTCCGCAACCTTTTAAATCTCTTTCCATCAACCCTATCTTAAACCCAATTTTAGAATAGTAGAGGGAACCAGCCCACTCTGGAGATTGGTCTGGGAGCCATTTCTTGCTTCCAGCCTTTCAATGTTGGCCGGGTCTAGGGCGCAATTGTAAAAATCCTTTCCTGTGGCAGATTCGTGACCAACATAAACTTAAAGAAAGATACGAGTTAGGAAAGGAACAAAAAACATTTTATTGAAATTTTATTCCATAAAAAATAAGTGATACATCTACAAAACTCTGAACGCTTTTTGACCTACAAGTCTCATCAGCGTTTCAAGCCTTTGGGTGTCGAAATATATCTTGGAAGGTGTAGTGTAGGCTACATTCCCAATAAAAACCAACCTTTACCATTCAATAATGATGATCACATTTAAACTTATGCTGAATATCTAGATCATCAAATATTGGTGTAGAGTTATGAGGATGAAGGACCCCATTATCCTTCTAACATTTTGTTTTGTAATATGGTAAATTTTATGCATTCTTATGGTAAATCTACTACTTCTCAAGGAGGCCCTGCTTCAATATCTTATAGAGATCTTGTAAAATTAGGGATCACTCCTTTTTTTTTAAAAATGGTTTAGTAAGGGTTTATGAAGGTTTTCGTGCAAAGACTACCAAAGAAAAATCTAGGAAGCAGATTCCATGTGATTATAATAATCAAGATGATATTTATTCTAGATTTTTATTTGATGGATTAATTCCTTGTACACCTATTATTTTTATTAAGATAGGAGGAACAATTAGAATATGTGTCAACTATTGTGCTACTCACTTGCATTAAAAAAAAATAAAAATAAAAATAAATAAATAATAAAATAATAAACCACTAATTAGGCATACCTTGCATTTTCATCCACTACATTCATTTGTCTATTCATACTGCATGGTTGTATGTCATATTTTACATAGTTTCCTGACATTCTATTCCATTTGCATTTTTGCTTATCATAAAATGCACTTCTGCCTATTCATATTTGCATGATTGCTTTTTCATATAGATTTTTAAGGAATTTGTGACAATGGTAAGTGATGACACCTAGTTAGGTTGTAGCTCATATACATTGCACTTTCACTAGGATTTATATGCCTATAAAATCCCCAACCTAGGGTCCACCTTCATACATTTTTATCATTTCATTTGTCCATCTCATCTCTTCCTTATTACTTGACCTTGAAATTTTTCATTGCTTATATCTCTCCAAGTCAAGGGATTTGACTCTTGTTTTTTCTCCATTGGCCATTTCCATAAAATTTATTGCACACACTACACCTATATTAGGTAGTACTCACTTTTTTCATCATATTTTTGCACACAACACATACCATAGTGGATAGTTTCATGGTCACAGGCGAGGGGTAGCCTCCATTCGAATATGTATGAGCATACATCCCAATGGGTACATCTCTTTTTCTCTGACCATATTAGTGAGAACTACATCTCTTTTTTCAACTCTGTCTTTTCCATCTTTGTAAACTTACAAATCACAAGATAGCTTCATGGCCACACATGAGGTGTGACATCCATCTCGATCATTTATGAACATACATCCTCATAGGGCTTTTAATTTTATTTTGGCCTTTTGGAGCTTTGTTTTCATTCACCCATGTGTTGAGAAAGGAGCAGCAAATAGTATTGTCATTTTTGTCAACACAGTTAGACAGATTTATTGATGCAATGGACAAGAGTTTATTGAACAGCAAGGTGCAGCCAAAGTATAATGGATAGGAGTTCAGTGTTGAGCAAGGTGTTGCAGGAGTATTATCATTGTTGTCAATACGATCGGTTAGATCTAATGATGCAATGGACGAGCAGTTCAGAAGTCATTCAGATGCAGAGGATAGAAGTTCAAAAGTTAGTCAGATCATGTACATCAAGTTTTTAGGAAGAAATAAGTGGCCTAGTTTCAAACATTCGAAGAAAAATACAAGTAAGAAAACTGTCGCGATATCGCGACATGTTTTCTGTCACGATTTTGTGACAAAAATGAGGAGAGAGAAGGCACAGCTGAAAATGTCACGATTTCACGACAAAAATGAGGAGAGAGAAGGCGCAGCTAAAAATGTCATGATTTCGCGACAAAAATGAGGAGAGAGAAGGCACAGCTGAAAATGTCATGATTTCGTGACAAAAATGAGGAGAGAGAAGGCGCAAGGCAAACTGTCGTGATTTCACGACATGTTGGAGGCCAAGAAGCTAAGTCGAGAAACTGTAGTGATTTCGCTACATGTTGGATTTTCGCTGGTCGAAGCAAGGAGAAAGCGTTAAGTGAAAAGTTGTAGTGATTTCGCTACATGTTGAAATTTCACTGGTCGAAGCAAGGAGAAAGCGTTAAGTTGAAAAGTTGTAGCAATTTTGCTACATGTTGAATTTTCGCTGGCCGAAGCAGGGAGAAAGTGTTAAGTGAAAAGTTGTAGCGATTTCGCTACAAGTCGAAACTGCAAGACACAAGGTGTAGCGATTTCTCTACAAGTTGAAAAAGCACAACACGAAGGTGTAGCGATTTCGCTACGAGTCAAAAGTGCACAACACGAAGGTGTAGCGATTTTGCTACTACATGAAGCAAGAATGTACGGAAGCCGAAAGCGTCGCGATTTCACGACAAAGATGAGGATGATGTCAGCAAAAGCTGAAAGTGTCACGATTTCACGACAGGGTGCAAGAAAAGCTGCTGGTAGCCGAAAGCATCATGATTTCATGACAAAGCTGAGGATGACATCAACGAAAGCTGAAAGTGTCACAATTTTGCGACAGGATGCAAAAAAGCCATTGAAAGCCAAAAGCATCATGATTTTGTGACAAAGCTAAGGATGACGTCAACGAAAGCTGAAAGTGTCATGATTTCACGACAGGGTGCAAGAAAAGCTGCTAGAAGCCGAAAGCGTCATGATTTCGTGACAAGAATGAGAATGACGTCAGCAAAAGTTTGAAGTGTCACAATTTTGTGACAAGAATGGTGGCAAAGCTATCAACGGCCAAAAGGGTCGCGATTTCATGACAGCAATGACAAGAAGGCATACGGCCACAAAAAGTGTCGCGATATCATGACATGTTATTATTTCACGACAGTAAGCTACAGGAAGGTGACAATGGTGGCAGAAGAGTTTGAGGCCGACAAAGTTAAATCTAGGCCAACGGATTTTAGGGTTTTGTAGCAAATAATTTCTAGGGTTTTATAGCCGACATTCTTAGGGTTATAGCCGATGGATTTTAGGGTTTGGCAGCTGACAAATTCTAGGGTTTCTTAGCTGACATTCTTTAGGGTTTGTTCCTAAAATTTATTTTATAAAAGGAGGGCTACTTCGAGTTTGAAAATATGCGATGTGTGTGAGTATTGTGTGCGATATGCGATTGTAAAAGCGTAGATAGCACAAAGCTGGCAAAATGATAGCGAAGTGTGTAATGTGAGCTGGTCATGTCGAGTTGTTCGAAGTTTGATTGTGAATACGCACAGAGAGCAGAATGTGAAATGACACAGAGTGTGTGAAGCGTGTGCACAGAGAAAGCAGAGTGTGCAAAGAGCACGAAGGGAAAAGTTGATTGCAAAGTTTGGCTATAGCAGTGCAGTAGACGGTGTGAAGTGATTGCGCAAGAGAGATCAAAGTGCACAAAGATTGCAAAGGTGATGTAGACCAGTTAGAGTCTTGCAATAACAAAGGTATATGTCAAACATTTTTATTCAAAATTGAAGTCTAGTTGGTGCTAGCAAATTAGGGGTTGGTGCTCCTTTTTGTTGATGCAGATAAATAAGGGGTGGGTGCTCCTTCCAGTTGGTGTTGGTAAACAAATTGTAAAGTTGGTGCTTTGCAAGAGGCTGGAATTGGATGGGAGCCCAAGCAGCCGTTCTTTTTGAGGAGTAGCCATTTTGGTGAACCTCGTTAAAAATCTGTGTTGTGTGATGTTCTCTTGCGGTACTTATTATATCTATTTATAAATTTTATCTGTTGTAATTTTTAGAGCTATTAATTCATGTCTTGGAATGCTACACTGATTCACCCCCCCTCTCAGTGCCATACTAAGTACAACACCATGCATTTCATTTAGGTTTGCACTTTGTCTACTTTACACTTATATTCATACCATTCCATCTCATTCATTTAGGATTAATTCATCCATTATGTCTGTGTTCACCATGCATATATAAAAAAAGAGAGTAAATAGCAAGTGATAGATCTTAAGAGCCAATCTGCTTTCATTTTTTCTTATTCATCCTTTTTTCTTCTTTTTTTATTGTTATCTCTTCTTCTAGGTCCATACTTTTTGAGTTTTTATAGGAATTTTATATTCCTCCCGAAAATCAAAGGGGAACCACTAGCCTTTGAGGCATTAATGGTAGTAATACCTTGTTTTGCATGCAAATTTGTGATGTTTAGGCTAACACCCCTGTTTGCACCACCCCTTCATCCAAACCTGGCCACCCATTTTTGTGTTTATTATTTTTTGCCCATAGGTGTATACATATTTCTTTGATGCATTTATTAGGCCATAAATGCATCAAAGAGGGGAAAATGTAGACATGGAAAATTGACCCATTAAGATGAGTCATTTTTCTTAGATCCTTAGTTTTCCTCTTAGAAAAGTAAGGTCATATTTGAGCCAAATTTCCCCCATCAAATCTTCTCCATTCCTTTAAAAACCTATACTATTGCATCATATTCAAAAAGAGCTTTTCGATGGTATAATTTTTGTCTCATTCTGACTTTGTTTGGTCCCCCAAAATGTAGAAATATTGCACGTGGATCTAGCTATTATGAATTTGTGGTCCTCCATTACAGGTTGCAAATTCTCTTAGTGAATTTATGATCATCCAATATGGGGCATGAATTCACCATCTTGGGTTTTTTCTTTCAAAAACCCTTTCTAGTGTCGACTCTTTGTGATTTTGGCCCTTATCCAATTTTAAGTTTTATTTTCCTATCTAAACCTCTTATAAATAGAGGGTTTGGACTTCCTTTTTCTCCAAGTGGCAAGTGACAAGTTGTGAAGTTCTTCTTTTGTGAAAAGTGCTCTTGAAAAATCTTCTACTTTGGATAATTTTGCTACTGTTGTTGCTTTATGATTTTCTACTCTTGGTGGATAAGTGTTGAATATCTAATGAGGAGTCTACTATCTTGTAGGTCTTCATCCTTTTTCTACTTTTTCACTACCACCAGGTTGTTTTCACTCATTTGCATTCATATACTATTAAAATATGCATATTTTGTTTATTTATTCACATTGTTTTGCTCCTTGTTATTTCTATTGTGAATTTGCACACCATAATTATAGGGTATGAATTCACCTTACAAGGTACAAATTCATCGTGTTTGATGCTAAATCACCGTACAGGGTGTGAATTCATTGTACAGGGTATGAATTCACCATACAGGGTAAAAATTCACTATTCAAGGGATGAATTCACTTGTGATAGGCTTGGGGGTAGAAGTTCACCCCCAAAATCCTAGATCTATATTTCATGTTACATCTAGAGCATAATTGTATAATTTGCACTCCGTTCACGATACTGTTCTACTGCATTGTATTCTATTTTTTCAACTTCCAAAAATGCCAACTTTTGCTTTTACATTCTAAAGGTCAACTAAAAGGACCTAGGAGGCTTGATTGTTGTGACTCCAAGTACAGTAAAATAATGGCCTAAGAAAACCCCCTAACATTGATCATATTTTTTATATTTTTGTGAAGTTACTTTGCAGGATTAAAACTGTGGGACATTGCTGGATATAAGATAAAACTTGGAACAACCACAAAATATGATAAGTGCCCTAATATATATTTAGGATTTTTGGTATTTGCTTTCTATTCATTTCTGATTCAAAAACCTAGATCACGAGTAAAGATAATCATTGAATAAAATTTCTAGGCATTTGAAAGAATAAAAGCATATAGTATGCATCTAGGATTTTACCCTTGTTTGTGCATTTACCTTAGACTCTTTATCAAAGGCTTTATTTTGCAATCTGAGGGTTAGTGATTATTCAAACAAAGAATCATTATAGTGTTAGCTCTTATCTTCTCACATCTTGTATCTTGCATTGTTTTTCCTTTTTCATAGTAAACATAGGTGCATGCTTAATTGACACTAAAGAACACAAGCTTATACTGAGAGGGGGGTGAACAATATAAGACCACTTTTTACTTTTCTTTCCCAATCAATATTATGCAATGTATAGATAGCAATATCAACAACAGTAATCAAAGCAATGCACAAATCACCACACACAATAGAGACACCAATTTAACGTGGTTCACCCAATGTGGGCTACTCCACGGAGAAAATATTTCACTAAAATTTTCTCAATCAATCTCTTGGGAATCCTTTCCCTATTACAATGTTTATGGATCTCTATCCAAAGGAGACACCAATCCCCTAATCAAGTTCATGGATCTCTATCCATAGGAGAACTCCTTTCTCCTTAGCTCTGACTGGTGATCTTCTAGAAGAACTATTGCCCCCACTGCTCTGGCTAATGGATCTCTATCCACTGAAGACACCTGTCCTCACTGCCCTGGCTAATGGATCTCTATCCACTGGAGACTATCATCCTCTATACTCTATCACCTTCAAAGCTCTATCTCAAATCTACACTAAACATAGTCCTTCGATCTAGCACAAATCTGCTCAATCTCTATCTCTGGTCTGGCACAAACCTATCCTCAAATCTGCACCAAACTCTATCCTCGAATCTATACTAAACATAGTCCTTCGATCTAGCACAAATCTATCCTCAATATCTATCCTCATCTTGCACTAAACACAGTCCTTCGGTCTAGCACAAATCTATCCTCAATCTCTGTCCTCAAGCCTTAACTCAAAGCTTGACTTAATCACAAATCAACTCTGCTAGATCTGCCCCAAACCTTAACTCAAGGTTTGAACAAATCAATCAATCAACTCTGCTCTCAAGTCTTCTCAAAGACTTGTCTCAAATCTACCTTGTAAGCTTCCACAAAAGCTCACACTAATCTATCCACAAGTCCTCTCTAGAACTTGTCCAAATCTTCTCAACAAGTCCTCACTAGAACTTATCCAAATCTTCTCAATAAGTCCTCACTAGAACTTATCCAAATCTCTCAATAAGTCCTCACTAGAACTTATCCAATCTACTCTCAATCTATATTGTAAGCTTCCACAAAAGCTCACACAAATATATCCACAAGTCTTCTCAAAGACTTACCTCAAATATGCTCAACAAGTCCACACTAGAACTTGTCCAATCTCATAGAAACATAAAGAGAATTGTTAGAGACTCAATATGCTTCACATTCATCACAATGCTCAATCACTTTCAATCACTCTTTTAGAAACATATAGAGAATTTTTAGAGACTCAATATGCTTCACATTCACAAACTCTCAATCACTTTCAATCTCTCTTTTATCATAGAAACATATAGAGAATTGTTAGAGACTCAATATGTTTCACACTCATCAACACTCAACCTCTTTCTCAAATCAATTCAGAATATAGAACAATTTGTTTCATAGAACTTGAGCTATCACTTCAACACATCCACTTGACTAGGCTCAACCAACTCTACTCAACCAATCACTCAATGAAATAATCCTTGCTCACAAACCCTAGTCCAAACATATGAACACTCACTCAAATATTTCCAACAATGCTTATCAACCAATCTCACATAACAATGATACTCATGTTCTTTTGCAAACCCTAGTTCAAGTTCTTCACTCAACTCAATCACTTCAACAACAATGCTTATAAAACAAGGTTTTATCAACAACTCTTAATTCCAGAAAACCTTGAAGCATTAATTAAAAACACACTCAACAATGCTTAACCAAACAATCCTTTTCACTCCAACTTTTCATTCACAACTTTCAACAATCACTCACTAGGAAGAATATGCCCATACCTTTTGTTGGATGTAAAAGTGCCTTTAGAAAAACCTGTCTCAATCACAATTTCCTTCTTTCCAATTCCAATGGTTAGACACAACAATATCACTTCAACACTTTCTCAAAAATATTCCTTAGACACAAAATAATCACAACTCAATTTATGCCTTATTGCTCCCTTTAAAAATAACACTCATCATACCATACATGAAAGATAATTTCTTTGATACACCTTATAAACTCCAACTTAAAATAATATCCAACACCATAAAACATCAACCAAACACCTTACAATCCTTTCAAAACATTAGAGCAAATAACATTAAAAATTTAATTTTGCATAACCCTTATAACTCCCCTTACAACCTTAAAAACTGATTAAAATATGCAAAAATTAATTTTTTAAATGCCCAAACTATATTCCCAAAATTTTTGGTGCCCAAGATTAATGCATACCTCTTTCTTTCCCCAAAAGGGGTTTCGGCGATGATTCGATCCATCGTCTCCCCAAGCCTAAGCGCCTTAGCGCTTGGGAGCCCACCGCGTGGGCTACTAGTGCCCACGTGAAGGAAGGAGGAGTTCCTTCCTCTTATGCCTCCACTCGTCATTTGACTTTCCATGAAACTTGCACACTCTATCTTCACTTTGGATGCAGCGCAATTCGTAAGGCTCACAATAATATTCGAAGGCATGGTAAGTTTGGTAAGGTGGGTAGTCCCCCCTTATATACATGTTTTAATTTTCTCCTCACGTCGGTGCTTTGTAATTCGAAATCGAATTTCAAATTTTAATTTTAATAACCCACCTTAGGGTTATTTAACCTTAGTTTAAATTAATTTATAATTAATATTTAAATTAATTAATAATTAATTTAAATAACTTTATAAGTTAAGTAAATTAACTAATAAATTAATTTATAATTAATTTTAAACTTCCTTTGTATAATATTATAAAATAATATTATAATATTATTTACTTGGGCTTTTTCTTGCACTTTGGACCTCATCTGATTTTCTGAAATTAAGTTATCCTTTTGCATTTATTGGAGAACCTAAAACTGATGTTGCCAACTGAAACTGCCACTAATTGGTGTTGAAAGCTTGACATCAATGACCACTCACTCTTGACATCAATGACAACTCATCTACTCAAAATGTCCAACAATCTCCCCCTTTGTCATTGATGGCAACCCAAATTCTTTTTACCAAAACTTGACCTTTTTCTTGTTCTGCTCCCCTTGGGACATTGCTCCCCTTGACTCAATGCTCTCTCCTTAAACCAAATATCTCCCCCTTACTCAAATATCTCCCCCTTTGACATCAATGGCAAAGGGTCACCTTTGGGGCTCGGGGCTAAGAATGAGTCTCTTAGCTTAGCCCCTCCCCCACCTCCTCTTGAGGTGGTTAATTCTAGGGTGGGAGTATTTCTACTCCTAGCAAGCACTGGTCTTTACCTTTGTCCTCTTTCCTTCTTATCTGATCCTTCTGATTCCTTTGATTATTCTTGTCCATGTCCATTCCTTCTCCTCCTTCATCCATATCTGTTCCTATTCCTATTCTTGTCCATGTCCATATTCCTATTCCTATTCCTGTTCATGTTTATGTCCATGTCCATATTCTTCTTCCTATTTTTATTCCTTTTCATGTTCATATCCATATCCATATTCTTGTTCCTATTCCTATTCTTGTTCATGTTCATGCTTGGTTCTGGAATGTCTGCTCTACACCACTTTGTTGTATGTCCATCATTATTGCACTTATAACACTTAATGTTATTATTCCTTGGAGGTGCAAATATCTTGGGATTTCTCCTGGTGAAGCCATATCCTTTTCTGTCATGAACCCTGCAATTCATTGCCTTGTGACCAAACTGATTACATGAGTAGCAATACCCATGGAAAAGCTGCCTATTTCTAAAATTCCCATATTCCTGTCTTTCATGTGTCCTGCACTGTGAAGCCATGTGCCCAAATCTATGACATGAGAAACATCTTCCATTGAAATTTCCTTGTCTTGACCTCATTGGTCTCTTAGTCTCTCTTAACCTATTCTGATTGTTGTTCCATCTATTTCTTCTTTGTGCATTGTTCCTTTCCTTGTTGAACTTTTTGTTGTCCAACTCATCCTCAGAAGTCTCACTTTCTCTTACACTATCTTCTTCTGAAGTTTCTTCTTCTTCAGAACTTGAGGTTGACTCTTCTTCTTGTTTCTTTTGAGCTTGTTCAAAACCAAGACCTATTTTGTTTGTTGACCTTCTTTGTACCTTGATCATCTTATCCACAATATTTGAACTCTTTCCAAACTTGTGTAGCTTATCCTTGGATTTTTCTAAATCTTCCCTTAGTAGAGCTACTTCTTGTTCTAACCTTTCACATTCTAAGACCTTTGCTTCTAACTTATCCTTGAACTTCTTTGTCTTAGCCATTGACTTGTTTAGATCCTCTATAAGCTTTCCTCTTTCTTCATCATATTCTTGAAACTGAAACTCAAGTTGAGAGTTTTGCTTTCTTACCTTCTTTAATGTGTCAAGAGCATAAATAAGTTCTGCCTTAAGATCAAATCCTTCTTTTTCTTATTCTTCCTCTATTTGTTTGCCTTTGTCTACATCTTCATTTTCTTTTGACTTGTCTTCTATAGGATCACCTTCTTCTTCTTCTAGTGCCATTAGAATATTCTCTTCTGGTCCTTCAAGTGCATCCTCATATTCATCATCACTGAAACTAAAACCATTCCTTGTACAACTATCTTCAAGATGTCCAAAATTACCACATCTAAAACACTTGAGAATTATTGGTGACCTTTTCTTGACTTCTTCTTTTTCTTCAATCATAAATAGGACTTCATATTTATCATTATCTGAAAAACTATTATCACTATCACTTGAGTACTTACTTGCCTTGTCTGCATAGTAGCTCCTCTTTTATCTTTGAAAGAACTTATTTCCTTGTCTACCTTGTCCATCCTTACCTTTCTTTTGGTACCTATATTTTTCTGATTCCTTGTTCCTGTGATCCTATTTTTCTTCATCATTGTTATTTTTAGCTTCTTGACAATCAGTTGCATAGTGACCATACTTTCCACAATTGAAACATCTAACATATTTTACATCTTTAAATCTTCTTGAATCCTTATTCCTTCTACCATAATTAGCTTCTTCATCATTGGATGACTCATTGCTCGATTCTGACTTCTTACCCTTTGTCTTCTTAATTGCTTTGAAGGTTGCTTCCTTTCGAATATTAGGTTCCTCTTTTGTTCTTAACTCAAAAGCTGTAAGAATACCAAGTAACATATCTCTTGTCAAAGAATCACCATCCTTTGATTCTTCTATAGCAGAAATATTTTCACTAAATCTTTTTGGAAGAGATCTTAAGATCTTATCACAAACATCAGATTCTTCAACCTAATATCCAAGTCCTTCCAAGGCATTAACAACCTCATCCACACGAAGTAGATAAGTACTAATATTTTCCTCATCCTTCATTCTTAACTCTTCAAATTGTCCTTTGAGATTTTATATCTTTACCTTTTTGACACCTTTATCTCCTTCATATATGCTTTGCAACTTATCCCAAATTCCTTTTGCATCTTTACAATGCATAACTTTTATTGATTATGTTCTATGCAAACCTCTCAAAATTGCATTCATTGCTTTTGAATTGTAATGTTGTAGAAGCTTACCTTCCTTATCTGTAGGTGGATCAACTGGTGGTATGTATCCATTTTCAACTACTTCCCAAATTTCATTGCCAAGTGCCATCAGGTGAATCTTCATTCTCATACTCCAATATATATAATCACTTCCATCAAATATTGGTGTTGAATTATCTGAGGACACATTCTTAGAATCCATTGTGTTCTTGAAAGCTTTTCCTTCAAGTTGTTAAACTCTTCCGAAGGAACCCGCTTTGATACCAATTGAAGAACACAAGCTTATACTGAGAGGGGGGTGAACAGTATAAGACCACTTTTTACTTTTCTTTCCCAATCAATATTATGCAATGTATAGATAGCAATATCAACATAAGTAATCAAAGCAATGCACAAATCACCACACACAATAGAGACACCAATTTAACGTGGTTCACCCAATGTGGGCTACTCCACGGAGAAAATATTTCACTAAAATTTTCTCAATCAATCTCTTGGGAATCCTTTCCCTATTACAATGTTTATGGATCTCTATCCAAAGGAGACACCAATCCCCTAATCAAGTTCATGGATCTCTATCCATAGGAGAACTCCTTTCTCCTTAGCTCTGACTAGTGATCTTCTAGAAGAACTGTTGCCCCCACTACTCTAGCTAATGGATCTCTATCCACTGAAGACACCTATCCTCACTACCCTAGCTAATGGATCTCTATCCACTAGAGACTATCATCCTCTATACTCTATCACCTTCAAAGCTCTATCTCAAATCTATACTAAACATAGTCCTTCGATCTAGCACAAATCTGCTCAATCTCTATCTCTAGTCTGGCACAAACCTATCCTCAAATCTACACCAAACTCTATCCTCAAATCTGTACTAAACATAGTCCTTCAGTCTAGCACAAATCTATCCTCAATATCTATCCTTCTCTTTTCATCCTCTTCTATCCTTATCTGCACTAAACATAGTCCTTCAATCTAGCACAAATATATCCTCAATCTCTATCCTCAAGCCTTAACTCAAAGCTTGACTCAATCACAAATCAACTCTGCTAGATCTGCCCCAAACCTTAACTCAAGGTTTGAACAAATCAATCAATCAACTCTGCTCTCAAGTCTTCTCAAAGACTTATCTCAAATCTACCTTGTAAGCTTCCACAAAATCTCACACTAATCTATCCACAAGTCCTCTCTAGAACTTGTCCAAATATGCTCAACAAGTCCTCACTAGAACTTATCCAAATCTCTCAATAAGTCCTCACTAGAACTTGTCCAAATCTACTCAATAAGTCCTCACTAGAACTTATCCAAATCTACTCTCAATCTATATTGTAAGCTTCCACAAAAGCTCACACAAATCTATCCACAAGTCTTCTCAAAGACTTACCTCAAATCTGCTCAACAAGTCCACACTAGAACTTGTCCAATCTCATAGAAACATAAAGAGAATTGTTAGAGACTCAATATGCTTCACATTCATCACAATGCTCAATCACTTTCAATCACTCTTTTAGAAACATATAGAGAATTGTTAGAGACTCAATATGCTTCACACTCACAAACTCTCAATCACTTTCAATCACAGAAACATATAGAGAATTGTTAGAGACTCAATATGCTTCACACTCATCAACACTCAACCTCTTTCTCAAATCAATTCAGAATATAGAACAATTTGTTTCATAGAACTTGAACAATCACTTCAACACATCCACTTGACTAGGCTCAACCAACTCTACTCAACCAATCACTCAATGAAATAATCCTTGCTCACAAACCCTAGTCCAAACATATGAACACTCACTCAAATATTTCCAACAATGCTTATCAACCAATCTCACATAACAATGATACTCATGTTCTTTTGCAAACCCTAGTTCAAGTTCTTCACTCAACTCAATCACTTCAACAACAATGCTTATAAAACAAGGTTTTATCAACAACTCTTAATTCCAGAAAACCTTGAAGCATTAATTAAAAACACACTCAACAATGCTTAACCAAACAATCCTTTTCACTCCAACTTTTCATTCACAACTTTCAACAATCACTCACTAGGAAGAATATGCCCATACCTTTTGTTGGATGTAAAAGTGCCTTTAGAAAAACCTGTCTCAATCACAATTTCCTTCTTTCCAATTCCAATGGTTAGACACAACAATATCACTTCAACACTTTCTCAAAAATATTCCTTAGACACAAAATAATCACAACTCAATTTATGCCTTATTGCTCCCTTTTAAAAATAACACTCATCATACCATACATGAAAGATAATTTCTTTGATACACCTTATAAACTCCAACTTAAAATAATATCCAACACCATAAAACATCAACCAAACACCTTACTATCCTTTCAAAACATTTGAGCAAATAACATTAAAAATTTAATTTTGCAAAACCCTTATAACTCCCTTTGCAACCTTAGAAACCAATTAAAATATGCAAAAATTAATTTTTAAATGCTCAAACTATATTCTCAAAATTTTTGGTGCCCAAGATTAATGCATACCTCTTTCTTTCCCCAAAAGGGGTTTCGGCGTGATTCGATCCACCGTCTCCCCAAGCCTAAGTGCCTTAGCGCTTGGGAGCCCACCGCGTGGGCTACTAGTGCCCACGTGAAGGAAGGAGGAGTTCCTTCCTCTTATGCCTCCACTCGTTTGACTTTCCACGAAACTTGCACACTCTATCTTCACTTTGGATGCAACGCAATTCGTAAGGCTCACAATAATATTTGAAGGCATGGTAAATGTTTGGTAAGGTGGGTAGTTCCCCCCTTATATACATGTTTTAATTTTCTCCTCACGTCGGTGCTTTGTAATTCGAAATCAAATTTTGAATTTTAATTTTAATAACCCACCTTAGGGTTATTTAACCTTAGCTTAAATTAATTTATAATTAATAATTTAAAAAAAAAATAAATTAATTTATAATTAATTTTAAACTTCCTTTGCATAATATTATAAAATAATATTATAATATTATTTACTTGGGCTTTTTCTTGCACTTTGGACCTCATCTGATTTTTTAAAATTGGGTTATCCTTTTGCATTTATTGGAGAACCTGAAACTGATGTTGCCAACTAAAACTGCCACTGACTGGTGTTGAAAGCTTGACATCAATGACCACTCACTCTTGACATCAATGACAACTCATCTACTCAAAATATCCAACGAAACATTCAAACACATTCTACCCCGAACTTGGAGTGAGTCCTAAAATTGTTCTTGGTGAACCCTTCCTCTGGTTTGCCATTGAATGTAGAGTTATAACATACCCTCATGGTCACCTTGGTTGCCAACTGATCCAAACAAGAATCGTATGTTATAGGGTAGTTTTCCCCCTCTATAGAGGTAAATGAATTTGTCTCCTTTTTGTTTTTCCAACCAAGATACCAAAGCTCCCAAGTGGGATAAACACATCATAATTTTTCCTCTGCAATGACACTAATTCCTCTTTGTGAGAAAATAGTGCTTGTCTCTCCATGAAGAATTCAAGACACCCTTTTGAATTCAAAATGACAATACTTCTGTTGCTATAGGTGGTTTAATTTTGTATAAAATAGGTATAAAATATTTGAATAATAATAGAACATAACTTGGAGTATGCATAAATTCTTAAAAATATTAGAATAACTAGATAAATAAAATTTTGGATATTTCCTTTACATATTTTACTGAAGGTTCTTGTTAAGCTCTAAAAAGTGATTCATCCTAGAATCAAAAGAAATATCATAGGCTCTAAACAAACTTTTTGTGTGACCAAGTGATGAAGCTCCATAATCACTCTGATACCATGTTGGAATCTACACCTATTTCTAAAAACAATTGAAAAAATCCAATTATTCAAATGTTATGCAAAAAATATAAAAGGATAAGAGAGATAAATATGTAGTGGGCACCCATAGGTACTATAAATAATCACTATGTTATTTGTAGATAAGAATCACAACACTTCAATGAAATGGATGGAGTGGTGGGGGTATTTATACCAATATCAAAACCTCGATTACATAAATTAAGCTAACCTAAGACAATATAATAAGAGGAATTTAGGTTAATTATAAGTTATAAGGTGGCTTTAACCATAGAAATATTAATCATGGCCCATAGGGCTTACATAATAAAATAATACAATAAACTATATACATTTGTATAATTATTTCCCATAGGCCTATACAAGATTGCATCGCACAATGTTGACCTTGTCCATAAGTAAAATTACATTTTTAACATATATGTTTTCCATAGGTAGAGCACATCAACTTGCATTAGCTCATAGCCATTTAAAATACCTTGCATGTGTGCTTGCAAGCTACAAATTTAAATGATGTAATTATAAATTTAGAAGTCATGGCTTTGGAGCTATCATTATTTTCTGGGTTTCATTTGGATTATGTTCATAGACATTGCATCTCAAAAATAATTTCTAATTTTACTTTGAAATTTTCATGTGCAATTGGGTTTAATAACTGTAATGAATCTATAGTTCTCACACATACAAGTGGTGTACATTAGTCCACTTTTATGTATTTCATGAGGATAAAACTTAAGGAATCTAAGTATCAATTTTTGGGATCTATGTATTATGTGTACATGTTAATTGTGTATGAAATTATTTATGTATCTTTATGTGCCTTGTATTGTTACTTATTGATGCCAACCAGTCTACTTATAGTATAGGTGTCCAATCATGTGGTATGCCATGACTATATAAGCGTGTTATCCTTTTGGTTGGAAAACATCTAATATTTGTATCATAAAACATAATCCATATGGTATCTATATAATTTGTACTTATATATTCTTTGAATATACCATCAATATTTTTTATAAATCCATCTTGAACATCATAATTTCTAGCATATAACTTATTGAGCATTTCTAGTTTAATGAGAATTTTTGAAGATAAAGTTTTTATTTCTATGTGGCCTATTACATTATCGTAATAATTTTCATCTTTTATTGCATTAATAATTTTAGTAACATCAACAATAGTTAAGAGCAATATTTCATTATGAATAGTGACATCTTGGTTACTATAGAAGATATATAGGAACATAGGTCAATTGATGTAGGTCATAGATAAATTTTGTTGATAAAGTAATACTATTATCTATTTAAGAGTTCTTTTATATTCTATTCACGATGGAGAAGAAGTTTAATCTATTTGGTGTACTATTATCCATAGTTCATAATATTTTACATGTTTTTCTAAAATATATATGAAATTAGTTTTGTATTGATGAAAATATATTCAGATATTAATGAACCTTGTATAGGTTATGCTTGGTAGATATCACCATAGAATATCATATCAATATTAATTTTTTTTCATGGAGGAGCCAATAAAAAAAGTCCAATAGGAAACTAAATATAAGGCGGTTAACAATGATGAGCAGGTTCAGGTTTTGATTACTTATATTTCTTCTTTGAAAACTTCTAAAGATATCATGGAAGACATGCCCAAAATTTCTCCATATAATAGTAACTGCCACAGATGAATGTTGATATCTGGTGTATTACAGAAATATATAACTATAGTATTTTTGTTGCTAAAAGCTTCTATTCTTATGTATATTTAGTTATGGATGCTTTACTCCTTATCCCCTTTATTTTATTTTTTATCGAGTGGACAGTGTTAGCACCATAATATTGTAATGTTCCGATTAATGAATTAAAATAATATAGTTTTTTTTCAAAAAAACATTATTATTTTTTTGTGTTTTATGCCTTTAAGCCTTTTGTCAATAAAGTAGAGAAAGCAACTATCAATTAATGGAGGTTTATCTATGAGAACAAGTTTTAGTTGTTTATATTATTTTTATAGTCTATTCAATACCTTATTACTAAGCAATTTCAATCCTTATTTGTTGAAGGGAAATAAAAATATAGTGTATAGTTGTATCACCAACATTGTATCCAATGTACCAAACATTGGATACTCATTTAACACTATAGTTAGATAAAACATCTTCATTGTACTTTTTTATGAAAATGATAACGAAGGTAAACCTTTCAACAATAGTACTATCATAATATGCCCATTAGTAATCATATTTTTTAAAATTATAATATAAAAGAAAATTAATAAGTGGGTGAATGTTAATAGCCTTAGAACTAAAGTTCAATCTAGATTAAAATAATCCAACACTTCACAATTGTCCACATCTTTACACATAAGGCTATTATTAAAAAATATTATAATAATAAATATATTCTATTTTTTTTTTTTAAAGCAAAAAACCCCTTATGGGGCCTCCTTGGTCTAAGAGACCATGAAAAGGGGGTTCTACACCGTCAAATTCACTCGAGGGTCGCACCCAGCCCTACCCGCACCAACATTATCAATTGGATTTTGGGTACCCAATTCAGCTTTTTGGTAGGGTGGAGATTCGAACCTGGGACCTCCCTTGGAGGATTGCCCTCTCCTCTCCAACTCACCTACAACACCTGGGTATATTCTATTTTTTTTAGGACTTTAAAAGATCCTATTAAATAATATGTTTAAATGAATCAATTTTTTAAAATATCCTCATTTATCATGTAATTAAATTTACCTCTTATCCAATAAAATTTATTCTCATCCAAAGATATTGAAGATAAAATGAAAATTTTATAAAAGGCAAGGCAAAAGACATTGAAGGGTACCCAAGTAAATTATTATAAATCAGATACTTCAATCTTGTCCTAAATATTTGATATTTATATAGTTAATCATGTTCCCTATTTTTCACATGATGCATTGATAGCCAATCATAATGCTAAATGAAATCATTTCAATTCAATTTTCTAAGGTTAAAACTTAAATATTTTTATTAAAGTTATATCTAGAATAAGAAAGTGTAATAAATATCTAGAAATCTATAGTTATTAATTTTAAATTTCAAATAAAATTTAATTTTATATTTACATATTAAATAAAAATACAAAACTATTATCATAATATCTATATAAGCAAGTACAATTATTGCCCATATGCCATAGCTAAATTATGAATCAACATAGCTCGGGCAATGTTTTTTGAAAAGTGATCCATATTTTAAGAGCCATATCTTTGTATAGACTTGTTCGATTCAGACAATTCTTGTGCCATTTTATATATATTTTGAAAAGATTTGAAATGAGTGATTATTTGAAAGAATCATAGTATTGAGTGAGATATAACCATGTGAAAAAATCCATTCAAAACTAGGGCAGCATTAGGGCAATTTTTTTTAAAAACATCTCATATTTTAGGAGCCTTATCTTTGTGAAGGGTTGTTCGATTTAGTTGATTCTTGGATCAATTTATCCAAAATTTGAAGAGATTTAAAATGAGTGGTCATATGAAGAAATATAAGAAATATTGGGGTATATATGACCCTATGAAGTTAGCCATCTAGAAAAAGGGTAGTGACAAATTTTCAAGTCACAAAAAAAAAAGTTGCAGATTTTTGTCAGCCAAGGTTTAGATGATGGGAGGAGCAATGGAGGGCTAGGGTTTTAGTGAGGTAAGACATTTTTTTTGGGTATAAAATTATTAGCTAAGTTTATTTTTCCCCTAATTTTTACAAAAAAAAAATCTTGCAAATTATTTTAGGATTTTTTCCTATATTATTATTGTTATAGGATATTATGGTAATTTTTAGTAGATTTTGATTTTTAGATTCCATCCCATGGACCAATTTATAGCTAAATACTTAGAATACTATCTAGTAATAGAGGTTAGTAAGTGCCTCATAGAGGAAAAATTCTTGTATCTCAAAGATAGGGCAGTTTTTGGTAAATTTAATGGGTCTTGGCTAGGGGCTTCGGCCTTGAGAAAATGGATTGGTAGAAGTTGGAAGTCTCTAGAAGTGATTTTATCCTTTCTTACCAAAGGTTTATTCCTAGCCATTTTTATTCCAGGGAGTAAATAGATAGAATGCTAAAAGGGGATCCTTGGTTAATGGGAAAAGTGGGACTCTTCCTTACCCACTATTATGAAGTCTTTGCACCTAAAAATATAGATCTATCCCTAGTACCTATCTAGGTTAGGATGTATGGATTTTCCATTGAATTTCGGGAAATAGAAACCTTTAAGGCAATAGGCAATACTTTGGAAGAGTTCCTTGAGATTTAAGAAACTACAAAAAATGGATTTGATGGTTTTTGGGCTATTCTATCTACTTAAGAATCATAATGACTAAGAGGGAGAAGAGAGAATAGCAAAGCTTCATGAACATATCATGTAATATTATATGAATATAATTGTACAATAGCGAATGGAACTATGAGTCCATTATATAGGAGGATAGGTTTCTTGTTCCTCACTCTACCTATGACACTTCGTCAAACTTACATGACACTTGACATGATTACCAAATAATGGAATATATTCCAACACCCCCTTGTATTACATTATTTGGCATGAAGTTCCCTTGATTTGCATAGATGATCTATGAATGTTTAAAACTTGGTTTTTCTAAGAGATTTTGTAAAAATATCTGTCAAATGGTCTTCTGTAGGAATATGTTTCAGGATGATATAATGGTTTTGAAAGTGATCTCTGATGAAGTGGAATTATGCATCAATATTTTTAATTCTTTCAAGTACAAATGAATTTTTGATCAAGTTGAGTACTTTTTTGTCACAACATATCAAGGTTGGAGTTTTTTTTATACCCATGTTTGATAATATATATTGTATCCATAATGCTTTGTAGGTTGTATCTCTTTCTATCCGATATTCTACTTTAGTAAATGATTGTGACACTATATGTTGTTTCTTACTATACCAAGATATGGGTCCTGACCCAAGATAGAACATGTATCCCAAAGTAGACTTTCTATCATTAATAGAGCCAACATAATCTAAGTATAGTAACCCTATATACAAAAATATTTAATATTCTTCATATAAGTGAGTCCATGATCAATAGCCTTCTTGATATATTGCAATATTCCTTTTGGTGCTTTTCAATGACTTTCTCTTGGTTCTTGCATGAAGTATGAAATATAATTTACTACAAAGACTAAGTTAGGTCAACTATTTGTTAAGTACAAAAGACTTCCAATTAATTGGTGATACATAGTTGCTGAGACCAAAGGTATTTCATCAATTTTGGATAATTGAATCCCTTGTTCCATTGGTGTATCTTTTGGCTTACAATCCTTCATTCTATATTTTTCAAGTAAGGCTTTTGCATATTTTGATTGAGTAATAGTAATATTGTATTCACCTTGTTGGATATCTAGATCAAGACAATAATTTATTAGAACTAGATCTATCATCTCAAATACCTTTTCTAGATCCCTTTTAAATGTCACTTATTAGTTTTTTAGAACTTCTAGTAATTACTATATCATCAACACATTATGAGAATCAATATACCGTTTCCAATTTTATTTTTATACAGACTAAAATAATATGTACTTATTTTGAAGCTATGCTATAATAAGTGATTGTTGATCTTTATATTCCATGCTCTAGGAGCTTGCTTTAAACCATATAGGGATTTGTTCAATTTGCACACTTTATTTTCTTGTTCTTTAGTAACAAACCCTTATGGTTGTGAGATGTAGACTTATTCTTCTAAATCACCATTAAGAAAAGCACTTTTTACATTCATTTGATGAAGCTCCAACCTTGATGAGCTGCTAGTGCACAAACTATCCTAATACTAGTCATTGTACCTATTGAGGCAAATGTTTCTTCATAGTTAATTCCTTCAGCCTGAGTATATCCTTTGGCTACTAACTGAGATTTGTACTTATCAAGTGTTCCATCTACTTTATACTTGATCTTGAAAATCCCTTTATAACCCATTATTTTATTTCTTGGAGGTAAATCCACTAGATTTCATATTTTATTCTTTTGAAGTGATTCAGATTCCATAGTTGTCCTCCAATGTGAGTTATTTAGTGCTTGAAGTGTTGATGTTGGTTCTACTGTATTGCTTAGTAATCCTCTTTTTATTCTACTTTGACTATGATTTTGAGGTCTAGTAGTGGTAAGATCTAGAATTATTTCTAGGTTTGAATCCCTAAGAATGTTTCTAAGCCATATTGGTTCTTTTTTTGAGGAATTATAGATGTTTTTGAGTATTCCCTATTTTCTTCTTGAGATTTTTATTTTTATTCTTCACTAGTTATATCTTCCTCTGAGTATTTTAGAAGAATTTATGTGTCATTACTGGGTTTCTCTTTCTGATTTTTTCATAAAATATTACATCTCTACTTATATAAACTTTCTTTGTACATGGATCTAATATTTTGTATCCTATAGATTTGTTGTCATAGCCAATAAATATTCTTGCCATAGTTTTTCATCTAGTTTTGTCCTTTTTTGTTTTGGAATATGCATGTAAGCTTTGCAACCAAATTTTTTTAGTTTTCCTATATTTGGTTTTTATCCCGACCATGCATCTTCTAGTGTAACATGTTTGAATATTCTTGTTAGTAATCTATTTTGTATATATACTATTGTTTGAACTACTTCTACCTAATATTGATGATCATATGAGCTTCTTTTAACATACATCTCACCATTTCCATTGTTGACCTATTTCTTCTTTCTAATATTCCATTTTGTTGTGGTGAATATGTTGTAGTGAGTTGTATTTTAATTCCATTATTTTCCAAAAAGTAAATCAAGCTATTTAGATATAAACTCACCTCCTCTATTTGAATGAAGTGCTTTTATAGTCTTTCCTGATTTTTTTCTACTTGAAGTTTGAATTGTTTAAAATGACTAAATACCTCTAATTTATACTTCATGAAATATACCCACATTTTCCTAGTGTAATCATCAACAAATAATTGAAAATACTTATATACTCCAATACTAGAGATATTCATTGGTCCATATAAATCTATTTATATCAACTCTAATGGTTGTTGAGTCTTGAGTTGTCAAAGTTCAAAAGGAATTCTATGTTGTTTTCCTGCTAAATATTTTGGACAAACAATAGATTATAGAGATAGCTTTGGTATTCCTTCAACCATATGATATGTGAGTAATTAATTCATGGTAGATTCAATAGTATATCCTAGATTCTTATGTACCCATGCAGAAAGCATACACCTAACTAATGCATCAACTGATATCAAACATTAAAACATGAAATATTGATAATAATTAATTCAACAATAAATGGGGTTTCCTTTTATTAAACTTTATAAAATCCAATTATATATGCATCCCTCTTATGGATACTTAATATTGATAAAATTAATATAGTCTTTAAGTCCCTCTAAACAAGGGGGTGGTGTAATCTGCAAACTTTCCAATAGGACACGAACTACTCAAGATCAATGATGACCTTCTTATCTATGATTAGAGGCATATATTGCCTTGAAAGCATTGCAAATTGATGGATCCTATAAACCTTGTGTTCAAGAAATAACAAGAAATAATTACAAACAAAGGTGACCTCTCTTGATGAGGCTTTTGGAGGAATCTTGCATAAAGAATGCTAAAGAAAGCAAATGAAGCATGTAATCTATGAAACTATGCAAGAAATCATTAAATTGCAGTAAAGCATATAAATAAAGACATGAATATAATTATGAAACATCCTAATTAACCATTAGAAACTTGAATTGCATGAAATAACAAGAAAACTAGTCTAAATGATGTAAACAAGGAAATAAAGGAAATATGCTCCTAAATCCCTAATTTAACCATGCAAATGTGTCAAATGAGATTAATATATGGTTAATATATCAAAATGAAAGCATAAAAATATAAATCTAAGGCTAAAACAAGGAGAAATAGGGATAAAACCCTCGTCGCAGGTCTAAGGCACAGTGGGCACTGTTAGTCATGGTTGACAGCTATGGTTGAGATGAAAACCTTTTTTCTCTCCAAATCCAAGATTGGATCTCCAATTCTTCTTGTTGAATTGATGGTCAAGGGTCACCTCAGTATCCTCTTATGGATTTAGCAGTTGAATTCACTAGATTCATGGTGGCAAAGGTTCAACTATGGATTCTTGATCTCCTTAGTGATTTAACACCTCCATTATTTTGAATGCATTCATGGTTGGCAAGTTAGCTCTCTCAAAAAGGTTATAATTTGGTCAAAAATTTTGTAGGGCTTTGCTATGTTTCAACTCCTAAATATTCTAAACTTCTCCCAATTTGGAAGGGGATCTTATAGCAATCTCAAGTCCTTGGTGTAGCTTCATGGAGAAGCCAAGAACAAGAAACCTGTAGTTGGATCAGTTGGAGGGAATATTCTCTAAACTTCCCTGCCCAAAACCATTTGAATCTCCATTTCCCAGGTCATTGTAACTAAAATTTGGCTCATCCTAGGATTCAAAATAATTTTGATGCTAGTCATGGCTCTGAGGTGTGGCTAGATCTATTAGCCATGAGTGTCAGCCATGGCTAAGGCTGAGTTAGCCAACTCTTCCTAAATTGAGTGGTTAAAACCATTGCTTCATATTGGAGTTGTCCAAGATCATTCATATGGTTTGTTAGCATGTCCCATATGAGTAGTCATATCAACATGATTCATTTTAGGTGTTTACAGATGCCCCTTTTGAGATGCATTATGATAATGAACAACGCTAAGAAAAAATAGACCTCCTAAAATGATGTCGTAGGTTGAATGATGATCATTAATCTGATCAACATTAGATGCCTAGTCCTGCCAAAGGGTACGTATCTTAGAATCATTACTTCCAACTAAGAGAAGGCTTAAATTTGAAAAAGCTTTTGCAAGCTCCAACAATGATTGGGTAGCTTCAGTGCTACAATAGTACCGATAGGTGGAGAGCTACTAACTTAACCATCATAGTTGCTTTTTGCACCAACAAAGGGTAATCTTATGATAGTCTTTGGCAATGATTCATAAGACAAATGTAATTTTGACAAGATCGAGTGATCTCCTATAGAATTTGATTATGATAATTGATATAATGACTACCCCTTCAAACGACAAGTCGATGAGAGTAGTACAAATTAATGAAGCAATGAGTCACTTGACCATAATGAGTGATTTGAACAATTTAAGGGTTTAGCACTTTAATTACTTGGCAAGGCTTAATTCAGCCATGATTACAACTGTTAATAGTAATTGTACATCTCTATCCTGTGGAGAAATCCAACCGCTCTGGCATTCTTAGGAAATAAAGATGATATCAATTCCAATTAGGCTTATGTTGAATCATAATGTTCAATGATCTACTCAAAAATATCATAGAAGAATTGATATGAAAACCTCGTTCTTGTGGAGCAGTCTAGCTGTCTAGGCCTTCTTAGGGATTTAAGTGAAGCGTATCAATTCCACGATGACTAATTTACCCCAAATGGCCTTATGGTAATTTACTCATCTTTTCAGATTGCATGGATCACAAGTCACTACAACCACCAAGTGTATAGGGTAAATAACTAGATACAAGGTGCATTTGAAATTTGAATTATTTGAATTTTTTTGTCATTTTGAAAATTTTGAGGGTTTTGACCCATTAGATATTTTTGATTTTGCATTTTAAAGCCCCTCATGGTTGAATTTTGAGAACATTTATTGCTGGATGCTAGCCGTGCTTGTCATTCGTAGCCAATTTTTGTAATTTTCTTAGCTATGGTTCTGACCTACGGTTGGCAAACCCTAATTTTGCACTCATGGGTTTCAATCACGATCAAGGGAAAAATGGAAAATATGAAATAAAATCTATCATTTTCACATCATTAATTTCCAATTTCCATCATTTTCTAGAGAGCTCTAAGAGGTGAGATTAAAAATTTGACATGGAACGCTGCTAAACCACATACTCAACCTACCCAACATGGTTGAATTGATGGATACATCCACTAGTGGTAGAGCCAATGCTGGAAAGGTAACACTGCAACTCTCTCTTATTTGATTTACCACATTAAAATTAACCGTGTTAATTAATGAGTTAATTGAACCTCACTAAATCGTCAGTAACAAACTTCATCGTAGCTTAGGGTTAGCAACTTAAAATAAATCTCATTAAGTAATGGGTTAACTAAACCACATTAAACTATTGGTAATGAACCACATCATAGCTAGATTTAGACTAGGTTAGATTAGATGGGTGGGTTGTTAATTTTTCTTGTCTTTTTTGATATGGGGCATGACCCCAAAAAGGTCACTACTCTTAGCCATAGGTGGTAGCCATGGTTCCTAATTTGCAAATTGGGGGCCATGGTAGGATTTAAATCCCAATGGTCAAAAATTTTACCATTACCATCAGCCGCAGGTCCTAGCCGCGGTTAGCTGAATTTAGAAAAAAATCCCAATTTTTTTGATTTTTTTGAGTTTTTGATTGATTTAATTGAATATTTTTGAATGTTTGAAGTGTTATCTTGATTTGTTTTTTTAGACACCTAAAACATGTCATGTTTAGGGAGACTACTCACATAGGCACACCCATAGGTCATGTTACTAAACCTTGGTACTTTCCAAGTATCAACAGTGGTTTTTGCCACTCATTTGGGGCATTTTCAGACCATCCAAGCCTAGCCGCTATGGACGAGAGTGGTTGGATTCTGGCCACTATAGCTTAGAGCGGTCAAACATTAGCCACTACAG
This sequence comes from Wollemia nobilis, assembly GCA_028583015.1. Taxonomy (NCBI): domain Eukaryota; kingdom Viridiplantae; phylum Streptophyta; class Pinopsida; order Araucariales; family Araucariaceae; genus Wollemia; species Wollemia nobilis. The sequence continues at coordinate 892,836 of JAQPPZ010004643.1, forward strand.
ATGACAATGACTAAACTTTAAATGCATTTTTCCACCCATCCAGTCTAATCATGGGCAAAAGTGGCAGTCTGCATGCAATAAGGCTAAGCAGGGACAACTTTGCATTCCTCCTCACATCCAGTCTACATGAAAGACTCAATTCTAGATTTAGACATCAGTTAACTGCCCTTCAAGGGTAGAAAAAATCTCAAATCCTCATGCTAACATCCAGTGCACATGAGGGATTCATTTCTAGGGTTTGAACATTGACCCAGGGCTTCAAAACATTTTATAAGGAGAAAACCTACAAGCACTAGAGGACATTTTTTTATCAATTAGATAGAGAAGGAACATCACATATCAGAATTTTGAATAGGTTGGATCATTAAGGAGAGCTCCTAGAGACTTGGAAAGCTTCCCTTGGAGATCAATTTTTGTAGTGAAGCCCTATCATATTGGAGGGCAAATCTAAACATATATGGTAATCATATTAACATTAGTAGCATACTTGAGCCCATATCCTTTGGATCAATAGAGAGATATTTCAACTTAATGGTCATTGTCTTGGATAGTGGCCCACAACCTAGTCTAGGGTTTAGGTGATAGTTTATTTTATTTTGCTTTCTCTTTCATGTCATTAGCATAAGCTTTATTTTAGTTATTTGCATTCATAGTACTAGTTTCATTGCATTTGTTTCCATTAAGCTTATTCATTGCTAACAGCCTCATCTGAGGAGGCAATCTCATACATCTAAGCGTGTGTTGTTGTTTCATTGATTTCAGGGCTACAGGTTCATCGAACAGATCTACAACATATGAGAGCAAGAGGATCCCTCTAGGAATAATACCTAGAGAAGGAGACATCTGTAAGCCCTCATATAGTTTCGTGTGCATCATCGAGAAGCCTGTAAAGGCACATCACCCCTTGTTAGGGGATATTTTATACATCTGCTGCCCTTTTTATGCAAAATCATATATCAAATAAAGGGTATCCCATAGAGGGATTTATATGTAACCGAATCTTAGAAATATCAATACAAAACATTCATTCATTTATTTCTTTGCACTTCGGTTATGCCTTTATTATATGCTTTTTAATTTAATATATGTTAAACATTAATAATAATCATAAATAGAGTGAGCGGACGATGCAACCGCTTCCCTGGAGTTTTTACAAATGGCGATAACGATGGGACCCCCGTCTAGTTTTATTTTCTACCACTTTATTGATCCATGTTTTTGTGTGTAAGTCTAGTTGCTATTATCTACAGTGGCCAAGAATCAACCACTCTAGTTTACAATGGCCAGGATTCAACTACTTTGGTCTACAGTGGATAGGAATTAGCTGCTCTGGTCAATAGTGGCCAGAGTTTGAGTGCATAAGAGGTCAAAATATTGATTCTCTGAGCTATATATGAGGTTGGTACAAATTTTATGATAATTTATGTTCTTTTATCTACTTTTTTTTTTCCAAAAAAAAAAAAACATTAAACCAAATTTTAAATTTGGGAAATCAAGGAATGGAAAGGAAGGAACGTGCATCTTGTGCATCATAGGGTTTTTTTAGATTTTCACTAGGTGTTGCTAGGAATAGTGACTTATGCTTGTAAAGTCTGCCCTAGAATCCAACATGCTAGGAATTATGTGTTGGTTTGCTTGCCTTGAGTCCCTTATAGAGATCATATTTGTACAAAGTAGAGTGCATCCATGAATCTCATAATAGTTATGCATATTTTTTGAAAAGTGAAACGTCATTCATATCAGGCATATAGGAAAGAGTCATTACTGATGTATGATGCATTTTACTTTATGCAAACTTAAAATGAACCCCACACACACACACATATTTTAAACATTGGAGAGTTGGATTTCATAAACAACCTTCAATTCAGTCTGGTGACATTGGCATTCATCTCCTTCCACCGGCTTTCCCCCTATATCTTCTTAGAAATGGAATTGGGAACTTATTTATAGTGGTACTAAGTTACTCATGTGCCAAATGTCTCCCACTATTGGAACAATTGGTTCAGAGTGGAAGAGCTAGGTGAACCCCCCACTAGGAATTTAGTGGTGTACCCTAGTCTCATTTTGAGAAAATAATGTTTAGCATGGTTGTTCTTGATTCCCACTATGGATGAGTCTCCTTATTCTAAATTCAAAACAAGAGCAACAACATATTAAAGACATATCAAATAGTTTAGGGCACACATAAATAATTAATCAAGATAAACACTCACTTGATACTGTTTGGTTACATCTAAATTGCAATCCAAAAAACTAATTCACAAGCACAATGGTCAAAACCAGAAGTAAACATCCTCGGTCCAATACCGATGGAGAATCTAAAGCAACACACACTCATAGGCGAAGTCATAGTAACATTGAAATATATGCTCATAAAATAGTGAGACGTAGTTCTGTAAGTCTACGGGGTGATAACTCAACCCTTGGAGGTTCTCCTCGAGAAACCCCAAATAGAGAGTCAAATTATGGAACTAAATTATAAAAACACAAAGAGGATTCATGTCCATCATCATCATGGAGACACGAGGAAGCCTCACGACCTTCCTCTAGACACACAAAAACTTCTCAAAGACATGAGGAGGCTTCAAGAGCTTCCTCTCCACATGGACACAAGCAGGGTTCTAGACCCCATTCTTCGCATAGGGATGATGAGGTTTCCTCATATCCATCCTCATGGAGGGTAGATAGGGTCACAAATACCTCATCACCAAAAAGACACACAAGAGTCACAACACCTCAAACTTCACATGAGACATTGAGAATAGGTCTACCTACTGAAGGGCAAGAAACTAGAGCTACATCCAGTCATAAACATCAAACAGAAGACACCCTTCACACAAGAGGAAGGATTCCAATATATTATGATCTCATTGGAGTAAATTCCACCCCAAGGGATCATCCATGGAAAAAAATACAATTATATGGGTTGGATCAGTTGCATCCGATGCCGTCTCCCAAAATAGTGGCTACAAAAAATTCTACCTCTGGAAGTTCACAAAATGTTACTTCTAAGTGCACCTCTCAACCTGGGGATGCTTTAGAGTGACTCCGCAAGTCTCATACTAAGTTTAACTATAGAGACACTTATCAAAATATATAACCGATTATAGTAGCTAGTAAGAAAAAATAAATAACAGAGACCTCTTTGAGGAATCTACGAATCAAAACCACAAGAAAATAATCAGACAAACCTGAGTCTTTTTTAACAGTGCAATCTGACCACATGTGATTGTTAGAAAATGCATTACATAAAGAGAGAGCTAGTGGAAGATCTTGAACATGATAAAAAAAGAGAAAGGCTTTTGTGCCAACATGAGCAACGTCTAAGAGAACAAGCTAAGCAACTAGCTCGCATCAATTTACAAGCCAATGACAATGGTCATCAAAGAGATAAACATGTTGACTCACCAAGAGAGGGGCACAACAGACAAAAAGAAAACCCACAATGAAACCACCACTCAAATTATGAACAACATCGATTTTGTGGGGAAAGGGTAGATATGATAGGTCAAGATCAAGCACATCTTGAATCCCCCATAGGAGGGAAGAAAATAGAACAAGTCAAATGCACATAGGGTTAGCTCCATTACCTCCATGAGGGGGCATCCAATAAGAGGAACTCCTCACCTCAAAGGCATTTCAGGAACTCACTAAAAATATGAAGTCCTTTGAAAAACAAGAGATGGTAGGAAACCAACCGACATTGAGTAAGATACATCGGTCCCTAGCCCTGCATATCCTAAGCATTTTGATATGCCTAGGTTGGCAAATTTTAGGGGTGAAGAAGATGCACAAGAGCATATTACCAATTTTATCAATGCATGTTTTCATATTGAATACAATGATGCTCTTATGCTAAGGAATTTCATTATGACATTTTTGGGTGCTGCCACTCAATGGTTCAACCAACTGCCCAAGCACAAAATACCTAGTTTTGAACTAGAAAATGCATTCCTAAAGTGTTCCTCCTTTGGTGATAGAAGAAAGATGAACCTTTCAGACCTAACCAACCCAAAATATTATGACAATGAGCCAGTAATGGAATATGGGGATAGGTGGAGAAAATTCATGGAAAATTTATCATTCTCCATCCCCACAGAAGATATTGTCCGCATGTTCACTAAGATTTGTTCTAAATATATTTCCCTCTTTCTATAAATTCAAAAATATCCTTCATTTGAGGAAGTTTTGGCATAGGCCAAACTCATTGAAGACATAAAAGTAGATGAGGGAACCATCAAGATCTGAAATAAGGAGTGGAACAAGAATAGCAAAAATAACAAATACAAGTAGAAGCAGGCAAGCCCTACTTCAGTTAATCAAGTAGTATTATATGCACCTAATGATGGGCTGTGCAGCAACCCCAAAATTATCAAGCACAACCCCCACCATCCAATTATGATCAAAAGAACAATTAGGGGAAAAATAGAGAACGTAAGCCACCTCACTATTTTACACCTCTATCAAAGATATTGCAATCAATTTTCAACCAATTGAGTGAGGTTGGGAAGATCAGATTTATAGATGTACCTCTTATAGATCCCAACAATCCTAAGCCAAAAGGATATAGAGAAGATCAATTTTTCCCTTATCATAGGATACCAGGACATAATATTGAAGTTTGCATTGGTTTCAAAAATTAGGTACAAAACATGATTGAGGTAGAACTTAAAGTTGACAACCCATTGACTCCTAATAACAAATATATGGGCATATACAAAAACCTGCTACCCAACCATGATGTCCCTAGAGGGCAAGGCACCCAAGTTAATCAGGTCTAAATTGATACACCTACCCATGGGTGCATTGGGATGGTTGAAATTATCAATATAGCTACCAATACTAGGCAATATGGTCAACCACAACCTCCTGCAACTCCTATTAATGTCCCAACTACACCCAGGTGGAGTTAGGGGTAGAAAAACCTTCCAGGTCCACCAACCCAACCTGTGGTAACTATTCAGAGTATACTAGAGCAAAATTTACAAACGACTTCGACTAAGATATCCATCTATGAGCTCATACATCAATCCCCAAAGTACAGGGAAACTTCGATGGAGATTTTGAGATCAATTGAGCTCCAACCGCAAGATCCAAATGCATTCACTTATTTTATAGGACAAGTAAAAGAATGTCAATAACCTGTAATCTGATTTTATGATCATGAGATTAAGACAGTGTCTACTACCTTACCAGACCCTCCACTGCACATTATTGCATCAGTCAATAATTTACATTTTAAGTGGGTCTTGGTCGATATGGGTTCTTCAATCAACATTATCACAACAACATCAATAGAACACCTTAATATCCCCAAGTCAAATATCATTCCTAGAGCCTACACATTAAGAGATTTCAATGATGCTTTATGCAATACTATGGGAACGATAGTCTTACCCATCAAGGTGGGGCATAAGACCATCCCTGTGATGTGTCATGTCTTGGAAGGGGCCATGAAATACAACATCCTCCTAGGTAATCCTTGGATAAGAGATATGAAGTGTGTTCCTTCGATTTTACTCCAATGTGTCAAGTACGTGCATGATAGCAAAGTCTATGTGGTGTTGGTTGATGAAGAGCCATTAAAATATGTCCATCAAGTGGATTTTCTAGGAGAATTCATAATTCTCTCTACCCACTTGTATGTAGGACCATCATAGCCAACTACACAACTAAATAACAAAGACAAAGGGGTACGAAAGGACCAATCAACATCAACACCTCATCTTGCGTCCAAAATAAATATTGCTTCTAAGAGACCGTAAAAGTCTAAACCAAAAGGCAATCAGAAGCTAAAGGCACCTTTAGTTGAGGAAGGAAATCCCAAAGAAGCACTAACCATAGGTATTGATAAAAGTCCAAGTCCCCTGGAAGAAGAAGATCTCCAAGATCAAACTAAGAAGATACTAGAGCCCGCTTCGCCAGTGTCGTCTATAGGATCATCCACATCACATGTGAAAATACACTTGGCAAGTACAGGGATAGGAGAGTATCTTGTGTATAACATAACATTCACACCCATCATAGAGTCTACATAGGACATGGGATGGCCAAAATATATTAGACCACCAGTGGGAATAGTGGTTCCTCTTGGAATACCTCCCAACTAGACAAATTTTATCTATGCTGGCTTGGATTGTTCCCATAAGTCTACATACATAGAAGAGGACAATGATGAACTATTAATTTTTAATGTTTGTTATCTCTCTAATCCTAAGTTTGCTCTAAGCTAATTTGAATTATGTCATTGGTATGGCTATGGCCTTGGTATATATGAGCAGGGGCATAGGCAGCCATTTGAGTCATAATACCAGCTCCCCTCTGATAGGTTTGGGTTAGGATATCACATCAGAGGTCAATATGACTCTCTAGAAGTAGCCTTGGATAGATTAAGCTTGGGGTTAGGAGAAGACATTAATTTTATTTCTTATCATCCATCAAGTACAGATAAATGGCCATGGTAAACATACCACCACCAAAATTTTATCACTCAAACTCCTCAAATGATGCCACCCCAGTAGGGTACAACTCGTGGGATGAATAGCAATAAGGAAATAGATACGAGGCAAGTGATGATGAAGAATAAATAGTCTTAGCCTATCATAGGTCTCGCTATTTACAAAGACTTACCTGGTCCATCCACAACATGAGTGGATACATATCGGACGAGAGAGACAATGAGTTAGAGGACTCACCAGAGAGGGCCTACCTAGGGCCAAGGAAATGGCCCCATGACTTGGGGTAGTATACTAATGCAAATGGCATCTTCATAAGTGATGAATAATATGAAGATGAGACAGAAATGGCCTACTTGGGGCCAAGACATGTACCACATGTCTTAGAGCCACATACCAATGCTAATGGGTTTTGGATAAGTGATGAAAATTTTGAAGATGAGATTGATATGGTTTATATTGGGCCTCACCATTTGTGAAAAGTCAACATGCTGGTAGAAAGAGAAGTAGCACTTCGTGCCATAAACCCTAGATTACGGGTTTTGGGGAGACCTATTGACTTGAATTCCATTCACCATATGGTAAATATTCCTCCACCTACATTCAAGGAGCTTCTAGAATCCAATGATACTATTATCTAGCCTACTCATGGGTTGGATCCAAAGATTCATTTTCCTCCAGAGCCTCATTGTGAGTGTGGAGGAGAAATATATGAGACAATTTTTCACCCATGTAGTCCTGGATATTTCATTCCATCCATCCATATGATCTCCATTGATTTGACCACTCCACTTCATAACCCAACGCATTCTACTGAACCACTATGTCTTGATACAAAGGCTATTGATTAGGACCGTGTTGATTCACCCATAGAACCTAAAGACCTTTTCTCTAGTGAAGAGGTGTGGCAACCATTTCATTTTGCATCAGGATGTTCATATGACATATTTCATGTCGGCTTGGATTCTAAGTCAGTAGGACTTGTAAATCCCACCGATGACATTCACTTGATACCCATGCCTCACAAGTTGGAGGATGGGTCACATATGGCTATAGAAGTGAATTTCAATATGGACATTAGTGATGATCCTACTCAACCAAATAAAGTCAAGTTCGAAGAAATAATGTCTCTTGAGGAACAAGCCATCATAATCCCTCTCCTTAAAGAGAGGTCAAATATTTTTTCTTGGACTTACAAAGACATGCCAGAGATTGATCCAAAGTTAGTTGTTCACAACCTTTCATTGGATCCCATGAAGAAGCTAGTTAAGCATAAGTTGATAAAAATGCATCCAACCATCGCTTTGATGGTGAATAACGAGTTACAAAACTATTGGATGCAATTTTCATAGTTCCCATCGATTATCCTGAGTGGGTTTCGAACATGGTGCCCATGGGAAAACCAGATGAAAGAGTTTGCATTTGCACATATTTTAGAGACTTGAATAAGGCAACTTCAAAGGATTCATTTGATTCATTTCCATTTCCAAACATAGATGCTCTTGTTGATGCCACTGCAGGTCATGATATGCTCTCCCTAATGGATGGGTTTTATAGATACAATAAAATCCAAATCAAACCTGAAGACTAGCATAAGACCACTTTCATTACTCCATGGGGAACATTATGTTACAAGGTGATGTTATTTGGCCTAAAGAATTTTGGTACCACTTATCAGCTAGCCATGACATATATTTTCCATGAATACATGCAAACAATATTAGAAGACTACATGGATGACTTGCTGGCCAAGTATTTAGTACGACAAGAGCACATTGAGATCCTTATGAAGATCTTCGATCGCCTCATTGAGCACAACATCAAATTGAACCCTAAAAAGTGCATGTTTGGCATGACTTCTGGTAAGCACTTAGGTTTCATTGTTTCTAAGAGAGGCATTGAAGTTGAACCTGCAAAGGTAGAAGCTATAATAGAAATGGCCACCCCTACAAACATTAGGGAGTTAAGAAGCCTACAAGGCAAGGTAGCATCCATAAAATGGTTCATTTTGTAATTATCAGACAAGTGTCAACCCATGAACTAGTTGCTATGCAAATATGTCCCATTTCATTGGGATGAAGAATGCCAACAAGCTTTTGGAAAGATCAAAATGTACCTAGAAACACCACCAGTATTGGCTCCACCAAGGCTACACGTGCCATTTTTACTATACATATCAGCTACTGATTTTGCTTTGGGCACCATGTTGGCCCAAAAGAATGCACAAGATAAAGAGCAAGTCGTATATTACATTAGTCGCACCTTGGTGAGTTATGAGCTAGGGTATGTGTATGTAGAGAAGTTGTGTTTAGTAGTGGTATTTGTAACTAAAAATTTGCGATACTACATGTTGAGTCATACGACCTACGTTATATCAAAATAAAATCCTTTGTAGTATATGATGAACAAGACCTATCACAATACACGTACTACAAAGTGGATCATGTTATTGAAAGAATTTTATCTAGAGTTCATAAGCTAGAAGTCCATCAAGGGACAAGTCATAGCAGATCAATTAATAGAGGTACCTCTTCCATATAGCAAGCCTCTTACCATAGAACTACCTGATGATATGGTCTTCGCATTATCAGATCTGCTCGAACTTGAAGAACCTGGAAAAGAAAGAGATATGGCATTATTATTTGATGGTTCAAAATGCGAGCAAGGGGGCGAAGCAAGGACAGTATTTACCACATTGCAGGGTGCTCCATTGCCCTTGTCATTCAAGTTATAATTCCCCTACACAAACAATAACACAGAGTATGAGGCCTTGATCTTGGGACTCCAGACAACCATTGCAATGGGCATTAAAATATTGAATATCTTTGGTGACTCTTTACTCATAGTTAATCAAGTCAAAGGATTGTTCCAGTGTAGGTGCCCACTCTTGAAATCTTACAAGGAGCTTATTAAAACTTACCTAGCCCAACTAGAATGGTATGACATCGAGGTAATCCCTCGTACATAAAATAGATTTGTAGACACTATGGCATATTTGGGATCCTTAATCCCTCATAATATATTGATTTATTTCACAACCATTCACGTCAAAGTGCTTGCACACTCAATAATACAACGTGAGGTTATTGACAACCTAAAGTCAGTCAATATGATCCAGACTGAACCAAATCAGGATTGGTCCTTCAGAGCTAGAGCTTTCTTGAGAATGGTACCTTAGAAATATTTGATCTCTCAAGGTCCTACGGAGTGTGGTACAACCATCAACCATAGGGTGATTTCTCAATATATGTTTACAAATTTTGGATCATAAGAGGAACATGTCGTTTAATCCATAGAAGCTATGACTTATTAGGATTGTCTTTCCCAATTGCAGGACTTCCTGAAACTTATAATGGTACCACAAGGCCTATCACATGTTGAAATATGAGAATTTAAATAGAAGGCAACGAGATATATCTTGCTAGGATAAATCATTAATAGATGAGGTTATGATGGAATGCTTCTTTGTTGTATTAACCCCCAAGAAGCATCCTGGGCAATATCACAAGCTCATCATGGTACATGTGGTAGTCACTTTAGTGGCATGGCCATCATCAAGCACATCTTGAGAATGGGTTACTATTGGCCCACTATGAAAAAATACTATTATGAGTATGTCAAGAAATGTGTTAAGTGCCAACATCATGCAAACCTCACTCACTTGCCATCACAATCCTTGCAACCCATCCAAGTAGCATAGCCCTTATCGTAGTGGGGACTAGACTTGGTGGGGAATATCTCACCCCATTCTCAGGCCAACACACATTCATCATAATAGCCACTGAGTATTTCACCAAATGGGTCAAATCAATCCCCTTAACATCGACTACCAGACTAAGGATTGCAGAGTTTATACTCCACAACATCATAAGTTGTTTTGGGGTCCTTTCAAAGATAATATCAGATAATGGGCCATATTTCAAGAACAAAAGTGTGCATGCTTTAATAAACAAATATCACATTTAGCATAGTTTTTCAACACCTTATTATCCACAAGCAAATGGGTAAGCAAAAGCCTCGAACAAGACAATAGTCTCCATCTTGAGGAAAATAGTGAAAGATAATCATAAGGAATAACATCTACAATTGCCTTTGGTGTTGTGGGCATATAGGACTAGTGTGCAGATGCACATTGGGGCAACACTATTTTCACTCGTATATGGCACTGAGGCCATCATACACCTAGAGTTGGAGATTCCAACCATGCGCATAACATTTAAGGACTTCATAGATGATGATGTCGCATGGAAAGGCCACCTTGATTAGTTAACTCTTCTTGATGAACACTGAGTCAATGCCTTGGAGAATCTTCATGATGATCAAGATCGCATTGCACAAGATTACAATAACAAAGTCCACTTAAGAGAATTCAAATTTGGGGATCTTGTGCTCAAAGAAAACTAGAAAAACTTAAATCTATCACCACACCTACGAGACAAATTTGTGGTAAACTGGATAGGCTCCTACATGATTTCAAAAATGGTTGGGCCTAAGGCATGTCACCTTACATCATTGGATGGTTTTGAAGATCTTGAGCCTCTCAATATCATTCATTTGAAGATATTTTACACATAAAATAAAAAACATTCAAATATGTCAAAAAAATCAAAAACATTCAAAAATACATAAAAATAAGAAATGCAAACAAATTCGAAAAACCTAAAAGGTTCAAAATTCAATCAAAAGGCTCCAAGGGTATCTTCACACCGCTTGGTCAAAAGTTCAATTCAAAAAGCTCCAAGAGTATATTCACACCGCTTGGTCAAAATTCAATTAAAAAGGCTCCAAGGGTATATTCACACCACTTGGTCAAAGTTCAATAAAAATGCTCCAAATATGGCTTCATTGTTAGTCTTACAATGACACTGAGAGGGGGGGTGAATTAATGTAGCTATTTAAACTTGAATTTACAAATCTTAATACCACAACAATTAAAACTTATTACTAGATATAACAAGTATAACAAAAGAGCATCACACAACACAAGATTTAACGAGGTTCACCAATGTGGCTACTCCTCAAAAATTGACTACTTGGACTACCATCCAAATCCAACCTTTGCAAAGCAACAACTTTACAATCAATTTACTAGCACCCACTGGAAGGAGCACCAACCCCTGATTTATCTGCACCAACAAAAAGGAGCACCAACCCCTGATTTATCTACATAAACAAAAAGGAGAACCAACCCCTGATTTACCAGCACCAACTGGAAGGAGCACCAACCCCTGATTTATCTGCACCAACAGAAAGGAGCACCAACCCCTGATTTATTTGCACAAATAGAAAAGAGCACCAACCCTTGATTTACCAGCACAAACTAGAAGTAGCACCAACCCCTGATTTATATGCACCAATAGAAAGGAGCACCAACCCCTGATTTACCAGCACCAACTGGAAGGAGCACCAACCCCTGATGCCAAGCACCAACCTGGACTTCAATTTGAATCTATAAGTTTGTCAGTAAGATACCTTTGCTTTTGCAAGACCCTGACTTGTCTTCTTCACCTTTGCATTCTCTGTGCACTCTAATTTCTTTACGCAATCATAGTAGCACCTGGTCGAACTTCAACCTTTTTGCTCTTTGTGCACTCTGATCTCTCTGTGCAATCACTTCGCACACTCTGCTTCGTTACAATAAAACTTCATGATCGTCTTCTCCCTTTTGCACACTCTGCTCTATTTGCGAGCTTCACACTTAGCACGATTCGACATGACTTACTCTCTGTGCATAATGACCGTATTTCACACACCTTTGACTTCACTTCAATTCTTCAAACAACCCTCCTTTTATAACAATATTTTTATGATGAAAACCCTAATCTTAGTTGGTTGTAAATCCTAATCTTAGTCGACTTTCATAACAACTGTAAACCCTAATTTTAGTCGGTTGTCATTGGTCTTCATTGGCTTCAACTCAAGAAGATGTTTGTTTTATCCATCGCTTGATGATTTCATTCTGGACAGACCCTGTAACTTCCATATTGACTTTTGATCACTCTTCATATTTTAGCAGTATGAAATCACTCTGTAACTACCCCTGTAAATGTCATAGTGATGTTGGTCCACTGTCATACTTCTCATTTCAGTTGTGTTCTCCTTCTTGACTTACGCATTTACAACCTATCATGATATCATGACGTTTTTGCCTCTATAGCTTCTTTTGTTTTTGTTGCCACAAAAATACATGTCATGATATCGTGACACTTTCGCCTCCGTACGCTTTCTCTATTATTTTATCATGATATCGCGACATTTTTGCCTCTATAGACTTCATATTTTCTTTTGTCCTGATATCACGACATGTCCGCCTCCGTATACTTTGTCTTTGCTTTTGTCGCAATATCGTGACACTTCTGCTTCCATAGACTTCGACTTTGCTTTTGTCATGATATCGTGACACTTCTGCATCTGTAGTCTTCAACTTAGCTTTTGTCACAAAATCGTGACACTTCTGCTTCCGTACATAGCTTCTTTGCTTTTGTCGTGAAATCGCGACACTTTTACCTTCAAAGTCTTCTCTGCTTTTGTCACGAAATCATGACACTTCTACTTTTTTACTTTACTTCTTTGCTTTTGTCATGAAATCGTGACACTTCTGCTTCTAAAGTCTTGCTTTCTACTTTTATCATGAAATCGTGACAGTTTTGCTTCCGTACGCTTCCTCTCTTTCTTTTATCACGAAAATGTGACATGTCGCGATATCGCGACACTTTTCAAACTTACTTTCTCTCTCTTATTTTAGTCGCAAAAATGTGACATGTCATGAAATCGTGACACTTTTCCAACTTACTTTCTCTCTCTTGTTTTAGTCACGAAAATGCAACATGTCACAAAATCGTGACACTTTTCTTACTTGTTCTCTTTCTTCGAACTTGTCATGAAATCGCGACACTTTTTCCTACTTTCTCTTTCTCTTCCAACATGTCGCGAAATCGCGACAGTTTTTCCACTTGCCTTTTTCTCTTCCAACATGTCGCGAAATTGTGACAGTTTTTCCTACTTTTTCTCTCTCTTCCAACATGTCACGAAATCATGACAGTTTTTCTTGCTTTTTCTCTCTCTTCCAACATGTCGCAAAATCACGATAGTTTTTCCTACTTTTTCTCTCTCTTCCAACATGTCACAAAAATGCGACAATTTTTCTTACTTGCTGTATATGTCACAATATCATGACACTTTTGTTGTATTTTTTCTTTTATCTTTTGCATATGGGCCACTTTGGTCTTCTTGGAAAATCATTGTACATACTCTGAATAACCTTTAAACTCTTGTCTTCTACATATGAATAGCTTTTGAACTTCCTGTCCACTACAACAACAGATCTATATGACTGTGTTGACAACAATGACAATACTATTGCTGCACCTTGCTCAACAATCTCCCCCTTTGGAATTATTGGCAACACATGTGCAATTTCCTGTAACTCTTCTCCCCCTTTGACAATAATACCAAAGGGCTACTGTAGACTCCCCCTGAGTCCATGAACAACATTCTTAGGCAAAATTTATTACACTTAGCAAAAATCATGAACATGAGCAAAAAGATAGTCAAATACTTAAATGCTCCCCCTGAGAATGTGATCCCTATAGCTAGTCAATTCTTGGGAAGTGTGACCACTCCCAATTTATTGCGAAGGTACTCAAAAACTTCCTTGGGCAATGGTTTTGTGAAGATATCTGCTACTTGCTCTATAGTTGAAACAAAATCCAACTTAACCTCACCTTCCGCAAATTTCTCCTTAAAAAAGTGATACCTGATAGCAATGTGTTTTGTGCATGAATGCATAACTAGATTCCTGGAGATGTTAATGGCACTGGTGTTATCACACTTAACTGATATTGGCTTGTTGAAGCTAATACCAAGATATTTTAGGGTTTATTTCATCCACAATACCTACGTACAACATGTTTTCATTGCAATATATTCTACCTCTGTTGTCGATAAAGAAACTGACTCTTGTTTCTTACTATGCCACACGACCAATCTGTCTCCAAGATAGAATGCACCTCCACTAGTACTCTTTCTTTCATTGACACCTCCTACCCAATATGCATCTAAATATGAAATAAGGGTGAAGTCTTTACCTTTTGGATACCATAACCCATACTCCATAGTACCCTTGAGGTATCGAAGAATCCTCTTCACTGTTGTCACATAAGTCTCCTTGGGATTAGCCTAAAATTGTGCTACCATGCATACTACCTACAAAATATTTGGTCTGGTAGCTATCAGGTACAGTAAGCTCCCAATCATAGATCTGTACATGGTTTGATCAATAGGTGGAGATTTGTCATCCTTGCTCAACTTGCAACCTGTCGTCATGGGAGTGCTAACTGGATTACAATCCTCCATTGTGAACTTTTTTAACATCTCTTTCACATATTTAACTTGAGAAATAAATATGCCCTTCTTATTTTGATTAACTTGCAACTTGAGGAAATACGAAAGTTCACCAATCATTGAAATTTCAAATTCTTTCTACATCTTATTTGCTAAATCTTTAAACAACTCATATTTGCTGCTACAAAATATGATATCATCTACGTATACAACAAGAACAATAAGATGCCCATTTTCTATTTTGACATACAAATTACTATCCACCATACCTTTCTTAAACCCTTGTTGAGTGAGATAGTTGTCTAGCTTTGCATACCATGCTCGGGGTGCCTGTTTTAAGCCATATAATGCTTTCTTCAACTTGCAAACCAAGTTGGGATCATCACCAAGTTGGAAACCATCTCGTTGCTCAATATAAACCTCTTCTTCAAGTTTCCCATTCAAAAATGCTGATTTCACATCCATTTGATAAACTTTGAAATTCTTGTAGACTGCTAAAGCCAGAAACATTCTAATTGCCTCTATTCTAGCTACTGGTGCAAAATTTTCTTCAAAGTCAATGCCTTCAACTTGTGCATAACCCTTACATACCAATCTTGCTTTATTTTTGACTACCTATCCGTATTCATTCAATTTGTTTCGAAAAATCCATTTAGTCTCGATTATATTTTTATTTGCAAGTCTAGGTACTAACTCCCAAGTTTTGTTTTTCTTGATCTGATCTAATTCTTCATTTATTGCCTTCATCCAACTTTCATCTTTGTTTGCATCAGCAAAATTTTTGGGCTCAATGCTGGATAATAGAGAATAGTTACTTACTACTCTTCTTCTTGTCTAAACACCAACTTTGGGGTCTCCAATTATTTGCTCTCTAGGATGATTTTTCTGCCACATTTCTGTTTTGAATTTCTTATTTTCTTCCACTTCTGAATCACAACTTAAATCATCTGAGTCATTTTTTTGTATCTTTTCCATTTCATTTTCCTCATATCCTTCAATAACCTCTTCATAAATTAGGTAGTTCTTTTCATAGCTAATTACTCATTCTCTACCTTCATCAAATTTAACATCGACACTATCCACAATTTTCTTTAGCCTCTTGTTGTAGCATTTGTAAGATTTGCTTTTTGACGAATAACCAACAAAAATACCTTCATCCGCTCTATCTTCAAACTTATCAAGATTATCCTTAGTTATTTTGATGTAGCACTTGCTGCCAAAAACTTTGAGGTATTTTGTTGTTGCCCTTTTACCAAACCACAACTCATAAGGAGTTTTGCTTTCATGTGTTCTCAGCATGTACCTATTTTGGATATACACCATAGTATGGACTACTTCTTTCCAAAATTTGTCTGCTACTCTACTTTTAGTCAACATAGTCCATGCCATTTCCTGCACTGTCCTGTTCTTTCTTTCTACCACTCCATTCTGTTGAGGTGTCCTGGCTACTAAAAATTGTCTCCTAATACTGTATTTTTCATAGTACTCTGTAAACTCCTCTAAAATGAATTCTCCTCCTCTATTTAATCTTAAACATTTGATCCTCTTTCATGTTTCATTCTCAAATTGGTTTTTGAAAGTCTTGAACATTTCAAAAGCTTCTGATTTATGCTTCAAGAAAAGTATCCATGTCATTCTGGAATAGTAATCAATGCACAACATAAAATATTTGTCACCATTTATGCTTTGTGTTCTCATGGGTCCACATAAATCAGTGTGTATTAGTTCCAAATATTTTCTTGTGT
Source organism: Wollemia nobilis (assembly GCA_028583015.1). NCBI lineage: Eukaryota > Viridiplantae > Streptophyta > Pinopsida > Araucariales > Araucariaceae > Wollemia > Wollemia nobilis. The sequence goes on from JAQPPZ010004643.1 coordinate 909,382, forward strand.
AGTACTCTTTTGTTTTGAATGTGACTCTAGTTTGCTTCCCCTTTTGGCATGAAGCACAAATGCTATTTGCAGGTTTGCTGATGGTGGGAATATCTCTCACTACCCTTTTTGAGTTGATTTTTACTAGATTATCAAAACTGATATGATCGAGTCTCTTATGCCACAACCAATTTTCTTCTTCCTGTCCAATAAAACAATATCCTTCTGAAGTCTCTGAGAGCATGTACAGGTTGCCAGATGTCCTTGATCCAATTGCTATAAATTTTCTACTATTTGTTTTTCTGACTTCACAACCCTGCTTCATGAAAACTATTTCATGACCTTTATCACAAATCTGACTTATGCTCAACAAGTTATGTTTCAAACCATCCACAAACAAGAATTTTTCTGATTTAATTTTTTCATCACTCATTTTAACTGAACCTTTGCCAACTATCTTAGCTCCATCATTATGTCCAAACTTTACTGAACCACCTTCATATTTCTGTAACTTCTCAAATTTCTATTTGTCACTCGTCATATGACTGGAGCATCCACTATCAAGTATCCATGGTACATATTTATTCTGTGCTTTAAATGTTGTTTGTATGATTAAGGATTCCTTTTCTTCCTTAAGTCGCTCTTTTTCTTTCCACTCTATTTTGATAGTAGTTTTGGGCTCTTGTTTTACCTTTCCCTTATCAATAGCTTGTGCATTTTTTTTGAGAAGTTTTCTATTTTTTCTCATCCTATTTGGTTGAAATTTTATTCCCTGAAATTTATTTGATGCAAATGTACTTCTATAGTTTCAATGTGCCCAAAATTATGACAGTTATAACATTCTACTGTATAATTCATCAAATGAGAAAAAGCATTTCTACTGGTGAAATTCCTTGGTCTTACATTATATTTGCAGTCTAAGATTTTATGTCCATAGCCATTGCATTTAAAACAAAAACTAGAAAATGGATAATTGAACCTGGGTGATGGTCTTTGCCATGTTGTCGTAGGAGCCATAGGTCTTCTTCTTCTTTGATGTGTGACATTGGTGAATCCATCATTGTCAATTCTCCTTTTGTGCTTGGCATTATTGCTTTCTTTTGCATGAGACATTTTTCCTTGATCAACCTGTTTCTTATCTTCATTCTTTATGGATTCTACATTTCTGGCCTTTGATCCATTTGATGATTCTCCTTCATCAAATACCAAACCAAATTTGACGCCTGTAGTCTTTTGGTTATTTATGATCTTATCCAACTTCATATAACTTTCTTCACATTTATGATAACAACTAATTTTACGATTCATCTCTTCTATTTGCATCCTTAAACCAATAGTCTCTTCTTCTAGCTTGTTGCAATAATCTATTTTCATGGTTATTTGCACTTCGAGATCTTCAGATATTTTCTTGGATTCTTCTATTTGTACTTTCAAACTAGTTATGATTTCATTTGCATCCTCAAGATTTCTTGAAATTTTCTTATTCTTTTTTCTTTCTATCTTCAATTCATCCAGAGCTGCAATTAGTTCCTCTTCCAAATTTACTTCTGCATCAATTTCTTCTTCATCACATTCCTGTTCTTTTTCTATTTTTTCTTCTTTGAGTGCCATGAAAAGAGCTTCACCTGTTTCCTTTTCAGAATCCTCACCGGAGTTGTCTTCTGATGAACTAACATTCTTAGAGATGAAACTTTTCTTCTTGAAGTTACCTTTTCTAAAATTTGTTTTTTTCTTCCAGTCACTTCTTTCTTGGTGCGATCCTTCATCACTTTTGTTCTTCTCATTAAGTGGAAATTTAGCTGCAAAATGCCCAACGCCTCCACAATTGAAACATTTAAATGGTAACTTTCCTTTGTATTTTCCTTTTCCCATTTTTAGTTTTCGAACGAAGTTTGCTTCCATTTCATCTGATGTATCTTCTTCCTCGGATTCTTGTTTTGATTTCATATTTTTATGGGCTTTAAAAGTAGCTTCTCTATATATGGGTTTAGATATTCCTATCATCATCTCATATGCAGTCAAAGAACCATACATCTCATCTATACTAAAATAATTTAGATTTTTAGCTTCTTCTATCGCTAAGACTTTATAATCAAACCTTTGAGGAAGAGATCTTAATACCTTTTTCATGACGACAGAGTTTTCGATATCATCGTCGAGTCCTCTGATCGCATTAATGATTCTATTAACTCTCAGCATATATGCCTCAATTTTTTCATCGTCATTCATCTTTAATGCTTCGAATTGAGCTCGATGTGTCTGTAACTTGGCCTCCTTGATCTTATCATCTCCTTCATGAATATTCCTTAGTTTATCCCATATTTTGTTTGCCATTTTACAGTTCATGATATTTACTAGTTCACTGTCTACTAATCCGCACGTGATAGCATTCTTTTCTTTTGAGTTATTTTCAAACAATTTCTTTTTGTCAGCCTCTTTTGGAGGAGTGATGGGTATTGTGTATCCACTAACTACTGAATCTCAGATGTCGTATCCCAAAGCACAGAGATATGTCTGCATCCTGATTCTTCAGAACGCATAATTAGATTCATCAAATAATGGTGCTTTGTTTGATGAGAAGCCTTCATCACCTGCCATTGTGTTACTTCCAAGATCACCCTAGCTGGTTAAACTTGTACAGGAACTTTGCTTTGATACCAATTGTTAGTCTTACAATGACACTGAGAGGGGGGTGAATCAATGTAGCTCTTTAAACTTGAATTTATAGCTCTTAATATCGTAATAATTAAAACTTATTACTAGATACAACAAGTATAACAAAAGAGCATCACACAACACAAGATTTAACGAGGTTCACTAATGTGACTACTCCTCAAAAATTGACTGCTTGGACTACCATCCAAATCTAGCATTTGCAAAGCAACAAATTTACAATCAATTTACCAGCACCCACTGGAAGGAGCACCAACCCCTGATTTATTTGCACCAACAGAAAGGAGCACCAACCCCTGATTTATCTACATAAAACGAAAGGAGCACCAACCCTTGATTTACCAGCACCAACTGGAAGGAGCACCAACCCCTGATTTATCTACACCAACATAAAGGAGCACCAACCCCTGATTTATCTACACAAATAGAAAGGAGAACCAACCCTTGATTTACTAGCACAAACTAGGAGCACCAACCCCTGATTTATCTGCACCAATAGAAAGGAGCGAGCACCAACCCCTGATTTACCAGCACCAACTGGAAGGAGCACCAACCCCTAATGCCAAGCACCAACCTGGACTTCAATTTGAATCTATAAGTTTGTCAGTAAGATACCTTTGCTTTTGCAAGACCTTGACTGGTCTTCTTCACCTTTGTGTTCTCTGCACACTCTACTTTCTTTACATAATCACAACATCACCTGGTCAAAATTCAACCTTTTTGCTCTCTATGCAGTCTGATATCTCTGCGCAATCACTTCACACACTCTGCTTCGTTACAGTTGAACTTCATGATCATCTTCTCCCTTTTGTGCACTTTGCTCTCTTTGTGAATTTTGCACTTAGCACGATTTGACATGACTTACTCTCTGCGCACAACGACCGTATTTCACACAACTTTGACTTCACTTCAATTCTCCAAACATCCCTCCTTTTCTAACAATATTTTTTATGATGAAAACACTAATCTTAGTCGGTTGTAAATCCTAATATTATTCGGATTTCATAACAACTGTAGACCCTAATTTTAGTCGGTTGTCATCGGTCTTCATCAGCTTCAACTCAAGAAGATGTTCAGTTTATCAATCACTTGATGATTTCATTCTAGACAGATCCTGAATCGCCATACTAAATTTTGATCACTCTTCGTATTTTAGCAGTATGAAATCACTCTATAACTACCCTTGTAAATGCCGTAGTGATGTCGGTCCATTGTCATACTTCTCATTTCAGTCAGGTTCTCCTTCTTGACTTGCGCATTTACGACCTATCACGATATCATGATGTTTCTGCCTCTGTCGCTTCTTTTGTTGTTGTTGTTGCGAAAATACAACATGTCACGATATCACGACACTTTTCCCTCCATACGCTTTCTCTATTATTTTGTTGTGATATCGTGACATTTTTGCCTTTGTAGACTTTGTCTTTTCTTTTGTCACGATATCGTGACATGTCCGCCTCCGTATACTTCATATTTGCTTTTGTCATCAATATCGTGATACTTTTGCTTCCATAGACTTCGACTTTGCTTTTGTTGCGATATCGCGACACTTCTGCCTCTGTAGCCTTCAACTTAGCTTTTGTCATGAAATCATGACACTTCTGCTTTTGTACTTCGCTTCTTTGCTTTTGTCATGAAATCATGACACTTCTGCCTTTGAAGTCTTCTTCTTTACTTTTGTCGTGAAATCGTGACACTTCTACTTCCATACTTTACTTTTTTGCTTTTTTCGTGAAATCATGACACTTCTGCTTCCAAAGTCTTGCCTTCTACTTTTGTCATGAAATTGTGATAGTTATGCTTCCGTATGCTTCCTCTCTTTCTTTTATCGCAAAAATGTGACATGTCACGATATCGCGATATTTTTCAAACTTACTTTCTCTCTCCTATTTTAGTCACGAAAATGCAACATGTCGTGAAATCGTGACACTTTTCCAAATTACTTTCTCTCTCCTATTTTAGTCGTGAAAATGCGACATGTCACGAAATTGCAACACTTTTCTTACTTGTTCTCTTTCTTTGAACTTGTCATGAAATCGCGACACTTTTTCCTGCTTTCTCTTTCTCTTCCAACATTTCGCGAAATCGCGATAGTTTTTCCACTTGCCTTTTTCTCTTCCAACATGTCATGAAATCGTGAAAATTTTTCTTATTTTTTCTCTCTTCCAACATGTCACGAAATCGTGACACTTTTTCTTGCTTTTTCTCTCTTTTCCAACATGTCATGAAATCGTGACAGTTTTTCTTGCCTACTGTATATGTCACGATATCGCGAATTTTTTCTTACTTGTATTTTTTCTTTGATCTTTTGCATATGGGCCACTTTGATATTCTTGGAAAATCATTGTACATACTTTGAATAACCTTTGAACTATTGTCTTATGCATATGAATAGCTTTTGAACTTCCTGTCCACTGCATCAACAGATCTATCTGACTGTGTTAACAATGACAATACTATTGCTGCACCTTGCTCAACATTCATGCCACTTGGTCAAACTCAAAAAGCTCTAAAGGCACAATAACCCCTTTGGTAAAAAATAATGCAAAATAAAAAATACAAAAAATAATGCAAAGATAAAAAATATAAAAACAATTGCATCTCACATCTGCATCCATATAGTTGCATTACATCAAACATGCATATCCATTGCATTTGCATATGTTATTATCACACTCTTACAAATGATGCTACAATTTGCATCACAACCACAAATACATAAGTCCACCTTCATCCATTCATCCATGTGTGTAACTATGTTTTTTTTAACACAACCATATCATGTTGCTATAAGGAATAGGCTAAGATTTTCTGATCATTCAACCATATATAATGGTATTATTAGTTTTTGTGGGAAGCCATATTGATTAGTAGAGAGTAAGGTCTAGTCATGAATACTTCAGATATTCAAGATCCTATCACTAATTGAAAACACTAAAATCCTAGTTGTTACAAGGGAAAGATGAAAGCTGCATAAAGTGGTCTAGGTTACCTTAAGTGAAAAGGATCTTCCTTGCTTATCCCCCTGTGCGATCGGTTCAAAGGTGCTAAGAATTGACAAAAGGACAAGTTCTGCCCTACCTAGAGATGAGTGATTATCATCACTACATAAATCACTTGCTTTCATTAAAATAAGAAAAAATCCTGAAACAAAGCACCAACTCAAAATGCCAGTTTCCAAAGTCATAATTTAGAATCCCAAAATCAAGCAATAGTCAAAGTCAAAGCAAACAAGTGAAATTCATCCTTACATAAATCCCTTGCTCAAGAGAAAAAAAATCATAAAAAATAAATAGTGATTTTCGTCACTATTAATGAGCAAGTATCCCAAATGAAATGATTAAAATAAGGGAATGGAACTTGAATTCTTGGAATTCTCAACATTGCACAAAACCAGAAGGTGATCCCTATTACGGGTTTGGTGTACAACTAGGTCTAGCAATAGTGGTATCCTTATGCATGATGATATGTATATCACAATAGCATCTTGCATTTGTGTAGATCAATGTTTACATGTGGATGAGCTAGCTTTAAGTAACCTAAAGCCACCTAGTGGTACAATCCAACTAAGTCCAACACAGGATAAGATGAACAATTGAGGATCCACGATATTAGAAATGGGCTGAAAGAATCATGTCTGATATCGGAGGAAATGCTTAAGTTTATATAAATATATTCACTTGCACACATAGGGATAATGAATCCATAGGTCCATGATGAAAGCCTTGCTTCTTCAAAATTCTAGTGTGGTCAGTATGTAGCTACTGATAGAGTAACTAGAGTGCTTGAGTCCCAGGAAAAACCTCAAAAAGTCCTACATAGAAACAAATTATATCATTCATCACATCATAAATTTTCTTCATGAATTTTGCAACTTAAGGGATATAAGCAAAGTAGGCTAGATACCGGATAGATGTTAGAAATAATATCTACACGACCACTAACTATTTTGAACCTTTTAAATAACATAAGCTTTATCAAGAAAGTGCATACATACACACCAATCCATTTCACATATGAATGCCCAAATAATTAGTCCTTGTGATAAGAATGGTTATTTACATTCATTATTGTTATGCTTTTTGTGATATCTCCCATTTAGATTGTTGAAATTATATCATATGCATTACTTATGTTTTAAGTGATTAAAGCATACATGTCCATTCACATTGGATTAAATATCATGTATATAGTGCATGGCACATTGCATTTACCATATCATAGCATAAGTTAGATGCATACAATTAAATCAAAATTAAACATGCATCTAATGAAAACATTGCATCCATAAATACACAATTTCATAAATCATCCATCCAAATATAAGATCACATCGTTGCATTCACCTATACATAGAATCATAAATCCATCATTAAATCAACTCTGATACATCACATCATATCACAATAATCAAATCATGTAAGTATTTACATAAACACATACATAAGCATCCATATCAAATCCATATCATCATAAATATCATCTATCATCTAACACATACATCAACTCATCATAATTCCATCATCACATCACATAAATAAAATAGAAACATAAGCAATAAATGACACACATAATAAAGCATAATGCAAAGTCTCATATAAATATCTATGTCTCAAAAGGTGTCTCAAAATGTGTATCTAAAAGAGCATGGATATACAAAAATTCCCGAAGGCTATGGTCATAATAGGTCAACTGACCTCAAAAATAAGAGCCTACAACATCATCAATCAAATATTAGGCCTGTTCCCCCTACAACACCACCCCCTTTGGATGGATATCATGTGGAACGGTGTGAGCCTACTAGCCTCTCTGTATGATTTTGGGTCCTTTGGGGTGGACGATGTGAGCCTGTTGGCCTCTCTGTATGATTTTGGGTCCTTTGGCTAGGCCAAATGTAAGACTACCCTAAGGTAGAGTGCCCACTAGTCTGTGAGCCACCTACATCTATCCTCTCCATTAGAGTGGCCCCTAGCCTCCTAATCTGCATCTCGAGAGAAGAAATATAGCCTACATAAGCAGCAATAGTCATATCATACTCATATAACAAACCCTACATCTACTTGATCTTTGCCCCTGGATCTATCCTTGTAGAGCCTCGAGGTGTGGAAGGATCAACAACCACCTACATCCTAGAAGTGTCACCCCCGATAGAAACCTAAAGAGCCTATATCTGAGTAGTGAGCTATTCTATAGTAGCATCCCGTTCTACTATAGTAGAATCTTGTTGGGTAATGATAGCATCACGATGTTGTACCTAGATCTTGGCCAATTGGAGGTCAACCTCTACATCATGCAATTGTACCCATAGAGTAGAATCTCTCTTCTTGACATCCAACTCCTCATCCTCCTCCTCAGGAGCCTCCTGATCTTTCACTGCCACTTGATCTATCGACTGGCCCCATACCTCAATCCTAGCTCAGACTCTATGCCTTGCTGGATCTGCCTCATCTCCACCATCATCCTTATGGTCTAGACTGCCATCACTATACCACATCCGATCACCCCACCACTGCGCAAATGCATATGTCACTCCCCTAGAAAATTGTGGGTCAACTATTGGGGCATCCTCCTCATAGACCAAATCTGTGATACGTGGGGGAGGGATGTCTCTCTCTACTTTGATGTACCAGTACAAGAATGAGACAAGTGGCACATCCTACTATAAACCATACTGGAAAAAGACCTAGGAGTAGAAGAAATACTCCCTGATGCCAACATTATGGTCAATGAGCCATCGCTCATGCTACGTCCTAGCTATAAAACTGGGTGGATCATCCCAAGCTGGGCACTTGTAGTATGGATGCCACATGACAGCACCGGCATGCAGTCTAAATAAATTAGTAGTATAGTGGGAGATCTCCCTCGCATGAGGGTGGCTCTTGCGCTCCTCATGCTCTCGAGCCCACCTAGCAGCATAGCACTTCATCCTAGCATAAATAACTATGATCTTAGTGGGAAGTCCTCGAGGATGATCCACGCTGATATATTCCCATCCCCATACCTAGAGGAGCAAGCTGCAACCAATGCTAACCCAGTATCATCGATGGATGTGATACAACTCATCACAACACTGTGCTAGTAGAGACCTACCCCATTCATAGATGATCACCTCCTCACTATCTAAAAAATCCTGAACCATTGCAAGGAGGTTCCATGGGAACCTCAAACCTGAGCAATCTGGAATGAGAATGTTGTTGATGACCATCAGTAATACTGCATGCCTCTCCATGAATATGTGCTCACTATACCAACATATAATAGAAATACCGATGGACTTGGTATCCACAAAGGCCGCTACCGCATGCTCATCGAACACCCTAGAAAAAACTACATCACGATCATTAGTGGTCACAGAGGCGATGGCCACTCTGTCAAAGGGAATCTGGAAAATATTGTATACATCCTCCAATGTGATAGTCATATCACTAGTAGGCAGATGGAAAGTATTCATCCTGGGGTCCCATCGATGAAATAGGGTAGTAAGGTAGGCATGGTCCAACATGATCTGGGGTAGCCGAATGACATACTAGAGGTCGTGAGCCTTAAACCAAGCCCAATATGTAGCATCAAGGAGTGGGATAAGGTCATTAAGAATTTTTGGGTCCCAAGCCTTAGCAGTGAGAATATAAGAGCAAAAATCAAAGGTATAACTATAATGAATCTACGACATAAATCACAAATAAAGCATGAAAAATGGTGCACATAATGATAAACTATCCTAAGTTTGAATAAAAGAGAAATAAATACACCTAATCATGTAACACAGTGCAAGAAATCAACTCAAAATTTCAAAAAAATCAGCATAATCACCTTGCAAAATCCAAAAAACTCAAATTTTAACTAAGGCATTTGGCCGCTATCGCCTACAACGGCCAGAAGTTGGCCGCTGAGGACAACAATGGCAAAACCCCAAAGGTTAAATTTTTGACTGTTGGGATTCAAATATGGCTGCTCTGAGCAGTAGTGGCTGATGGGCGACACAGCAGACATGTGCACCCTAGGCCGAAAATGACAAAAAAAATTGGAAAAATTAACAAATGGGGGCAAGCCCACCAAAAAGAAATCTAACCTAAACCTATCTATGGATTTCGTTCCTTGCCATCAGGTTTAGTGAGTGTATCATTCCAAATTTTTCGCACCCTTACCTTCAGGCTAAAGGATCCGAGCCCAGAAGGAGGATGGGAAAATGATGGGACAATACCTTGGACTAAGAGGCCCTTTGAAGGTCCCAGCTCTCGGGGGAGGTGTATAAGGGTGAATTTTTGACGGATGGTAGGTTCACCAGGAAAATTTTGAATGGCAGTTTCCATGCCTAGGTTGGGAATGTGTTTGATGTGTTCAATTTTATCTTTAATCATCCAAGTCCTAGGTTTGGCCAGATGAATCTAAATTGTTCTATTATGAAAATGCAAATTAAATGAAGATAGAAAACAGATTTAGACAGAAAACACAGAGAATAATTAAGTGAAGAAATCCATACCTGGTTTCGGATGTCTGATGGAGGTTCTGATTTTTGAAGCAGTCAAGATCGTCTGGAATTTGACAAAATCATCTCCGATCCAGGATCGTCTGAGATCTGATGAATTCGTCAGACGAATTCGTCAGAGACCTGCAATCAGAGAAATAGATACAAAATACAAAAAATGCAACTATGCCAACAGAGGGCAATGATGTAGAATGACAGTAATAATGTTAAAATAATAATAACAAACAAAAACACGAGTGCATTACAATGATTTAATGACAATTTATGATTTTATTATGCATTAAAGCTATATGGGTGAACTCCAAGATGCAGAATAGCAGAAAATAATAATAAACTGACTAGATGCAGAATAAAACAACAGATGAGAAGAGAAAAATGCAAACTCTGGGCAGTAATTGCCCCTAATGTTGATTGTAGTCGAAATCATCTCGGATTGGTACGAAATCGTCTCGAATTGGATAGGATCGTCTGCGACGATCTGAGCTTGCTCTGGCTGAAGAATAACAAAGTTCCTACAAACAAACTTAGAAAAATATGAAAACAAATGGTGATTTAAGATGGTCTAATGCATGTAGAACTCATGTTACAGGAAATTTCAGCCAGGGGGATGTCAAGGGGAGGGCCTAAGATTAAATAGGCTTAGGAGGGAGGTTGGGAGGTTGGAGATCATCCCATTTTGGGAGATCTCCAACGGGGGAGGTCTCTAACGGTGTAGACACGCTTCTGCCCAGATTAGAGATGCCATTGAAACAGAAGCTAATTATGAAAAATCAGTTTTGGGACGAAATCGGCTGGACGTTCTACTCCAGACGAAATCGTCCGATCTGAGGTGATATCATCTGATCGGAGACGATATCATCCAATGGATGAAACAAACTCTAAAAATGGCATGAAAAATGAGGAAACGGGCAGCAGGCGGTTTGGGAGCGGTTTTGGGGTTAAAATTTGAATTTGAATTATTACTAAGGTAATTTTAATTATTTGCTAAGGTTTACTATGCCAATTTTAGGGTGCTACATTTTTCCCCCTCTTTAGCGAATTTTCTGAAGAAAATGCGTTAAAGATGAGTTCTTCTCGATTTACGAGAAAGCAAAAATTATTCTCATTTTTAGGCGACGATTCTTGGTCGAATCGTACGACAGCTTACTATGGTGCCCCCTCCGTGTTTTTACCCAAATCGAACGTTTGAGGTAAAAACGCGAAAAAGCAAAATTTTTAAAATGTTGTTAAGTGTTTTTGAATAAAATTAAGAAAAATAGGGAAAAACCCTAATTCATTGTTACTATTCATTTTCTGGTTTCTGGAGCTCTTGCAAACAAAATGGTCGAGACAACGCACAGATCGACAGAGGTCCGGCGTGGGCTATGGGTAAGGGTCCAAACTTAATGTAGAATGCTTTAATTTTGATTTTGTTATGGTTTTTAGATTAATTTTAAATGATTTTTGAGCATCGCGGCCATTTTTGGGTCGTCGACGTCGTCGGGATGAAATCGTCTCGATTCTCAGAAATCGTCTCGATATCGCCGATTTCGTCCAAGGGCGAAATCGATGAAATGGGGATGATTTTGTCAAATAAGGGATGATTTCGGCTTGCGAAATTGGAGACGAATTTGCTCAAATTGAACTTGTGTTACTTGCATTTTTAATCACTGTTTTATTAATGATTTTTATTGTTTTGTTGTTTATGTTGCAGAGAGGATTATTAAAGAGCAGAGAATGGAAATACGATGGGCTGAGGGATGACTTGGCCATGCTATCTTAGGCAGAGCGAGATCAGTTGGCTCAAGTCGGCTTGCAGCATGTGGAAGATATGCCACAGGTTTCTACAGATATGGGGCTATTGACAGCCCTAGCAGAGAGGTGGTATCCGGGTTCTTCCTATTTTTGGTTATCGACAGGGGAGATGACTCCCACACTGGAGGATGTATGGAGGATTTTGAGGATCCCCATACAAGGACGGCTAATAACTCCCACGGCCAATCAGGGCCACGCGATGATGCGACTGTGTAGAGATCCGAGCTTCGCCCTGGAGAAGGGCAGAGTGAACATCGAGTCGCTACGCCAAATGCCTGGGGCATCTAGACTGACACAGGTTTTGGCTGGGGTTGTAGGTGGTCTACTGCTATGCCATTAGAGTGGATGCATAGTACCATGGCTACTGATGGATGTGGTCTATGACATAAGAGACCATGGGTATAGGTTTGCTTAGGGAAGTTATGTACTATGCCAATTGTATAAGATCCTGCATGGGGTCGTATACAAGGGCGGCTGATGTCTGGTATGACATCACTACTATAGGTTTGGTGCTGGGAGCACATCACGGTGCGAAGGCCGATAGGGCTCCCATTGATAGGGATTGATGGGGAGAGGCCCTAAGCTTTCTACTGGTGGCTCCAAAGAGGGTCACAGTAGTGGATAGATCTACCAATGTCTCGGAGACTACTTGACGACCTCGTCTTCGACCAAATCACCTAGAGGCCTTGGAGAGATCATCCAGGGTGGGCCGAGGATGGACAGGAGCTGGCTTGCATTAGGCGAACCTGTTGGCTGAGGATGGAGAGGGGAGAGGTGGAGCTCCACCGCTACGACCGAGTTTTGAGGCAGTTCGGTCTACAGCAGGGGATCCCATCTCTCAGAGACTACGAGTTTTCCCGGACCATCCGGGATAACACTACAGTTAGCGGGGCTCTAGATATGCAGTGCTTCTGGAGTCAAGACGCAGATGATGCCCCCATTCAGCCAATGGATGGGGATGAAAATGGGGTAGCCGATAGCTATGATTCCTGGTACACAGCCATCCGCCCTCCTCAAATGATGAGGGTGCAGGGTCTGATTCACGTAGTTGTGTGTCGAATGGGGAGGCAACACTAGGCGGCCATGGAGGCCACAGGCTCAGCAGAGGCCGCGATAGTGGGAGAGGAGGGAGGAGAGACCCCCTTCTCCATGGAGAGAGAGGCCACCATCGCCCGATAAGGGCAAGGGTGTGGACACAGGAGAGAGTAGTGAGATGGCTACTCTCCGGGCAGAGACTGTCCATCTCTAGGCACAGGTGCAGACTCTATAGGATGAGGCTACACGCCATCGAGCTGAGGCTACATAGCTCAGAGATGAGGTTGCACGCCTCAGAGCACGGAGCGGAGGGGCGAGCACTCGGGACCTAGCATGGGCTATTGCCCAGGTCACATTCTATCAGACGCTATACCATCATATGGTGCCAGAGGGGCAGAGGTTACCACTGTCGGCCCATATTATAGAGCCTGTCATGATGAGGTCATCGAGGACATCATCATGATCAGAGTCCAGGACTCATAGCACCACACGGACTACGATGGGGCCACCTCGTCCACCTCAGGGCGGGGGAGGAGATGAGGCTAAGAGCTCGAGGGGTTCTCGAGGCTAGCTGCTATAGATTGCACTGCACATATTGATACATAGTGCTTATTATTATTTTTGATAGAGGATTGAGTATGCCGAGGTATAGATTGTGGCATACCAATCTAGTTTTGAGATGATGTAGATGTTGTTGATATATATATAGATGAGATATTTTTGATCATATGACTTGTCTTATGTATTTGTATGATGCTTTAATGTTTTGGTGTGATTAATTTGATGATTCATGTAATTATGTCATTTGGAAATATTATGGTTTGAATGTCATGCTTTTAAAATTTAAATGAAATAATCTGATGTAAACAAATTGGTTGTTTGTGGGATAATTTGATAAAAATAAAAGGGGACTTTTAACAATAATTTCAAAGGACATTGTCGCTATTATAGACCATTTCATGGAGTCGCCGCTCACTCGGTCGTCAAGCTAATCCCAGTATAGAAATATTGCTAAAAGTAAAAGAGTGCTTAAGAGACTGCCTTAAGACTTTGTTGTGATGATGCAAATGATGATGATGATGATGATTTGTTTTCAGATTTCCATGAAAATATTATGCATGAAATATTTTAAAATGATTTTGCTAGGCATAAATTCCTAAGTGTGATAAATTTTTTGGATAATTCCCTAGGAATTATACCATCATTGCAAAATTGAAGTTTGACATAATGACATGAAATAGAATAAGTGTTTGTTTGTTTTAAAGCATAATTGTGTAACATAATGATTTAAGTCACATATTTTTGATGCTTTTAAATAAATGGAAAATAAAATTGGTACAATGGTTTGCGCTAGGCATAGAATATTTAGGTATAGACTTATACCATCATCACGAAATCCAAAGAAGAAAATAATATAATAGTTTTATTGCATGGTTGATTTTTAATTTTTGAAAATAGTCAAAAAATATGAAGATGAGGACTTGCGCTAGTCATAAAATTCCAATTTTGGTTTTGGAACTATACCATCATCGCAAAAGTCAAAAGTTATATATAAATGTAACTTGATTGCATGTTTTTGAAAATGATTTTGATTTTTGATAATGCATGTAGTTGTCTTTATACTAAACAACTGTTCTTCAAAGAAGAAAATGAATTTATTCCAAACAATTTGCAAAAATATTTCAAAGTATCTTAAAGACAAAAGTTAGATTTATAAGGAATCCCATGTGCATATGTGAGTTCATTACCAATCTTGATTTATCATAATGATACACAAAATCTCTCAAATACAAATGTGTGTGCAATTGCATTGTTCATTTACCAGCTTGTGAGCAAGATAATTTGATACAAGTGATTTGAATGAACCAAATAAGTGTTCATTAACCATGATTTAGATGCATATAACCATACCAGACTACTATGTAGGTCGGGTTATCAAGAGCTAGCTAATCCATAAGCAGACATAGGTTCTGTACAAAAGAAGGTCGCTAATGTGACATACATATCACCACGCTAGGAGTTACCCAAGGCCAAGCGGGTTGGGCACAAACCACCTGTTATGGGGCTTACCTCACAGTTTTTGAATAATTGAGAATTCCAGGGATTCAAGCTCATCAACCCTTCTTTTCTTTTCAATGGGTAGGGAAAGGGATTTTATTGCTTTTTGCTTTTGCTTTTCTCTTTCTTTTTTTTTTTTTTGTATTGTTGCTTTTGTATTTGAGATAATGCTGAAATAGTGCTGAGATAGTACAAAATGATACTGGAATAATGCTTCTTTTTCTCATAATTTTGTTTGATTTTTCTTTTTCTTTTGCTTCCTATGCTAGGGATACTTGCTCGGATTAGCTATAGAGCA
Source organism: Wollemia nobilis (assembly GCA_028583015.1). Classification (NCBI taxonomy): domain Eukaryota; kingdom Viridiplantae; phylum Streptophyta; class Pinopsida; order Araucariales; family Araucariaceae; genus Wollemia; species Wollemia nobilis. The sequence continues at coordinate 924,705 of JAQPPZ010004643.1, forward strand.
AGGGATTTTTATTCTGGGTAGGGGTGAGCTTGTCCTTTTGCCAATTCTCAAAGATTCTAGACCATGTGCATGATAGGATAGCAGGGGAAACTTTTCGCTCAAGAAACCACTTCTACTATGTAGCATAGCATGGACATTACAAATATAATCATTTTATTGTGGAAGGATGTGCTTGGTTTAAGTAAATAACAAGATCAATTCTCTATGCTCAAACTTTATTTAATTAAATTTTGTGGACTTTGATATAAGAGAGATTAGTAATCATGCCAGATAAAATCAAGATATTTATTTTTGTGTTTGTGATAGTGAGGGATTCCAAATAAATGCTAATTTATCCAAAAATAATTTGAAAATATAACTACAATACTTGAAGAAGAAATATATACAACAAATATTTTTGAGGAGTTTGATGATCTTGACTCTCTCTTTCTTCTTTATTTTTATTTTTGGTTTCAAAAGAGTCAATAATATTGTTGTTTTTACTTTTTATTATTTTGTTTGTTTTTGTTTAAACAGTTTTATATATATTTTTAAAATGAGACAACATGCAAAATATGTACAAATGATGAAATGACCAAATTTTATGCGTAATATCGCTTAAGATGCATAATATTCATAGGTTCTTTTAAATATTTACCATCTAAGGTAGCTAATTTGTATGCTCCCGATTCAAATTTAGCAGTGATAATATATGGTCCAAGCCAGTTGGGCTCAAATTTACCTTTAAGGTCTTTAGTTGCATTAGTATTTTTTTGATTTTCTTTTAAAACAAGGTCGCCGACCTCAAAGGATCGATGACGAACTTTCTTGGCATATGATCTTTTAAGCTTGTTTTGGTAGGCACGAAGATGCTCCAAAGCATTGATGCGCTTTTCATCTAGGAGTTCCAGATGACTGAGTCTGCCAGCTTGATATTCATCTCCTACTTCGGTATCTTGAAGTAGTAGAGCCAAAGAAGGAACTTCTAATTCAAAGGGAAAAACAGCTTCAGCGCCATAAACCAAGACAAAAGGTGAAGTACCTGTGGGAGTTCGAACACTAGTTCGATAGGCCCACAAAGTTGGATATAATTGAATGTGCCAATCGCGGCCAGATTTATTGACCAATATTTTAAGAATTTTGATTAAGGTTTTGTTAGATGCTTCTGCTTGACCATCGCCCCGAGGATAATAGGGAGTGGACCAACGATGTTGAATCTTATATTTTTGGCATAACTTCTTAACATCTTTATTTTTGAAACAAGTTCCATTGTCAGAGATGAGGTTGGCAGGAATTTCGAACCTACAAATAATTTGATTAAAAATAAATTTAGAGACTTGTGTTCCAGTGCAGGAAGCTAAAGGCATAGCTTCAACCCACTTCGTGAAATACTCAATGGCGGTTATGATGAATTTGTGTCCATCAGATGACACAGGATTAATTTTACCAATAATGTCTAAGCCCCATTTTGAAAAGGGCCAAGGAGATGAAATAGCTTGTAGCTCTTGTGCAGGCGCATGGACAAGGTCAGCATGTTTTTGGCACTTGTCGCAATGGCGCACATAATCATGTGCATCATTTTCCATGGTAGGCCAAAAGTAGCCTATCCTAAGGAGCTTTTTAGCAATGACACTACCACTGAAGTGTCCTCCACAAGATCCATCGTGGGCTTCACTTAAAGCTGATTTGGATTCTTCTAGATTCAAACATCTCAATAGGATACCTTCAAAAGATCTCCTATATAAAGTATTGCCAATTATTACAAATCGACTTGCTCGTCTACGTAATAACCGACGCTGGTTTCTATTAGAATTGGCAGGGAAAGTCCCATTTTGAAGAAAATCAAATATATCCGTATACCAAGGTTCAGGAGTAGTTTCATTGATTAGAAACACATCCAAAGGTTCTAAGCATGACTTATTTGAAGTGGGTTCCTGGAGTCGATGAATAATGATGGTGGCATATTCGTCATCTAACTCCAAGGGCAGAAGAGATGCAGCTGCGGCCATAGCATCAGCCGCATGGTTGCTAGTTCGCGGAATAGCTTCCAAAGTAACTTTATCAAACAAGGATAACAATTGCAAAACATATGCTTTATATGGGCACAATTTATCATCTCTGGTCTGATAAACTTCATTAATTTGGTTTATAACAAGTTGAGAATCACCAAAAACTAGCAGGTGTTTAATTTTTAGCGCCAAGGCAGCTCGTAATCCAAGGATTAGAGCTTCGTATTCAGCAGTATTATTGGTGCAAGCAAATGTTAATTTAAAGGACAAAGGTATAATGTGTTTTTGTGGAGATATTAAAATAATACCTGCACCAGCCCCACTCATGCATCGGGCTCCATCAAAGTATAAGGACCATTGTTCAATATGGTCTGCCTCTAATTGAAGGCATTCATCAGGAAACTCAATGATGAGGGGATGGGTAGACTCTAAGGGTGCAACAACTAATTGATCTGCTATGATTTGACCCTTAATAGACTTTTGTCCTATGAACGTGAGTTCAAACTCGCTTAGAGCAAGAACCCACTTGGCTGTGCGACCCGATAAATAAGGTCGACTCATGAGATACCGCAAGGGATCATATTTAGCAATGACATACGTTTTTTGACTGAGCATATAATGTCATAGTTTTTGTGTAGAGAATACGACTGCTAGACATAATTTTTCTAATGTTGTGTAGCGGGTTTCATAACTGATGAGGGTTCTGCTAATGTAATAATTAGCACGCTCTCTTTTCTCATTATCAAGCTGAGCTAACATAGCTCCTAAGGCAGAATCAGAAGCAAAAATGTACAAGATAAAAGGACGATCAGATTTAGGCGGTGAAAGCACAGGTGGGTTAAGGAGGTATTGTTTGAGAAGTTCAAAAGCTTCCTTACATTCGTCGTCCCAATTAAAAGGGACATCTTTCTTAAGGAGCTTAAGAAAGGGACCGGTTTTGTCCGCTAGCTTATCGATGAAGCGACGGATGGCTTGAAGCTTACCTTGTAAACTTCGTAACTCAGAGATATTGGTAGGTGTGGGCATATCAGTGATAGCCACAATCTTGAGAGGGTCGATTTTGATACCACGTAAAGAAACTAAAACCCCTAATAGTTTACCGGACTTGACTCCGAATATACATTTAGCTGGATTTAATCGAATAAGGTATTCTCTTAACCGATTAAATACTTTTCTTAAATCATCTAAATGATCATCTTCATTAATAGAGCGAGCTATAATATCATCTACATAATCATGTAAGATATCATGCATCATGTCATGAAAAATATAAGTCATAGCTCGTTGATATGTTGCACCTCGCATTCTTTAAACCAAATGGCATCACTTTCCAACAAAAGGTACCCCAAGGGGTAATAAAGGTTGTTTTAGCCTGATCTTCAGGAGCTATCCTGATCTGATTATAGCCAGAAAATCCATCCATTAGGGACATCATTCCACTCCCGACGGTAAATTCAATGATTTGATCCATGTTTGGAAGAGGAAAATCATCTTTAGGGCATGCGACGTTAATATCTCTAAAGTCTGTGCAAACCCTAACTTTGGTAGCTTCTTTCTTGGTGACTGGAACTACATTCGAGATCCATTCAAAGCATAATCAATAGCTTGTATAAAAACAACATTCAGGAGTTTTTCTAACTCCCCTTTGACTAGCAAGGCCACTTTGGGATGCATTTTTCTAAGTTTCTGTTTAACCGGTTTAGCATCCGGATGGACTACTAGATGATGCATGACTACGTAAGGGTCCAGACCTGGCATGTCTTCATATGTCCAAGCAAAGACATCTTCATAATCTTTAAGAAATGCAATGTATTCATTTTGTTTTTCTTGACTTAATTCTGATCCAATATTGATTATGTGAGGATTATCCTCAGTTCCAATGTTAACTTTAATGACGTTTTCTACTTCCATGTGTAGATCTCTTTCAAAATTAGGTGGGGCGGGTGAGACGCCCAATTCTTGTAATTATTTTAAGGTTAAGTTGGATAATTCATCGTGAGGAGTCGTGGCCTCAAGCTGGGCTATAGTTGGTATAGAACCATCAAAATAAAAACCATTGTGTAACAACTCTTCAACGGAGACATCATGGAAGATATCTCCCTCCAACTCATCGTCGGATTCAGCAATCAATTCAGGGTAAGCTATGGATAGCATATTGCATGTAAAGGGATTATTCTTTGGACACAAAGAATCTTGTTTATCTAGATAATCTTGATAACATATGAGTTGATCATTACCTTCAAAAGGGAAGGGTTGACCCTTACTAGGAAACAGGCCCACACCACATCGGGCGGGCCATGGTTCTACCTCGATAGGTTCTTTCATACCATTTTGGAAAGGTCCCAAGCCTTTCCCTTTATATCCCATTTTAAGCATTATAGGTTTAGCTTTAATATATTCATTAGCAAAATAGCATCGAGCATATCTATCACAATGCGTCTTGATGTTTCGGGGTATTCTTCCCCAATCATATCCTTTATAAATAAAAGCACAACTCCCGACTTGGTAAGTACTTCCCATAGGTTGTGGGAGGCCCAAAGTACGAGGAGATGGCGGCAAGTTATTTAAAAGAAGTGAATCTTGCATAAAAGCATTTGTTTTTTCTGATATTAAAATTTTAGATAAATCCGGTAAAAGCTCATCATAAAGAGCATAAGATGTAGAAGGATCATTCCCTATATCTTTAGATGTGGAAGGTATGATAGATGTAGATAATGTGGAGGTGTTAATAAATGGGTCTATAGGTTTTGAAATTATAGGGATGGAACATGAAGGATTGGTTGTGGATTTAAGATCCTGTTGAGGTTCTAGTGTGGTTTGTTCGGAAGATGGTTGAGGTAAATGTATAGGTGTAGATGATGGGGTAGATGATGTTATGGGTGTGTGTTTCACACGTTTAGATGAAAAATAAGAATTAGGATGTGTGGATGACAGAGCGGGGCAAAATTGCACTCCAAAAGGTTCTGCCAAAGCACACATATCAAAGGGTCTAGGGTCACCATGGATAGTGACCAACTGATTTTTAAATTCAAATTTAACATACTGATGTAAAGTGGAGGGAACCGCTCGCATCGCATTGATCCAAGGGCGACCCAAAAGTATATTGTACGATGTCGGGCAATGTACAATAAACACGGTTGTATCTAGGGTTCGAGGACCAACTTGCAAGGGTATAGTAATGACTCCACACGTTTCTTGTGTCTCGTCATTGAAAGCTTTGATAATCATATCCATTTTTTTCATTTCATCACTTCTAAAGCCAAATATTTGGTAGAAGTCAAAAGTGCATATGTTTAAAGATGAACCATTATCAATCAAGACTCATTTAACAGCTACATCTCCAATTAGGGCAGTAATATATAAGGGGTTATCCTTATGTAAACTATGTTGTGGGATGTCTTTATCCCGAAAGTCAATACAATCGACCTCTCGAGTGATGATAGTATTGGACATGGCTTCGGGTTGAATATTTTGAGGTACCATCATTTGGCTTAATGTGAGCATTAATTCATCTCTATGGGTAGGAGAAGATCTTAACAAGTCCAAAAGGGAAATTCTGGCTGTAGTATTGGATAATTGTTCATTAATATTGTAAGGAGGTTTTGGTTGAACATTAGACATATGATTCCCTTTATTGGGATTTTTCAAAACAAATGGAGCTGATCCATCATTCTGAGTTTGATCCTGTTGAGAGTTTTGAGCCTGTTGTCTGGTAACAACTCCGATGGTACCTACAATGTTATATTGAAGACGCTGAACCGGTCTTGGTTGAGCGTTTATGGCTTGTTCATTAGGAAGGAACTGATTAGAAGAGGGTCGAGTAGTAACTCTTCTAGGAAATGGTTCTTCCGGAACCATAGCATCTGTGATAGGTTGAATAGGATCTGATTCATTTTTAGAACTATTCGATTGATTTGAGGTGATGTCTACTTCACTTTCAGTATCCGATTCTACATCACTAGGATCGGGAGTTTGAATATTATGTAGGGGTCGGGTCATGACCATGGATAAAGTTGTGCCAAATATTTGAGGATCCTGAATAGATAACTGTCCGCTAATAGTCCCTACATATCGGGTAGGAGGGGGAACATTATGATGTTCGATTTGATTAGCCACTTCTTTACCATGTTTTGGTAAAGGATGTTGAAATATATCTAATGATTGATTAGCATTTTGATTCTGATTTTGGGGAATGGTCTTTTGAGCGTTATTAGGAGCATTTTGTTTAGGTTGGAAGGCTTGCACCTCCATTTCATTATTATCAATCAGATCTTGTATTTTATGTTTCAATATTTTGCAAGAGTTTGTAGCATGTCCAGGTCCTCTATGAAAATCACAATGTAAATCAGCTCTGTATCCGGGTATAGTTGGATCAGGTTCCCGGATAGCTGGTAATTGAATCAAACCTCTTTCGAGTAATTGGGGTAAAATAGTTGATAATGGTTGATTGAGTCTAGTAAATTCTCGAGGAGGTTTATCAAGAGGTTTTAATATAAATTTTTCTGTTGTCTTCGTTGTATTGATATTAGCAACGTTTCTACTATCAGTGACTCCGTCACCTACAACTTGTTTGTTTTTATACTGATTTCTGGATGTTTTCTCATCATCTTTCTTTTTGAGGTGACCTCTCCTAATGAGAGCATCTTCCACTCTTCGAGCTAAGTCTATAGCTTGATCGAAGGTGGTTAAAGTAGCAGTTGATAACTCATAGGATATTTGTTCTTGCAAATTATTGATAAAAATATCCAACATTTCCCTATAAGGTAGCACAAAGTGCAGTTTTCCTATCAACTGCCTCCATCTAGCTAAGAAATCAGCAAAACATTCATCTTTGTCTTGTTTTAAGTTGTATAAATCTTTAATGGTGACATGCCTCTCGATGTAGGCACTAAATTGATGGACAAAAGATTCAGCTGTTTCTTCAAAATTTCTCAAAGAATGAGTGGGCAATTGATAGTACCACTCCAATGCCATTCCTCCTAAACTTTTCGGGAACATTTTTAGTAATAGCAAGTCATCATGTGATATATCATGACATGCTATCCTAAACATGCGAAGATGCTCTATGGGATCTTCAGTTCCTTTATATATAGGCAGGACGGGCATGGGAAAGTGTTTAGGGTATGGTTGTGCTACAACTATGGGATCCAAAGGTTGACTACACATCTCTCGATAATTGTACGAGGGACGGTAGGGATCTATCTGGTCCATACGCGAAGCTAACTGTTTCACCATGGCTTCCAGATCATCGGGTTTGCCCACCATATTGATTCCGGTAGGGTATTAATATGGGATTTGTGAGCATATGATGGAGGGACATGAAGATTAGAGGCTATATTGCTATTGTGTAAATTGTTGGTAGGAAGGGTGTTATGAAGAAGTTTTGAAGTTGTATTATGTTGTATCCCCGATTGTTGAAAATTGGTGTTTGGCTTCATTTTAGGTTTTTGTCGATTTGAAGCATATTGATCAATAGTTTGGTGAAATAAAGCAGTGAATGAAGGTTTCTTTTGTGTGGGAATGATTTTAGGCTCAATAACAGGTTCCTTAGGGGGTTGGGTAACCTGTTGTTTTTGCATGTTCTGAATCATAGTGACCATATCTCTATTGGATGGGCCAGCCTTATCACTTTCTTGATCAACAAAGGACAAGGGATTAGTGTGTATGTTAAACATATCTTCCATGGTTGCTTGAGTGTCACTAATTTGTCCTCTATCAATACGAACTGCCATATTAAGAGCACCAATGTTATTATTGAAAAATTTCCAGAAATGATCTAAGTTATCAAAAGCAATAGTTCCATCTAGAGCCATTCTAGGGGATGAGGATCCTTCCTCTTTAAGATTTTCTTGTTGTTCATTTTCTTCAACCTAACCTCATCTTCCGGCTGGTCTAGAGTTTCTCCTTCCGGAATTGAATCCTCGGGAAGGACATTTGGGTTTTTTGTTTTGTCTCCTAACCAATCTTCTTCTTCTTCTTCAGTTTGTTTACCATTCCTAAGTCTAGGCATTGTGCTTAAATTTAGATTTCAGCAAATATATATATACTTGTATATATATATATATGCAACAAGCTTAAGAGGTATATATTTTAATTATATACCTACTATAGTAATAAAAATAAAATAAAATGTTTTAGTTTTGTTATATTTTTGGTTTTTCTATTTTTTTGTTTTTGTAACAATATTATAAAGATAACAAACAACAAACTAAATGCAAGAGATAATAATAATGAAAGCAATGATCTAGTCTTCTATAAACAATTTATAAATATCATTAATGGGCTCGAGTTCTTCAGGAGTCATGAAGTGTTCTTCTTCAAATTGAAAATTTTCTTTCAAAAATTTGACAAAAAGTGCTATAGTGATATTATCTGTCTCAGACTCTGGTTGGTAGAAATAAAGTTCGTGGCAATACTCTCGATATAACACAGCTCTAGGAACTCTATTCCATATTTCCCTATCCGTAAGAATGACCTCTTGATCTTCTACATGACCTAGGAATTGGTGTATAATAGCTACGTTCTCGAGGTATTCCTCGAAGGTGAACAATTTTGAAGACACAAGAGCTCTCCTATAGGCTAACCACCTATGGCAGGCTCTCTCAAGTTCATGATAAAAAATGAGTTGATGAGGATCCAGGATCCTATCTAGGGCAAACCTCTTGATTTGTTTAAGTTGTATTGATCTAGATGAAATGATACCTAGTCTCCTATCAAGTTCTTTCCACAAAAGTTGATTTCTATCTCTGCTTCGTGCACACTAAGCACAAAATTAACTTCTATGGCTGCTAATTGGTTTTCAACATTTATAGTGACAGCTAGTCTTTTCTTAGGAGCTACCATCTAGACATGATATGCAACTTAGTAGTTTTCTAATGATTTGAAATGCATCTATGTTTTTTTTTTTTTTTTTCAAAAGGTTTTAGTTTCACGTCGGGTTCACCAAAATGTATCGCTCCAAATTTTTCGCACCCTTACCTTCAGGCTAAAGGATCCGCGCCCGTAAGGAGGATGGGAAAAGGATGGGACAATACCTCGGACTGAGAGGCCCTTTGAAGGTCCCGCCTCTTGGGGGAGGTGTATAAGGGTGAATTTTTGACGGATGGTGGGGTTCACCAGGAAACGTTTGAGTGGCAGTTTCCACGCCTAGGTTGGGAATGTGTTTGATGTGTTCAATTTTATCTTTAATCATCCAAGTCCTAGGTTTGGCCAGATGAATCTAAATTGTTCTATTATGAAAATGCAAATTAAATGAAGACAAAAAATAGATTTAGACAGAAAACACAGAGAATAATTAAGTGAAGAAATCCATACCTGGTTTCGGATGTCTGATGGAGGTTCTAATTTTTGAAGCAGTCAAGATCATCTGGAATTTGATAGAATCGTCTCCGATCTGACAGGATCGTCTGAGATCTGACGAATTCGTCAGAGACCTGCAATCAGAGAAATAGATACAAAATATAGAAAATGCAGCTATGCCAACAGAGGGCAATGATGTAGAATGACAGTAATAATGTTAAAATAATAATAACAAACAAAAACACGAGTGCATTACAATGATTTAATGACAATTTATGATTTTATTATGCATTAAAGCTATATGGGTGAACTCCAAGATGCATAATAGCAAAAAATAATAATAAACTGACTAGATGCAGAATAAAACAATAGATGAGAAGAGAAAAATGCAAACTCTGGGCAGTAATTGCCCCCAATGTTGACTGCAGTCGAAATCATCTCGGATTGGTACGAAATCGTCTCGAATTGGACAAGATCGTCTACGACGATCTGAGCTTGCTCCGGCTGAAGAATAACAAAGTTCCTACAAACAAACTTAGAAAAATATGAAAACAAATGGTGATTTAAGATGGTCTAATGCATGTAGAACTCGTGTTACAAGAAATTTCAGCCAGGGGGATGTCAAGGGGAGGGCCTAAGATTAAATAGGCTTAGGAGGGAGGTTGGGAGGTTGGAGATCATCCCATTTTGGGAGATCTCCAACGGGGGAGGTCTCTAACGGCATAGACACGCTTCTGCCCAGATTAGAGACGCCATTGAAACAGAAGCTAATTATGAAAAATCAGTTTTGGGACGAAATCGGCTGGACGTTCTGCTCCAGACGAAATCGTCCGATCTGAGGCGATATCGTCTGATCGGAGACGATATCGTCCAACGGATGAAACAAACTCTAAAAATGGCATAGAAAATGAGGAAACGAGCAATAGGCGGTTTGGGAGTAGTTTTGGGGTTAAAATTTGAATTTGAATTATTACTAAGGTAATTTTAATTATTTGCTAAGGTTTACTGCACCAATTTTAGGGTGCTATAGTGAGGTTCATTTACCGGTTACTTAGTGAAGTTCAATTTTACCCAAAAAAAAATCAGGGTCAAGGTTTGAGAGAATACCCGAGAAGCTCCGACTCCTTTGCTTGTAGATATCTCTCCTTGTGCAGCCATGGTCTCCAATGTAGTAGCACTTCAAGATGCAAATGTCACTTTTGTAGCACCCTAAAATTGGCGCAATCAAATTGGAATAATTACATTCACCTTAGTAAATAAATTTAAATTCAAATTTAACCTCCCAAACCGCCCGTTAACCGCCGAGAAACCCGTTTCCCCTTTTTTCGTGCCATTTTTAGGAGTTGTTTTGACCGTTGGACGATATCGTCGCCGATCAGACGATATCGCCCCAGATTTGACGATTTCGTCTGGACTAGAACGTCCAGACGATTTTGTCGCAAAACTGAATTTGCATAGATAGACTCTGTTCCAACGGGTCTCCAATCCGGGCAAAAGCGTGTCTGCGCCGTTGGGACCCTCCCCCGTTGGAGATCTCCCAAATTGGGAAGATCTCCAACCTCCCAACAACTTTCCCTAAGCCTATTTAACTCTAAGACTTTTCCCTCCCCAACCCCTCGGCTGAATTCTTATGCAAATCGACTCCCTATGTGCTAGAACTTCTCAAATTTGCTTTTTGCACTATTCCTATAGTAATTTTATTGCAGGTATATCACTGGTTTTCAGCCGGAGCCAGCACCTATCGCAGCCGACGAACCTGTCAAGATCGGAGGCGATCCTGTCAAATTAGGGACGATCTCGTACTGATGCGAGACGATCTCGACTGCAACATACATCGAGGCAATCAGTGCCTGAAGTTTGCTCTTCTCTCTTTTCTCTCTGTCATTTTATGCTATAAATCAGATCATTTATTTAGTTTTTATTCTACTTTGCATCTGGAGTTCACCCATCTAGTTTAGATTGCACATTAAATTCATGATTTGCCATCATAATGCAGTGATCTGTTTTACTTTCTATTTTAAATTATTGCTTAGTATTCACCTTGTTCTCTAGCATATTTTGCCTCTATTTTGCATAGTAGAATTGCTTGTATTTTGCATCTGTTCCCTGTTTTGTAGGTTTTGACGAATTCGTTTGACGAATTCGTCAGATTTGAGACGATTCTGTCTGTCTCAGACGATTCTGTCTGTCTCAGATGATTTGGTCAAATTGTAGGTGATATTGTCGAATCCCAGATGATCCAGACTACTTCAAGCATCAGAAACTTCATCAGACATCCCGGATCAGGTAATCTCCATTAGCCTCCTGCAAATTCTCTATTTTTTTGCTTTCAGTCTGTTTACTGTATTCATTTAAATTGCATTTTCATGTAGTTTAAGTTAGAATCATTCGGCCAAACCTAGGATGAATGTTTAAGGATAAAATGAACCCATTAAAACACATTCCCAAAACCTAGGCGTGGAAACTGCCGCCAAATGTTTCCTGGTGAACCCACCATCCGTCGACAAATCACCAAAATGCACCTCCCTTGAGAGGCGGGACCTTCGCAAAGTCCTCTCGTCCGAGGTACCGCATCATCCTTTTCCCATCCTCCTTCCGGGCGTGGATCCAATAGCCTGAAGGTAGGGATGCAAAAAATTTGGAGCGATACATTTTGGTGAACCCGACGTGAATGCATCATAACCTTTTGAAAAACAAAAACAAAAAAAAAAAAAAATTAGAACAACTAAAACTTAGATGCATTTTAAAACATTTAAGGTTCAAAATCATGTTTAGATGGTAGCTCCTAAAAAGAGGTTAGCAGTTACTATAAACGTAGTAAACCAATTGGCAGCCATAGAAGTTAATTCTGTCCTTAGTATCCCTGAAACAAGTAGAAATCAATCCTTGTGGGACGAACTTATTAGGAGACTTAGTCTCATCTCATCTAGGGCCACACAACTTAAACAGATTAAGAGGCTAGTCTTGGATAGAATCCTGGATCCTCATCAATTAGTTTTCTACCATGAACTTCAGAGAGCCTGCCATAGATGGCTAGCCTATAGGAGAGCTTTAGTATCTTCAGAGTTGTTTAGCTTCGAGGAATACCTCGAGAACGCAGACATTGTACACCGATTCTTAGGCCTTGTAGAAGACCAAGAAGTTGTTCTTACAGATAGGGAAATATGGAATAGAGTTCCGCGAGCTGTGCTATATCGAGAGTATTGCCATGAGCTTTACTTTTATCAACCAACATCTGAAATAGACAATATCACCATAGCCCTTTTCATCAAATTCTTAAAAGAAAACTTTCAATTTGAAGAAGAACATTTCATGACCCCTGAACAACTTGAACCTATTAATGATATTCATAAGTTATTCATAGAAGATTAGTTCATTTGCTTTCAGTCTTATTATTATTATTGCTTGCATTTATTGTTTCATTTGTTGTCTTTATTATATTGTTTCAAAGAAAAACAAAAAAAAACATAGTAAAAAAAAACTTAAACATTTCATTTACAATATTGCATTAGGTATATATAAATATATACCTTTTAATTTGTTGCATATATATATATATATATATATATATATATATATATATATTTGCTGAAATCAAAACTTAGCACCATGACTAGACTTAGGAATGGTAAAGAAACTTTAGGAGAAGGAGAAGATTGGTTGCAAGATACAACTGAAAACCCAAATGTCCTTCTTGGAGATACAAATCCGGAAGGAGAAACTCTAGGACAATCAGATGAAGACTTAGGGGAAGATAAGGAACAAGAAGGAAGTGTTAAAGAATCCTCATCCCCTAGAATAGCTCCCAATGGAGGCATCACTTTTGACAACGCAGAACATTTTCAAAAATTTCTTAATCAACATATCGACGTCCTTAATGTGGCAGTCCGTATTGATAAAGGGGAAATTAGTGATGCTCAAGCAGCCTTAGAACGGGCGCTTGATATGCAAACTAATCCCTTGTCTTTCATTGATCAAGAAAGTGATAAGGGTGGACCATCCAATGCGAATATGGTCACTATAGCCCAAGCCATGACCAAACAACAGGTCACCCAACCTCCTAAGGAACCTATTACTCAACCTAAAATCACTCCCGCACAAAAGAAAATTCCCTTCACTACTTCGTTCCTCCAAACTATTGAGCAAAATGCTTTAAATAAACAGAAACATAAAACAAAGCCAAATACAAATTTTCAACAATCTGCAATACAACCTAATCCAACTTCAAAATTTCTCCATAATATTTTTCCTACCAATGTTTTACACAATAGTAACATGGCATCTAATATGCATGTTCCTCCATCATATGCCCATAAAACTCATGTCAATGCCCCACCGAATCAATATGGGGGGCAAACTAGTAATCTGGAAGCTATGGTGAAACAATTGGCTTCACGTATGGACCAGATAGATCCCTACCGTCCCTCGTACAATTATCGAGAGATTTGTAGCCAACCATTGGATCCCATAGTGGTAGCTCAACCATACCCTAAGCATTTTCCCATGCCCGTCCTGCCTATCTATAAAGGAACCGAAGATCCCATAGAACATCTTCGCATGTTTAGGATAGCATGTCATGACATATCGCATGACGACTTGCTATTACTAAAAATGTTCCCTAAAAGTTTAGGTGGAATGGCGTTAGAGTGGTACTACCAATTGCCCACTCACTCCTTAAGAAACTTTGAAGAAACAGATGAGTCATTTGTTCATCAATTTAGTGCCTACATCGAGAGGCATGTAACTATTAAAGATCTATACAACTTAAAACAAGATAAAGACGAATGTTTTGCTGATTTCTTGGCTAGATGGAGACAATTGACAGGAAAACTGCACTTTGTGCTACCCTATAGGGAAATGCTAGACATTTTCATCAATAATTTACAAGAACAACTTTCTTATGAGCTATCAACAGCTACTTTGACTACCTTCGATCAAGCTATAGACTTAGCTCGAAGAGTAGAAGATGCCCTCATTAGGAGAGGCCAACTTAGAAAGAAGGATGATGAGAAAACATCTAGAAATCAATATAAAAACAAACAAAGTTGTCGGTGATGGAGTCACTGACAGCAGTAAATGTTGCTAATGTCAATGCAACAAAAACAACAGAAAAATTCATCTTGAAACCTCCTGATAAGCCTCCTCGAGAGTTCACTAGATTAAACCAACCTTTATCAACTATTTTACCTCAACTTCTTGAAAGAGGTTTAATCCAACTGCCAGCTATCCGAGAACCTGACCCAAGCATACCCGGATATAGAGCTGATTTGCACTGTGATTTTCATAGAGGTCCTGGACATTCTACCAACGCTTGTAAGAGATTGAAACATAAAATACAAGATTTGATTGACAATAATGAAATGGAAGTGCAAGCCTTCCAACCTAAACAAAACCCTCCTAATAATACCCAAAATACTGTTCCCCAAAATCAAAATCAGAATGCCAATCAAACTTTAGACATATTTCAACACCCTTTACCAAGACACGGTAAGGAGGTAGCCAATCAAATTGAACATCACAATGTTCCCCCTCCTACCCGATATGTAGGAACCATTAGCGGACAATTACCTGTTCAGGATTCTCAAACCTTTGACACAACCTTATCCCTGGTTACAACCAGGCCCTTACATAATTTTCAAACTTCTGATTCTAGCGATATAGAGTCAGATAGTGAAAGTGAAGTAGACACCATTCAATCGAATAGTTCTGAAAACGAATCAGATCCTATTCAACCTATCACAGATGCTAATGTTCCAGAAGAACCATTCCCTAGAAGAGTCACTACTCGACCTTCTTCTAATGTAGTCCTTCCTTATGAACAAGCCATAAACTCTCAACCGAGACCGTTTCAACGTCGTCACTATAACATTGTAGGTACCATCGGAGTCGTCACCCGACAACAAGCTCACAATTCCCAACAAGAACCAAACCAGAACGATGGATCAGCTCCATTCATTCTGAAAAATCCCAATAAAGGAAATCATGCTCCTATTGTTCAACCTAAACCCCCTTACAGCATTAATGAGCAATTGTCTAATACCACCGCCAGAATCTCCCTTTTAGATTTATTAAGATCCTCTCCCACCCATAGGGATGAGTTGATGCTTACTTTGAGCCAGATGATGGTACCTCAAAACATCCAACCTGAAGCTATGGCCAATACTATCATCACGCGAGAGATTGATTGTATTGACTTTCGGGATAAAGATATCCCACAACACAGCTTTACACAAGGATAATCCCTTGTATATTACGGCTTTAATTGGGGATGTAGTCATCAAACGAGTTCTGATTGATAATGGCTCATCTCTAAACATTTGTACCTTTGACTTCTACCAACGATTTGGTTTTAGAAGTGATGAAATGAAGAAGACTGATATGATTATCAAAGCCTTTAATGATGAAACACAAGAAACTTGTGGAGTCATTACCCTCCCCTTACAAGTTGGTCCTAGAACCCTTGAGACAACTGTGTTTATTGTACATTGCCCAGCATCGTACAATATACTTTTGGGTCGCCCTTGGATTAACGCCATGCGAGCAGTCCCATCAACTTTACACCAATGTGTTAAGTTTGAGTTTAAAAATCAGTTGGTCACTATTCATGGTGACCCTAGACCTTTTGATATGTGTGCATTGGCAGAACCAGCTTGGAGTGCAATTTTGCCCTCGCTCTGTCATCCACATATCCTAGTTCTTCTTCATCTAAAACTGTGAAATATAAACCCATCACTTCATCTATTCCTCCTCCATTAACTTCATCTTCCCATATAGATCAACCACCTTCTAAACAAATTACCGTAGAACTTCAAAAAGCTCTTAAAACTACAACCAATTCTTCAAGTTCTAATCCCATAAATTCAAAACCTTCAGACACGTCTATCACACCTTCTACATCTCAAGACATAGGTAATAAGCCTTCTACATCTTATGCCCTCTCTGATGATCTTTTACCAGATTTAACTACAACCTTAATATCAGAAAAAATGAATGCTTTCATGCAAGATTCAAACCTTTTAAATAATTTGCCGCCATCTCCTCGTACTTTGGGCCTCCCACAACCTATGGGAAGTACTTACCAAGTCGGGAGTTGCGCCTTCATTTACAAAGGATATGACTGGGGAAGAATCCCTCGGAATATCAAAACCCATCATGAGGGATATGCTCGGTGCTATTTTACCAACGATTATATTAAAGCTAAACCCATGATGTTTAAAATGGGATATAAAGGGAAAGGCTTAGGACCTTTCCAAAATGGCATGAAAGAACCTTTCGAGGTAGAACCGTGGCCTGCCCGTTGTGGTGTGGGCCTATTTCCTAGTAAGGGACAACCATTTCCTTTTGAGGATGATGATCATCTCATATGCTACCAAGATTATTTGGATAGACATGTTGATTTGCCTCTTAGAAATCAGTCATTTTCATGCAACATGCTATCCATAGCATACCCTGAAATGATTGTTGACCCCGATGAAGAATTGGAAGGAGATATTTTCCATGATGTCTCTGTTGAAGAGATGTTGCACAACGGGTTTTATTTTGATGGTTCTATACCAACCATAGCTCAGCTTGAGGCCACTGATCCTCAAAATGAATTATCTAAATTAACTTTACAAGAATTACAAGAATTGGGTGTTTCACCCGCCCCACCTAATTTTGAAAGAGATCTACACATGGAGGTAGAAAATGTCATTAAAATTAACATTGGAACTGAGGACAACCCTCACATAATCAATATTGGAGCAGAACTAAGTCAAGAAAAACAAGAACAATACATAGCATTTCTTAAAGAGTATGAAGATGTCTTCGCGTGGACATATGAAGATATGCCAGGTCTAGACCCTTCTGTAGTCATGCACCATCTAGTGGTCCATCCGGATGCTAAACCTGTTAAACAAAAACTTAGAAAAATGCATCCCAAAGTGGCTCTGCTAGTCAAAGGGGAGTTAGAAAAACTCCTGAATGTTATCTTCATACAAGCTATTGATTATGCTGAATGGATCTCAAATGTAGTTCCAGTCACCAAGAAAGAAGCTACCAAAGTTAGGGTTTGCACAGATTTCAGAGATATTAACGCTGCATGCCCTAAAGATGACTTTCCTCTTCCGAATATGGACCAAATTATCGACTTTACTGCCGAAAGTGGGATGATGTCCTTAATGGACGGATTCTCCGGCTATAATCAGATCAGGATAGCTCCTGAAGACCAGGCTAAAACAGCCTTTATTACCCCCTGGGGTACCTTTTGCTGGAAAGTGATGCCATTTGGCCTAAAGAACGCCGGTGCAACTTATCAACGAGCTATGACCTACATTTTTCATGATCTGATGCATGATATCCTCCATGATTATGTGGATGATATTATAGCTCGCTCTCTTATTGAAGATCATCATTTAGATGATTTGAGAAAAGTTTTTAATCGATTAAGAGAATATCTCATTCGATTAAATCCAGCAAAATGCATATTCGGAGTTAAATCCGACAAACTATTAGGGGTTTTAGTTTCTTTACGTGGTATCGAAATTGACCCTCTTAAAATTGCGGCTATCACTGATATGCCCGCACCCACTAATATATCTGAATTACGAAGTTTACAAGGTAAACTTCAAGCTATCCGTCGCTTTATTGATAAGCTAGCGGACAAAACCGGTCCCTTTCTCAAACTTCTTAAGAAGGACGTCCCTTTTAATTGGGACACAGAATGTAGAGAAGCTTTTGAACTTCTCAAGCAATATCTCATTAACCCACCGGTGCTTTCACCGCCTAAATCTGATCGCCCATTCCTTCTATATATTTCTGCTTCAGATTCTGCCTTAGGAGCCATGTTAGCTCAACTTGATGATGAAAAACGAGAACGCGCTAATTATTATATTAGCCGAACTTTCGTCAGTTATGAAACTCGCTATACAGCGTTAGAAAAGTTATGTCTAGCAGTCGTGTTTGCTACGCAAAAATTACGACATTACATGCTTAGCCAAAAAACGTATGTCATTGCCAAATATGATCCCTTAAGGTATCTCATGAGTCGACCTTATTTATCGGGTCGCACAGCCAAGTGGGTTCTTGCTCTAAGTGAGTTTGATCTCACCTTCATAGGACAGAAGTCTGTTAAGGGTCAAATCATAGCAGATCAATTAGCTGTTGCACCCTTAGAGTCTACTCATCCCCTCATTATCGAGTTTCCGATGAATGCCTTCAATTAGAGGCAGACCTTGTTGAACAATGGTCCTTATACTTTGATGGAGCCCGATGCATGAGTGGGGTTGGTGCGGGTATTATTTTAATATCTCCGCAAAAACATATTATTCCTCTGTCCTTCAAACTAACCTTTGTTTGCACCAATAATACTGCTGAGTATGAAGCTCTAATCCTTGGATTACGAGCTGCTTTAGCACTGAAAATTAAAAACCTCTTAGTTTTTGGTGATTCCCAATTGGTTATAAACCAAATTAATGAAGTTTATCAGACCAGAGATGATAAAATTTGCCCATATAAGGCCTATGTTTTACAACTAATGGCCTTGTTTGATCAAGTTACTTTGGAAGCCATTCCTCGAACTAGCAACCGTGCAGCTGATGCTATGGCCGCCGTTGCATCTCTCTTGCCCTTGGAGTTAGATGACGAATATGCCACTATCATCATTCGTCGACTCCAGGAACCCGCTTCAAATAAGTCATGCTTAGAGCCTTTGGATGTGTTTCTAATCAATGAAACTACTCCTGAACCCTGGTATACAGACATATTTGATTTCCTCCAAAATGGGAATTTCCCTGCTAATTCTAATAGAAACCAACGTCGATTATTACGTCGACGAGCAAGTCGATTTGTAATCATTGGCAATACTTTGTATAGGAGATCTTTTGAAGGTATCCTATTAAGATGTCTAAATTTAGAAGAGTCTAAATCAGCCTTGAGTGAAGTCCACAATGGATCTTGTGGAGGACACTTTAGTGGTAGCGTCATTGCTAAAAAGCTCCTTCGGATAGGATACTTTTGGCCTACCATGGAAACGGATGCACATGAGTATGTGCGTCATTGCGACAAGTGTCAAAAACATGCTGACCTTGTCCATGCGCCTGCACAAGAGCTGCAGGCTATTTCATCTCCTTGGCCCTTTTCTAAATGGGGCTTGGATATTATTGGTAAAATTAATCCTGTGTCTTCTGATGGACACAAGTTCATCATAACTGCCACTGAGTATTTCACGAAGTGGGTTGAAGCTATGCCTTTAGCTTCTTGCACCGGTTCACAGGTCTCTAAATTCATTTTTAATCAAATCATTTGCAGGTTTGGAATTCCTGCGAATCTCATCTCTGACAATGGAACTCCGTTCAAAAATAAAGATGTCAAAAAATTATGTCAAAAATACAAGATTCAACATCGCTGGTCCACTCCCTATTATCCTCAGGGTAATGGTCAAGAAGAAGCTTCTAACAAAACTTTAATCAAAATTCTCAAAAGACTAGTCAATAAAACTGGCCGTGACTGGCATATTCAATTATATCCAGCCTTGTGGGCCTATCGAACTAGTGTTCGAACCCCCACAGGCACTTCACCATTTGTTTTGGTATATGGTGCCGAAGCAGTTTTTCCATTTGAATTGGAAGTTCCTTCTTTGGCTCTGCTACTTCAAGATACTGAAGTAGGAGATGAATATCGCGTCGTGCAGACTCAGTCAGCTGGAACTCCTAGATGAAAAATGCATCAATGCTTTAGAGCATCTCCGTGCATACCAAAACAAGCTTAAAAGAGCATATAATAAGAAAGTTCGTCATCGATCCTTTGAGATTGGCGACCTTGTTCTAAAAGAAAATCAAAAAAATACAAATGCAACCAAAGAACTTAAAGGTAAATTTGAGCCCAACTGGCTCGGACCGTACATCATTACTGCAAAATTTGAATCAGGAGCGTATAAATTATCTACCTTAGATGGTAAAGAACTTAAAGAACCCATGAATATTTTACATCTCAAACGTTATTATGCATAAATTTGGTCATTTCATCCATGTATATATTTGTTCAAAATCATTATCTTGTATTTCTTTCAATTTATTCAAAAACCTCAAAAACATTCATAAAATCTTCAAAAATCTTCAAAAATATTTATTGCATTTATTTAAAGCACTTGTAAAGTTCCTTTTGCTCAAAACAAAAATCAACATAAAAATCCAAAAACAGCTATATGCTTGACTCTTTCGAAACCAAAACAATATACAAAAGAAAGAGAGAGTCAACATTCTCAAAACTTTCTCAAAATCATTATTTTCTTACAATTATTGCAATTATATGTTTCAACTTATTTTGGATAAAATTAGCATTTATTTAGCATCCCTCACTTGCACAATCACAACAATAAATATCTTGATTTTATCTGGCATGATTACTAATCTCTCTTATATCAAAGTTCACAAAATTCAATTAAAGAAAGTTTGAGCATAGAGAATTGATCTTGTTATTTACTTAAACCAAGCACATCTTTTCACAATAAAATGATTATATTTGTAATTTCCATGTTTTGCTACATAGTAGAACTGATTTCTTGAGTGAAAAGTTTCCCCTGCTATCCTATCATGCACATGGTCTAGAATCTTTGAGAATTGGCAAAAGGACAAGCTCACCCCTACCCAGAATAAAAATCCCTTGCTCTACAGCTAATCCGAGCAAGTATCCCTAGAAAAAAAAAAGAAAAGAAAAATTCAAGAAAAAGAAAAGAGAAAAGAAAAATGCTTATTTCAGCAATGTTCCAAGCATTATCAAGCAAAAGAAATACAAAAAGGAAAAATAAGCAAAGTTCAAAAGAAAGCAAGAAAGCAATAAAATCCCTTTCCCTACCCTTTGAAAAGAAAAGAAGGGTTGATGAGCTTGAATCCCTGGAATTCTCAATTATTCGAAAACCGTGAGGTAAGCCCCATAACAAGTGGTTTGTGCCCAACCTGCTTGGCCTTGGGTAACTCCTAGCATGGCGATATGTCTGTCACATTAGCGACCTTCTTTTGTACAGACCTATGTTCGCTTATGGATTAGCTAGCTCTTGATAATCCGATCTACATAGTAGCCTAGTATGGTTATATGCATCTACATCATGGTTAATGAACACTTATTTGGTTTCTTCAAATCACTTGTATCATAGTATCTTGCTCAAACTTGGTAACTGAACCATGCAATTGCACACACATTTGTATTTGAGAGATTTTGTCTATCATTATGATAAATCAAGATGGGAAATGAATTCACATATGCACATGGGATTCCTTATAAATCTAACTTTTGTCTTCAAAATACTTTGAAATATTATTTTTGCAACTTGTTTGGAATAAATCAAATACAGTTGTTTTCCACAAAGACAACTATATAATAGCAAAAATCAAAAATTTCTTTCAAAAAACAAATCAAATCATATATATCTGATTGACTTTCGCAACGATGGTATAGTTTCAAAACCAAAATTGGAATTTTATGCCTAGCGCAAGTCCTCATTATCATATTTTCTGTTCATCAAAAATCAATCATGCAATAAAACTATCCTTTTTTGGATTTTCGCGATGATGGTATAAGTCTATACCTACATATTCTATGCCTAGCGCAAACCATTGTAACAATTTTTTTTCCCAATTTATCAAAAATCATACAAAACATATGACTTCATTTTACACAAATTATGCTTTTTCGAAAGCAAATACATTTTCACTATGTTATGTCATTATGTCAACTTTACATTTTGCAATGACGGTATAATTCCTAAGGAATTATTCAACAATTTTATCACACTTAGGAATTTATGCCTAGCAAAAATTATTTTACAATATTTCATGCATAATATTTTTATGGAAATCTGAAAGCAAACCATCATCATCATCATTTGCATCATCACAACAAAGTCTTAAGACAGTCTCTTAAGCACTCTTTTCTTTTAACAATATTTCTATCCTGGGACTAGCTTGACGACCGAGTGAGCAGCGACTCCATGAAATGGTCTATAATAGCGACAATGTCCTTTGAAATTATTGTTAGAAATCTCTTTTTATTTTTACATTTCATTACAACCAATCAATTTGTTACATCAGATTATTTCATTTAAAATATTTATAGCATGACATCCAAGTTATAATATTTTCCAAAATGACATAATTACATGAATCATCAATAAAATCATTACATCAATCAAATCAATCAATTACATCAAACATAAAAAGCATCATAAGTATCACATAAGACAAGTCATATACTCAAAAATATCTCATCTATATATATCAACAGAATATATACATCATCAAAACTGGATTGGTATGCCACAATCTGTACCTCGGCATACTCAATCCTCTATCAATACAAGTATAATACAATATCAGTAGCAATATCCCGCCCTCTAGCCTCGAGAGCCTCTAGAGCTCTCGGCCTCATCTCCTCCCCCACCCTACGGAGGACGAGGTGGTCCCATCGTAGTATGTGTGGTACTGCGAGTCCTCGTCGTCGACCGGGATGAGCTCCTCGTCGACCCTGTCCTGATCGGATCGGCTATGGCAGCCGATAGCTGTACCCTCTGGCCCTCTGGCACCGCCTGGTAGTATAGCGCCTGATAGAATGCGGTCTGAGAAACCGACCGTAGCAGCTCTTGAGTGCTCACCCCTCCGCCTCGTGCCCTGAGACGTGCATTCTCGTCTCGCAGCTGCGACACCTCGCCCGGTGTCTGTGCAACCGCATCCCGTAGTGTCTGCACCTGAGCTCGCAGATGATCCCTCTCTGCCCGAGAGTAGCCATCTCGCTACTCTCTCCTGTATCCATGCCCTTGCCCTTATCGAGCGATGGTGGCCTCTGTGGAGATGGGGGTCTCGCCTCCCTCCTCTCCCTCTCCCTCTACCGTGGCCGCTCCTGTGCCCGTGGCCTCCTCTGCTCTCTCCGCCGTGACCCTGGGCCGCCTCTATCGCTGCCTGGCGCCGCCTCCCTATCCGACGCACAACTGCGTGGATCGGACCCTGTGCCCTCGTCATCCGAGGAGGGCGGATGCCTGCGTACCAGGCATCGTAGCCATCGGCTACTCCTGCGTCGTCCCCATCCACTGGCCGGATGGGGGCATCGTCCGCGTCCCGACTCCAGAATCGCTGCATGTCTGGAGCCCCGCTAACTGTGGTGTTATCCCGGATAGTCCAGGAAAACTCGTAATCCCTCAGAGATGGGATCCCCTACTGTAGACCGAACTATCGTAAAACTCGGTCGTAGCGGTGGAGCTCCACCTCTCCCCTCTCCATCCTCAGCCAGCAGACTCGCCTGATGCGAGCCAGCTCCTGTGCGTCCTCTGCCCACCCTGGATGCTGCCTCCATGGCCTCCAGGTGATCTGGTCTGGGACCAAGTCATCCAATAGTCTCCGGGACACCGGCAGGTCGATCCGTCGCTGTGCCCCTCTCCGGAGCCACCAATAGAAGACTCGGGGCCTCTCCCCGTCAACCCCTATCAGTGGAAGCCCTACCGGCCTCCGCACCGCAATGTGCTCCCAGCACCAAACCTGTAGGAGCGATGTCATGACCAGACACCGCCCGCCCTTGTACACGACCCCGTAAAGGATCCTGTACAGCCGGCATAGAACAAAGCTGCCCCAAGAAAATCTGTAGCCATGGTCGCGCATATCGTAGATCACATCTACGAGCATCCACGGCACCCTGCATCCGCTCTGGTGGCACAGCAGAAGTCCACCAACCACCCCAGCCAAAACTCGTGTCAGTGTAGATGCCCCAGGCATCTGGCGCAGTGCCTCGATGTTCACTCCGCCCTTCTCCAGGGCGAAGCTCGGGTCACCGCAGAGTCGTCCCATCGCGTGGCCCTGATTGGCCGTAGGTGTGATCATCCTCCCTTGTATGGGGATTCTAAGAATCCTCCATACATCCTCTAGTGTGGGAGTCATCTCCCCGTCGGTAACCGAAAGCATGAAGAGCCCGGGTACCACCTCTCTGCTAGGGCTGTCAGTAGCCCCATGTCAGTAGAAACCTGCGGCATCTCTGCCACATGCTGCAAGCCGGCCTGTGCCAGCAGATCCCGCTCTGCCTGGGTGAGAGCGGCCAAGTCGTCTCTCAGCCCGTCGTATTTCCACTCTCTGCTCTTTAGTAGTCCTCTCTGCAAACATAAACAATCAAAACAACAAACAATCATTAATAACAATTTCAGTAATCAAAAATACAACTTAAAGATCAAATTTTTGCAATTGATGATATCGCCCACTATTGGACGATATCGTCCCAAATTTGAGCAAAATCGTCTCCGATTTCGCGTGTCGAAATCGTCTCTAATTTGACGAAATCGTCCCTTTTTCGTCGATTTCGCCCTTGGGCGAAATTGACGAACTTGAGACGATTTCGTCGAACTAGGGACGATTTCGTCCGGACGACGTCGACGGCCAAAAACGGCCGCGATGCTCAAAATTCATCCTAAATTCCTCTAAAAAGCATGTAAAATTCAAATTAAATCAATCTAAATTGAGTTTAAACCCTTACCCGTAGACCGCGGCGGACCTCTGCAGATCTGTGCGCTGTCTCTACCATTTTTGCTCCAGAGCTCTAAAAACAGTAAAATGAACAGTAAACAATGAATTAGGGTTTTACCCTATTTTTCTTAATTTTATTCAAAATAATTCACAAATAATTTTTGCTTTTCCGCGTTTTTACCTCAAACGTTCGATTTGGGTAAAAACACGGAGGGGGCACCATAGTAAGCTGTCGTACGATTCGACCAAGAATCGTCGCCTAAAAATGGGAATAATTTTTTGCTTTCTCGTAGATCGAGAAGAACTCTTCTTTAACGCATTTTCTTCGGAAAATTCGCTAAAGAGGGGGCAAAATGTAGCACCCTAAAATTGGCGCAGTCAAATTGGAATAATTACATTCACCTTAGTAAATAAATTTAAATTCAAATTTAACCTCCCAAACCGCCCGTTAACCGCCGAGAAACCCGTTTCCCCTTTTTTCGTGCCATTTTTAGGAGTTGTTTTGACCGTTGGACGATATCGTCGCCGATCAGACGATATCGCCCCGCATTTGACGATTTCGTCCGGACTAGAACGTCCAGACGATTTTGTCGCAAAACTGAATTTGCATAGATAGACTCTGTTCCAACGGGTCTCCAATCCGGGCGAAGCGTGTCTGCGCCGTTGGGACCCTCCCCCGTTGGAGATCTCCCAAATTGGGAAGATCTCCAACCTCCCAACAACTTTCCCTAAGCCTATTTAACTCTAAGACTTTTCCCTCCCCAACCCCTGGCTGAATTCTTATGCAAATCGACTCCCTATGTGCTAGAACTACTCAAATTTGCTTTTTGCACTATTCCTATAGTAATTTTATTGCAGGTATATCACTGGTTTTCAGCCGGAGCCAGCACCTATCGCAGTCGACGAACCTGTCAAGATCGGAGGCGATCCTCGTCAAATTAGGGACGATCTCGTACTGATGCGAGACGATCTCGATTGCAGCATACATCGAGGCAATCAGTGCTCGAAGTTTGCTCTTCTCTCTTTTCTCTCTCGTCATTTTATGCTATAAATCAGATCATTTATTTAGTTTTTATTCTACTTTGCATCCGGAGTTCACCCATCTAGTTTAGATTGCACATTAAATTCATGATTTGCCATCATAATGCAAGTGATCTATTTTACTTTCTGTTTTAAATTATTGCTTAGTATTCACCTTGTTCTTTAGCATATTTTGCCTCTGTTTTGCATAGTAGAATTGCTTGTATTTTGCATCTGTTCCTTGTTTTGCAGGTTTCTGACGAATTCGTTTGACGAATTCGTCAGATTTGAGACGATTCTGTCTGTCTCAGACGATTCTGTCTGTCTCAGATGATTTGGTCAAATTGTAGGCGATACTGTCGAATCCCAGATGATCCAGACTACTTCAAGCATCAGAAACTTCATCAGACATCCCGGATCAGGTAATCTCCATTAGCCTCCTGCAAATTCTCTATTTTTCTGCTTTCAGTCTATTTACTGTATTCATTTAAATTGCATTTTCATGTAGTTTAAGTTAGAATCATTCGGCCAAACCTAGGATGAATGTTTAAGGATAAAACGAACCCATTAAAACACATTCCCAAAACCTAGGCGTGGAAACTGCCGCCAAATGTTTCCTGGTGAACCCACCATCCGTCGACAAATCACCAAAATGCACCTCCCTTGAGAGGCGGGACCTTCGCAAAGTCCTCTCGTCCGAGGTACCGCATCATCCTTTTCCCATCCTCCTTCCGGGCGCGGATCCAATAGCCTGAAGGTAGGGATGCGAAAAATTTGGAGCGATACAACTTTCTCATCAGAGCTCAGGAAAGCAAAATGATAGCTCAAGAAAATGAAAATTCAAAACCCTAGATTCCTTTTATACTCCTCAAGTTGTGCTTTAATTGCTACTGATGTCAGTGGCTCAAAATTCATGGCCACTCAGGGCGAGAGCAACCATAGGCAAAGACTTAGTGGCCATTGGACCTGACAGTGACCGGATACATAGGCAAGATCAGGCAGATTCCTTCCAGGAGGAATTGTAAAAAAATAAAAAAATCATATTTTTATGGTCCTTGATCATCAAAATGATTAAAATAACAAAAAAATGGCATAAAAACAAATCTCGAGTACACTCCATATTCAGTTACTTACTCTATCAACTCGGTAGTTGCAATTATTTGCACTCCATGAAACTTGGTGAGATGAGTAAGTTACCATAAAGCTACATGAGACAAATTACTCATTTAGGAATTATGATGAAACACCTCAATCCCAAAGAAGATTAATATGGTCGGACTGCTCTACGGGTACGATGGAATCATCCTAATTATATTATAACACAAAAAATACTAAGCCAAGTGATGCAATACAAGCACAAATAAAATTACTCATCCTAAATCCCTAAGAAGGCTATTTATGGCTAGACCACTCCCCAGGACAAGGATGAGTGATTATCATAAATAATTGGAATCACACTTGGATGGGGGTTGCCCATTAAAAGAACAAACAACAAGAAAGGAACTAAACCTAGTCAAAATGGTCAAGCGACTTGTCGCTTCATTCATTGCCTTTCCCTCACCAGTTCATTTGTGTGAGGGGGTAGTTCAAATATTCAAGATAATAATAATCAAAGTCAACCAAAGATCACTCAATCATATCAAAATCATGTTTGTCCTACGAATCATTGCATACAAATCTTACAAAAATTTCCCTTGTTTGCTGGGTTCATGATCAAATATGACATCTTCAATTTGTTGTTGTAGTGGACATGTGCAAGCCTTGTGCTAAATTAAGCCTTCAATTAGGTTTAAGAAATGATTCAAGGATGTGTGCCATCTTGCGTGATTGGGCCATCCAGAATTATCAGATCAATGATCATCATACACCCTTGTAAGCATAGTAGTCTACATTTTCACTCCATACTATGTTTTTCACTCAGCGCATCACAAAAAGAGGCATATTTAGACACCTAAAACATGTAATGTTCAGGGAGATTACTCACATAGACACACCCAGAGGTCATGTGACTAAACCTTGGGACTTTCCAAGTATCAATAGTTGTTTTTGCCACTCATTTTGGGCATATTCAGCCCATCCAATCCTGGCCGCTGTGGACCAGAGTGACTGGATTCTGGCCACTGTAGCTCAGAGAGACCAAACCTTAGCCACTGTAGATGACAATGGCTAAACTTTAAATGTATTTTTTTTCCCATCCAGCCTAATCACGGGTGAAAGTGGCAGTCTTCATGCAATAAGTCCAAGCGGGGATAACTTTGCATTCCTCCTCACAACCAGTCTAGATGAAAGAC
This sequence comes from Wollemia nobilis, assembly GCA_028583015.1. NCBI lineage: Eukaryota > Viridiplantae > Streptophyta > Pinopsida > Araucariales > Araucariaceae > Wollemia > Wollemia nobilis. The sequence goes on from JAQPPZ010004643.1 coordinate 952,776, forward strand.
TCAAGTCCGGATTTAGACATCAATTAACTGCCCTTCAAGGGTAGAGAAAAGCTCAAATCCTCATGCTAACGTCTAGTGCACATGAGGGATTCAGTCCTAGGGTTTGAACATTGACCTAGGGCTTCAAAAAACTTTATAAGGAGAAAATCTACAAGCACTAGGGGACCTTATTTTATCAATAAAAGAGAGAGAGGGAACATCATATATCAGAATTTTGAACAGGTTGGATTATTAAGGAGAGCTCCTAGAGACTTGGAGAGATTCCATTAGAGATAATTTTTTTAGCGAAGCCCTATCATATTGGAGGGCAAATATAAAAATATATGGTAATCATCTTAACATTATTAGAAAACTTGAGCCCATAGCATTTGGATCAATAGAGAGAGATTTCACCTTAGCGGTCATTGTCCTAGATAGTGGCCCACAAACTAGTCTAGGCTTTAGGTGACAGTTTCTTTTATTCTACTTTCTCTTTCATGTCATTAGCATAAGCTTTATTTTAGTTATTTGCATTCATAGTACTAGTTTCATTGCTAACAGTCTCATCCAGGGAGGCAATTTCGGATATCTAATCATGTGATTTTGTTTCATTGATTTTAGGGCTATAAGTTCATTAGACAGATATACAATATATAGGAGCAAGAGGATCCCTCTAGGAATCAGACCTAGAGAAGGAGGCATCTGTAAGATATCATACAGTTTCGTGTGCATCATCGAGAAGCCTATAAAGGTGCATCACCCCTTACTAGGGGATATTTTATACATCTACTGACCTCTTTGTGTAAAATCATGTATCAAATTAAGGGTATCCCGTAAAGGGATTTATATGTAACCGTATCTTGGAAATATCAATACAAAGCATTCATTCATTTATTTCTTCGCACTTCGGTTATGCATTTCTTGTATGATTTTTCATTTAATATATGTTAAACGTTAATAATAATCACAAATAGAGTGAGCAAACGGTGCAGCTGCTTCCCCAGGGTTGCTACAATTTTTATATTTTTGAAGCATTTTTTAATTTGTTTGACCTTTTTAGGTCATTTTTTGATGTTTTTGATTGATTTAGCATATATTATTTATGTCTCTCTTTAGACTTTGATCGTGAGGGCGAGGGAATTAGACATCCTTCATACCCTTCACAATGGCCTCAATGACACTGAGCGGGCCTGGTTTGGAGCCATTGGATTTGGCTACGTGCTACGACTTCCATCGATTAGAGTCGATCAGGCTTACATGACCGCTCTGGCCCATCGCTGGGATGCGAGGACCAACACCTTTCACCTACCCACAAGTGAGATCACTATTACTTTGGAGGATGTCTACCGCATCTTCTAGATCTTGATCTATGGTGAGGCCATCACATCTTCACCCACAGAGGTGAAGGATGTAGTCTTTCAATAGATCTTTGGTGATCTGGAGTGCTACAACATAGGTAGATTCAGACCATGATGGGGTCCACATCGAGGATTGGTACCATGAGAATGTCTTCTCATGGTGGGTAGCTATACTCATGCACTTGATAGTTTAGATTGTGCTTTTAGACACATCAAGAGTGAGGTTCCCTTGGAACCTCCTGGCTAGGACACAAGATGTGCTAGCGAGCAGCACCAAAGAGCCACTAATCCTATCCTAGGGGAGTGCCCTACTTGCATAGCTCTATGATGAGTTGTATAGGATCACATGGAGGAGCCATATGGGAGTCGACTGTAGTCTCCTACTATAGATCTAGGTATGGTAGCACATCATCATTGAGCACCCCACACCACTACCTCTCTAGATTACTAACATTTTTGAGGAGAGCCAGTGCTATGCTGCTTGCTAGCCCAGGGAGGCTAAGGGTTTAAGAGCAGGACTCGAGCAGGAGATGTGCAATACTACATTGATCATATTGCATGGCTATAGACTAGGTAGGTGGTATGGAGGCCCTACATGGATTGTCCTACATGGCCGAAGGTAGATAGGTACCTCAGGAGGACTCAACATGATAGATGGCTTCTTAGGCATAAGCTCGAGATACGAGAGTTCTTCTACTTCTCCTGTGTGACCAGGAAGTTCAGGATTCACTAGGATATCCCTCCTACACCTACTATCTATCACTACCTTAAGGTATAAAGGACTTGGCATGGCCTCAGGTGACTCCACTAGGAGATGAGGATGATGACTTCTAAGAGTCTAGACTAGAGGATGTAGGTACTACAATAGATTATGACACCTAGTGGACTACCAAGTTGTGGTAGGGTGATGGCCCCCTAGGCAGACCTATAGATGGTGCGGTAGTAGCAGAGGTAGAGGAGGCACATCTAGAGGGGGTAGATCCTCATGGGCATAGAGTGCACCAACGAAAAGAGGGAGGATAGGGTGAGGCTATAGCTTAGGAGGAGCCCTAGGTAGAGGAGGAGGGCAAGGAGGAGCCCAATGATGAGGTGTCCTAGCTTAGGGCCTAGGTTGCTAGCTTACAAACATGGGTAGGGACCCTTCAGACGTAGATCCGAGAGAGGGACACTTTCATGGCTACTCTATAGGCATAGCTGAGAGCTGCATAGGATCAAATAAGATAGGGATAGGAGTAGTGGTAGAGCTACGAGGAGGAGAGGACTCTCCACCTAGCATAGATTATGAGTGCCACTATAGCTCTAGAGAAGATGACACTTGAGCGAGATCTAGCATAGTCTCAGCTATAGCTCATGACTCATGAGAGGGATCTAGTGAGGAGTGCATGAGGGGAGCCCTCTACTCCATAGGCTACTCTAGTAGCTCCAGCTATATAGGGACGCATAGGTTTAGATCTAGATGCAAGAGATTAGGAGGCTATAGGCTATGGTCCAATATCATCTTGATGAGTGAGCATAATATGCTACTCATATCTCTCATCTAGAGGGAGAGATCGAGCTACTTGAGGGTGAGATTCCTAAGAGGACCATAGATCTAGGGACTCAGAGGACTCAGGACGAGGAGACAAGGTAGTCTTCAGCTCGGCCCAACCACAGGACACCCAGGATAGAGAGGTCCATTGGCACCATCTCTAGGTGGACTCACCGAGAGGGTGGAGGTGATGGAGGAGCCTCATAGACTGGGGTACAGGCACTGCCTAGTATAGATCTTGATCAGATGTTTGTACCATTTTTGAGTGTAAGGTCGAGGACCTACATAGTTGTAGCCTACGGGCATTTTGGACATATGCCTATATACTCTTTTTGAAACACACATATATATATATGATATAACTTTTATGAGACTCATTATATGTGTAGATTTATTTATTTTATGTTTATGAGATGCATATGGATGCAATGCTTATATTGTATGTTGATTTGATGCTATATGATGTGATGTATGGATGACATGCACTAGCTAGATGATGGATGTATGACTAGATATTGTGATCTAGATGTGTAGATAGACTACTTTGATTGTATGCATATGGATGCAATGTTAGATGTTAAATGCATGTTTAATTTATTATACTTGTATGCATTTAATTTATGATGCTATGATATGATGAATGCAATGTATGTAATGCATTATTTACATGATGATTGATCTAATGTAAATGAACATGTATGCTTTAATCACTTAAAACATAATGTATGAATGCAATATGGGTTTGACAATCTAATGGATGACACCACAGAATGTATAATAATCATGACATGTAATTGATACATCTTATCATAAGAATTAATCAATTAAACATCCATATGTGCTATGAAATGATGTATTGTTTCTATTCATAAGCTTTTGGTAAGTTAAAAGAATATGCACAACATAGTCAGTGGTCATCTAAATATCATTGTTGATATCCATCCGGTATCTATCCTATATTATGAACACTCCTTAATAAAAAAAATCTCATAAAAAGAAATTGATAATTGATTGATTTGATATGGTTGTTGCTATTTGGGATTTTTTGAGGTTTTCCATGAAACTCAAACACCCTAGTTGACTTATCAAAAGTTGTATAATGACTATACTAGACTTCTAAAAAATAAAGTTTTCGCTATGAAAGACCAAGCTATTCATTACCCCTGTGTGTGCAAATGAATATATTAGATGAGACATAAGCATACCCTAGTGCCAGGTGGGATTCATTCAGCCCATTGTTATATTGGGGATCCTCAAATGTCCACCCGATCCTAGGTTTGGATTTAGTTAGACTAGACCACTAGGCAATACAGGCCACCTAAAGCTAGCTCATTTGTAAATTGCTTAGACCTACCCCAATGTCAGGTGGGATTCATTCAGCCCATTGCTGTATTGGGGATCACCCTATGATTTTTGAGCATTGATCATTCCAGGGATTCAAGCTCACCCCCTTCTTTTCTTCAATTTATTGGGATACTTGCTCATATATAGTGATAAAAATCACTATTTATTTTGTATTTTATTTTTCTTTTATTTTGAGCAAGGGATTTGATTTGATTTTTAGGATTTTTCTCCTTTATGTAAGCAAGGGATTTATTCGGGTAGGGGGTAAACTTATCCTTTTGCCAATGACCTCTACTCTAGACCATTGCACCTCACAAAATGAGCAAGTAACAAAACCTTTCACCTAAGGTGACCCGGACCACTTTTGTAGTGTTCATCCTTCCTTACCCTAATTAGGATTGTTAATGTGTTTGATTAGTGATGGGATTCTGATATGCTAAGTGCTATCAAAACTAGACCTCATCTACAAAAGCAAAGCAAGCTTTCTACTAAATCTGAGAAGACCACTAGGTATGGTTGAATGACCAGAAAACCCTAGTATATTCTTCATAGCAATAGGAGGGGTTGTGTTGAGAAACACAATTACTCACAAGGGTGATGGATGATGATGATGCATAGATGCATGATTGAAATACAAACGTGGTGTCATTTGTAAGATTGCAAACACAACCTATCCTAATGCAAGTGCGATGGATGGAAATGCCTAATGCAATGCAATTAAATGAAATGCATGTGCAAAATGAAAATGCATGATGCAAATGAAATGCAATATTTTTAGATTTTATTGCTTTTTGATTTTTATGGATTTTGAAATTTTCCATATTTTTAAGTTTTTTGAATTATTATGTGTGGAACGCCTTAAGATGAAGGATGTTGAGAGGTTCAAGCTCTTCAACACCTTCAAGCGATGTCAAGTGATACGTTCTAGGTCCAATCTGCTTTGAGATGATGTAAGGACCTAACCAGTTAGCCATAAATTTATCTCGCAAGTGCGGTGGTAGGTTTGAGTTTTGTTGGTTCTCTTTCAGCACAAGATCACCAACCTTAAAGTCCCTCAAGTGGACTTTACTATTGTAAGCTCATTTTAAGCACTCTTGGTAAACATGGAGATGCTCAAGGGCATTCACGTGATGTTCATCAAGAAGCATCAATTGATCTAGGTGAGCTTGCCATGTAGTGTCATCATCGATGAACTCTTTCAATGCGATGTGCAGCATTGGAATCTCCAACTCTAGGGGTATAATGGCCTCAATGCCATATACTAGTGAAAATGGGGTTGCCCCAGTGGGCATCCGAATGCTAGTCCTATAAGCCCATAATGCAAGGGGTAGCTGGATGTGCCAATATTTGTGGTTTTCTTATACCATATTTTTCAATATGGCTACCACTATCTTATTTGAAGCCTCAACTTACCTATTTGCCTATGGATAATATGGAGTCACAAAACTATGTTGTATATTGTACTTAGACATTAAAGCCTTCATAGTTTTGTTCTTGAATGATGTTCCATTATCCGATATTATCTTGGATGGTATCCCAAAATGACTAATGATATTGTGAAGTATAAACTCTATAATACATGCTCTAGTTGTCATTGTTAAGGGAATGGCTTCCACCCACTTTGTAAAATACTCAGTAGCCATTATAATAAATGTATGTCGGCCCGATGATGGAGGAGAGATCTTACCGATTAGATCTAAACCCCACTAAGAAAATGGCCAAGCCGCTTGAATGGGTTGTAAGGCCTATGATGGCAAGTGCGTAAGATTAGCATGATGCTGACATTTGATGCATTTCTTGACATACGTGGTGCAATCCTTCTCCATAGTGGGCCAATAATAACCCATTCAAAGGATGCACTTGACAATGGCCATGCCACTAAAATGGCCACCGCATGTACCATCATGAGCTTGCAAAATTGCCCAAGCTGATTCTTGGGGCTCAAGACAATGAAGGAGAATTCCATCATAGCTTCTATGGTACAAGATGTCTCCAAGCAAGACATACTTTATCACTTTCTATCTGAATGTGCATTTTGTGACACATGATAATCCCTATGGGATTAAACCAAGCTTGAGGAAGTCATGTAATTGTGACATCCAATCCTGATAAGCTTCTACCTCAACTATCAAGATGACTTGTTCCCCTGGCATTTTGTTGTGCATGAATGCAGACTGGGATACAACCTTGTGGTGAATGGTGGTGCCATTCCCTGTAGGACCCTACGAGATCAAAGACCCCTAGGATGCCTTCTTGAGAAAGTCTCTAGCTTTATAGAACCACTCATGGTTTGGTTCTATATGAATCATGTTGACTGATTCCTTGTTATCAAAAGTCACATGCTGCATCGTGGCATGCGATAGCATCTTTACATGAATGGTAGTAAAGTCGATAGATGGATTCTGAGGGATTAAGGATCCCAAAGATGCCATAGTGTCTATAAATATATTTGATGAATGAGGGATTGCCTCGATGTCGTACCACTCTAGCTGGGCTAGATAAGTGTCAACAAGATCCTTGTAAGCTTTCAAGATGGGACACCTACATTGAAAAAGTCCCTTCACTTGATTGACTATGAGAAGGGAATCACCAAAGATATTTAACCATTTAATCTTCATGGTGATAGCTGTTTGGAGGCCCAATATTAGGGCTTCATATTCAACATTATTGTTAGTACAAGGAAAGTCTAGCTTAAATGACAAGGGCATTGGAGCACCTTGTGGCATGAAGAAGATAATTCCTGCACCACCCCCTTGCTCACACTTTGAACCATCGAAGAACATAGTCATATCAACTTTGTTATCTGGTTCTTCGGGTTCGGGTGCTTCTGATAATGCGAAGACTGCATCATCAGGAAGCTCTATGGTGAGAGGCCTACTATTCTCGAGAGGCACCTCTACCAGTTGATCAGCTATGACCTATCCCTTGATGGACTTTTGGCTGATGAATTCCAAATCAAATTCTATCAATAGCATGATCCACTTTGTAGTACATGTATTATGATATGTCTTGCTCATCATATACTACAAAGGATTTTATTTGGATATCATGTACATCATATGACTTAACATATAATGATGCAACTTCTTCATTGCAAACACTACTGCTAAACACAGCTTCTCCACATATGCATATCCGAGCTCATAACTCACCAAGGTGCGACTGATGTAATATATGGCTTGCTCTTTGCCTTGCACATTCTTTTGGGCTAACATGGTTCCCAATGCAAAGTCAGTTGTCGATATATATAGCAAAAAAGGCACATCTGGTCTTGGTGGAGCTAGCACTGGTGGCATTGCTAGGTATTGCTTGATTTCAGTGAAGGCCGCTTGACAATCCTCATCCCAATTGAATGGGACCCCCTTGTGTAGCAGTCGATTCATGGGTCGACATTTATCTGATAATTGTGTGATAAATCACTTTATGGATGCTACTTTGCCCTGAAGGCTTCTTAACTCCTTGATATTTATGGGAGGATGCATCTCTAATATGGCCTTGACCTTCACTGGGTCAACTTTGATGCCTCATTTTGAAATGATGAATCCCAAGAGCTTTCCTGAAGTTACACCAAATACACACTTCTTGGGATTCAACCTGACATTATGCTCTATCAGGTGATCGAAGACCTTCCTCAGGACCTCAACATGCTCTTCTCATAGTAATGACTTTGCCAACAAGTCATCGATATAATCTTCCAAGATCTTATGCATGTAGTCATGAAAAATATATGTCATGGCTCACTGATATGTGGCACCAACATTTTTAAGGCTGAATGGCATAACTTTATAATAAAATGTTCCCCATGGCATTGTAAACATGGTTTTATGTTGGTCTTCAGCTTTAATCTGAATCTGATTGTAACCAGAAAAACCATCCATAAGGGAGAGCATCTCATGACCCATAGTTGCATCTACGAGAGCATCTATGTTGGGCAACGAAAATGAATCCTTTGGTGTTGCCTTGTTGAGGTCTCTAAAATCTATACAAATATGGATCCTTCCATCAGGTTTTCCTATAGGTACCATGTTTGATACCCATTCTAGATAGTCGATGGAGATAATGAACTCTACATCCAACAACTTCTACAACTCATATTTAACCATTAAAGTGACTGTTGGATGCATCTTTCTGAGCTTCTGCTTGACAGGTTTCTTGGAGGGATCTAGTGAAAGGTTATGAGTAACCAATTTTGGATCTAGTCCCGGCATATCCTTGTATGTCCAAGCAAAAAGGTTAGGTCTCTCTTTCAATAGAGGGATGAGTATGGCATGCTCATCAGGAGATAGACTCTCTCCAAATTTGACCTTCTTAGGATTAGTGGGATCATTACTGATATCCACATCGAAGGTCTCCTCTACTGACATATGTGATCCCTCCTCAAGCTGGTGAGGTGTAGGAATCAAGTGGATGTCATCAACTGGGTTTAAAGGTCCTACATCAGAATTTCCCTCAACATGATAAACATCATGTGCACAGCCTAGTACAAAATGAAAAGGTTGCAACATTTCTTCATTAGGGAAGAAATCTTCAGGCTCTAGTGGTGAGTCAGCGTGATCCCAATCAATAGCATCTACATTCAGATACAATGGTTTGGAGGGGTCAGCTGGATTGCGAAGTGGAGTGGTCAAATCAATGGAGATCATATTGATAGAATGGATTAGATCTCTAGGACCACGTGCGTGTGACTCTACATTGATATAACTTCCATCCCCGAGATGTGGCTCTGGGGGTATGGGGATCTCTAGATCTGATCTATGAATAGACTCAAAAATAGGATCGCTGGGCTCAAGGAGCTCCATGTACATTGATAGATCAGGGAAGACTATATGATAAATCATATCCAAATTAGGTGGTCTTCCTCTGAGGCATGGGCCAGGATAGACTCACCGATACATCTCATCGATGTCAACCAGCTCATGATGATGGCGCAAATAGTGAGGCCCGAGATAAGCTCTCTCGGTCTCATCCTCATCATCATTATCATATATGAGTCCTTCACCCCTACCCACTGGAATTGGGTGATTAGCAATATGGGGCCCAAGGTAGGCCCACTCTATTTCATCCTCATAGTCACTATCAACCATGAAGTATTCTTCAGTCTCACCCATTTGTTCCATGGGTAATAGATGACATAGATTTAGAGGGCCTAAGTAGGCCAACTCAATTTCATCCTCATATCATTCATTGTGTGAGGATAGCTCATCATCATCTATTCTAAAATCATAATCTGGTCCATCACTTTCGATAATGGACTCTGCTATGCCCAAATTCTAGATCTGCATGCCTATGTCATCGATAGCTTCATGACTTTCATTATCCAAGTCAGCTCTTGGATTGTCTCCTTGATTTACCTCTACCATGATGTGCTCATGATAGATCTCTAGTGGTGCTTATGAGACATAGGTTACCAACCTATTACCCCCTCATAGATAAGAAGGGTTAGGGTGATAAGGATTCCAATCCACATCATCCCCAAAGCGAGGTTCAGATGATCTAAAGATGTTGCTAGGAGCTCATCTCATCCTCGAATATGATAGCCTAACCCAAACCTATCAGTTGGTAGCTGATATTGTGGTTCGATGGGAACTCTATGCCCCTACTCAAATAAGCCCAAGCCGTAACCATGCCAATGGTAATGATCGAAGTAGCACAAGGTGAATTCAGGGTTAGATAGATAATGAACATTCACCATGAATGGTTCATCATCATCCTCATCTATGGGCATGTGATTTGTCAATTGATCTAGCCCTCCATAAATAAAGTTTGTTTGGTTGGGTGGCACCCCTAGTGGTACCACCATCCCCATGGGAAAGCGATGGGCTTGAGGTCGGCCCATGTCCTATGTAGTTTTGATAAATGGCATGAACATCATGTTCTACACAATATATTCTGCTAATCCAGGGTTAACCAAATGTATGGTCACCTGCGGTGCAGATGACCCTACTGAAGATGTAGGTGAGGTAGGCTGAGGTGCCTCCTCGACTAGATTTTGAGCATCCCCCTCGTCCATGGGAGTAGGACCCTCGACAGTTGCTTCTTTGGGCTTTTCTTTGACTCTTTGTCACCCATAACTACCTTAAGCTTCTTGTCATTCCTAGGCACTTTGGATGTCGTAGGTTTAGTTGAAGCTACTGTAGTGTGCTCTGATAACTGTGGTGCTACCATGGAAGGTCCCATGCACACTCCTTTGAGTTTACCTTCTGGATGTATAATAGGTGACGTCGATCGTATATCCAGATGCATTGAGGGGAGAATGAAATCCCTCGATAAATCAGCTAAGTTCACGTATTTGAATGGCTCTTCGTCAGAAGGTACCATGTGAACTTGTCCCTCATGTATATATTTTATACACTGATGTAAGATCGAGGGAACGCAATGCATTTCTCTAATCCAAGGCCTCCCCAAAAGGATGTTATACTGCATGGCACCTTCGATCACATGACACATCACAGGGATGGTCTTTAGTCCAACCTGAATCGGAAGAACTATGGTACCTACCATTGAGCATAGCGCATCATTGAATGCTCTCAAGGTGAAAGTGGAAGGTACAATATGTGACTTTGGCAACTTTAGATATGTTAATGCCTTGGTTGTAATTATGTTGATTGATGACCCTGTATCAATCAAAACCTATTTGAATGGTGTGTGATTAACACATGCAATTATATGTAGCGGTGGGTCCGCTATAGCAGTGGAGACCATCTTAATCTCGTGATCACTAAATTGGATGACCGGTTCACTACACTGTTGCACATGTCCCATGAAGTTTGTAAATGCTTTAGGGTCCTGGGACTGAACTTTGATTGATCTTAGAATATCCATGAGCATCTCCCTGTGCTTAGGAGACTACTGAATCAGTTCATATATTGACAACTTCGCTAGAGTTATCTGTAGGCTTTGAACTAGCCTACTCCTAATGGTCACCACCGGTCTTGTAGGTGGGCCTGGAATATTTTGAGCTGGCCTTTTATGAGGTGCAACATGCACTCTAATGGGAGCTAGAGGTGGATTTGGTCTTTCATACCTCCCTTGTCTCGTGACAACATTAACCATGTCGATGAATCCTTGAGTTGGTGGTTCAACCCGCACTTGATTCACATGACCGACATTGTTCCTCGGTGGCTCATGATTTGGTAAGGGGTTCTTGAAGATCCCCATATTCTGGTTGTCTAGAGCCTGAGGGTTGTCCATAGTTAGCTCACCTATTTTGATCATGTTTTGTACTACATGTTTGAAACTCCAACATCCTTCGATGTCATGTCCTTTCACCCTATGGAAAGCATAGTACAAATCATCCCTATACCCCTTTGGCTTGGGCTGATTAGGGTCTATTAGCTTGATCTCTGGTAAGTTGAGAGCCTTGGCCTCGCATAGTTGATGGAATATCGAGGTCATCGATTCTGACAAAGGTGTGAACTGGCGAGGTGGGCGTTGTTCTTTATTCTTACCCTTTTTGTTATTATTGCGCTGATCATATCGCACAGGAGGAGGTTGGGCTTGATAATTCTATTGTTGCCCCTTATCCCCTTTCTGGAGGTTTAACACCACTTGGTTGACATGGGCTGGCTTGGCCTGTTCCTTTTGATTGTGGGTGTTCTTTTTGTTCCATTCCTTCTTGTTCCTGAGTTTCAAGTTACCCTCCTGTAACTTGATGTCCTCTATTACCTTGGCTTGCACCAAGGCCTCCTCAGAATGTTTGGTACTATTGCAAATAATGAGATGTGCTTTGCACAACTCTTGGTAAACATCCGAGTTAGTTCGGTGGTCGGAATGGAAAATGGCAACTTCACCATTATATTTCTCCATATTTTACCATAATCCATGATCGACTCATCATCATGTTGCATTAAAGTAGCTAGATCGGATAGGTTCACCTTCTTCTTGATGTCGAAGGAGAAGCATTCAAGAAATGCATTAGCCAGTTGTTCAAAGTTGGTTATGTTGTGCCTCTTAAGTTGATTAAACCACTCTCGGGTAGGGCCTGAAAGGGTTGTGATGAATGTTCTCAGCAATAGAGCATCATTGCTTTCAATCTGAAAGCACATGTCCATAAAGCTCATAACATGTTCCTGAGCATCTTCCTCACCTTGAAACTTATCCAACTTCGGCATCTCAAAGTGCTTGGGATACACTGGAATTGGCACCGAAGGACATAGAGGTTCATTGTGAATCTTGTTCAAGGTAGGCTTTTGATAAGCCATTCCTTGCTTCTCTATAGCTCGAACCTTGTCTTCCAAGGCCTGATAGGCCTTCAAAGATAGAATTTCCTCTTCTCTAAGAGGTCCACGAGGAGCCTTTGGAGGTAAATTCTTCTTTGAATGAGGTGGGGGAATGGGATCATCCTCCACATCTACTAGGGAGATCTCAAGATATTCTTGTTCTTGATCATCTCCCACTTCTTCTTTGTACTGCATACGCCCATGATGTTCCAATGCTTGGTGTTGCATCATGTTTTGGATCATGTGGTGAGTATGATTCTCAATATGTTTAGGGTGTAAATTAGGTTGTGAAGTAGCTCATCTATGAGTGCACTCCCTATACTCACTATGAGGGGGTAAATTAGCCCATGCCAATCGATCCTCTCACTCAGCATGCTCCTTTTTCTCAAGGATGATGAGGCCTGGATAAGCCTCATTTATAGCATGTTTTAAATAGTTAAAACTACCTAAAACTGCCTAAAACTCTTGTGAATTATTTTATATTCTAGTTAAGTTGATTTAATATGCTCTGTATTAACTGTTTGCATGATTGCAGTGTTAAGGACATTATATTCTGATTTTTAACAGTTCTTGTATAGTTTTATGTTATATTTTCATGCTTAGGTTGACAGCAGTCTTATTTTGATGATCATTAAGCATTAGTTTCTCTAAATTTAGCAAATAGTACAAAGACTTATTACTGTGCAGCAGAAAATAGGTTTTTCTATATAAATTCCAGCCAGTTTCCATTGAATGACAAGGCATGGAATTCACATCCAAGGAAGAATGAAGACTATTGTAATCTGATCCTAAGGGCTAATCCACTTGAGAAATGCAGCCAAAACCATTTGGAGTCAACACAGTTGGTCATTCTAAAGATCTTCGAAATGAACACAGTGTCTTCGGAATGAACACAATGTCTTCGAAATGAGCGGATCTTCGAAATGAGAATTGCAGTATCTTCAAAATGAGCGGATCTTCGGAATGAGAATTGCAGTATCTTCAAAATGAGAATTGCAGTATCTTCAAAATGAGCAGATCTTCGGAATGAGAATTGCAGTATCTTCAAAATGAGCCACTTATCTTCGAAATGAAAACAAAATGTACTTTTTGACTGACTTTTGGCGGTGGAAAAGGGGATAATAAGGTTGAGAAAGTTAAGGGAAAATATCTCCCATATAACTTTGTCGTCCTTGCCATCCAAAGCCACCATTTATGGAAAAGATCAAATTTGATCTTCTTCTAGGATAAAGCCAAGAAATTCTACAGGATATCAGGACATCATATTTTATGTTTGTAATTATATTTTAGGCATCTATAAAAGATAGCTCCCATACAGGTTGAGCTATTAAGAAGATTAGATATTAAGAATATTAGATATTAGAAATATTATATTAGAGATTAGACATATTAGAGATAATAGACCTGTAACAGATTGCAGATCTATAACAGATTTCAGTAGAATTGTAATTATGTTTTTGAAGCAATAAAAGTGCAGTTTTCATTTCATTTATTTTGTTATGTCTGATTGTGAGTAAGACTTAGAGAATAAATTATACATTCTTCTAGAAAAGGAGGCCGACCAATTTCAAATCTAGGTGAAGGACTAACAGACAGGTTTTCAGTCCTGATTTTGTTGCAGCATAATAAGTAGTGGAACTTGTCAATTTCAGCATTTTGTGGTATTTGATTTTTGTTTTAGTTTTTATCCATCTATTTCACATTTGTGATGTAATAAACAATAGATATAATAATTTTCTTTATTTTTTAGTAATTTTCCAATCCCCTGCAATTTACATTTCCAGCAATTTACAAGTTTTCTATAATTTCCTTCATTCTTGTTTTTGTTGTCAAACACTGCATAAAAGATTGACGACCTTCTGTTTTAGAGTATTGACAGAATTTGATTACTTGTTTTATCTCATCATTGCAAAAGTAAATAGGTTTCTCATTTAGCAACTGTAATTAGGATTTTCCTTCTACAAATCAATTAAGTCTCAATTTAGCAATTGTAATTAGGACTTTATTTTTGTAGACAACAATTAGTTTTTCATTCTTGCAAATAGATTAAAGTTAAATTTATGCAATTTAGGGGTAGAAGTGACACAAAACCCCACACAATCAATTCCACCAATAAGACCTGCTGCTTCCAAATGAATTGAACTACAACCCTGCTTGAAATTTCTATCATAGACAACCTTGGACACCACCTCGGATTGATAAGATCTTTGAGATTTAATGATGGTATAATGACTATGCATCATTTTGGTGCCGTTTTCGGGGAACATGGTGTTGTTAGAAGGTGAAAAGCAGTCCAATAATTATTAAATATGCTAAGTTGTGAATTTTAGAGTAAAATCTGAATGTAATGACTGGTATAAATAATTGTTATTGGTAAATTGTATTTCAGTCCATTTAGGAAATAAGCAAGAAACCACAAGAAGAAAAATTTCACAAGAGGTTGAAATTATGTCAAAAATGTCTAAATTTTTTATTTCCAAAAATGTTGGAATTTTCAAAGAATCACAATCATCCACTTCTAGCACTGTAAGATCCTTTGAGAAATCATTACAAGGAGAAAAATTAAGTAGTTCAACACCATTTTCTCTTTACAAATCCATACAATCAGGAAAATTTGACAAGATTTATAATTGTTTTTGGGAACCTACAATGGAAGGCTCACAAGAGAATCAAGGTAGAGCCAATAATGTGCTCCACCCTAGTGCAACTAGTGCACCTGCCAGAACTTTTCAAAATCCCATCCAACTAGATCTTAATCAAAATGCTCCCATGAAGGTCATTTCACCTACAGTATTACCAACTTTCAAGGGAATTACATCTGAAGATTCTGATATATATTTTTTTGAGTTTAAAATTGTATGTCAAGCTCATGATTACACTAATGACAATCAAAAGCTCAAACTATTTCCTTCCACTCTTAAAGAGTTAGCTCTATGATGGTTTATCACCTTAGCACCTGACTCAATTAGAACTTGGGATGAGATGGAAAACATATTCTTGGAGAGATACCAAGAATATTATCAAGTCAAGAATCAAAATGATGAAATTCTTACAATGAAACAAGAGAAAAATGAAATCTTAGAAGATTATATAGACAAATTTTCTTTTGTTCATAAGATATGTGGAAGTGTTGAACCTAAAATTTGCAAAGTCATATTCTTAAGGGGACTACACGATGAATATAGGGATGCATTGGATATCTTGGGAAGAGGAGATGCAAATGCACTTAAATTTTAGGAAATTATTAGACTCTACACAAATTACTCTCATTCAAGGCATATAAAACACATAATTGATAATGAAAAACATGATCTGAAAGAATGCATGAAAGAGGTTGATATTTTAGTACATGATAAAATATTAGATGAAAAAAATGAATCTATTGAATCTTCAACCATCTATTGTTCAGAATGTAAAAAGCAACACTCTCTTCATGATTGTCCTTTGAACAAAATATTTATACCTGCTACATGTAGCATTTGTCAATTAGGACACCCCATAGATTAGTGTAGTTTATTGCCAGAACTTAAAAGTGTCTTTGAAAAACAGTCTCAACCTATGAAAAAAATCAATTTTGTAGGACAAGGACAAGGGAATAATTTTCATAAATTTCCATATCATAATGCTTCTCAATTTCTTGCACATCGGGGAAATAATCCTTGGTATATGCCATGGTCTGCTTTAGGTCCACTTCAACAATGTTGGAGTCAACCACCATGGGCATACTCCCAACAATGTTGGAGTCAACCACCATGGGCATACTCCCAAGCATGGTCTCAACATGGATGGATGCAACAACAATGGAATCAACAACATCCACCATGGTTGCAACCAAAATTACAAGGATATCAATGGGTACAACATCAAAATCTGTACAAAGTGCAGTGACATTGTCAAAAACAAAAATCAAATTTTTTGCCTAATTATATCCATAATTTCTATCATGGACAACAACAACACAAATTAAAACAACCTCTATTTTCAACTCAACCTGTGGTCAGTCCAAATCATGTTAAACAGGTAACCCCTGTATCTATGGTTGAATAAAAAAATAGCCCTAATAAATGTTAGTGACTGTGTTAAAACTCAGTTGTGTTCAGGTGAACCACTGTTTGAACCTATTCCACTTATCAGTGTAGAAAGTGAAGTTAAAAATAATGAACATGAAAACAAATCTACACTAAAACAACATCAAGAAGAACAAGATACCTCATCAAATAAAGTATCATATTTTGAACAGTCTGAGATATCAAAAGTAACATTTCACAATCATAATTGATAAAGGAATTAGAACATTTAACTGTTATAATCCCTTTACCTCAAGTTGTACCAATCATTAATAGGATTGTTCAAGAAATGTGTTTTAAAAAACCAATAAAAAAGAAGAAAGTATATCCTAAAACCATACAAAAAGGTGGAAAATTAGTTAACTTGCTTTCAAGTAAACTTATTACACCTAAGTATGATTGTACAGAAAGCCCACAGTTTGTTAGAACACATAAGGAAAATAAAAAGAATACTTTAGTTTTGCCCTCCATTGGTGTAAATAAAAATGTTTCTCCAAGAACCAATTCAAATAAGCCCAGTACAAAACAAATTGAAACACAGCCAAAACAACCTTTGAACAACAATAGTTGGTTGACTAAAAACCAGGGAGCAAATTTGTTTGATATATTGGTGCAACATCCTAATGCTTTACTAACATTTTATGCATCTTTAGCAGTTGGCATTGAGTTGTTGCAGGTACAAAAAAAACAAATTTTGCAGTTGAATGCATTTGATGAACTTTGGTTGGAAGCACTTCACCAAATAGAGTTCACTCAACAAAAATAGAAAATGTGGCATGATGATCACATTAAGAGCAGCAAGGATGAACCAGGGGAGTTTGAGAATGAAGTTGTTCAACTTTCTTTAGTTGATGATGTAAGGAGGATATTAGTGGTGAATGGACATCTTTTACAGTTGTACCATAAACCACTAACAAAGGTGGAATTTGCTTGGTATTTCACATAGTTACATTTGACAGAAGAGGCTTCTTCTTCTGATGAAGATTCCAAATGATTATATCTTTGAATCTTAAAAGAAAAAGAAATTAGAAAATAATGGAAAACAAAAAGATGAATAAATTCTGATTATGAATTCCTTCATGGGCATGATTTCAGGGAAATCATGAAATCCTTCATGGGCATAATCAGAATCAAGAAAAAAAGAGAGAGAAAAGGAGAGGAAAAAAAAAAAGGGAAACCAAAAAAAAAAAAAAATGAATAACTCAGCAGTGAAAACCTTTTTCTAAGGCGCTACTGAGTTGGTATGCATGAAAACCAGTTTTCTGGCATGCATAACCTTGAAAGTTCCGAGTCACCATTGTACAAATTCACCAACTACACTTGTTTTTGAAGTGTTGCGGGAAGCCTCGCGAGAATATCAACAGAAGCAGTCATCTTTCAAAACTTGCATTAACTTGTTTTAACTAGCTATATATGTTTCTTGCACTTTTCTCATTGTAAATATTTGATATATAGTATATGACAATTAACCATTAGTATTGTTGTGGCTGATCCACAACACAACCCAAAATTGGGGACCCACATTTTTTACATGTTTTCAAAGAAGATCTCAGTGACCCAAATGCTAAAAATCAGGAAAAAGGGGCAAAATTGCACAAGGATGAAAATTGTCGCGATATCGCGACATGTCGCGCCATCGCTATCGAAAAATGAAAAGTGTCACGATTTTGCGACGTGTTGCGCGGTCGCTGGAAAAAAATGAAAAGTGTCATGATTTTGCGACATGTTGTGCGGTCGCTGGAAGAAAATGAAAAGTGTCACGATTTCGTGACGTGTTGCGTGATCGCTGGCAAAAAGTGAAAGGTGTAGCGAAATCGCGACATGTTGCTCCATCGTGTCCTAGAGAGAAGATAGAAAGACGAAGCAAAAAAGCGTAGCGAAATCATGACATGTCACAAAATAATGGGTCAAACCAGTTAAACAGGGTGAAGCAAAAAAGCATCGTGAAATCGTGACAGGAAACAGCAAAGGTGCCCGAAGTGGAAAAACATCATAATTTCGCGACAGGTTGCAGCAAAGGTGTACGAAACAAAAAAACGTCACGATATCGCGACAACATGCAGTAAAGGTTTTCGAAGTGGAAAAATGTCACAATTTCATGACAGGTTGCAGCGAAGGTGTATGGAATGAAAAAACGTCACGATATCGCGACAACATGCAGCAAAGGTGCCCGAAGTGGAAAAACATCATGATTTCACGACAGGTTGCAGTGAAGGCGTATGGAACAAAAAAGCGTCACGATTTTGTGATAGAAAAATAGAAAAATGTACGAAATGAAAAGTTGTCACGATATCATGACATGTCGCCATTTCGTCGTGCATGAAGGCAAGAAGGCCTGTTGGTAGGAAAACGTTGCAATATCGCGACATGTCGTGATTTCACGACATGTCACGTTTTCGTGGTGCATGAAGGTGGGAAAAGTTGCATGCATAAAAATGTCATGATATCGCGACATGCTATTTTTGGTCATGATTTATAGGGGGTTATTACAGAACATGCAAAAAAGTGTGAGACACGTGGAATACAGGTTGTAGAAGCGTTACAGAGAAGATCAAACATCTCAATGTCGAGAATAAAGCCAAAACACACACAGCCAAAGAAAGGTGAAACGAGCAGCCACTAGAAGACGAAACGAGTCGTCATGGAAGGGGAATCAATTCAACAGCAAGTATAAAACACAGAGGAGCAGGTTGGCACAAGGGGGAAAAACCACTACGGGCAGAGTTGCAGAGACAGGCAATAGGCCATTCTGGGCCTATTTTTGTGGTGTTTTTCTTCCATAGACTGGGTTAAGGAAACCAGAAAGTTCTGCTGCTATAAAATGACATATTTTTTTAATGCAGAAGTGTTCAGAAATTTGCATTTTGTGGGCAAGAAAGAAGGAGATCTTCTGTACATGCTAATGGATTTAATGTTTATTCTTTTGTTTTCAGATTTTAGATTTATAGATAATGTTAAATGCCACTTTTGTGGGTTGCATTAGGCGAATATTTGAAATCTAAATTTTATTTCAAACCCTAGGAATCAACACTTAGCTTATCAAGATTGTGCATGTTTGCAGGTCCCATAGGTTAGGTTGCATGCATGGAAACCTCACATCTTCGGTTTTGGTAGGACGGGATAGCATCAAACTGAATGCAATTTTAATTTCTTTTCTTTTACATTTTATTTTCTTTTTGCTGCACTTTATTTTCCAGAAGCTCCAACTTTAATTTTTCAAGCTTTAAAATAAAATTAAAAATTAAAAAACTTCAAAATCCATAAATAATTCCATCATTTATGGCATTTCATCAAATTTCACTTTGAAGTCACAGCATGGTCATATAAAGATCAAATCACATTTGCTTTATTAGGGTTCAATGAACAATCATTAAAATTTTCATAGTAAAATAAACCACAGTGCCCCTTGTTTTCAGTTACTTGCAACCACTAAGGTGTTCCAAGCATTTTAATTGAATATCTTCATTTGAGATTACTAATACACAGATGCAGAATGCTAACATAATGGAACCTTGGAGAAATTGTTTTTCTTTGCAAGCAGAGGATTTAGAACCCAAATCCTATCGGAGAGTGTGTTTTCACAACTGGGTGAAAATACCACTCAACAGATTGATGCTAGAAGGAGGGCATGAAGAGTTTATTTTATCATGATTTTAGGTGCTACGGGTTTATAATTATTTAAGAACTTTACATTGCTAAATATTTAAAGTCCATTTTATTAGCATCTACGGCCTCTAACACCACTCAACAGATTGGTGCTAGGAGGGCCAAACGGATTTATTTTTATTTAAATTTAAATTTTTTATGCTTTAGTCCTCTAACACTCAGCGGATTGTAAAAGGACAGGCCTGAATTTATTTACTTGCTCTATTTTAATTCAGGTATGTTGTATATTATTTTAACACTTTTTTGATTGTTCATACAGAAATATGTGATTTGATTTAAATTTGAAAATTTTGGTCTCATGCAATTACTTGACATTTGATTTTAATAAGTACATCTCTTGGTTGATGCTAACTTGATTTTTTTTTACCTTGCAGGTTGAATATTCAATAGATTTGGTTCTAAAATTACATTTTAAGTTTCACTAATGGCAACACTTGAGGAGCAAATGGTATCCCTGAGAGCTGAAATATTGTCTCTAAGAGAGAGAATGGTATCAATGATAGAAGATCATTATAAGGGTTTATCTATACCTGTGGTACCCTATCAAATTCCTAAAATATTATTGGATTTTTTACGGTGTTTTAATCAAGAGGTGCCACTAGGATACTTGCAAAAGCTGCATGTCTACAAGGATACATTATGTAAATTCTAGATTTTCTATGAGGAGGTAGCTTGTAGGCTATTTGCATACATTTTGGATGATAGACCATTCTTTTGGTATAACCAACTACCCATGGAGGTTAGGACTTCTTGGATACAACTAGAAGCAGCCTATCTTCACCATTTTGGTAATCAGGTTGACTTAGAAATCCTAAAAAATTAGTTTACCTCCATATGTAAGGAGCCTAATGAATCCTTGAGTCAATTCAATGAAAGATTTTAGGAGTTACACTCCCAAATGTGGGAAAATTTTAACCCATTAGAAGAGGAAGCCATGGAAGTATACCTAGGAGCCATACACCCCACACTTGCTTCACTCATTGAGGAAAAACTGAGTGGTTTGTCCCTAGAGAAAATCCATGAGGTCTTAGAAGAGATAGAACGACAAGGTCTTGAATAAGAAAGGGCACAACATGTTCATATGAAATATTGTTCTTTTGATGCCAACCTACACCAACCATCAAACATAGCACCCTCCACTCCAATGATATCTAAGGTAAATGATCAAGGGGATGAATTTGAATATCCAAGTCTTACAACCACCTTAGATGTAGTTCACGAGGAGGTGCAAATTGATAAGCAAACATCCACTAGTGAGGATCATGTAGAGATACACGATTATCTAGATGAAGGGGTTCTAAATTCAACAATGTTTGATATATGTGATAGGATAGAACCTACCATAGAATTGAATGAAGTGGTTGAAAGTGAAATTGGAAGAAAACCAATAAATGAATTTAAAGATATGATAGAATTTCACCACTTGTTCTTGGAAGATACTATTGATGAGATGTATAAAATTAAGGATCAATAAATTCTTCACCCTCCAAATTATGATAATGAATCATGGGTTACTAATTTGGACAATGATAGCCTTATAAATTTGAATTCAAGAAATAACCCACTTTTGGAAATAATTGAACCATCTAAGGAAGGTGAAGATGAATTTGATGAGAAACACATTGAGGATTTGGAAAATGTTGAAGAAGTAGTTGAACGTCACCACTTGATTTTGAAAGATGATTATTGTGATGCTTGGAAGAAGTGGGAAGATTTCACTCATTCCAAAACTACTAATGAAACTTGTGTGCCCATTGATATACAGGACAACATAATCACCTACACAAAGGAAGATATTACAACTCCTGTACAATTTGAGGATGTTTTGGAAGAGGGTTTCAAATCTCATCAAATTTTGGAAGATTATAATGATCCTATTACCAAGGACAAAGAAGAAAAATAATTGATGAATGAATCAAGAGATCATGTCACAAACATCATGGAATTTCATTCTATGGATTTGGATGACGATTTTTACAATGGTTGGGGGAGATATGATGATGCATTCTTTTCTCACATCTCTATAGATGAAACTCATATTTCACTTGATATGCGGGATGTTGAATTTTATACATCATACGAAGATCTCATATTCACAAGACTTGAAAAGGGGACAAAATTTGATCATGTTGAATATAAATTCATTGAAGGTGTGGATGCAAGTTTGCATGATGATTTTGAAGATTCAAATGAAGAGATACCATGGATAGTGAACAAGGAATTAGAACCAAATTACAAAGAGATGGATCAATTGGAAGCAACTCAAATGAAGGATCATCAAGATGAGTCATGGGACATACACTTTGACCAAGAGTGTTTGAGGATTGAAAAGGATGACCATATTTTGAATCTAAATAATTTGAATGATGAAATGTCATTAAAGGTAAATGAAAAACAAGGTATAATTTTTAATCACACCTTTAATAACATGGTTTTAATGAATGAAAAAGAAGTTGATGCACTTGAATTGTTAAACCAAATTCATCAACAATTACTATTTGAATCTAGGATAAAAACTTTTAATGATCCTAATTTAGTAAATATCCTAGATGCTTGTAAATTGTTGCATAAATTTGATTGGCCTACAAATTTGGAAAATAATTTGGCTTTAAAATTTTTAGAAATAGGCTCTTGCTTACAAAGTCTCATTTTGGATAAAGAGAGCCTAATTCTAAATCATGAATGGAATTATGAGGTTTATACCTTAAAGAATAGACAAGATAAAATTGAAAATCATTTATTGTCTAATCATTTTAGTAATTTGATGCTCACCTATGGGAGTATTATTGGAATTAAATCAAATTGGCATGGTGAGCATGGCAAGTGGAAATTTGTTGCATTGTTTGGTCTTGTATTATTTTTGTTGGATTCCCACAACATTTGGCATGCATATCATGTTATATTTTTGTTAAAATGTTCTAATCATGTTTGGGATCCAGGAAAGTGATAGTCCAAACTTTGCATCATCTTGTATTATAGTGTACATTTGTATATAGATGTTGGGTTTTTGGGTTTTGGTTTTGGTTTGTGTTTTCAAGTTCATTTTTGAAGTTACTTTGGGTTTGGTTTTGGTTTGTGTTTTCAAAATTTCATGTTGGGATTGCAGTTTGGTTTTGGATTGAATAAGTTTTAATTTAAAGTTGTGTGTTTATTTGAAATTTTTTGTTTTTTTATATATAAAAAAAAAAATGATGAAAAAGTTGCCTTGAGATGCTAACTTATGTTCTAGATCGGGAGAATATGAAACATTGGAATTGTCTTGTAAAAGCTCCACAAGTAACATAAACAGTTTAATAGTATCGTTTGAAACTTGTGATGCATGAAGTAGTCAGTTTTATATGGCAATATTTCATCTGCATTTCAAAGGACAAGGCATTCATATTACGTCTCGCTTTGCACATACATGCCATCTTAGTTGCAAATGCATTTCAAATACAAAACATTAAAGTGAGTCAAATCCTCTTAAGGTTATGCTATCACATAAATAAGAAGATTTTTTAAATCCTAAGGTTGGGAACTGAGTCTTGAGATATCTAGAACCAAGCACATTTTGTACACATTAAAAAGGATCTTGAGAAAAATGATCAAAACCTTGCTTAGAAGAAAGGGTTGGGTGAAAGATGTATTTCATGTCTATCCTATTTATGCAGCATGATCATTAAGACAATGGTTTTGACCACTTTCATAAAGCTTAAAGCCTAAAATCAGAGTAGTAAGGATAGGGCTAAATCCTCATCGAACTTAGGTTGAGGATCCAACTCCCCAAAGCTTTGATTTGACCTGCATGGAGTAGTAAGGATAGGGCATAAATTCTCATCTCGCTTAGGTTGAGAATTTGATTCCCCAAAGCTCTTATGTCTCATTTCATGATAAGTCTTGGATTGGAAGGATCATACTACTTGTCCTCCACAAAGGATGGGTAGTCATCCCCGAGGTCCAAAGAAATGAATGTAAGTCTTGGATATGGGGTTAGGTATGCCCACACATGGCAACATGTCTTGTCTAAAAAATAAGACCGCTGATTGTCTAAAGGGTTAGACTAGCATGACCATTTCTTCCATAATTGGTTAAATTATTTTGCTCAAAGTGAGGTAATGAACTCTAAATCAAAGTAGTAAGAATAGGGTTAAACTCCCATCTCAATTAGGTTGGGAGTCTGATTTCTCAAAGCTCTGATTTCACTTTCACTTACACATGGGTTTAGGATAGTAGGGACTCATAACCAACTTTGGGATCTAATAAAGCAATTCATTATACATACAGTTGATCCTAAGAGGGTTTGATAATCTTGAATGTTTGTGTATGATACTAGAAGAAATACTATGCCTTTTATAAAAGCAAAATCGCTTAGCATATTTATTAGATTACACAAGTCATTCACAATCTCATATATGCATTCATATAAACTGACGATGGAATGTTGATCAAGTTCAAACGATAGGGAATGAAAACACATTGCACACACCGAGCTGATACTTAACAATTCTGATGATTCATGTATTTTTGATCTATGGGCATTTGTTTATATTTCTTATGTGCTAATGCTGGTTTCCAAGTTTGTACACTTCCAAGTTGGGTTCTAAAAAAATGCTCAGGAGAATTTGACAACAGAGTCGCCATTTGTTATGGCTGATCCACAACACACCCCAAAATTGGGGACCCACCTTTTTTGCATGTTTTCAAAGAAGATCTCAGTGACCCAGATGCTAAAAATCAGGAAAAAGGGGCAAAATTGCACAAGGATGAAAATTGTCGTGATATCGCGACATGTTGTGCCATCGCTGCCAAAAAATGAAAAGTGTCATGATTTCATGACGTGTTGCGTGGTCGCTGGCAAAAAATGAAAAGTGTCACGATTTCGCGATGTGTTGCACGGTCGCTGGAAAAAAATGAAAAGTGTCACGATTTCACGACGTGTTGCGCGGTCGCTGGCAAAAAGTGAAAGGTGTAGCGAAATCGTGACATGTTGCTCCGTCGCGGCCCAGAGAGGAGAGAGAAAGACAAAGCAAAAAAGCATAGCGAAATCGCGACATGTCACAAAATCGTGGGTCAAACCAGTCAAACAATGCGAAGCATAAAAGCATCATGAAATCGTGATAGGAAACAGCAAAGGTGCCCGAGTGGAAAAACGTCACGATTTTGCAACAGGTTGCAGCGAAGGTGTACGAAACGAAAAAATGCCGTGATATCACGACAACATGTAGTAAAGGTTCCCGAAGTCGAAAAACGTCACGATTTCATGATAGGTTGCAGCGAAGGTGTACAGAATGAAAAAACGAGCAGATATCGTGATAGCATGTAGCAAAGGTGCCCAAAGTGGAAAAATGTCACAATTTCACGATAGGTTGCAGCAAAGGTGTACAGAAAAAAAAGCGTCACAATTTCATGATAGAAAAATAGCAAAGTGTACAGAATGAAAAATTGTCGTGATATCGCGACATGTCACCATTTCACCATGCATGAAGGCAGGAAGGGTTGTTGGCCGGAAAACGTCGCGATATCATGACATGTCACGATTTCGTGACATGTCACGTTTTCGCGATGCATGAAGGCGGGCAAAGCTGCATGCATAAAAACGTCGTGATATCACGACATGCTATTTTTGGTCACAATTTATAGGGGGCCGTTACAGAATGTGCAAAAAAGTGTGAGACACATGGCATACAGGCTGTAGAAGCGTTACAGAGAAGATCAAACATCTCAATGTCGAGCATAAAGCCAAAACACATGCAGCCAAAGAAAGGTGAAACGAGCAGCCACTAGAAGACGAAATGAGCCATCGTGGAAGGGGAATCAATTCAATAGCAAGTATAAAACACAGAGGAGAAGGTTGGCACAAGGGGGAAAAACCACTACGGGCAGATTTGCAGAGACAGGCAATAGGCCATTCTGGGCTTGTTTTTGTGGTGTTTTTCTTCCATAGACTAGGTTAAGGAAACCAAAAAGTTTTGCTGCTGTAAAATGACTTATTTTTTTTAATGCAGAAGTGTTCAAAAATTTGCATTTTGTGGGCAAGAAAGAAGGAGATATTCTATGCATGCTAATGGATTTAATGTTTATTCTTTTGTTTTCAGATTTTAGATTTATAGATAATGTTAAATGCCACTTTTGTGGGTTGCATTAGGCGAATATTTGAAATCTGAATTTTATTTCAAACCCTAGGAATCAGCACTTAGCTTATCGAGATTGTGCGTGTTTGCAGGTCCCATAGGTTAGGTTGCATGCATAGAAACCTCACATATTTGGTTTTGCCAGGATGAGATAGCATCAAATTGAATGCAATTTTAATTTCTTTTCTTTTACATTTTATTTTCTTTTTACTACACTTTATTTTCCAGAAGCTCCAACTTTAATTTTTCAAGCTTTAAAATAAAATAAAAAATTAAAAAACTTCAAAATCCATAAATAATTCCATCATTTATGGCATTTCATCAAATTTCACTTTGAAGTCACAGCATGGTCATATAAAGATCTAATCACATTTGATTTATTAGGGTTCAATGAACAATCATTAAAAATTTTATAGTAAAATAAACCACAGTGCCCCTTGTTTTCAGTTACTTGCAACCACTAAGGTGTTCCAAGCATTTTAATTGAATATCTTCATTTGATATTATTAATACACAGATGCAAAATGCTAACATAACGGAACCTTGGAGAAATTGTTTTTCTTTGCAAGCAGAGGATTTAGAACCCAAATCCTATCGGAGAGTGTGTTTTCACAACTGGGTGAAAATACCACTCAACAAGTATAAAAGTGTTCATAAGAGTTGGCATAAACCAAACATGCTTGGAGAAAGAGAAAAATGTTGGTTTCTACTATGTCTTCAGAATGACTGTTGTATCTTCAAATAATCGTGGTATCTTCAAAATGAAGCTTTGTCTTCGAAATGAAGGTGTGTCTTCAGAATGAAGGTTTGTCTTCAGAATGAA
This sequence comes from Wollemia nobilis, assembly GCA_028583015.1. Taxonomy (NCBI): domain Eukaryota; kingdom Viridiplantae; phylum Streptophyta; class Pinopsida; order Araucariales; family Araucariaceae; genus Wollemia; species Wollemia nobilis. The sequence goes on from JAQPPZ010004643.1 coordinate 979,870, forward strand.
GGTGTGTCTTTAGAATGAAGGTTTGTCTTCGGAATGAAGGTTTGTCTTCGGAATGAAGGTTTATCTTCGGAATGATGTTATCTTCAAATTAAATGCCCAGCTTAGTCTTTAGAATGAAACATAATATTCGAAATGAAGATTTAACAAACATGCCACCACCATTCATTGATAATAACCACTCATGTGGGAAAATTTGCATGCAGAATGGACAAGCTAAAAATAGTAAAAAAAAATTGATGGCAAGGATGTCCAATGATTTATGGCCAGGTGTTCAGAGCACAGAATAATGAAGTGTGCCATATTTTCTTTCCGAAGACATATTTTCTAATGATTCCAAGAAAAAAAAAATTATTCTTTCTGAAGAAGAACAAGAGCAAACCCTGTAGCAACCAGAAATCAGTGACCTAACAGATTTTGTAGATGTTGTTGCAGAAGAAGAAACAGTTGTTTTAGATGTTGTTGCAGAAGAAGAAATAGCTACTACAGAGGCTATTGTAGAAGAATAAATAGGAACTACTATAGATGCTATTGCAAAAAAAAAAAACACACCCAGCAGCAGTAACAGAACCATCAAACTCACAGACTAAGAAGAGAAGAGCTGAAACTGACTACAAAAAAATAAAATATAAGAGGGTTCATTTTTCTAAAGATGTTATTTATCTGTCAAAATATAAGAGTGAAGTTCATAGTGAAGATCTTGAAGCTATCCCTACAGCCCCTATTACCACAAGAAAACAGGGCAAGAAGAGAAAATATACATTAAGGACTAGGAGGTCTACAAGACTCCAACAAAAAGAGATAAAAGAACAAATGATTGAAGAGAAGACCAAACAAGATAGCCCTTATTTCATAGAATGTGCAACAAGCCACTGATAAATTGGATGTAATCATAGATAATTTCATGGAACCTCTTGTATAGGAGTAGGGGTCTGAAGTAGAGGATGAGATCATTGTTGAGCAGTAAACTACAGTTGATTTGTCAGTATTAGGTTCTGAGTCAAAAGAAGAAGAGGAGGTGGACATCACAAAACAACTGAGAGCAGCCAAGAGTGTTATAAAAATACAAATGAGATGGATTGAGGAAAGAGAAGATGTTATTGAAAAACAAAGAATTATAGCAAAAAGTGGAGAAACTAAAAAGCAGGCTGTCACAAGTTGAAGAACAATCAACTACATCAGATAAAGAGGAGGATTTGGTTTAGTTACTACTTGGGTTATCTAGGGAAGATGAAGACACAGGTGCTCATTCTGAAGTAGTGCCCCTCCACTTTGAAGCAGTGCCCTTCTATTCTAAGGCATTGCCTTCTCTATCCAGAGAAATACCTTTATGCAACATCATTGGGTAGATCTCAGATTCAAGCCTCCAACCATCATTACTCTAGTTCCCTCCTATTTTTGAAGAGGATTCCCAACCAGATGATCAGTTTGAATAATGACTTAGAAACCTTCATGAGAAATTACACAGGCACTAAATTGCTCTATGAAACATGGAATATGAGTATGGACATTTGTGACTCCATAGCCCATTGCAATGCATGAGGGCATGCATTAATATAAGTTGGGGGGGATGATGAGGCATGGATAAGCCTCATTTATAGCATGTTTTAAATAGTTAAAACTGCCTAAAACTCTTGTGAATTATCTTATATGTTAGTTAAGTTAATTTAATATGCTCTGTATTAACTGTTTGCATGATTGCGGTGTTAAGGACATTATATTCTGATTTTTAACAGTTCTTGTATAGTTTTATGTTATATTTTCATGCTTAGGTTGACAGCAACATTTTAGTAGTCTTATTTTGATGATCATTAAGAATTAGTTTCTCTAAATTTAGCAAATAGTACAAAGACTTATTACTGTGCAACATAAAATTGGTTTTTCCATATAAATTCCAGCCAGCTTCCATTGAATGGCAAGGCATGGAATTCACATCCAAGGAAGAATGAAGACTATTATAATCTGATCCTAAGGGCTAATCCACTTGAGAAATGCAGCCAAAACCATTTGGAGTCAACACAGTTGGTCATTCTAAAGATCTTCGAAATGAACACAGTGTCTTCGAAATGAACACAGTATCTTCGAAATGAGCGGATCTTCGAAATGAGAATTGCAGTATCTTCGGAATGAGCGGATCTTCGAAATGAGAATTGCAGTATCTTCGAAATGAGAATTGCAGTATCTTCGGAATGAGCAGATCTTCAGAATGAGCCACTTATCTTTGGAATGAAAACAAAATGTACTTTTTGACTTGTTGACTAACTTTTAGCGATGGAAAAGGGGATAATAAGGTTGAGAAAGTTAAGGGAAAATATCTACCATATAACTTTGTCGTCCTTGCCGTCCAAAGCCACCATTTATGGAAAAGATCAAATTTGATCTTCTTCTAGGATAAAGCTAGGAAATTCTGCAGGATATCAGGACATCATATTTTATGTTTGTAATTAGATTTTAGGCATCTATAAAAGATAGCTCCAGTACAGGTTGATCTATTAAGAAGATTAGATATTAATAATATTAGATATTAGAAATATTAGATTAGAGATTAGACATATTAGAGATAATAGACCTGTAACAGATTGCAGATCTATAACAGATTTTAGCAGAATTGTAATTATGTTTTTGAAGCAATAAAAGTGTAGTTTTCATTTCATTTATTTTGTTATGTCTGAGTGTGAGTAAGACTTAGAGAAGAAATTATACCTTCTTCTAGAAAAGGAGGCCGGCCACTTTCAAATCTAGGAGAAGGACTAACAGATAGGTTTTCAGTCCTGATTTTGCTGCAGCAGAATAAGTAGTGGAACTTGTCAATTTTAGCATTTTGTGGTATTTGATTTTTGTTTTAGTTTTTATCCATCTATTTCACATTTGTGATGTAATCAGAAATAGATATAATCAGTTTCTTTATTTTTCAGTAATTTTCCAATCCCCTGCAATTTACATTTCCAGCAAATTACAAGTTTTTTTTAATTTCTTGCATTCTTGTTTTTGCTGTCAAACACTGCATAGAAGATTGACGACCTTCTGTTTTAGAGTATTGATAGAAGTTGATTACTTGTTTTATCTCATCATTGCAAAAGTAAATAGGTTTCTCATTTAGCAACTGTAATTAGGATTTTCCTTTTGCAAATCAATTAAGTCTCAATTTAGCAATTGTAATTAGGACTTTATTTCTGCAGACATCAATTAGTTTTTCATTCTTGCAAATAGATTAAAGTTAAATTTATGCAATTTAGGGGTAGAAGTGACACAAAACCCCCACACAATCAATTCCACCAATAAGACTTGCTACTTCCAAATGAACTGAACTACAACCCTGCTTGAACTTTTTATCATAGAAAGCCTTGGACACCACCCCGGATTGATAAGATCTTTGAGATTTAATGATGGTATAACAACTACGCATCAAAGGATGCATTGTTTGTACATGTATTGCTCAAAAATACATTACTTATACAACTTCTACCTTTGAGTATCCTTGTTTTTGAGGTGCTCACGCTCTAGGTGAACATGCTCCAATTTATCTTGGAGAATCCGTTACCATTGTTCCTATGCCAGTTTCTGTGATCGATCTATAAGATCAACCATGTGTGGTATCTAGTGTACTATTTCAGTTCGATCATATTTATCAGTATGACCTTTGACAAACTGGTTTACCATGTTCTTCCCCTTGTTTGTGTAGATGATATTCATATTCTAGTGTTGTTTGTACTCTATGCTCGTGTGGTTTGAAGGGGAAATTATACTATGAGGATGCTTAGATCATTCTCATAGCTCTCTAATGGTTTGACATATACTCTCACTATGAGAACTCATAGAATGAGAACACAAAATTGAGGGTTTATACCCTAGCCACCCTAAGACTCTATCTAGACCATCCAATTGTCTAGTGTGTCATGACTCATGTGGTGGTGTACCATTGACTCCAATATTGGACATGTCAAATGTGAACTTGCTACATTGATTGTCATTTGGAGTTTGTGAGGGCCTATGCCTTGAAGCACCCCTATCTTACTACTCTTGAGTGGGCATATTTTCTACTTGTCTATTTTGAACTGATAGGGACCTGGATCCTCCCTTTTATCGAGTACAAATGGGCACTAAATTAGTTATAGTTCCTTCCTCAATTATGTACTCTTAAATGGATCATGGATACATGAGGTGTATGATCATGATATATACTACCATGCACAAAGTCCCCATGTTGGGATATCCCATACTTGGATCTATCTCATGAGGCATGTGCATTGCATCCTCTAAGTGGGGTATTTTGACAAGAACCCCCACTTGTAGAGTTATCCTATCTAATTCTCATCGAACATCATCCAAGAGGATCTTATGATTGAGGGTTCCCCACATTGTATTGTGAATTGGGTGGAGCCTCGGCTCTGACCTCAATTCTATGTCGAGATCGACCACTCTGTGTGACAACCATGATGTATTATCTTGTATGTATATTTTAAGGTAAACAAAACAAACAATGATGATTATCTATTTTTAAATTTTGTTTATGAGCCCTAACTAATTTGATATTTTTTGAAATTTATTGAAACTTAAACTACTCTCATCGTGTTTGAAATTGTTGATGATATACTCAATAGTTTAAGGCTTTCACTTGTATACTTGCAGCTCGACAATCGGTAATGAAAGTCACGATCACGTAAGCCAACCTATAATGTGTGGTAGTGAAGTCCACACACGGTTAGGGAGCACAGGTCCTCCCAGTCCTCACCCTATTCACCCACATTCAGTGATATACCTCTCTGAAGAGAGATACATATAAATTTTCCATGGGCTATGTTAGTTCTTGGACTCGATATTGGTCTAGTAACAAGGATCGAGGGAGTTGGGCCAACGGATGGAAATAATTACTACCATCGTTGAACTCTACTAGTGGTTGGATATGACTTCCAACTCACTAGAATTTAGATAGTATATGGTGTGTGTGGTTATTTTTACTTTTGCATGGAAATAAAATGCATCAAAGAGTATTTGAACGGTTATCCTACATGCTTATTTTCAAAAAGATATTTATCTTTCAGAGAATGCACGTCTATGCTAGATGATATTTAGAGAATACACACTAATCATGAAGGAGTAGCCACTAATTGGGCCTCGTACATGCAAACTCAAACATATAACCTAGACCACTGGAGACTAGGACAGATTGAAATAAAAAGTACGTTGTTCCTAGGAATGACTAGGAGAAACCTAAGAGTATATAAGCATTTTTATTTTACTCTTTCTCTATATTTTCTATTTAACCCATCATTATACTACATTCATACTATCAAAAATATAGACAGACACAGGAAAACACAGAGAAATGACTCCTACCTAAGATCCAAATCTAATGGAGAAGTTGATATATGTGATTTTTCTATCCTCTACTAGCTGTGGTTGATAGACACAGCTGAGACTATTACCCATGACTGAAATATGCAGCCAAGACTGTTCACCATGGCTAACCATGGTTGAGACCTATGATAAAAAACATAGCAAACCAGTCAATTATAGCAAAAATTATAGGGTTCCCACTGTGATCGCCATATGTACCCATGCAGAAAGCATACACCTAACTAACACATCAACTAATATCAAACATTACAACATGAAATATTGAAAATAATGAATTCAATAAGAAATGGGGTTTTATTTTATTAAACTTTGTCAAATCCAATTACATATACATCCCTCTTAGGGATACTCAATATTGATACAATTAATACAGTATTGAAGATCTTCTAAATGAGGGGGTGGTGTAATCTGCAGACTTTCCAATAGGACACGAACTGCTCAAGATAAATAATTACCTTCTTATATATGATTAGAGGTATATGCTACATTAAATTCCTTGCAAATATATGGATCTTTTAAACCCTACGTTCAAGAAACAACAAGAAATGATTACAAACAAAGGTGGCCTCTCTTGATGAGGCTTTTGGAGGAATCTTGCATAAAGAATGCTAAAGGAAGCAAATGAAGCATGTAATCTATGAAACTATGCAAGAAATCATTAAATTGCAGTAAAGCATATAAATAAAGACATGAATCTAATTATGAAACATCCTAATTAACCATTAGAAACTTGAATTGCATGAAATAACAAGAAAACTAGTCTAAATTATGTAAATAAGGAAATGAAGAAAATATGTTCCTAAATCCCTAATTTAACCATGCAAATGTGTCAAATGAGATTAATTTATGGTTAATATATCAAAATGAAAGCATAAAACTATAAATCTAAGGCTAAAATAGGGATAAATAGAAATAAAACCCTCACCATAGGTTTGAGATGTGGTGGGCACTGTTAGCCATGGTTGACAGCTACGACTAAGATGAAAACATTTTTGCTTTCCAAATTTGGGCTTGGATCTCCAATTCTCCTTGTTGAATTGATGGTCAAGGGTTGCCTCAGTGTCCTCTGATAGATTTGGTGGTTGAATTCATTGGATTCATGGTGGAAGAGGTTCAACTATGAATTCTTGATCTCCTTAGTCCTTTGACACCTCCATTATTTTGAATGCATTCATGGTTGGCAAGTTAGCTCTCTCCAAAAGGTTACAATTGGGTCAAAAATTTAGTAGGGCTTTACTACGTTTCAACTCCTAAATATTCTAGACTTCTCCCCAATTTTGAGGGGGGTCTTATAGCACTCTCAATTCCTTGGTCTAGCTTCATGGAGAAGCCAAGAACAAGAAACCTACAGTTGGATCAATTGGAGGGAACCTTCTCGACGCTTCCCCACCCAAAACCATTTGAATCTCCATTTCCCAAGATGTTGTAACCAAAATATGGCTCGACCCATTATTAAAAATAGTTTTGATGCTATTCACAGCTCTAAGGTGTGGCCAACTCTATTAGCCATGGGTGTCAGCTGTGGCTAAGGCTGAGTTAGCCAACTTTTCTTAAATTGAGTGGTTAAAACCACTGCTTCACCTTGGAGCTATCCAAGATCATTTATATGGTTTGTTAGCATGTCCCATATGAGTAGTCGTCTTGACATGACGCATTTTAGGTGTCTACAAATTATGCCATAGATCTAAATTTTTAACTAAAAAAGTAAAGTGTGTAGTAATTTCTAGAACAAATAGATCACTTTTATAGTAGCATGATGCTATCTTTTTCTCTTGTTTAAGAATGAGATACTATTTTCTTCCATTGAAAACTTTGAACTCTATTTTCATGTTTTGATCCACAAGTTGAGAAACTAAAAGAAGATAAGTAGTCAATCTTGGGACATATAATACATTTTTTATTATCCCTTTTCCATTTATCAAATCTAGTAGGTATTTTCGATCCCCTTTACTTCATAAGTTTTACTATCTGCTATAGCAACTGGTTTCTCATTTATATTTGTAGAGAATTAAACCAATGTATGTTTCCAATCATATGTTTGCTTACCCCTAAATCTATATACCAATGATCCATGGTTTGTGACACCTTAGAATTTTGAGTATGTGAACAAACTTGATAAAACATTTCTAAACTTAGGTTTTGTAGAATCCTTATGTCTCCCTAGTGGTTAGAATGTGTTATAAATTTGATAAAGTGCTTAGCAAGTAATAGTTCACCTTTTGGGTTGATTTTGTAAAGTTTTGAGAATGACAATAATCAACTCCTATTTCTCCTTATTTCTCCTATGAACTATGCACTTATCAATTTAAAGTGGTTCTCTATGGTTGGATTTCTTTTGTCCCTTTAATGTGACTATGAGACAAGAATGTGTAATAAATAATTCCAAATACTTTAAGTAAATAATGAACTTCCTTTTATACCCCTTAATATACAATAGTTTAATGTTTCTAAATTCCAATAATCTATGTTTGATGTAGTATACCTTATAATTCTTGAATTTTGAAATATTAGAAATTAATAATATTTGCAATAATAAAATTGATTTTCCAAGTAGAAACCCTTATATCTCCTATGGTGTTTAATTGCAAATATTCCACTAAAGTGATTTAAAAAACTATGGATATGAGCTCCTTTGATTTTCTTTCAAATGTATTAAGGTTGATTGTTTATCCAATATAAATGATAAATAAACTCAACCTTATGACATACCCCATATTACTCCTTTAATAAAAGCAATGTTAATCAACATAGAACCTTACCTTATAATGTTGTATTTCCTTGATAAATGGGTGTTGTACTTCCTTGATGGTGGACGTATGATAGTGGTAGTGTATTTAATGCTCCTTTGACTCCTTGACTTCATGCCTTGCACCTTGAATATGCTCTCAACCACATCTTAATTCCTCCCTTACTTAATTCTAGCTAAAAATATGCTTCCATGCTCTAATTTGGGCACCTATAAGTATGCTTCTATGTTCTTGACACAGACACCATGTGGCATAATTATTTCTAAAGACTTGATATCCTACTTAGGTGGCATTTTAAATTCACTCTCTGATTGACTCCTTGATGGTTATGCTTGGTATTCCAAAATGGTACGCTTCTCTTCTACAAGAGTGCTTTTAATAGGCTCTATGTCCTTGATGCATCAGCCATGTGGTGTATGCATTGTTGGAAGTTACATTCCTTGATGGACATTGAGTTTAGGTATATTCAATGCTTATTTCTCCCTTGATTGAAGAGCTATAATTATTATGCTTTGTAACCCCCAAATGATATTATTAATGCTTAATCAGTGGATGTTACCTTCCTTTGAGTGCTTCTTTTTTTAATGTACATTAGGGAATTAATGGGAACATTAGGTGAATGTGCCAAGTGACACTCTACTCTTTTGCATGGAAGACTCTCCAACATATATTTCCATTTGTATATCCTCTAACAGTGAATACCCTTTGTATTATTGTTTAAAATACTTTCTTTGCAAGTGCTCGATGATGCTTGTGAGGATGGCTCTAGCTAAGGAAGTTCTCAAGCATTGTAATAGAGGCTTTATGGTGGCTATCGATATGCATATTGGTTAGTGATACGTCCAAGTTGGACCCTTGGTAATACACCTTACTTTCACCTTTCACTTCATTGTAATATGTGTAGAGATAAAAACACGACACCAAACAATTCTAAATAAAACAAAATTCAAGTGAATCAAATATTGCACAACAAAATGGAATTTTTATTGATAAAGGGGGGAGCCTAGAAACTCTATTGTTACAATAATGGATCCAATAATCCCTTAATACAATATTAAAAACTTTTCTAGGGTTCTCCAAAAACCTATCCACAAATAAATGGTGGTGTCTTCAACTACGTCTTTGCTCCCAACAAGGTTGAGTGGGCTTTTGCATATCTGATATTGGGCCACCCCAGCTTAAGTAGCTATCAAATGCTTCTGATGTATTTTCAAAACCTATACACATAGAAACTAGAGATTCAGTAACAACAAATGAGGGATCCATAGTATGAGCCCTCAGAAATCACAACTTAAAAACCCTAGTTATAGCAATGCAAATGTGAACAAAATAAGACAATATGAAATATAACAACATAAATAGATTTACCTTGCTCTTACTTACTTTTTGTTGATGAAGGGATCTGTTGTAGGTCTATGGTGAGGGCATGCCCTAGTAACACTCTAATATCTCGTTTAACGTCAGCATAGGGCTTAAAAATGCCTATGGGTTATTCAAAAGTGTATCAGGTTGCTCAAGATGTCTACGGAGCACAACAGGGTGCTCGAGAGTTCTACGGAGTGTGATAGGATACTCGGGAGTTCTACATAGTGTAGAAGCGCACTCGAGAGATTATATAATATGTATTAAAGTAGATCTGATGAGGGCAAGGGATTCGGTGATGGTGGTGAGCGAGGTGATGGAGGAATGGCAGATGGATTAGGGTAAATGTAGGGTTAGGGTAATAAAGGCTCAGTTGGAACTTTAAGGCACTTAGAAAACTTAGGTTGTTTTCTAGCTAATTAGGATTCCAAAGAACTTCCTGAGGTTGATTCTCAAAATGAATCCTATTAATATTCCAACTTAGGGCATACTTTAGGGTTTCAATGACACTAATCGTGTGGTTGAGATTAAAGCATATCTAAGGGTGGACAATCAATCTAGGATGCGGTATGGATTAATATAAATAGACAGATGATATTAGATGAGATCGGATGGCTAGGAATAATTCACTTTATAAATATATGTTTATTAAACACATTAAAATATAATATAAAATATTATATTTAAATATATATATATATATATATAATAAATATATAAATAACTATAAATAATGGTAAAAAATGGTGGGAAATAGGGATGGTGGACAAGTGGATGGCGATAAAGCATGGATGGAGGACAAGTGGCTAGATTTTTGTGTCTATAGATGCCCCTTTTTGTATCATGTTGCATGAAACACAATATGGTGCACAAATATGAGACACCCGATTGGGCTAGGCATGGAAGCAACTTCTCTTTCTTGTTGGAATGTGGAGGTAAAATTGAAGGAAAAAGAATAAATATTTTGCATTTATTGCATAGTTTACACCCTCAATTGGTGAATGAGTTATAGATGAAGCTCACGAGCCAATTGGAAAAATAATGAATGGAAAAAGAAAAAAATGTTGTGTAAAGAAGTAAATGGGAATGATGGAATGTGCGATCGTTTTTGGCCCCAACGGTTGGAGGGGGTTGGTGAAATGGAGAATATGAATGTGGTTGTTTTTTCCCCAATAGATGAAGAGTTTTAGGAGAAATGTGAATGATGATTGCATCTATTTTTACCCCAATAGATGAAGGATTATGGGAGAAATGTGGATGATGATTGCTGATGAGGCCCAAAAATGCCTCATTATTGCACAATATTTGACTACCATATGATAATTTAATTGCCAAATAATTGACTAAAATATACTATTTGTTAAGTGTTTGCATTATTTTATGTTAGGAATAATATATCTCTATTTTTGACTATTTTTAGCATTTTGTGACTTATTTTGCTTGATTAAGTAGCAAGTAAAAACATGCATTTCAATTAACCAAATGTGGTATGCTGATATCCATTAACTTCTCAATGGTTTTTGAATGTTTTCCTGCCCTTCAACTTGTTTCAAATCCACATTGAAGCCAAAATTTTAGGATTGTCATAAATCTAAAAATATGAAAAAAACAGCCATATAAAAATCAGCAAGCTGTCACTTTATAGGAACACCTTGAAGTTGTCAAGAAAATCATGAGGATATGTATGGAATGAGTTTAGAAGTACTACAGAAGATATTTGACCTATTTATAAGCATTCACACATGGTCTAAATAGGCAGCAACAGGGTATAACAGAGCAGGGACAATTATGCAGCACTGTTGCACTATTTCAGCATGGTTACTTGGTGAATGAAGTGTATAAATTCAGTAGCAACTTGATGTACTCCTTCATGTTGATATTTGAATAATTTTTCTATGTTCTAATTTGCTTGAATTTTCAATAAATGCCAATTTTTTACAACTGTGCAGCAGAGTTGGAAAATGCAGTAATTTACCATGTAAATTCCAGCAAGCTACCAATGAATGGCAAGGCATGGAATTCACACATGGAGAGGAATGAAGGCTATTGCAATCTGATATTGAGGGCTAATACACCTAAGAAATTCAGCTAAAATAACTTGAAGAGCACACATTTGGTCATTCCGAAGATCTTCGGATTGAATAGGTATCTTCAGATTGAGAAATATAGTCTCTTCGGATTGAGAAATACAGTCTCTTCGAATTGAGCCACTTAGCTTCGGATTGAGAACAAAAAGTGCTTTTTGAATTTTTGACTATTTTTTGATGGTGGAAAAAGGGAAAGAAGGTTGAAAAGGTTAAGGTAAAATATCCCCCAACTTTTTTTGTCATCCTTGTCGTCCAAAGCCACCATTCATGGAAAAAGATTAATTGATCATCTTCTAGGATAAACCCAGAAATAACTGCAGCATAATAGGAAGTTCTTTGCAAGATAGAAATGGCATATTATGAAGTGGAGAAAGATGTGTGAGATTTTTTTAGACTCCTCCCACATACTCCCACCATTTAAGATGCTTTCTAAGGGCCAATGACTACTACTGCAACACAAACTATCCATATTTGCATTTATTTTAGATCTAGAATTATTTGCAAATCATTGTAAAGTAGCACATAGGCTGATTTGAGCATGGGATATGTTGTAAATATTTATATAAATAACACAGCTCCCTACTTGGTTGAGCTAGTTAAGAATTATAATAGAAGAGAGTTTTCAATAGCAGCAATTAGGACTGTACAGTAATTTTTTGTAATATTTTCAGCATGTTTTATCATCAATAAAAGTGTAGTTATTTTATCATTTTCTATTTTTAGTGTTAATTATTTAAGGAGCGATTTTCACCTCCTTCTAGATCAAGAAGTATGGGCCCACTTTCAGATCTAGAAGGAGGGATTTTATGGCAGGTTTTAATCTATAATTTTGTTGCAGTAGAATTAACATATTACTTGTCAGGTTTACTTTTCTTGTTTTAAGTTTGTATAATGTTATTTATGTTTTATATTATGTTTGTGTATAGCATTTGTGTGTGTGTCAGCTGACAAATTATATTAAGAATTTTTCCTTTGCTTTCCATGTTTTCCCTGCTTTTCTATTTTAGCAACTTTCCATTTTTAGCATATTTCATTTTGTTGTCAATTCCTGTAGCAGAAGTTTGACGACCTTTTGTGGTAGGACATTGACAGGTGTTTTTAGCATAAGTTTTATTTACAAGCATAATTTCAATTATGAAAGAGTAACTAGGTTTCAATTCTACAAATGAAACTTAGGATTTCATTTTAGCAACATTTAAATTCAGCAATTTAAATTCTGCAAAAGTAGATTAGACTTTCAATTTAGAAATTCCAATTCCTGCAATTGTAGTTAGATTTCAATTCCTTCAACTTAGAATTAGTTTTTAGTTTTTGCAAGTTTCAATTCTACAGATTAGGTTTAGTGTGACACCAAAAGGCTAAACCAAATCTGTCTCACCCAATAAATGCTTGAAATTTGAATGCCTGAATTATACTCTGCCCTAGCCTTCTATCATAGACAACGTTGGACACCACCCCAGATTGATAAGATCTTTGATATTTAATGATGTGCTTAACGAAAATGCATCAATTGCATCTATTTTTGTCCTAATAGATGAAGGGTTTTATTCCAAATGTATATGTCATGATCATGTGAGATATATCTCTTTGTGGAAAAATTCAAATCAAATTTAGTTACCCCCAATTTGGGGTGATTCCATGATGTTGAAATTTTTTACTGTATGGTCTCATTGATATGTAATATGAAGATGCAAAAAAGTAAAAGTAGTCAACTTCGGAGGGCCAACTAGTGACTGTCAGATAATTCCTAGGATCGAAACCAATCACCCTAGCTAAATCCAGTCGCCATGATGACTGTCAAGAAAATGTGAAATGATGTGATGTAATTTTATCCATATTTTAAGCCTCATGAACTAGGCCATCAATGATAACTATTTAGCAATATTGATCTTGTCAGACATTCACTTTAACTATGAGGGACCAAATTTGATTGTGCTTTCAAAATAGGAGATATGGAATGGTGATGATGACCAAGTGGTGATTCACTCATCTTACCGAATTGCATGGATGCAAATAACTGCAATCACCAAGTATATAAAATAGACCACTATATTCAAGATTCACTTGAAATTCAGTGTATGTTTAAATAAATGGATGATGGAGCATGATGTTGGTGAGATTTGAAATTTAGATGAGGAAATGTGATGATTTGTGAAAAATAGAACTGATTGGCGAACGTTGGATAGCATATTGGTCAATTTTACACCTTTTGAACACAAAAGTAAAGTTAATGTACCAAATCAACTCAAATTATCACAAAATTTGGTGGGATGATGGGCATTTTGATGCAGATTATGAGAATGGTTGCTTTTGTAAAAATTTGGACTAGTTTGACATGTTTTGTAATTAGAAATTGTTCTTTTATGACTTTTGATCACAAACAAAAATTATGTGTCCAAACTAATTTTTGTTTTAACAAAACTTGATTTTATGATGGAATTGATGTGTGGGTAAAATTTGGAGGAGGTAAGCTATTGATTTGATCGATTTTGCCTTTTATTTATTTACACATCAAACATTCGTATGCGCTACTGAGGTCTTAAAAATGCCCTGGTGTGCTTTCATGTGCCAACAAATGACCATGCATGCTTTAGCATGTCTAAAACATCCCAGGGTGCTTCAGTGAACCTTCAATTGCTATAAATATTTTGTAGATGGAAAATGGAGCTCATTTGTGCATTTTCAAGTTTGAGAAGTTGTGTTTGAGGAGTGGAGTGAAGTGAGGTAGTGGAACTTTGGAACGAAATCTATGGCGGTGGAGGGAACGAGTGCTACGACTAGTGTAGAGGTAAGATTTTCCAAGGTAATGTTATTAAAGACTTGTTTTTGTTGTGCAATTTTTTCTTGTTTTTGTTTATTTTTATTTATTTATTTATTTATTTTAAATTAATGCTCATAAAATGTGTTTATTGCTACATTTGCGAATTTTATAGCCATGGTACTGATTTTATCCTCTTATTTCTAGGATGAGAAAATTATTGTCAGAGGTAGATTGGAGTTTGTTGAGGGTGGTGGGGCTGGTGGATGCAATATGACTAGATATGTTGAGGACGGATGATGGGTATCTTTCAGCTTTGGCTGAGATATGGGATGTAGATAGGGGATCGTTCTAGCTGCCAACTAGGGAGGTTACTATTACCCTTGAGGATGTGTATCGCATTCTCAAGGTGCTAGTGGAGGGGCTGAAGGTGGAGGTGAGCTACAATAAAAAGGCCCAGATGAGTAGGATGTTTGGATATAGGTGGTAGGAGGTTAGGGTAGAGTGTGGGGGAATTCCATACTTGACCATGTATGTGGCCAAGAATTTGGAGCCACTCCTGGCCTTGGTGATGTTTGTCTTGGCAAACATAGTGATCCCCAATAGTATTGGTTGTAGTTTCCCATTGAACCTATTGGGATTGGTGATTGAGTTTCTCACTATACTACAACGATATGCATGGGCTCCTACTTTACTGATGTAGGTGTACTGAGATTTTGTTGGCATTTTTGCCACATTATTTTGATTGTTGATAATTCTTGCATAAAATGTTGAATTTCTCTCTTTTATAGGTTTTGATACAAAAAAAAGCTAAGTCCAAAGACTATCGTGATATCACGACAAAAAGTAGCATGGAGGGCACAGTTTAAAAACCATCACGATATCACAACATGTCGCATTATCGCGGGTCTATTGAGGAGAGAGAAATCAAACACAAAGGTGTCACGAAATTACGACCTGTCACAGTTTCACGATGCTAAAGGAAGAAAAGGGTTAAGCTGCAAAGTCATCACGATATCGCGATGTGTTCCGAAATCATGGTCAACGCAGTCAACGACAGCAAGGGGGTAAAACCATCATGATATCACGATGTGTTGGATTTTCACGGTCAAAGTGGTCAACGCAGGTAGCACAGCAAAACCGTAGCGATATCGCGACATAACTAAGCAAAGGATGATGACAATCAATTTCGTCGTGATTTCATGACAGAATAATGCACAAGGCACAAAAGGTGAAAGACATCATGAAATCATGACATGTTGTATGGTCGCGGCAAGTGGAAACAAAAAGCTTGAGGCATCAAAGTCGTCATGATTTCATGACACTTTCGAAGATGAAGTCCAGCAACATGGAAACGTCACGATTTCATGACATATTGGGGTGGAAGGACCAAGTGTAGAAATCTATCGCGATTTTGCGACATGATGGAGATTAACAAACCACTTGAGTCAAGAGTGTCATATTTTTGCGGGTTAGAAGTAGGACCGTACAGGGTCGATGAAAATTGTCGCAAAATCATGACATGTCGAATTTTCATGACATAGAAGAGAAGATTGAGTAGCGAGGAGATAGTGTAGCGATTTCGTGACTTGTCTGATTTTTGCGACCCAGAGATAAAACAAAGATGCCGATGGGAGAACGTAGTGAAAGTGCGACTTGTCTTGTTTTCATGACATATAAGTGAGACAAAGCCAAAAGAGAGAAAGGTGTAGCAAAATCGTGCCTTGTCATATTTTCAAGGAAATAGAGCAGAGAAAGAGCATAATGGTATGGAACGTCATGATTTCGTGATGCATCGTGTTTTCACGAGCTAAGGTAGCGAAGGAGCCAAAGGAGCCGAATACGTCATGATTTCACGATATGGTTGATTTTTGCGGTCCCAAAGTGACAAAGTGTATGGAGCAAAGATATGTCACAATTTTGTGACATGTCATGTTTTCACGACCTGTTACAGTTTCATGCCAGAAAGCAGTTCAAATGGCCCGATGAAGTTTTGCGATTTCCAACAATTAAAAGCACTCCAAAATTAAATGTTTTGCTACTTTCCAATGCGTGCAAGGTAGAAGAACGTGTCCAAGCCACCAGAATTAAAGACTTCCATTATTCAAAGCTGATGTTCATGATTTTTCTAATGGTTCAAGCATGTTTCAAGAACGACCATTTAATGAAGACGACCGACTCCTTGTTTCATTCAATTTCTAGTTTCTCCGAGGCTGGTTTAAGGGGATCATTTCCTTGTTTTCGTTGCACATTTTGTAGATCTCAAGGAAGTTCGTTGCATATTTTTAATGTTGTAAAGAAGCAAGACTTCTATATAAATCAATGTAGATCTCATAAAGAGGGATTGGGAGTTTGAGAGACATTTTGCTGAAAGCTTTCAAGTTCTTTGCATAAATAAGAGATATTTGGCCTCTGATTTTGCAAGCGTCTTTCTAATGACTTCCTTCTATTTCATGAATTTCTCAGTTGTGGTTGTCTTTCTAATCTGCTATTAGATTTCAATTTTGCATCTGAGTTTGAATACTGCTAATAAGGAAGTGAGTTCTAAAATGCAATCCTGAAGGTTGTCTATGCAAGGTCGTAAGTGGATTATGCTATATTTTATTATTATATGTTGTTCATACGCTTGAGGTTAAATTCTTGCTGAGTTTCTTTCCCCGATCATATAAATTCGGCCTTAGCCATATTTCCCATCTCTTTCCGTGTATTTCCCGTTTCTTTCTGCACATTTATAATTCCTTTCCAGTAACTTTAGTCTTAATCAAGCTTAGAAATAGTAAGGGAACCATCCCTCTCTGGAGATTGGTCTGGGAGACATTTCTTTCTTCCAGCCTTTCAATGTTGGTCGGGTCTAGGGTGCATAGACATAGAAAATTATTTCCTGTGGTAGATTCATTACCAATAGTTTTTTGCATGCCCGATGGAACAGACTATGTCTGTCTCAGAAAGATCCCATAGTATTGAGGGTTTAATGTTCACCTTCATGCCGTATAGTTAGAACATTTGGTGACTCTACAGTACCCAAAATTTTTTGAACGTGGATGCAGTGAAAGCTGTACTTCATGATCACGAGATCAAAGTCTAAAAAAGTTGAATATCTTGTTGAGTTTTTTGAACTTGACAGCACAAAAAGAGGTGAACACTCTAGGTTGGTTTCCCCATCGCTTACATCATCTACCATATCCACATAAATCCTTGGTATTGTTACTAGTTTTCCATCTTCTCAGTTACATACACTAGTCCCAATGGCCCAGTATCCTCCACCCTGGTAGTTTTCAGCATGGAACAGCTCAGGGGCTTTGAATTTGTAGGCTCAAAATCTAGTTCCCCAGGCCGCTTTGAAAGCCTTTCCAACCTATGATGGCACGAGAAATACTACATACAAACATATTCATGATGTAGCTTCTCTAGCAGCCATTCACGATATAACAAATGAAGATGTGATGGTGAAGTTATTAGTGTTATCCTTGAGAGGAAAATTGTTGTACTGGTATCGATCTCTGCAACTAGGCACTATTGCATCCTGGGATCATCTAGGATAATTGTTAGTGAAGAATTTTCATGAACAGGCTGACCCATTTTCATTGTTTCTTCAGTTTAATGTAATCCAAAGGCACCCGCAGGATGCAATAGCAGATTTCAATGTTCGTTTCACCAAAATTTGGCAGCAAGTGCCTGAAGGACTTCACCCTACCCCTGAGCAAGCTATGTTCTACTACCTTCGAGTGTTCAATACATACATTGGCTTGGCGATCAGGCAGTCCAATGTGATGAACTTCCCAGAACTGTTCGAGCAAGCACAAAAGACAGAGGCAGACTTGATTGCAATTGGTAGGCTTCCCCCAAAGGTAGCAATGCCCATTTTACTTGATATTCCATAGCATTTATATCCTAGTTCTTTTTCGCAATCTATGTCTTCTATGTACCATGTTCATCATGGAATTCTAGTGCACCTCAAATTGCACCTATCCTAGTTCCTCAACTGTCTACTTCAGCAAATCCCCAGTTACCTGCACCCAACATTATGCCATTCCCTACTTCCACTTCATTCCTAGCATTACCGATGCCACCAGCACCTTTGCCTTTACTAGCACCTCCTGCGCTTGTAAATCCTGATCCTTATACGACACTCCTACAAGAGGTAAAATCTTCCAATTCGGTAATAAGAGCAATGGGTAATAAGATCACGCTTATTGAAAGGAAGCAAGATGAGCGAGATTTCCAGCCTAGGAGATTTCAACCCTCACCAATTACTAGAGAACAAGCTGCTTCAACAAGCAAAGCACCCGAGAAGAACTTGACTATTTTGGCAAATGAAGATGTAGTCCTTGTTGAAAGAACATATTGGTGTTTGACATGCAATGATCCACATGGAGAAGACACTTGCATGGTTCACTTGAATTATGTACAGACATTGGCTACTAGTTCTTCGGGAGGGCAAGTCAATATGATCTCTGAGGCAGGCCATAGATTAATGATTCCATTGGAAGAGCAAGTTTCGGTTCTCACAAGGACTAGAAAGAGGCATATTACAGTAGATCTTGCTGAGCTAGAACCATTAAAAGTGCCAGCTAATTTGAAGAAACCAGTGAAGACTCCTATGCTAGCGTCAAAGTTAGATGCACCTATTTTATCGAAAGATCCTGTTCTACACAGAGTACAAGAAAAGGCTACAACTACACAGGCAAGATCAGAAGCAGAGGAGCAAGCTAGAGAAAAGCTGAAGTACCCTTCATTGACAAAGAGGCTGAGAGTAGAAGCCATTCAGTAGTATCGAAGCAGATATGATCACCCCATTGAAAAGAAGGAATCTGCTATGGTTGCATACAACATTTTCGAAGAACTGAAGAAGGCCCCAGCTAAGGTTAGTATTTATGATGTATTGCAATTGCTTGGGCAGGTATATTTATTGCAAGAATCTTTGAAATCTATGAAGGATAGTGAGAAAGGTACTACCCAAACAATTTATGCTCAGGCCTTAACCACTTCTATCACTGATAAAAATAGACCACCCCCATTTTATCTATCACTACAAATAGAGGGTTGGATCGTGCATAACTGCATGATCAACTCTGGAGCCACTACAAATGTCATGCCAAAGGCAGTTTGCGAAGTTATGGGTATGGAATACACACGAAGTAGCCCTGAAATCTTGCAGTTAGATGGTACTCCTATGAAAATGGTAGGTGTAATCAAGGATGTCCCAATTGTTTTACACACTATGCCTTAGATTATAGTCATTCAGGAGATAGTTGTGGTGGATCTAGAACCGTATTTCAGTATGTGCTTATCCAGAGAGTTTACTACAAAGTTGGGAGGTTACCTTGCACTGGATTATTCCCACTTGGAGATCCCTTTCAAAGGAAAAAGACTCAGGATTCATAATGAAAAACCTTTCTCTTTTCATATTGAAAGGTTGGATGAAGCAGGAAAGACCATGCAGTCTATTAACATGCTAACCGAAGAGTTAGAGGGTTCTGATTTGATGAATGAGGTTTTAGACGAGCTTTAGTTGGAAGACGAGTTTTCAATGCTATGTTGGAAATCAAAATCGGTTGTTATTCTATCACAAAGCCTGAGGATGGTGCAATGCAGGTATTCCCTAACCAAGATGATCAGAGATCTGTCATGGATCAACTATGGAAGTTATATTTTGATGGAGCAAGATGCAAAAATGGTGCAGGAGTAGGTATTGTTTTGATTTCTCCCTCTGGTTTACAAAAAACATATTCATACTGTCTCACTTGGAATTGTACTAACAATGTTGTCGAGTACGAAGCATTATGCCTAGGCTTGAAAAAGGCAAGAAAGTTGGGAATCGAATAGTTGCATATTTTTGGTGATTCTGAGCTGATTGTAAACCAAGTAACAAACAGGTGTATTTCCAAGCAAGATTATCTCAAAGCATACCGCAACCAAGTTTGGGACTTGTTTGAGTCTTTCACAGCTCTGAATATTCAAGCTATTTCTCGAGAGCTGAATAAGCATGCAGATCTTCTAGCATATCTTGGAGAAAATTTTTCTCCCATTGAGTAGGTAGTCAAGAAGCCAGAGTCAGCAAGAATGGTGTATAGGTCCTCTGTTCCAGAAGCTGCCATCATTAATGGAAGGACCTTGGAGCATGCAGAAATTGAAGACTGACTAAAGTACAATCAAATTTGGTCCGATCACTACAGATTTATCGGATAACCCCTTGAGACTGGGTTTGTGGTGGCGACATGCCAATCATGTCGTAAACTATTGTATATACCAACAAAAAAAAAAAAATTAAAAACAGAAAAAGAGAAAAAAAAGTATTGTTTTCCTCTGTCAACTTCGGCTCTTTTTGCATGCGAGCCCGCAGGTACGTTTCTTTCTTTCTTTTTTATTCTTCCTTCCCAAAAGTTAGTGGCTTCCTCTCTATTTCTTCCCTTCCCATCTTTATTCCCTTCTTCTCCTACTCCTTTTTCTTCTGCAAGTAATCAAGCCACTCTTGTTGTTTCTTTTTCCTTTCTGCTATTCCCGTTTCTTCTTTTCCTTTTCTTCTAATTTCATTGTTGTTTTAGCATTTATCCACCATTTTTCATCTCTTCCACTTCCATTTCCCTTTCATAGCAGCTGGTAGCACAAAAGCACTCTATTACTGTATCTACCGCATCACTCCCTCCATTCCATTATTCCATCATTTATCATTTCCATATTCCATAGTCCTCATTTCACTTATTTCATTCATTTCCATTTTTGCAACCCCTGGTGCTTTCATGGAGATTCTTTTACAGCACCTGGTAAGCTAAGCCAAATACATATTTCCTTGAGTTTTCATTCATTCAGCAAGAGTTGTTGCAGCAGTCCACCGAGATGTACCCCATCAGCCAGCTTTCTATTCTCAGTTTTTCTTGACTCTGTTGCCCAATGGATTCAGGCCTAGGATTCGTGCATACAACAGAACTGTATACCCTGTGAGTTGCCAAGAATGTTGGCATTTTTGCCACATTATTTTTATTGTTGATAATTTCTGCATAAAATGTTGAAGTTATCACTCCTTTATAGGTTTTGATGCAAAAAAAATCTAAGTCCGAAGACTGTCGCGATATCACGACAAAAAGCAGCATGGAGGGCACAGTTTCAAAATCATCACGATATCACAACATGTCACGTTATCACAGGTCTATTGAGGAGAGAGAAATAAAATACAAAGGTGTCATGAAATCGTGACCTGTCACAGTTTTGCGGCGCTAAATGCAGAAAAGGGTTAAGCTGCAAAGTCGTCGCGATATTGCGATGTGTTTCAAAATCACGGTCAATGCAGTCAACGACAGTAAGGGGGTAAAATCGTCGCGATATCATGATGTGTTGGATTTTCACGGTCAAAGTGGTCAACACAGGTAGCATAGCAAAACCGTAGCGATATCACAACATAACTAAGAAAAGGATGATGACAATAAATTTCGTCGTGATTTCGCAATAGAATAATGCACAAGGCACAAAAGGCGAAATACATCATGAAATCGTGACGTGTTGTGTGGTCGCGGCAAGTGGAAACAGAAATCTTGAGGCATGAAAGTCATCGCAATTTTGTGACACTTTTAGAGATGAAGTCCAGCAACATGGAAACGTCACGATTTCGTGACATATTGGGGCGGAAGGACCAAGTGTAGAAACCTGTCGCGATTTCGCGACATGATGGAGATTAACGAACCACTTGAGGCAAGAGTGTCATGTTTTCATGGGTTAGAAGCAGGACCATATAGGGTGGATGAAAATTGTTGCAAAATTGTGACATGTCAGATTTTCATGACATAGAAGAGAAGATTGAGCAGCGGGGAGATAGTGTAGCGATTTCGTGACTTGTCCAGTTTTTGCGACCCAGAGATAAAACAAAGATGCCGATGGGAGAACGTAGTGAAAG
Source organism: Wollemia nobilis (assembly GCA_028583015.1). Taxonomy (NCBI): domain Eukaryota; kingdom Viridiplantae; phylum Streptophyta; class Pinopsida; order Araucariales; family Araucariaceae; genus Wollemia; species Wollemia nobilis. Next base: position 1,002,067 of record JAQPPZ010004643.1, read on the forward strand.
CGCAACTTGTCTTGTTTTCATGACATATAAGTGAGACAAAGCCAAAAGAGAGAAAGGTGTAGTGAAATCACACCTTGTCACATTTTCATGGAAATAGAGCGGAGAAAGAGCATAATGGTACAAAACATCGTGATTTTGCAATGCGTCGCATTTTCGCGAGCTAAGGTAGCGAAGGAGCCAAAGGAGCCGAATATGTCATGATTTCATGACATGGTTGATTTTTGTGGTCCCAAAGTGACAAAGTGTATGGAGCAGAGATACGTCATGATTTCACATGTCACATTTTCACGACCTCTTACAGTTTCGCGCCAGAAAGCAGTTCAAACGGCCCGATGAAGTTTTGCAATTTCCAACGATTAAAGCACTCCAAAATTAAATGTTTTGCTACTTTCCAATGTGTGCAAGGTAGAAGAATGTGTCCAAGACACCAGAATTAAATATTTCCATTACTCAAAGCTGTTGTTCATGATTTTTCTAACGGTTCAAGCATGTTTCAAGAACGACCATTTAATGAAGACGACCGACTCCTTATTTCATTCAATTTTTGGTTTCTTCGATGCTGGTTTAAGGGGATCATTTCCTTGTTTCTGTTGCACATTTTGTAGATCTCAAGGAAGTTCATTGCATATTTTTAATGCTGTAAAGAAGCAAGACTTCTATATAAATCAATGTAGATCTCAGAAAGAGGGATCGGGAGTTTGAGAGACATTTTGCTGAAAACATTCAAGTTCTTTGCGTAAATAAGAGATATTTGGCCTCTGATTTTGCAAGCGTCTTTCTAATGATTTCCTTCTATTTCATGCATTTCTCAGTTGTGCTCGTCTTTCTAATCTGCTGTTAGATTTCAATTCTGCATCTGAGTTTGAATACTGCTAATAAGGAAGTGAGTTCTGAAATGCAATCCTGAAGGTTTTCTGCGCAAGGTCGTAAGTGGATTATGTTGTATTTTATTATTATATGTTGTTCATATGCTTGAGGTTAAATTCTTGTTGAGTTTCTTTCCTCGATCATATAAATTCGACCTTAGCCATATTTCCCATATCTTTCTATGTATTTCTCGTTTCTTTCTACACATTTATAATTCCTTTCCAGTAACTTTAGTCTTAATCAAGCTTAGAAATAGTAAGGGAACCAGCCCTCTCTGGAGATTGGTCTGGGAGACATTTCTTTCTCCCAGCCTTTCAATGTTGGCCGGGTCTAGGGTGCATAGACATAGAAAATCCTTTCCTATGGCAGATTCATGACCAACAAAGTTATATAAGATGACACAATGGGGGAGGAAGGGCTTAGGATGTAGCTTGATTCTCTAGTTCTAGGGATGGGAGCATTTTAGTATGGTGTTATGGGAGGGACTACCCTGTAGTGATTTGGATAGGGTGTAACCCTATGCTAGGAGATGGGCAGTGGCAAAGGAGGTATAACCTAGTCATCCAGTATGATCTAGCCAGTGGTACTAGGAGCTATGGGTTGGACTAACATCTACCCAAGTGACATGGAGGCCTTGGTGGGATACCATGTGGACTAAGGATAGGGAGTAATTAAGGTGGATGAGGCAGCCAAGATGGATAGTCAGGAGGATATGAAACAAGGTGGAGTACTTCTAGTTCTCATGTGTATTACAACAATTTGTCTTACCACAAGGAGTACCTGATGAGTCAATTCTATATAGGAGACATTGAGAGGATGTGGGGCTTCCATGTGCAGTGCCATGGAGAGAGGTGATTGAGTATGACAAGCAGTTGGAGGTCCCTGATGTGGATGATGTAGGGATGAACTTGGAGTATGTGTCGTGGTTTTGTACCCAACCATTATGGGTACCTAAGGTGGTTATTTATGGTGGGGATGATGCTGAGGAGTATGAGGAGGCTTTGAAGTGGTCGAGACATATATGTGATAGTAGTTAGAGGAGGATATCGAGGGGTTTAGTGAAATAGAATCCTATGATTTGTGGAGGGGAGGATAAGTAGGAGGATGATGATATGGGGGAGATATAAAAGGTGGCAAGGCTACAAAAAGAGATAGAGTAGCTTTGATATAAGTGATAGGCTTTAGTGTAGTCTCACAATGAGGTTGTAGAATAGCTACAGGTAAAGCTTAGTGTGCAGGATGGAACTATAGCTCAGATGAAAGTGGAGTAGGTGATAGGATGAGCTGGTGGAGATGATAAAGAGATAAACACGAGGCTCTAGGTAGATCTTCTAGGTAAAGAACATTGATATGGGTTGGACTTACAACAACTTTAGGCTAGTGAGGCATGTGTGCATTCCTTGGAGTACTTATGTATGGTGCATCATATCATGCTGCCAGATCCTCCATCTTCCTATACAGATGAGCTATCTAGGCCAGCTAATTATAGGAAGAGTTCTAGGTCTAGGGTTCCTACTAGGTTATATGGGTCCTCTCATAGGCATTAGCTAGTGCGTAGATGCACTTTTTGTATATGAGCCTTGGTGCTCTATTGTATGTAGCCTTTCGGAACTCATTGTACATGCAATATATATATACATGGCTTTTACCTTTTGTGTTATATGTGTTTGTGTAAATTTTTTTTGTGGAATGCTTTTATGTAATGCATGTTTATATGAATGATTAATGCAAGGTGAAATGTATGGATGATTAATGCAATATGGCATGTATGGATGATTAATACAATATGGAATGTGCTAATGATTATTTATAGTTTAGATCTTTGCTTGGCCATTTTATAGAATTTTTGTTTAATCAGGAATACCAATTTTGGTGGCATATGGGATGAATGAATCTTGATGTAACATGGATGTTGACATGAAAGAAGATATGGAAGAAGATATGGATGTCGATATGGAAGACTGACTATTTTTTAAAGAATCAAACATACTAGTGGCATCAAACAAACTCACTAAAACTACCTAATCCTTCTAGGACCAAATGTGTATGCAGTGGATTCATTTACTGAATCAATAGAATGACAATGACTCAAGGCAATAAAGAAACAGTGTGTGTGCAAGTGATTTCATTAACTCATCTTGAGCAAATTGGGTAAACCTATTATGGATGAAACCAAGAAGCTAGCTTGTTTGTATGAGCGGTCAGAGGTCTCATTTTAAAAGAGACATATCGCCATGCATTAGCATACTCCACTACCAATAAAGCATTTATAGCTCTGGTGGGAGTCGACTTTTATGTTTTTAATATTTTAAGCTTTTGGGGATGACTACCTAACTGTTTGACTAGAAATGTAGTATGATCCTTACAACCCAATTATCAGTTCTGTGTGATGTAAAACATTTAGAGTTTTTTTTAGGGATTTTTCCCTACTCTTTCATTTATTTTGGAATTGTGATAATGGTGAAAACCACTGTTCTTATGGACTATGTTGCATTATGGGACTAGCAAGGATTACCCCTTTTCACTTCAATATTTATACCAAGTATGGTGTTATCCTCTTTGACATAAGATATTTTTAAGATGTGAGATTGTGGTTGGTTAAAGAATGTTTTGGAGTCAATTCCCAAAACTTAAGATTTTATTTTTAGTGTATATGTGCAATAGCCCTAAAAAGAACTCGACATGTATTTTGGAGGTTGCTTAAAACACTAGGAGTAGCTCAGTGACTGAAAATACCTAGGATTTGTGAATGTTTAGTTTGTGTTTGTGGCAATTTGGACTTAGTGAAATTATGTGGATGACTTTGTGAAGGTGCCCCTGATTAAGGCAACATGATTTTATTGGATCAATGAAGACCTTGAACTGGATAAATGATCCTTATATGAAAATGTAATGTAGTGAATTTATGTAATTTGTGACATGCAATATGATATGTGAGCAAATGCATGGATTTTAGAATGTATATGCAGGTGAAATGTAATTTTATGAATGAAGTGCATGTAAACATTTTTGTGTATCATCTATGTATATATATACATACATAGCAATCAAATCATGCATAAAATATTATCAAGTGTATAAAATTAAGTGTTTCAAGTTCTTTCTCTTCCTCTATACTAGAAAGCCTATAAGTACCATTATCCACTCATTGTGTAACAATGTATGGACCTAACCAATTAGACATGAATTTATCATGAAGATGTGGTAATACATTGGTGTTTTGTTGGTTTTATTTAAGGACAAGATATCCTACTTGGAATTTACTTAGATGAACTTTGGTGTTGTAAGCATGTTTGAGACAGTATTGATAAACTCGTAAGTGTTCTAAAGAATTGAATCACCTCGCATCAAGAAGTGTGAGCTGTTCAAGACGTGCTTGTCTAGCGATGTCATCATCTATGAATTCCTACAAATAAGTGAATAAGGAAGGGATATCGAGCTCAAGAGGTATGATTGCTTTGGCTCCATAGACCAATGAAAATGGTGTTGCCCCTATAGGCGTGTAGATGCTTGTTCAATAAGCCCATAATGCCAAGGGAATTTGTGTATTCCAATATATATAATTTTCTTTGACAAGTTTCGTGAGAATAACAATTAAGGTCTTTTTGGAAGCTTCATATTTTCCATTTGCTTGTGGGTAGTAAGGAGTTGAGAAACTATGTAGAATGTTATATTTATTGCAAAGTGCTCTAACATCCTTGTTCTTGAAAGACTTACCATTTTTTGAAATGATTTTTGAGGGAATACCAAAATGACAAATGATATAATGGAGTATAAACTCCACAAATCTAGATCCTATCGTACTGGTTAGAGATTTTGTCTCAACCTATTTTGTGAAGTATTCAGTGGCTATGATGATGAATGTATGTTGTCTCAAGGAAGGAGGTGATATTTTACCAATTAGATATAGACCCCATTATGAAAAGGGCCAAAGGCTTTTAATAAGCTATAAGGCTTGTGATGGTACATGCGTTAAATTGGCATGTTCTTGACACTTCTTGCAATATTTTTACATAGGTGCAACAATCATGTTCCATTGTGGACCAATAATAACCCATGCATAGAATGCACTTTGTAATGGCAATTCCACTAAAATGACCGCTACAAGTACCATTATGAGCTTCAGATATGGCTTTTTTTACCTCACTATAATCGAGATAATGAATGATAACTCCATCATAACCACGTTTATACAACATGTCCCCCAAGAGAACAAAACGAGCTACCTTCTACTTGAATGTGCATTTGGCAGTTCGAGATATGTCATATGGAAGTGTTCCAAACTTGAGAAAGGCTACTATTTGGCTTGAACAAGACTCATATGTATCTTATTGAATAAAGTAAACATCCTTTTCATATTTAGACTCAACACATATAATTGTAGATTTAGATATCATTGAAATTATAAGGGCTTGTACCTCTTTGAAGGAATATTTTAGATTCAATGATCCAAGGGAGACCATCACATCTACAAATCTATTAGTCGAATATGGTAAACTATTGATCTCATACCAATCAAAATTAAAGAGCAACTTCATTTCTACTTCATGATAAAGCTTAATGGTAGGTTCTTTGAATTGGTATTCTCCATTGATTTGCTTAACGACAAGTTGAGAATCACCAAAATTCTTGATATGCTTAATGCTCATAGCTATGGTTTATTTAAGACCTAGGATTAGGGCTTCATACTCTACAGTGTTGTTTGTGCATTGAAAGTCAAGTTTGAATGATAAAGGGATAGGTTCCACCTATGGTGTATGAAATACTACTCCAGTACCTTGACCTTTCGTGCACTTAGAGCCATAAAAATAGTATGATATCAATGTATTCCTCTAGAATGACATCTTATTCTTGTTCAGTGATAATAAATATTGAATCATCTAGGAGCTCAATAATCAAAGGATGATCACTATGTAGTGGAGCTTCCACAAGTTGATCAACTATTACCTAATATTTAATGGATTTTTGGCTAATAAATTCCAAGTTGAATTAAAAAAGGAGTATTATCCATTTAGTGGTGTGGGTGTTATTGTAAGTGCATGACATCATATAATGCAAAGTATTTTCTATAGCTATGACATAAGTTGTGTGGCTAAGCATGTAATGTCAAAGTTTCTTAGTGGAAAAAACCACTGCTAAGCATAGTTTCTCTACATAAGAGTATTTGATTTCATAACTTACCAATGTTTGACTAATGTAATAGACAACTTGCTTTCAATTTTCCTCATTCTTTTGTGCAAGCATTATCCCTAATGCAAAGTCCATTGCTAAGAAATAAAGATAAAATGGGACCCCTGGATGAGGAGGAGCTAAGACTGGTGGAGAAGATAGGTATTGCTTAATGTCATCGAAGGCTTTTTTGACATTAATATGTCCAAGAAAATGGCACCCCATTTTGTAGTATGTGATTTAATGGCCTACATTTATCAGAAATTTTTGTAATGAAACGATGGATCGATTGGATATTTCCTTGTAAACTATGCAATTCCTTTAAGTTAGTTGGGGGAGGCATCTCCATGAAGACCTTGACTTTGTTAGGGTCCACCTCAATCCCTATTTTGGAGATAATGAATCCTAGCAGTTTTCCTGAGGTAACACTAAAGACACATTTCTTTGGGTTCAACTTTACATTATGCTCTAGGAGTCATTCAAAAACTTTCTTCAATACACCAATGTGTTCTTGTTGAGTTTTAGATTTAGAAAAGATATCGTCCACATAGTATTCGATAATATTATGTATGTAGTCATGTAAAATATATGTCATGGTGTGTTGGTAAGTGGCACCTACATTTTTAAGGCCAAAGAGCATCACCTTGTAACAAAAAGTTCCCCAAGGTGTAGTGAATGTTGTTTTGTGGTGGTCATCAATATTTATTCAAATTTGGTTGTATCCTAAAAAAACTATCCATGAGTTAAAGCATTTCATGGCCAACGTAGGTGTCAAAAAGATTATCAATGTTTAGAAGAGGGAAATCATCCTTAGGGCATGCTTTGTTAAGATCTCAAAATTTAGTGCATGTGTGTATCACCCCGTTAGGCTTGTGAATGAGTACCATGTTTGAAAGCCACTTAGGATAGTTGATAGGAACTATGAAGTTCACATATAAGAGTTTTTGAAGCTCTATTTTTACCAAGAGGGCCACAGTAGGATGCATTCTCCTAAGTTTTTGTTTGATCGGATTAGCATCATGCTATCATATGATATTGTGGACAACCAAACTAGGGTCAAGACCAGACATGTCCTTATAGGACCATGCAAATATGCCCTTTTTCCTCTTGAGGAGAGCAATAAATTGCTCTCGTTCATAGGGCATAAAATTTCTCCCAGCTTGATAATTTAAGGATTGTCTTTATTTGAACTAAGGTCCACATCGATAGTATCTTCAGTAGACATATGGGAACCTTCCTCAAGTTGATGGGATGTAGGGATCAAATGAATTTCATCTAATATGTCATCAAACTCTTCTGGATTATCCTCATCTATTTCTACCTGGAAAACCTTGGGATCTAAAGGTGAAGGTGAAGGTGAAGGTAGATGGGATAGATAAATATAGTTGGTACAAGACCTTAAAAATTCCTCAAACAAGACAAAATTAGAAAAGGATGGAGGCGAGGAAATATGATCCATATCAATAAGTCTTATGCCAATTGGAATTGGTTTAGCTAGATCATATGGATTATAGAGTGGGGTAAATAAATCAACAGGATTCATGTTGACTTATGGGCAAGGTGGCTAAGGTTGGATGGAATGGGTGGAACCTAAGAACCGTTGCTAGGAGCTTGGTTATCCTGAATAGAAAAAAGCAACACAAATAAATGCATTTAACTAAATGATATATACATGCAATGTAAAGCAATTTTTTTTATGGATTTTGATTGATTTTTAATTTTTTTTGGTAGTGGTGATAACAACTTTTTTTATGTTATGTACATATGTTACAAGTTTGGCTTATAAAATGGCTTAATGAAATAGAGGTGGTGGCTCACCGATAGGTGTGGCTCGCTCTTATGGAAGAAGAAAGCAAAAAATGGTCTCATGGATGGGGAACATGTTGAGATAAAACTCATCTTGTTCAGTATGGAAAATGATGGGCTCTAATTCTTCTTCAGATTCATCTAAAATTATCGACATAAGCTTAAATTCTTCATAGATTTTATAATTACAATTATTGGGATGGAGGGCTTCTTCTCCAAAATTTAGATTAAGCCTTTGGAAGGCTTGTTTGAGAGAAGAGGTGGTGGAAAGTGTGTGGCAACCTAGATCTAAATGATCGTGCACCTCTTGATATGGGACATTAATAGGTTGATGCACTCCCTTCTCATGCAGTCCTAGGCCATGACCTTGCTAGTTGACTATGTGGAAATATTAATATGGAAATCCCGTCATGTTTGAAATTTTGGAAGTACTGGTTCTTTGGGTTCCTCTAGGGGAATTGGACTTTATGAAGAATCAACCCCCCCATATATAAAATTTATGCTATTTGGAGCTGAACCCATGTTATATACTACTCCTATAGCCAAAGGTGGATCACATGGGTGACCTAAATCCTTAGCCATAGGAATTGTGAGGGGTGTAATGGTAATATCTTGGACCAGGTATACACCAATACCAGGATTAGTGAGGTGGACCTCGACTTGGGATGATATGGAATGACTATGATTAGATGATGGCTTGGGGAATGATGGAGATGGAGGTATCTCACAATCTATCAATTCGACTTATGAAATATTAGGTGATGGCAATGGTGATGATGGATTTTCTTGGGAAGGTTGTGGAATGAATGATGGTGATGTGGATGGTAGTGGTGTTGATGATGTGGATTGACTATGACTATATGTACATGTAGTCAATGATGAATATGATGGGGGTATGGAAGCCTGATGAGGTTTGGTAATAGGAAGATCCTCAAGAATGGGATCCTTTGATGAAGATATTGGTAAAGTGGTGGATGGATTGGCTGATGATGAAAGAAAAATGTGAGCGGAAGGAAACATGGACTCATAGGGATTTAAAATGACATTGCAATACTTAAATGGCTTGACATCCGGTGATATGCAATGTACCTATCCCTCGTGAATGTATTTCAAGCATTTATGTAAAATATATGGGACACATCTCATTTATCTCATCCAAGGTCTTCCAAGGAGTACATTGTACACCATGGATCCTTCCAAGATGTGAAACATGGTGTGTAACATTTTGACCCCTACTTCAATGGGAAAAACAACATTACCAACTATGGAACATAAAACATTATTGAACACTTTTAGGGTAAATGATGACTTGGTGATATGGGAAGGGGGAAGGTTAATATGATAAAGGTAGATGTGGTGATGATATTGATAGAGGAACCAGTATCAATTAGGACTCTTTTAAAAAGCTTCTTTTCAATTAGAGCCATGATATGCAATGGAGGGTCTACTAATTCTGATGAGATTGGCTTAATCTCAAAGTCATAGAATGTTATGGAAGGTTCCATGCATGTTTGGATGCTCCCTATAAAGTTATTGAAGGCATTAGGATCTTGTGATTGTAATTTGATGGATTTCAAGATGTCCATTAATGCCTCACAATATGGAGGAGATTGTTGGATTAAATCATAGATTGACAATTTAGAGGAAGCTATTTTTAGACTTGTAGTTAACTGGCTATTCAAGGAGATGATTGGTCAGGGTGGATGATTCATGGGTGGATTTGGAGGATTTGATTGACTAGGGATATGGATGGGTGATGAAGGATTATATAAAACTTGAATGGGTGTCGATGTTGGAGGTTGTGACACATTTGCTTGAGGTGGTTGCCTTTGTTGATTATTCCTTTGACCTCTAGTGACCACATGGATGACCCCTACACACCCTTGGTATTGTTGGACATGATTGAATTGATTAGGAGGAGTTTTGGTGTTAGCCCCTCCTATATTTGGTTGCACCTCCTCATGATGAGGAAGTGGTGTTTGAAATATACCAAGGTTTTGGTTTTGTTGAGCGAGGGGATTATCAAGCTTGATCACCCCCAATTCAATGAGGTCTTGCACTATGTCTTTAAATGAATGACAATTGTTAATGTTATGCCAATTTAACCTATGATAAGGATAAAATAGATACTCCCAATAGTGTTAACTATGTTTGGTGGGATCATCAGGTCTGATTTTGGGTAAAGCAAGTTTGTTTGTGTCATATAACCTTCAAAAAAGAGAAACATATGACTAGGATAGGGGGTGTATTGGCAATTTTGTTAGATAAATTATCATCGGGGATGATTTTCCATAGATGGAATTGTGTTCTGCATGGCTTGAGTTGTTGAGGGTACTGCATGATAAGAAATTTGTTGTGGTGTTTTTTGCATGGATTTTTGTTGAGCCATTATCGGTTGGCTCATGACCACTTTATTAACTTGATTGGGCTAACTGGTTGGGGTAACCTATGTTGATTTGGGTTGGCTAGAATAGTTTCTTTTGTATTGGCACTTATTTTTCTATTCTTTCTTTTTAGGCTTGAGGATGCCTCCTTGGATTTTGGTCTCCTCAATGACACTAGCATGAGCTAAAGCTTCTTAAAATTATTGATAAGTTTGTATTTGAAGCATCCAAGAGATAGATTTTAGACATATCTTGGTGAATATATTGATTAGCTCATCCATGGGTAAGATGAATGGCAACTTAATGATGATAACCCTCTAATGGTTTCCAAAATAATAGATAGATTCATCATCATACTATCTTAAACCATAGACACCAGATAATGAGATCTTTTTAACATTTAAGATGAAACACTCAAATAATTGGTCAATCAATTACTCAAAAGTAAAAATACTATAGTTGGGTAATTGATTATACCATTCTATGGCATCTCCTCCTAATTTTTGAGGAAAAGTTCGAAGCATGAGAGCAATATAATTTTGAATTCCATAGCATGCATGTAATAAAGTGCTCACATGTTATTTGGGATCCTCAATTCCCTTAAATTTTTCAAACTTAGGTACTTTAAAATCTTTTAGATATGGTAGGGATGGTATTGAAGGATGAATTAGTTGATTGATCAATTGGTGTAAAGTTGGTTTCTAGTTTGAAAAACCAAGAGTAAATTGTATCAATTGATCTATCTATTTTTGCATGGCCTTAATTTGAGGGTCTTCCTCAGGAATGTGAAAGCCTTGAATTACCTAATGATTTTATGGTGGAGTGGAGAAATGTTGTGGAGTGACTAAATTATGATGAGCTTGGTAATAATAATTAGGTGAATTTGATGGAAATTAATGCATGAGATATTGATGATGAAAATATGAGGAATTATGGAATGATGTTGATGTATGAGGGTTATGGCTAGGCTGGAAAATGGAAATAGGATGGGTGATGGTATGGCTTTGTGGAGGCACAGGGATAGAAACCATAGAATATTGTGATGCCCATGATGGACCATAGTTAATAAGGACAATATAAGTAGTGTTAGGTAAAGGCTTAGGGTTAACTTGTACTTGCTATTGAGCATTTTGATGTTATCTAAGAAATTTGTTCAGATGTTCCCACACATTATTAATTTCTCTATCAAAAGCTAAGGGTATGGAGGTAGATGGTATGAAATATGTGGCTTGGGGATAAGTTACACTAGGTATGGCAACTTGTGAGACTAAAACTTGGGAAGCATCATTTATATGTGCTTCATACAAGGTGTTGGTGTAAGTGGAGGTGTATAAGATGCTAGGAGCACATGAGGGTTGGGAAATGGATATATGGGAGGAAGGTGCAACTAATGCCTCAAAAAGAGGGTTGGTATACACCTAGGTAAAGGTGGATGGTGGTTGGGAATAAACAGGCTCTTGTTGTAAAGTAGAATCTTGTCTAGGTGAATTGGGAATGGACTCTAAGGGATGTTAGAAGACTTCATAAGAGAATATACTCTTGCCATGTCTATATGGGTAATATGATGGTCGATAGTAGGGGAGGTTGACTCCTCTTGGGATATAGCCATGTGAAAGGTTGTGGATGGTAAGGAATGTGAAGGACCTATAGACAAATCTATCTGTATAACATTCAGGGATTCTACCACAAAAGTGGTTGGGAAGGTGGATGAAGGTTCCATTTTATTATCTTTATTTAATGCTTGTTTTTATTTTTTTGTTAGGACCATAAAGTAAATAAATTAAAATACAGATTATGCAATAAAATGAAACACCCAACTTAAACTTTCATAATAAAAACAAACACCTAATGCTAAGTTTTTTTAATATGTGTGTCTTACCTTGTTCATTGGTTATCTTATTTTAATGTGAATTCATTTCCTTAGGTTTCAAACTTGTATGTTTAAAAGGTAATAATATGAATTATAAAAAAAAAAGGTAAAAACTATGGCTATGCTGAGGCAACGAGATTCTTGCTAGTGACAAAATCTAGCAAGTTTTCTCAGGGGTGACCTAGGGTTTCTAAGGGCATATATTGGTGGATGAATATGAATGCCACCATCACCAAATCTCAATAAATAGATAGTGATGAAATCCAACCACTACTATTTTAAGTGAAACGTGTTATGTGTGAATTGTTCATTTAAAGGTTTTCATTTATTAATGTGGACAAACAATACTAGGAGTAACTAATTTCATAAATCTAAGTCATAAGCCAATAAGAGAATGCCAATTTCTCCAAAGGGTGTGAAGTACACCGCTTAAGACCCCCTATCAAAATAGTCGGAGGGTTCATCCACCCCTCTACCTAGAATCACCCAATGGCAAGAATACTCTTGGCACCCTAATGATGTTCCTACTTAGATAGATAAAAAAAATACTTCTAACCCTAAAATGCAGCTCTAATTTATGCATATTATCAATTCAAATGCAATCATAATGCAACACTTTATATTTGTGAAAACATAAAATGCAAACTAAGATGAATTATTTTCCAGATTACTTAGTGATTTTTCATTTTATGCCTGAAATCTAAAAAAAATATTAAAGAACCCAAAATACGTAAAATAGTAAAACTAGATTTTGGACAGTGGACTTACTAGACAACCTATGTATCTACTCCAAATTATTGTAAAACACATCTGGGCACTTCTAAGATACCCTAGGGCACTTCTGGATGATCCTTGAGTGCTATAGATCATTTGTGCACTTCCTGCAACTTTTGGTAAGTCTTCAAAAACCCTAATAGGTGAAGAATACTTGATTTGTGCTTCTACAGATTTGAAAAATAAGACAACAAATAGTAAGTTATATGGCAAGATAAATCAAAACATGAAACCCTTAGAATGTCCCACCATGATCACCATTTGTAGAGCTAAAAATGTGACACCAAACAATGCTAAATAAAATAGAACTCAAGTGAATCAAATATTGCACAACAAAATGGAATTTATATTGATAAAGGGGGGGAGCCTAGAAACTCCATTGTTACAATAGTGGATCCAAGAATCCCTTGATACAATATTACAAATTTTTCTAGGGTTCTTCAAAATCCTAGCCATAAATAACTGGTAGTGTCTTCAACTGCGTCTTTACTACCAACAAGGTTGAGTGGGCTTTTGCGTATCTGATATCGGGCCACTCCAACTTAAGAAGTTATCCAAAGATTCTGATGTATTATCAAAACCTACAAATGAAGAAATTAGAGAATAAATAATAACAAATGAGGGATCCATAGTGTGAACCCTCAAAAATCACAACTTAAAAACCCTAGTTATAGCAATGCAAATGTAAAGAAAATAAGACAATATGAAATATAACAACATAAATGGATTTACCTTGATCTCACTTATTGTTTATTCATGGATGGGGTTGTTACAAGTTGATGATGAGAGCATGCCCTAGAAACACCCGAAGATCTCATTCAACATCAGAATAGGGCTCCAAAATACCCATGGGTTATTCAAAAGTGTAACAGGGCACTCAGGATGTCTGTGAAGCATGACAGGGCACTCAAGAGTTTTTCAAAGCATAATAGAATGCTCGAGAGTTCTATGAAGCATAGTAGGGTGCTCAGGAGGTCAGATACGATATACAAAAGTAGATATGATGAGGGCAAGGGATGCATCAATGGTAGTGATCATGGTGATGGAGGAATGGCAGATGGATTAGGGAAAATGTAGGGTTAGGGCACTAAAGGCTCAGTTGGAACTCTAAGGCACTTAGAAAACTTAGGTTATTTTCTAGCTAATTAGGATTCTAGAGAACTTCCCATGTTTGAGTCTTAAAATAACTCCTATTAATAGTCCAACTTAGGGCATACTTTAGGGTTTCAACGACACCACAGAGATTAAAGCATATCTAAGGGTGGAAAATCAATCTAGGATGTGGTATGGATTAAGATAAATGGACAGATGAGATAATATGAGATAGAACGGATAGGAATAGTTCACTTTATAAATATATATTTACTAAAAACATTAAAATATAATATAAAATATTATATTTAAATATATATATATATAGAATAAAAAGATATAAATAAATATGAATAATGGTTAGAAATAGTGTAAAATAGGGATGGTGGACCAATGGATGATGGGAAAGCATGGATGAAGGACAAGTGGCTATATTTTGGTATCTACAATATGTTATCCTTTGTGCACTAGATTATTTTTCACCTAGGTTGTCATCACCTTATGTGCTAGATGATGGTGTCTTCTAACACCTTAATGAGCTGTCTTTTGAGTCTTATGAGTGGCTCTCTACTCAAGCACCAATCAATAGATATCGAGTCCTTTGGATGGCTCATTTCTTAAGCACCTTTGCTAGTGCTTACCCTTTGTTGATGGTGGACATTGAGCTCTTTTGGAACAACTTTTCTCTAAGCACTTTTGAGTGTGCTTTCCCTCTACTAATTATGGATGTTGAGCCCCTTTGTAATGGCTCCTCTTCAACCACTTTTGCTAGTGCTAATGATGGTTGCTTGTATATAGAATGATAGGCTACGTAGAGTGTCCTTAAGACACTTATGTTTTGTCTTTATTTGATGTAATAGAAGACAAGTTTGGTGCTCAAAAATCAACCTATAATACCTCCTTATTTACATCTAAAACCTGATACTCTCCTAGTCTTTTTTGTAGCTCTCTTTACTGGTTTTCTTCTCCACACCTTGGAGGAATAATACCCTATAAGGTGGATTCTCTAGGCTACAATAAGTTGCTAGTTTTTTGCATCAAATAGTATCTCTAGACACTTTGATATATGCTAATTTGTGCACTTTGGTTTTTTACTCTAGCTTAACAACCAATGCACATAATAATCCTTTGAGAGTAACTAGTTTAATGAATAACTAGAATAGTGCAATCAATCCTTAATGTACTAGTAATATCTCTAACTCAATGCACATAAGGATAATAATAATGTCACCTTATTTCTCCTATAAATTAACCCTCAAAGTAGTTTGAAAATACTTAGTGCACCTTAAAACGTTTTAAGAACAGGCAGTATAGTGCAATATCGATCTCACCTTATTACTCCTTCAAATGAACCTTAATTACATGCACTAGTAATTGCTCCAAAATGACCTATAATATTTGTAAATTAATGTAGTCTTCTTTGCTATAAATAGATAATAGGAAGACGATATTTTTATTTTTGTTGAAATATATATAACTCCTATTTTAATGTGTAGGTATAAACCTTAAAAGAAACTATCTTCTGCACTCCCTTTGAAGACTAAAATTCCTCCTTGCAAATTTAAACTCTAAGAAGATGCTCAATAAAACTAAATAATGAACTAAATATAAGTGTTCATAAAATTAATCCTTTGCACCTAAGTTGCTTACCTTTAAGATTTCCAAATATAAAGCATTGCTAGCTTATTTGAATCACCTTATTGTTGCCTTTAACTCGATGAACTTACAACTATTCCTATCCTAAACAACTCCTCAACTCACCAATTTGTATCTTAGTAACTCCTCTATCTTGCTACTTGAAAACTATAGTTTGGTGGCTTCAAATATCCTTTAATGGCCCTCGATATTCTATTGAAAGAACCAACAATTTCCTTTTAGGCTTGTTTTTGAATGACGATAATTATCCAAAATTCTTCTTATAAGAATTTCCCTCCTTGAAATCTTTCTCAAGCCCCTCAAACCTTTCTTTGATACCAATGATGGTTTTTGGGCTATTCTATCTACTTAATAATCATAATGACTTTGAGGGAGAAGAGAGAATAGTAGAGCTTCATAAACATATCATGTAATATTATATGAATAGAATTATACAAAAGTGAATGGAACTATGAGTCCATTATATAAGAGGATAGGTTTATTGTTTCTGACTATACGTATAACACTTGGTCCAACTTACATGATGCTTAGCATGATTATCAAATAATGGAATATATTCCTGTAGCACCCTAAAATTGGCGCAGTAAAATTATAAAATTTACATTCACCTTAGTAAATAATTTTAAAATCAAATTTAACCTCCCAAACCGCCTGTTAACCATCGGGTATTCCGTTTCCCCCTTTTTCGCGCCAATTTTAGAGGTTGTTTTGACCGTTTGACGATATCGTCGCCGATCAGACGATATCGCCCCAGATTTGACGATTTCGTCTGGACTAGGACGTCCAGACGATCTTGTCGCAAAACTGAATTTGCATAGTTGGAATCTGTTCCAACGGGTCTCCAATCTGGGCAGAAGCGTGTCTGCACCGTTGGGACCCTCCCCCGTTGGAGATCTCCCAAATTGGGATGATCTCCAACCTCCTACCTACTCCCTCTAAGCCTATTTAACCTCTAGGATTTTCCCTCCCCAACCCCTGGCTGAAATTTTCTGCAAAGTGATTCCCTCTACATTAGAACATCCTAATCTTGCATTTGCACTAGTTCCACATCGATTTTATTGCAGGTACATCATTGTTTTTCAGCCGGAGCCAGCATCCATCGTCGTCGACGAACCTGTTCAGATCGGAGGCGATCCTGTCGAATGCGAGACGATTTCGTACTGATGCGAGACGATCTCGATTGCAGCCCACATCGAGGCAATCAGTGCTTGGAGTTTGCTTTTCTCAACTCTGTTTCTATCATTTTATTCTGTAAATTAGATTATTTATTCAGTTTTTATGTTATTTTGCATTTGGAGTTCACCCATTTAGCTTAGATTGCATGCTAAGTTCATGATCTGCTATTAAAGTACAGTAATTGGCTTTAAATTCTGTTCTTAAATATTGTTCGAGTATTCATATTGCTATTTGGTGTAATTTGCCTCTGTTAGCACAATAGAATTTCTTGTATTTTGCATCTGTTTTCTGTCTTGCGGGGTCTCTGCGACGAATTCGTCGGATCTCGGATGAATTCGTCTGATCTCAGACGATTCTGTCAGATTACAGATGATTCTGTCAGATTACAGGCGATCCAGACTGCTTCAAACGTCAGAATCTTCTACAGACATCCGGATCAGGTATTTTTCATTGTCATTCCGTAAAATTCTCTATTTTTTGCTTTCAAATCTGTTTTTTGTATTCATGAAAGTTGCATTTTCATGTAGTTTTAATTTAGATTCATTCGGCCAAACCTAGGATATGAATGCTTAAGGTTAAAACGAACTCATCAAACACATTCCAAAACCTAGGCGTGGAAGCTGCCGCTAAATGTTTCCTGGTGAACCCACCATCCGTCGAAAAATCACCAAAATACACCTCCCTTGAGAGGCGGGACCTTCGCAAAGTCCTCTCAGTCCAAGGTATCACGACATCCTTTTCCCATCCTCCTTTCGAGGCGCGGATCCTATAGCATGAAGGTAGGGATGCGAAAAATTTGGAGCGATACATTTTGGTGAACCCGACGTGAATGCATCATAACCTTTTGAAAACAAAAACAAAAACAAAAAAAAAAAAATTAGAACAACTAAAACTTAGATGCATTTTAAAACATTTAAGGTTTAAAGTCATGTTTAGATGGTAGCTCCTAAAAAGAGGTTAGCAGTTACTATAAACGTAGAAAATCAATTGGCAGCTATAGAAGTTAATTATGTCCTTAGTATCCCTGAAACAAGTAGAAATCAATCCTTGTGGGACGAACTTGATAGGAGACTTAGTATCATCTCATCTAGGTCCACACAACTTAAGCAGATTAAGAGGCTAGTCTTGGATAGAATCCTGGATCCTCATCAATTAGTTTTTTATCATGAACTTGAGAGAGCCTGCCATAGATGGTTAGCCTATAGGAGAGCTCTTGTATCTTCAAAATTTTTAACTTTCAAGGAAAATCTCGAAGACACAGTTATAGTGCGCCCATTTCTAGTTCATATAGATTCCTTAGAAGTTGATCTTATAATTAGGAGAAGATGGAACAAAACTCCTAGAGCTATGTTATATTGTAAATATTGTCGTGAGAATTATTATTATCAACCGACATCTGAGATAGATAATATCACCATAGCCCTTTTCATCAAATTCTTAAAAGAAAACTTTCAATTTGAAGAAGAACATTTCATGACCCACTGAACAACTCGAACCTATTAATGATATTCATAAGTTATTCATAGAAAACTAGCTCATTTACTTTCAGTCTTATTATTGCGTGCATCTATTGTTTTATTTGCTGTCTTTATTGTATTATTTCAAAAAATTAAAGAAAAACTAAAAAAAATCAAAAAACTTAGCAAAAACTTAAACACTTCAATTTCAAATATTATAGTAGGTATATAGTAAATATATACCTCTTAATTTGTTGCATATATATATATATATATATATATATATATATATATATATATTTTTTTGCTGAAATCAAAACTTAGCACCATGCCTAAACTTAGGAATGGCAAAGAAACTTTAGGGGAAGGAGAAGATTGGTTACAAGATACAACTGAAAACCCAAATGTCCTTCTTGGAGATTCAAATCCGGAAGGAGAAACTCTAGGTCAATCAGATGAAGACTTAGGGGAAGATAAAGAACAAGAAGCAAATGTTAAAGAGGATGGATCCTCATCCCCTAGAGTAGCTCCAAATGGAAATATTGCCTTTGACAATGCAGAGCATTTCAAGAGATTTCTCATGGAAAACATTGATGACCTTAATGTGGCCATTCGCCTTGATAAAGGGCAAATTAGTAAAACTCAAGCGAGCCATGGAATATATGTGCAATATGCAGACTAATCCCTTGTCTTTCATTGATCAAGAAAGTGACAAGGGTGGACCATCCAATACGGATATGGTCACTATAGCCCAAAGCATGTCAAAACAACAGGTTACCCAACCTCCTAAGGAACACTGTTACTCAACCTAAAATCACTCCCGCACAAAAGAAAATTCCCTTCACTACTTTATTCCGCCAAACTATTGAGCAAAATGCTTTAAGTAAACAGAAACCTAAAACTAAGCCAAATACAAACTTTCAGCAATCTGGAATACAACATAATACAGCTTCAAAATTCCTCCATAATACTTTTCCTACCAATACTTTACACAACAGTAACATGGCATCTAATCTGCATGTTCCTCCATCATATGCCCATAACACTCATGTCAATGCCCTACCAAACCAATATGGGGGGCAAACTAGTAATCTGGAAGCCATGGTGAAACAATTAGCTTCACGTATGGACCAGATAGATCCCTACCGTCCCTCGTATAATTATCGAGAGATCTGTAGTCAACCTTTGGATCCCATAGTTGTAGCTCAACCATACCCTAAACATTTTCCCATGCCTATTCTGCCTATATATAAAGGAACCGAAGATCCCATAGAGCATCTTCGCATGTTTAGGATAGCATGTCACGACATATCGCATGACGACTTGCTATTACTAAAAATGTTCCCCAAAAGTTTAGGTGGAATGGCATTAGAGTGGTACTATCAATTGCCCACTCATTCTTTAAGAAACTTTGAAGAAACAACTGAATCATTTGTCCATCAATTTAGTGCCTACATCGAGAGGCATGTAACTATTAAAGACCTATACAATTTAAAACAAGATAAGGATGAATGCTTTGCCGATTTCTTAGCTAGATGGAGGCAATTGACAGGAAAACTGCACTTTGTGCTACCCTATAGGGAAATGTTAGACATCTTCATCAACAATTTACAAGAACAACTTTCTTATGAGCTATCAACTGCTACCCTAACTACCTTCGATCAAGCTATAGATTTAGCTCGAAGAGTAGAAGATGCCCTCATTAGGAGAGGCCAACTTAGGAAGAAGGATGATGAGAAAACATCTAGAAATCAATATAAAAACAAACGGGTTGTCGGTGACGGAGTCATCGACAGCAGAAATGTTGCTAATATCAATGCAACGAAGACAACGAAAAAATTCATATTGAAACCTCCTGACAAGCCTCCTCGAGAATTCACTAGATTAAACCAACCTTTGTCAACTATTTTACCTCAATTACTCGAAAGAGGTTTGATCCAATTACCCGCTATCCAGGAACCTGACCCAAGTATACCCGGATATAGAGCTGATTTGCACTATGATTTCCATAGAGGACCTGGACATTCTACCAACGCTTGTAAGAGATTGAAACATAAAATACAAGATTTGATTGACAATAATGAAATGGAAGTGCAAGCCTTCCAACCTAAACAAAACCCTCCTAATAATACTCAAAAGACCATTCCCCAAAATCAAAATCAAAACGCCAATCAAACTTTAGACATATTTCAACACCCTTTACCAAGACATGGTAAAGAGGTGGCCAATCAAATCGAACATCATAATGTTCCCCCTCCTACCCGATATGTAGGAACCATTAGCGGACAATTACCTATTCAGGATTCTCAAATATTTGACACGACCTTATCCCTAGTTACAACCAGGCCCTTACATAATTTTCAAACTTCGAATTCTAGTGATATAGAATCAGATAGTGAAAGTGAACTAGACATTACTTCAAACCAATCGAATAGTTCTGAAAACGAATCAGATCCTATTCAACCTGTCACAGATGCTATGGTTCCAGAAGAACCATTTCCTAGAAGAGTCACTACTCGACCTTCTTCTAATATAGTCCTTCCTTATGAACAAGCCATAAATTCTCAACCGAGACCGTTTCAACGTCATCACTATAACATCGTAGGTACCATTGGAGTCGTTACTCGACAACAAGCTCAAAATTCCCAACAAGAACCAAACCAGAACGATGGATCAGCTCCATTCGTTCTGAAAAATCCCAATAAAGGGAATCTTGCTTCTAATGCTCAACCTAAACCCCCTTACAGTATTAACGAGCAATTGTCCAACACTACGGCCAGAATTTCCCTCTTAGATTTATTAAGATCCTCTCCCACCCATAGGGATGAGTTGATGCTTACATTGAGCCAAATGATGGTGCCTCAAAACATTCAACCTGAAGCTATGGCCAATACTATCATCACTCGAGAGATTGATTGTATTGATTTCGGGGATAAAGATATCCCACAACACAGTTTACATAAGGACAATCCCTTATACATTATTGCTTTAATTGGGGATGTAGCTGTCAAACGAGTTTTGATTGATAATGGCTCATCTCTAAACATTTGCACCTTTGACTTCTACCAACGATTTGGCTTTAGAAGTGATGAAATGAAGAAAATTGATATGATCATCAAAGCTTTTAATGACGAAACACAAGAAACGTGTGGAGTTATCACCCTCCCATTGCAAGTTGGTCCTAGAACCCTAGAAACAACCGTGTTTATTGTACATTGCCCGACATCGTACAATATACTTTTGGGTCGCCCTTGGATCAACGCCATGCGAGCGGTCCCATCAACTTTACACCAATGTGTTAAATTTGAGTTTAAAAATCAGTTGGTCACTATTCATGGTGACCCTAGACCTTTTGATATGTGTGCTTTGGCAAAACCGGTTGGAGTGCAATTTTGCCCAGCTCTGTCATCCACACATCCTAGTTCTTCTTTTTCATCTAAAACTGTGAAACATAAACCCATAACTTCACCTAGTTCCCCTCCATTAACTTCATCCTCCTATATAGATCAACAACCCTCTAAACAAATTACTTTAGAACCTCAAAAAGATTTCAAATCTACAACCAATTCTTCAACTACTACCCCTACAAATTCAAAACCTCTAGACACATCTATCATACCTTCCACATCTCAAGACATAGGTAATAAACCTTCTACATCTTATGCCCTTTATGATGAACTATTACCAGATTTATCTACAACCTTAATATCAGAAAAAATGAATGCTTTCATGCAAGATTCAAACCTTTTAAATAAATTGCCGCCATCTCCTCGTACTTTGGGCCTCCCACAACCTATGGGAAGTACTTACCAAGTCGGGAGTTGTGCCTTCATTTATAAAGGATATGAGTGGGGAAGAATCCCTCGGAATATCAAAACTCATCATGAGGGATACGCTCGGTGTTATTTTACCAATGATTATATTAAAGCTAAACCCATGATGCTTAAAATGGGATATGAAGGGAAAGGCTTGGGACCTTTCCAAAATGGCATGAAAGAACCTTTCGAGGTAGAACCGTGGCCTGCCTGCTGTGGTGTGGGCCTATTTCCTAGTAAGGGACAACCCTTTCCTTTTGAAGAGGATGATCACCTCATATGCTATCAAGATTATTTGGATAGGCATGTTGATTTGCCTCTTAATAATCAGTCATTTTCATGCAACATGCTATCCATAGCATACCCTGAAATGATTGTTGACCCCGATGAAGAGTTGGAAGGAGATATCTTCCATGATGTCTCTGTTGAAGAGATGTTACACAATGGGTTTTATTTTGATGGTTCTATACCAACTATAGCCCAACTTGAGGCCACTGATCCTCAGAATGAATTATCTAAATTAACCTTACAAGAATTACAAGAATTGGGCGTTTCACCCGCCCCACCTAATTTTGAAAGAGATCTACACATGGAGGTAGAAAATGTCATTAAAATTAACATTGGAGCTGAGGACAATCCTCACATAATCAATATTGGAGCAGAACTAAGTCCAGAAAAACAAGAACAATACATTGCATTCCTTAAAGAGTATGAAGATGTCTTCGCTTGGACATACGAAGATATGCCGAGGTCTAGACCCTTCCGTAGTCATGCATCATCTAGTGGTCCATCCGGATGCTAAACCGGTTAAACAAAAACTTAGAAAAATGCATCCCAAAGTGGCTTTGCTAGTCAAAGGGGAGTTAGAAAAACTCCTGAATGTTATCTTTATACAAGCTATTGATTATCCTTGAATGGATCTCAAATGTAGTTCCGAGTCACCAAGAAAGAAGCTACCAAAGTTAGGGTTTGCACCGATTTTAGAGATATCAACGTTGCATGCCCTAAAGACGACTTTCCTCTTCCAAACATGGATCAAATTATTGACTTTACTGTCGGAAGTGGGATGATGTCCTTAATGGACGGATTCTCCGGTTATAATCAAATTCGGATAGCTCCTGAAGACCAGGCTAAAACAGCCTTTATTACCCCCTGGGGTACCTTTTTTTGGAAAGTGATGCCATTTGGCTTAAAGAACGCGAGTGCAACTTACCAACGAGCTATGACCTACATTTTTCATGATATGATGCATGATATCCTACATGATTATGTAGATGATATTATAGCTCGCTCTCTTATTGAAGATCATCATTTGGATGATTTGCGAAAAGTCTTTAATCGATTACGAGAATATCTCATTCGATTAAATCCAGCAAAATGTATATTCGGAGTTAAGTCCGGCAAACTATTGGGGGTTTTAGTTTCTTTACGTGGTATCGAAATTGACCCTCTCAAAATTGTGGCTATCATCGATATGCCCGCACCTACTAATATATCTGAATTACGAAGTTTACAGGGTAAACTTCAAGCTATCCGTCGCTTCATTGATAAGCTGGCGGACAAAACTGGTCCTTTTCTCAAACTTCTTAAGAAGGATGTCCCTTTCAATTGGGACACAGAATGTAGAGAAGCTTTTGAACTTCTCAAACAATATCTCCTTAACCCACCGGTGCTTTCACCGCCTAAATCTGATCGCCCATTTCTCCTCTATATTTTTGCTTCGATTACGCCTTAGGAGCTATGTTAGCTCAACTCGATGATGAAAAACGAGAACGTGCTAATTATTATATTAGCCGAACCTTCATCAGTTATGAAACCCGCTATACAGCGTTAGAGAAGCTATGTCTAGCGATCATTTTTGCTACGCAAAAATTACGACATTATATGCTTAGTCAAAAAACGTATGTCATTGCTAAATACGATCCCTTAAGGTATCTCATGAGTCGACCTTATTTATCGGGTCGCACAGCCAAGTGGGTTCTTGCTCTAAGCGAGTTTGATCTCACATTCATAGGACAGAAGTCCGTTAAGGGTCAAATCATAGCTAATCAATTAGCTGTTACACCCTTAGAGTCTACTCATCCCCTCATTATCGAGTTTCCTGATGAATGCCTTCAATTAGAGGCAGACCTTGTTGAACAATGGTCCTTATACTTTGATGGAGCCCGATGCATGAGTGGGGCTGGTGCGGGTATTATTTTAATATCTTCGCAAAAACATCTTATTCCTCTGTCCTTCAAACTGACCTTTGCTTGCACCAACAATACTGCTGAGTATGAAGCTCTAATCCTTGGATTACGAGCTGCTCTAGCACTAAAAATTAAACACCTTTTAGTTTTTGGGGATTCCCAATTAGTTATAAACCAAATTAATGAAGTTTATCAAACCCAGAGATGATAAACTTCGCCCATATAAGGCCTATGTTTTACAACTAATGTCCTTGTTTGATCAAGTCACCTTGGAAGCCATTCCTCGAACTAGCAACCGTGCAGCTGATGCCATGGCCGCAGCTGCATCTCTCCTGCCCTTGGAGTTAGACGACGAATATGCCACTATCATTATTCGTCGGCTCCAGGAACCCGCTTCAACTAAGTCATGCTTAGAGCCTTTGGATGTGTTTCTAATCAATGAAACTACTCCTGAACCTTGGTATATAGACATATTTGATTTTCTCCAAAATGGGACTTTCCCTGACAATTCTAATAGAAACCAGCGTCGGTTATTACGTCGACGAGCAAGTCGCTTTGTAATAATTGGCAATACTTTATATAGGAGATCTTTTGAAGGTATCCTATTAAGATGTTTAAACTTAGAAGAGTCTAAATCAGCCTTGAGTGAAGCCCACGATGGATCTTGTGGAGGACACTTTAGTGGTAGTGCCATTGCTAAAAAGCTCCTTCGGATAGGATACTTTTGGCCTACCATGGAAACGAGATGCACATGAGTATGTGCGCCATTGCGACAAGTGTCAAAAACATGCTGACCTTGTCCATGCGCCTGCACAAGAGTTGCAGGCTATTTCATCTCCTTGGCCCTTTTCTAAATGGGGCTTGGATATTATTGGTAAAATCAATCCTGTGTCATACGATGGACACAAGTTCATCATAACTGCCATTGAGTATTTCACGAAGTGGGTTGAAGCTATGCCTTTAGCTTCTTGCACTGGCTCACAGGTCTCTAAATTCATTTTTAATCAAATCATTTGCAGGTTCGAAATTCCTGCGAATCTCATCTCTGACAATGGAACTCCTTTCAAAAATAAAGATGTTAAAAAATTATGTCAAAAATATAAGATTCAACATCGTTGGTCCACCCCCTATTATCCTCAGGGTAATGGTCAAGCAGAAGCATCTAACAAAACTTTAATCAAAATTCTCAAAATATTAGTCAATAAAACTGGCCGTGACTGGCATATTCAATTATATCCGGCCTTGTGGGCTTATCGAACTAGTGTTCGAACCCCGACGAGCACTTCACCATTTGTTTTGGTATATGGTGCTTGAAGCAGTTTTCCATTTGAATTGGAAGTTCCTTCTTTGGCTCTGCTACTTCAAGATACCGAAGTAGGAGATGAATATCGTCTTTGTGAGACTCGATCAGCTGGAACTCCTCGATGAAAAATGCATCAATGCTTTGGAGCATCTCCGTGCTTACCAAAACAAGCTTAAAAGATCATATGCTAAGAAAGTTCGTCATCGATCCTTTGAGATTGGCGACCTTGTTTTAAAAGAAAATCAAAAAAATACAAATGCAACCAAAGAACTTAAAGGTAAATTTGAGCCCAAGCTGGCTCGGACCATACATCATTACTGCTAAATTTGAATCAGGAGCATATAAATTATCTACCTTAGATGGTAAAGAACTTAAAGAACCCATGAATATTTTGCATCTTAAACGTTACTATGCATAAACTTGGTCATTTCATCCATGTATATATTTGTTCAAAATCATTATCTTGTATTTCTTTCAATTTATAAAAATCCAAAAACACCAAAAACATTCATAAATCTCCAAAAATCTTCAAAAACTATCTATTGCATTTATTTAAAGCACTTGTTAAATTTTTTGCTCAAAAACTAAAATCAAAATAAAAATCTAAAAACAGCTATATGCTTGACTCTTTCGAAACCAAAACAATATACAGAAGAAAGAGAGAGTCAACATTCTCAAAACTTCTCAAAAGTGTTTATATATATTTTCTTACAATTATTGCGGTTATATGTTTCAACTTATTTTGGATAAATTAGCATTTATTTTGAATCCCTCACTTGCACACTCACAAAAAAAATAAATATCTTGCTTTTATAGGGCATGATTACTAATCTCTCTTATATCAAAGTTCACAAATTTCAATTAAATAAAGTTTGAGCATAGAGAATTGATCTTGTTATTTACTTAAACCAAGCACATCTTTTCACAATAAAATGATTATATTTGTAATTTCCATGTTTTGCTACATAGTAGAACTGATTTCTTGAGTGAAAAGTTTCCCCTGCTATCCTATCATGCACATGGTCTAGAATCTTTGAGAATTGGCAAAAGGACAAGCTCACCCCTACCCAGAATAAAAATCCCTTGCTCTACAGCTAATCCGAGCAAGTATCCCTAGCAAAGAAAAAGAGAAGAAAAATTCAAGAAAGAAGAGAAAAGAAAAATGTTATTTCAGCAATGTTCCAAGTATTATCAAGCAAAAGAAATACAAAAAGAAAAATAAGCAAAGTTCAAAAGAAAGCAAGAAAGCAATAAAATCCCTTTCCCTACCCTTTGAAAAGAAAAGAAGGGTTGATGAGCTTGAATCCCTGGAATTCTCAATTATTCGAAAAGCTGTGAGGTAAGCCCCATAACGAGGTGGTTTGTGCCCAACACTGCTTGGCCTTGGGTAACTCCTAGCGTGGCGATATGTACGTCACATTAGCGACCTTCTTTTGTACAGACCTATGTCTGCTTATGGATTAGCTAGCTCTTGATAATCCGATCTACATAGTAGTCTAATATGGTTATATGCATCTACATCATGGTTAATGAACATTTATTTGGTTTCTTCAAATCACTTGTATCATAGTATCTTGCTCACAACTGGTAAATGAACAATGCAATTGCACACACATTTGTATTTGAGAGATTTTGTTTATCATTAGGATAAATCAAGATCGGAAATGAATGCACATATGCACATGGGATTCCTTATAAATCTAACTTTTGTCTTCAAAATACTTTGAAATATTATTTTTGCAACTTGTTTGGAATAATCAAGTACAATTATTTTTCACAAAGACAACTATAGAATTAGAAAAATCAAAAATTTCTTCCAAATTACACAAATCAAATCATATATATCTGGTTGACTTTCGCGACGATGGTATAGTTTCAAAACCAAAATTGGAATTTTATGCCTAGCGCAAGTCCTCATTTTCATCTTTTATGTTCATCAAAAAAATCAACCATGCAATAAAACTATCTATTTTTTGGATTTTCGCGATGATGGTATAAGTCTATACCTACATATTCTATGCCTAGCGCAAACCATTGTAACAATTTTTATTCCCCATTTTATCAAAAATCATAAAAACCATATGACTTCATTTTACACAAATTATGCTTTTCAAAAGCAAACCCATTTTTCACTATTTTTATGTCATTATGTCAACCTTCAACTTTGCAATGATGGTATAATTCCTAAGGAATTATTCACAAATTTTATCACACTTAGGAATTTATGCCTAGCAAAAATCATTTTAAAAATATTTCATGCATAATATTTTTCATGAAAGTCTGAAAACAAACCATCATCATCATCATCATTTGCACTATCACAACAAAGTCTTAAGACAGTCTCTTAAGCACTCTTTTACTTTTAACAATATTTCTATACTGGGATTAGCTTGATGACCGAGTGAGCGGCGACTCCATGAAATGGTCTATAATAGCGACAATGTCCTTTGAAATTATTGTTAAAAGTCCCCTTTTATTTTTATCAAATTATTGCATCACATACAATCACTTTGTTACATCAGATTATTTCATTTAAAATTTTATAGCATGACATTCAAATTATAATATTTCCAACGACATAATTACATGAATTTTCAAATCAATCAATCAAAATATAAAAGCATCATAAAAATACATAACACAAGTCATATGATCAAAAAAATCTCATCTATATATATATATCTCAAAAATATATGTACATCATCTCAGCTAGATTGGTATGCCACAATCCATATCTTGGCATACTCAATCAAATGTCCTCCGAGCAGTGTCTCGAGAGCCCCTAGAGCTCTCAGCCTCATCTCCTCCCCCCGCCCTGCAGAGGACGAGGTGGCCCCATCGTAGTATGTGTGGTACTGCGAGTCCTCGTCGTCGATCGGGATGAGCTCCTCGATGACCCTGTCCTGATCGGATCTGCAATAGCAGTCGGCAGTTGTACCCTCTGGCCCTCGGGCACCATCTAAAAATAGATCCCCTGGTAGAATGCGGTCTGAGCAACCGACCGCATCAGCTCCTGAGTGCTCGCCCCTCTGCCCCATGCCCTGAGGCGTGCAATCTCATCTTTGAGCTGTGTCACCTCAGCTCGATGTCGTGCAGCCTCGTCCTGTAGAGTCTGCACCTGTGTCTGGAGATGGATATTCTCCGTCTAGAGAGTCATCGTCTCGTTGCTCTCTCCTGTGTCAATGCCCTTGCCCTTATCGGGCGATGGTGGCCTCTCTCTCTATGGAGATGGGGGTCTCTCCTCCCTCCTCTCCCGTTGTCATGGCCTCTCCTGTGCCTGTGGCCTCCTCTGCTCTCTCTCGCCGTGACCCTAGGCCGCCTCTATCACTGCCTGGTGCCGCCTCCCTATTCGACGCACAACTGTGTGGATCGGACCCTGTGCCCTCGTCATCCGAGGAGGGCGGATGCCTACGTACCAGGCATCATAGCCATCGGCTACCCCCGCGTCATCCCCATCCACTGGCTGGATGGGGGCATCATCTGCATCCTGGCTCCAGAAGCGCTGCATGTCAGGAGCCCCGCTAACCGTGGTGTTATCCCGGACAGTCCGGGAAAACTCGTAGTCCCTCAGAGATGGGATCCCCTGCTGCAGACCGAACTATCTCAAAACTCGGTCATAGCGGTGGAGCTCCACCTCTCCTCTCTCCATCCGTAGCCAGCAGACTCGCCTGATGCGAGCCAGCTCCTGTCCATCCTCGGCCCACCCTAGGTGCCCTCTCCATGGTCTCCAGGTGATCTGATCCGGGACCAAGTCATCCAGTAGCCTCCGGGACATCGGTAGGTCGATCCACCGTTGTGACCCTCTCCGGAGCCACCAGTAGAAGACTCGGGGCCTCTCCCCATCCACCCCTATCAGTGGAAGCCCTACCGGCCTCTGCACTGCAATGTGCTCCCAGCACCAAACTTGTAGGAGCGATGTCATCACCAGACATCGCCCGCCCTTGTACACGACCCCATACAGGATCCTGTACAATCGGCATAGAACAAAGCTGCCCCAACAAAACCTGTACCCATGGTCTCTCATATCGTAGATCACATCTGCGAGCATCCATGGTACCCTGCACCCGCTCTGGTGGCACAGCAGAAGTCCACCAACCACTCCAGCTAGAACTCGTGTGAGTCTGGATGCCCCAGGCATCTGGCGTAGTGCCTCGATATTCACTCCGCCCTTCTCCAGGGTGAAGCTCGGGTCACCACACAACCGTCCCATAGCGTGGCCCTGATTGGCCGTAGGAGTGATCATCCATCCTTGTATGGGGATTCTCAGAATCCTCCATACATCCTCTAGTGTGGGAGCCATCTCCCCTATCGGTAACCAAAAATAGGAAGAACCCGGATACCATCTCTCTGCTAGGGCTGTTAGAAGCCCCATGTCCGTGGATACTTGTGGCATCTCCGCCACATGTTGCAAGCC
The DNA here is from genome assembly GCA_028583015.1 of Wollemia nobilis. Lineage (NCBI taxonomy): Eukaryota > Viridiplantae > Streptophyta > Pinopsida > Araucariales > Araucariaceae > Wollemia > Wollemia nobilis. The sequence goes on from JAQPPZ010004643.1 coordinate 1,032,039, forward strand.
GGCCTGTGCCAGTAGATCTCGCTCTGCCTGTGTCAGAGCGGCCAAGTCATCTCTCAAACCTCCATATTTCCACTCCCTGCTCTTTAGTAATCCTCTCTGCAACATAAACAACAAAACAACAAACAATCATTAATAACAATTCCAGTAATTAATAATGCAACTTAAAGATCAATTTCATGTAATTGATGATATCGCCCACTATTGGACGATATCGTCCCAAATTTGAGCATAATCGTCTTCGATCTCGCTTGTCGAAATCGTCTCTAGATTGACGAAATCGTCCCCCTTTCGTCGATTTCGCCCTTGGGCGAAATTGACGAAATTGAGACGATTTCGTCGAAATCGGGACGATTTCGTCCCGACGACGTCGACGGCCAAAAACGGCCGCGATGCTCCAAATTCACCTAAAAATCACTTAAAAAGCATGTAAAAATTAAATTAAATCAGTTCTAGCTAAGTCTAGGCTCTTACCCGTAGACCGCGTCGGACCTCTGCAGATATGTGCGTCGTCTCCACCATTTTTGCTTCAGAGCTCTAAAAACCAGAAAATGAACAGTAAAAATGAATTAGGGTTTTACCCTATTTTTCTTAATTTTATTCAACAATAATTTTTTTGCTTTTCCGCGTTTTTACCTCAAACGTTCGATTTGGGTAAAAACACGGAGGGGGCACCATAGTAAGCTGTCGTACGATTCGACCAAGAATCGTCGCCTAAAAATGGGTATAATTTTTTGCTTTCTCGTAGATCGAGAAGAACTCATCTTTAACGCATTTTCTTCAGAAAATTCGCTAAAGAGGGGGCAAAATGTAGCACCCTAAAATTGGCGCAGTAAAATTATAAAATTTACATTCACCTTAGTAAATAATTTTAAAATCAAATTTAACCTCCCAAACCGCTCGTTAACCGTCGGGTAATCCGTTTCCCCCTTTTCCGTGCCAATTTTAGAGGTTGTTTTGACCGTTTGACGATATCGTCGCCGATCAGACGATATCGCCCCCATTTGACGATTTCGTCTGGACTAGGACGTCCAGACGATCTTGTCGCAAAACTGAATTTGCATAGTTGGAATCTGTTCCAACGGGTCTCCAATACGGGCGGGAAGCGTGTCTGCACTGTTGGGACCCTCCCCGTTGGAGATCTCCCAAATTGGGATGATCTCCAACCTCCTACCTACTCCCTCTAAGCCTATTTAACCTCTAGGATTTTCCCTCCCCAACCCCTGGCTGAAATTTTTGCAAAGTGATTCCCTCTACATTAGAACATCCTAATCTTGCATTTGCACTAGTTCCACATCGATTTTATTGCAGGTACATCATTTTTTTTCAGTCGGAGCCGGCATCCATCGTCGTCGACGAACTCTGTTCAGATCGGAGGCGATCCCTGTCGAATGCGAGACGATTTCGTATGCGATGCGAGACGATCTCGACTGCAGCCCACATCGAGGCAATCAGTGCCTGGAGTTTGCTTTTCTCAACTCTATTTCTGTCATTTTATTCTGTAAATTAGATTATTTATTCAGTTTTTATGTTATTTTTGCATTTGGAGTTCACCCATTTAGCTTAAATTGCATGCTAAGTTCATGATCTGCTATTAAAGTACAGTAATTGGCTTTAAATTCTGTTCTTAAATATTGTTCAGTATTCATATTGCTATTTGGTGTAATTTGCCTCTGTTAGCACAATAGAATTTCTTGTATTTTGCATCTATTTTATGTCTTGTAGGTCTCTGGCGAATTCATCTGATGAATTCGTTAGATCTCGGACGATTATGTCGGTCTCGAGACGATTACGTCGGATTACGAGCGATTCTGTCAGATTACAGGCGATCCAGACTGCTTCAAACGTCAGAATCTTCTGCAGACATCCGGATCAGGTATTTTTCATTGTCATTCTGTAAAATTCTCTATTTTCTGCTTTCAAATCTGTTTTTTGTATTCATGAAAGTTGCATTTTCATGTAGTTTTAATTTAGATTCATTCGGCCAAACCTAGGATATGAATGCTTAAGGTTAAAACGAACTCATCAAACACATTCCAAAACCTAGGCGTGGAAACTGCCGCTAAATGTTTCCTGGTGAACCCACCATCCGTCGAAAAATCACCAAAATACACCTCCCTTGAGAGGCGGGACCTTCGCAAAGTCCTCTCAGTCCGAGGTATCGCGACATCCTTTTCCCATCCTCCTTTCGGGCGCGGATCCTATAGCCTGAAGGTAGGGATGCGAAAAATTTGGAGCGATACAATTCCAATAGGATTCTTGGCTATTTATGCTCAAATATTGGTCATGATTAATATAAGTAAACCTTTACTAGAATCAATCATCCTTAAGTATGGGGATAATTTGTGGATTAAAACCATGTATTATAAAAAAATCTTTTATATGTAGAAGATGCCATGATGTGGGGCATATGTAAATATCATACCCTAAGAAAATTTCAACAAAATCATATATAGATAACCATAAGAGAAACATACAAATTGATATAGATAAGGATGGTTTTCAACTTCTAAAAAATAGGTCTAGATAAATAAAAGTTGTTGGCAATTTTGGGTACTTTGGGTACATTGCCTTTGCTCAAGTGTATAAGTTGTCATTGATGTCAAGAAGCTCTTGAAGGAATTTGATTTGATGTCAAACAATTTGTTTTGATGAAGGTTACGGCATGACAGTTTCAAAGGTCTTTTGTAAACCCCAAGTTGGCAGGTTTAAAGATTACAGGTGGATGCATTAGTTTAATGCATTTGGGTCCAGGAGGAAGTATTTATTTAAATAATTAAAAACCTTGTTAAGGTTCCTTTTAATTATTTTTAAATAAATATTAATTTATTGTTTGCATTGGGTTCTCCTAACCCATGGCGCAAATGTCTTAACTTTGATGGCGCTATGTTCTAAGATTGTGGGCGCTAGCCAAGACCTCCGTCGACGTGTTAAACTCCTCTGTCGACGTGTTAAACTCCTCGCCGACGTCAAGAGTTTATGGGAAATATGCATATAAATCTCCCACGATGAAGATCAAAGATTATCCCATCCGCATTTTTGAAAAGTGTTGCTCGTTGTGATTTCGCGATCTGATGTTCGATTTCTTCTTCGTTGAGATTTCGTGATCCGTTGTTCGGATATCCGTCGTTCATTTTTTGTATCCGTCGTAAGGTTTCATCATCGTCATTCATGTCAGAAGACAGGGAGGCCTATTGTTTATTTTAGCCCTGGCACAGAAGGTACAAGGGAAACAGAGTGAGGTTCAAACCTCATCGGATGCCTTTGGCGCATCGATAGCGGCTAGGCTATTGGCGCGCTACCCGAATGGGAGGTTCCGCATTCGAATAACGTGAAAGGGTTTTTCTTCATTGAAGTGGATGCAGCGGGTGGTGTTAGAGTTCGTGCGCAATTTCTCCATAGCACGATTTTTGGTGTTGGCCAAGGTATTTTCGAAATTAATTTTTGCTAGTGTATTTTGTGGATGGAGGAAGTTTATTAGAGAGAAAAATAGCTTAGGAGTTATAAGGAGTTTGAAGCTTGCTTTATTTTGATAAAAGATTCTTTTTAAGGTGTTGTTTGCATTATCTTATTGCATTCTTATGAGAGATAAAGTTTATTGTTGATAAGACTATAAGGGAGAAATAAGGTGTATAAGGGATAAATATTTCTTGTAATGTTGAGAGTGCTTTTGGTTGATTATGGAAATGAAAGCATGATGTTTTAAGGTTAGAATTGCTTCTTGTGTGAAGTTGTGAAACCTTAAGTGGGCAGCTTTGAGATTGACATTAGCTTTCATTAAATTGGTTATAATCAAGCTATTCTTTACTTGGTTAAAGTGTTGGGCTTACTTCTTTGTTGATGATTTGAAAAGTTGTTTTGTGCTTGGTGATTTGAGTTGGTGGATGCTTTTTGTTCAAATAATGTTGGAGAGAAAAGGAGTTCTACTTGTTTCCTTTTCTAATGTTGATTGTGAAATGCTTCAAGGTTGTGTTTTGAGTTAAATGGTGTTGATTGAACCTTGGTTGATGAGCATTGTTGTTGAAGCCCTAATTGATGGTGAAAAGAACATGAGTATCATTGTTATGTGATTCTTTGCATAGTTGGCAATTGTTGGGGTTTCATGTTCTTGAAAGAAAGCATTCTATCCTATCCATTTCAGATATTGAGTTGAGTTTTCAGATTTGAGATTGAGATTGAGCTGAGTTGATTTGAGTTGAGTTTTGAGATTGGGAGTTGAGTATAGAACATATTGAGTCTCTAACAATTCTCTTTATGCTTCTATGAGTTTGAAAAATCACATTGGGTCTCTAACAATTCACTTTGTGATTTCCTACTAAGAAAGTTTTTCTTGGTGAGCTTGTTGAGTTTTTGGACAGGTTTCGGTGGGGACTTGTGAGCAGTTTTGGAAGTTCATGGGGACTTGTGAGTAGTTTTGGACAGGTTTCGATGGGGACTTGTGAGCAATTTTGGACAGGTTTCGATGGGGACTTGTGAGCAGATTTGGACAGGTCCTAGCAGAGGACTTGTGAGCTGAGTTTGATAGTTCTATCAGAGAACTTGAGGACAGAGGTGCACTGGTTCTATGAGAAGAACCTGAGGACAGATTTGGCAAGTCTTTGAGAAGGCTTGTATGTAGAGGATTGATTTGTTCAAGAGTTGGACAGATCGACAGACAGAGGAAGACTTGTACTAGACCGATTGACTATGTTTGGTACAGGTTTGCTGAGCTACTGTGGACGTGATCATAGAAGGTAGAGGTCTCTTAGGCTAAGCATTGAGGACAGGAGGTCTTCGATGGAAAGGAGTTCCACATGCTGGCAAGAGGTAGAGGCAGTTGATCTTACGAGGGATCATTTCCAGAGCGAGAGGGAAGGTATCTCCTTTGAGCAGAGGCTCATAAATTCTGATTGGGGAAGGTATCTCCTTTGAGCAGAGGCTCATAAATTTTGATTGGGGAAGGTATCTCCTTTGGGCCGAGGCTCATAAACATTGTAATTGGGAAGGATTCCCAAAGAACTTTGAGATAACTTTTAGAGAAAAGTTTTGTGGACGTAGCCTAGCCATTACAGGTGAACCACGTTAAAATTGGTGTCACTTTGTGGATGATATTGTGCATTGCTTTGATATTGCTTTGGGTATATTGCTTTACTATTTTGAAGTATAATGGAAAAAGTAAAAAGAGGTCTTATACTTGTTCACCCCCCTCTCAGTATAAGCTTGTGTTCTTCAATTGGTATCGGAGCAGGTGCCTTCGAAAAGTTTAACAACTTGAAGGAAAAGCTAGTAAAGAACACAATGGATCATTCAAGTGGCAATGCAACACCTATTCTTGATGGGTCAGATTTTGGTCTTTGGAGTGCAAGGATGAAGGTTCATCTAATGGCACTTGGGAATGAGGTTTGGGAAGTGATTGAAGATGAGTACACTATTCCTGAACATGGTCCTAATACTAAAGAAGAAAGGCTCCTACATCACAGCAATTCAAAAGCAATGAATGCAATCCTGAAAGGCTTACGGAAACGAGATCTCACCAAAGTGATTCACTGCAAGACAACTAGTGAAATGTGGAATCGAGTTGAAGGTGGTTCATACGGGTGATACAAATGTCGAGAAAGGCCAAGTTGAGACACTTCAAAGGTATGTTTGAACAACTCAAGATGAATGATGATGAAAATATTAGTGACTACATGCTTCGTATGGATGAGGTTGTTAACTCCATGAAAGACTTAGGTCTTGAGCTTGCTGAAAATGATGTTTGTGATAAGATTTTAAGATCTCTTCCTAATAGATTTAGTGAAAATATTTCTGCTATTGAGGAAGCTAAAGATTTGGATAAGTTGAAAAAGGATGAGCTCCATAGTATACTTGCAGCATTTGAGTTGAGAACTCAAGTGAAGGTTGATGTCAAGAAAGAGGCGACTTTCAAGGCTACCAAGAAATCCAAGGGTAAACAACTTCAAGATAGTGATGAGTCTTCTAGTGATGAAGAGGCATATTACAGACAGAAAGGCAAGTTCTCTAGAAAGCACAAAAGTATGAAAAATATAAGATGTTTCAATTGTGGAAAGTTTGGTCATTATGCTACTGACTGTACTGTTCCCAAGAATGAAAGTGATGAAGATAAACAAGATTCTAAGAGCAAGGATTATGAAAAGCACAAGCATCACAGGAAGAACAAAGATGAGCACAACAATCAAGGAAAGAGGTATTCTCACAAGCACAAGAAGAGTTTCTACCTAGACAAAGCAAGTAAGTGTTCTAGTAGTGATAGTGAAAGTTCTTCAAGTGATGATGAAAATGAGATGTTGTTCATATCAGAAAAAGAGGAAGAACCGAAACATAGATTCATTATCATGAAATGTCTTAGATGTGGAAACTTTGGTCACCTTGAGGATGATTGCACAAATAATGATTTGGTTTCTAGTATGTATGAGGATGCTTCAGAAAACTATAAGGAAGATGCATGTATGGTTTTTGAAAAGGGTAGCACCTCTAGTGATAAGAAATCTGAAAAAGGCTTTGATGATTCAAAAAGCAAACAAATAGAGGAAGATATAGAGGAAGGTGAAGTAGATCTTGAAGGTGAACTTATTAGTGCTCTTAGTGCTTTGAAAAAGGAAAGAAAGAAGAATGCTAGACTCAAGGATAAGTTAGATGAATGTTGTATGGAGAGAGATGATCTTATAGAAAGTCTTGACTTCTCTATAGCTAAGACACGAGGAACTCAAGGATGAGTTAGAGTCTAAGGTTCTTGAGTATAGTGAGTTAGAACAGAAAATGGCTTCTTTGAAAGAGGAAACTAAAGAGTACAAGGATAAGCTTTACAGGTTTCAAGATAGCTCCAAAAAGGTTAAGTCACTCATCAAAGGTCAAAGAAAGACAACAGATAAAATAGGCCTTGGTTTTGTTAAGCCACACAAGGAACAAGTTGGAGAGTCTAGTAAGAGACTCCAAAAGGAAGAGAGTTCCGATGAGGAAAGTATTTCAGAAAAGGAGTCCTTGAATGATAGATGCACAGAAATAGAAAACAGAATTCAGAATGGAGAAGAAGTTTTCAGAACCTAAGAGGTCAAATAAAGGAAAGTTTCAAGGCGAGATGTTTTGCTTGTCACGAGGTTTGGTCACATGGCTTCACATTGCATGGCTCAAGTGAAGAAGGTAAATGACAGTTTCAGAAGTGCTAGTTACTTTCAAGGGTATTGCTACTCTTGTCAATAGTTTGGGCACAAGGCGATTTATTGCAAGGCAAATAACAAGAACAGGTTTGGTCGGAACAGGTTTGGCGGAACGAGGTTTGGTCGAACAGGTTTGGACAGTTTGAACAGGTTTGGTCAGAACAGGTTTGGTCGAACTAGTGGATTCAAAGATCAGGTTTACCTCAGAGAAACAACATCGTCAAGTGTTTCAAGTGCAACAATGAAGGTCACATAATCAGACAGTGTAGAGCTGAAATTCTAGAATACAGGAACAGGAACAGTGGCATGATCAGGTCCAAGGATCAAGGCATGGACAAGAACAGGGATGAGAACAAGAACAAGAACAGTGACAAGAACAGGAATATGGGCAAAGAGTTCAAGAGAAGGCCCGACAAGGAAGTTATAGACGCTGATGATGATCGAGTGCCTAATGGGAGTTTTACTCCCACCCCAAAATTAATCACCTCATCAGGAGGTGGGGGAGGGACTAAGCTAAGAGGCTCATTCTTAGTCCCGAGCCCCAAAGGTGACCCTTTGCCATTGATGACAAAGGGGAGAGATATGAGTAAGGGGGAGAGCTTCAAAGTGAAGAGGAGAGCTTCAAGTCAGGGGGAGCAAAACTTCAAAGGAAGATTCTCAGTTGTGGGCACAGTTGGTGAGTTGTTAGCACAGTTGGTTTCAGTTTTGGCTCTTGAGAAGTGTTTTCAGTAAAGGTTTGCCATCAATGACAAAGGGGGAGATTGTTGGCAATTTTGGGTACTTTGGGTACATTGCCTTTGCTCAAGTGTATAAGTTGTCATTGATGTCAAGAAGCTCTTGAAGGAATTTGATTTGATGTCAAACAATTTGTTTTGATGAAGGTTACGACATGACGGTTTCAAAGGTCTTTTGTAAACCCCAAGTTGGCAGGTTTAAAGATTACAGGTGGATGCATTAGTTTAATGCATTTGGGTCCAGGAGGAAGTATTTATTTAAATAATTAAAAACCTTGTTAAGGTTCCTTTTAATTATTTTTAAATAAATATTAATTTATTGTTTGCATTGGGTTCTCCTAACCCATGGCGCAAATGTCTTAACTTTGATGGCGCTATGTTCTAAGATTGTGGGCGCTAGCCAAGACCTCCGTCGACGTGTTAAACTCCTCCGTCGACGTGTTAAACTCCTCGTCGACGTCAAGAGTTTATGGGAAATATGCATATAAATCTCCCATGATGAAGATCAAAGATTATCCCATCCGCATTTTTGAAAAGTGTTGCTCGTTGTGATTTCGTGATCTGATGTTCGATTTCTTCTTCGTTGAGATTTCGTGATCCGCTGTTCGGATATCCGTCGTTCATTTTTTGTATCCGTCGTAAGGTTTCGTCGTCGTCGTTCACGTCAGAAGACAGGGAGGCCTATTGTTTATTTTAGCCCTGGCATAGAAGGTACAAGGGAAACAGAGTGAGGTTCAAACCTCATCGGATGCCTTTGGCGCACCGGTAGCGGCTAGGCTGTTGGCGCGCTACCCGAACGGGAGGTTCCACGTTCGAATAACGTGAAAGGGTTTTTCTTCGTTGAAGTGGATGCAGCGGGTGGTGTTAGAGTTCATGCGCAATTTCTCCATAGCGCGATTTTTGGTGTTGGCCAAGGTATTTTCGAAATTAATTTTTGCTAGTGTATTTTGTGGATGGAGGAAGTTTATTAGAGAGAAAAATAGCTTAGGAGTTATAAGGAGTTTGAAGCTTGCTTTATTTTGATAAAATATTCTTTTTAAGGTGTTGTTTGCATTATCTTATTGCATTCTTATGAGAGATAAAGTTTATTGTTGATAAGACTATAAGGGAGAAATAAGGTGTATAAGGGATAAATATTTCTTGTAATGTTGAGAGTGCTTTTGGTTGATTATGGAAATGAAAGCATGATGTTTTAAGGTTAGAATTGCTTCTTGTGTGAAGTTGTGAAACCTTAAGTGGGCAGCTTTGAGATTGACATTAGCTTTCATTAAATTGGTTATAATCAAGCTATTCTTTACTTGGTTAAAGTGTTGGGCTTACTTCTTTGTTGATGATTTGAAAAGTTGTTTTGTGCTATGGTGATTTGAGTTGGTGGATGCTTTTTGTTCAAATAATGTTGGAGAGAAAAGGAGTTCTACTTGTTTCCTTTTCTAATGTTGATTGTGAAATGCTTCAAGGTTGTGTTTTGAGTTAAATGGTGTTGATTGAACCTTGGTTGATGAGCATTGTTGTTGAAGCCCTAATTGATGGTGAAAAGAACATGAGTATCATTGTTATGTGATTCTTTGCATAGTTGGCAATTGTTGGGGTTTCATGTTCTTGAAAGAAAGCATTCTATCCTATCCATTTCAGATATTGAGTTGAGTTTTCAGATTTGAGATTGAGATTGAGCTGAGTTGATTTGAGTTGAGTTTTGAGATTGGGAGTTGAGTATAGAACATATTGAGTCTCTAACAATTCTCTTTATGCTTCTATGAGTTTGAAAAATCACATTGGGTCTCTAACAATTCACTTTGTGATTTCCTACTAAGAAAGTTTTTCTTGGTGAGCTTGCTGAGTTTTTGGACAGGTTTCGGTGGGGACTTGTGAGCAGTTTTGGACAGGTTTCGGTGGGGACTTGTGAGCAGTTTTGGACAGGTTTCGATGGGGACTTGTGAGATTTTGGACAGGTTCGGTGGGGACTTGTGAGCAGATTTGGACAGGTCCTAGCAGAGGACTTGTGAGTGAGTTTGATAGTTCTAGTAGAGAACTTGAGGACAGAGGTGCATTGGTTCTATGAGAAGAACTTGAGGACAGATTTGGCAAGTCTTTGAGAAGGCTTGTATGGAGAGGATTGATTTGTTCAAGAGTTGGACAGATCGAGAGACAGAGGAAGACTTGTACTATACCGATTGACTATGTTTGGTACAGGTTGTTGAGCTACTGTGGACGTGATCATAGAAGGAGAGGTCTCTTAGGCTAAGCATTGAGGACAGGAGGTCTTCGATGGAAAGGAGTTCCACGTGCTTGGCAAGAGGTAGAGGCGAGTTGATCTTACTGAGGGATCATTTCAGAGTAGAGGGGAAGGTATCTCCTTTGAGCAGAGGCTCATAAATTTTGATTGGGGAAGGTATCTCCTTTGAGTAGAGGCTCATAAATTCTGATTGGGGAAGGTATCTCCTTTGGGCCGAGGCTCATAAACATTGTAATTGGGAAGGATTCCCAAAGAACTTTGAGATAACTTTTAGAGAAAAGTTTTGTGGACGTAGCCCAACCATTATGGGTGAACCACGTTAAAATTGGTGTCACTTTGTGGATGATATTGTGCATTGCTTTGATATTGCTTTGGGTATATTGCTTTACTATTTTGAAGTATAATGGAAAAAGTAAAAAGAGGTCTTATACTATTCACCCCCCTCTCAGTATAAGCTTGTGTTCTTCAATTGGTATCAGAGCAGGTGCCTTCGAAAAGTTTAACAACTTGAAGGAAAAGCTAGTAAAGAACACAATGGATCATTCAAGTGGCAATGCAGCACCTATTCTTGATGGGTCAGATTTTGGTCTTTGGAGTGCAAGGATGAAGGTTCATCTAATGGCACTTGGGAATGAGGTTTGGGAAGTGATTGAAGATGAGTACACTATTCCTGAACATGGTCCTAATACTAAAGAAGAAAGGCTCCTACATCACAGCAATTCAAAAGCAATGAATGCAATCCTGAAAGGCTTACAGAAAGCAGATCTCACCAAAGTGATTCACTGCAAGACAGCTAGTGAAATGTGGAATCAGATTGAAGGTGGTTCATACGGGTGATACAAATGTCGAGAAAGGCCAAGTTGAGACACTTCAAAGGTATGTTTGAACAACTCAAGATGAATGATGATGAAAATATTAGTGACTACATGCTTCGTATGGATGAGGTTGTTAACTCCATGAAAGACTTAGGTCTTGAGCTTGCTGAAAATGATGTTTGTGATAAGATTTTAAGATCTCTTCCTAATAGATTTAGTGAAAATATTTCTGCTATTGAGGAAGCTAAAGATTTGGATAAGTTGAAAAAGGATGAGCTCCATAGTATACTTGCGGCATTTGAGTTGAGAACTCAAGTGAAGGTTGATGTCAAGAAAGAGGCGACTTTCAAGGCTACCAAGAAATCCAAGGGTAAACAACTTCAAGATAGTGATGAGTCTTCTAGTGATGAAGAGGCATATTACAGACAGAAAGGCAAGTTCTCTAGAAAGCACAAAAGTATGAAAAATATAAGATGTTTCAATTGTGGAAAGTTTGGTCATTATGCTACTGATTGTACTATTCCCAAGAATGAAAGTGATGAAGATAAACAGGATTCTAAGAGCAAGGATTCAGAAAAGCACAAGCATCACAGGAAGAACAAAGATGAGCACAACAATCAAGGAAAGAGGTATTCTCACAAGCACAAGAAGAGTTTCTACCTAGACAAAGCAAGTAAGTGTTCTAGTAGTGATAGTGAAAGTTCTTCAAGTGATGATGAAAATGAGATGTTGTTCATATCAGAAAAAGAGGAAGAACCGAAACATAGATTCATTATCATGAAATGTCTTAGATGTGGAAACTTTGGTCACCTTGAGGATGATTGCACAAATAATGATTTGGTTTCTAGTATGTATGAGGATGCTTCAGAAAACTATAAGGAAGATGCATGTATGGTTTTTGAAAAGGGTAGCACCTCTAGTGATAAGAAATCTGAAAAAGGCTTTGATGATTCAAAAAGCAAACAAATAGAGGAAGATATAGAGGAAGGTGAAGTAGATCTTGAAGGTGAACTTATTAGTGCTCTTAGTGCTTTGAAAAAGGAAAGAAAGAAGAATGCTAGACTCAAGGATAAGTTAGATGAATGTTGTATGGAGAGAGATGATCTTATAGAAAGTCTTGACTTCTCTATAGCTAAGACACGAGAACTCAAGGATGAGTTAGAGTCTAAGGTTCTTGAGTATAGTGAGTTAGAACAGAAAATGGCTTCTTTGAAAGAGGAAACTAAAGAGTACAAGGATAAGCTTTAGAGGTTTCAAGATAGCTCCAAAAAGGTTAAGTCACTCATCAAAGGTCAAAGAAAGACAACAGATAAAATAGGCCTTGGTTTTGTTAAGCCACACAAGGAACAAGTTGGAGAGTCTAGTAAGAGACTCCAAAAGGAAGAGAGTTCTGATGAGGAAAGTATTTCAGAAAAGGAGTCCTTGAATGATAGATGCACAGAAATAGAAAACAGAATTCAGAATGAGAAGAAGAAGTTTTCAGAACCTAAGAGGTCAAATAAAGGAAAGTTTCAAGGCGAGATGTTTTGCTTGTCACGAGGTTTGGTCACATGGCTTCACATTGCATGGCTCAAGTGAAGAAGGTAAATGACAGTTTCAGAAGTGCTAGTTACTTTCAAGGGTATTGCTACTCTTGTCAATAGTTTGGGCACAAGGCGGTTTATTGCAAGGCAAATAACAGGAATAGGTTTGGTCGAACAGGTTTGGTCGAACAGGTTTGGTCGAACAGGTTTGGTACAGTTTGGAACAGGTTTGGTCGAACAGGTTTGGTCGAACTGGTGGATTCAAAGATCAGGTTTACCTCAGAGAAACAACATCGTCAAGTGTTTCAAGTGCAACAATGAAGGTCACATAATCGAGACAGTGTAGAGCTGAAATTCTAGAATACGGGAACAGGAACAGGTGGCATGATCAGGTCCAAGGATCAAGGCATGGACAAGAACAGGGATGAGAACAAGAACAAGAACAGTGACAAGAACAGGAATATGGGCAAAGAGTTCAAGAGAAGGCCCGACAAGGAAGTTATAGACGTTGATGATGATCAGTGCCTAATGGGAGTTTTACTCCCACCCCAGAATTAATCACCTCATCGGGAGGTGGGGGAGGGACTAAGCTAAGAGGCTCATTCTTAGTCCCGAGCCCCAAAGGTGACCCTTTGCCATTGATGACAAAGGGGGAGAGATATGAGTAAGGGGGAGAGCTTCAAAGTGAAGAGGAGAGCTTCAAGTCGGGGGAGCAAAACTTCAAAGGAAGATTCTCAGTTGTGGGCACAGTTGGTCAGTTGTTAGCACAGTTGGTTTCGATTTTGGCTCTTGAGAAGTGTTTTCAGTAAAGGTTTGCCATCAATGACAAAGGGGGAGATTGTTGGCAATTTTGGGTACTTTGGGTACATTGCCTTTGCTCAAGTGTATAAGTTGTCATTGATGTCAAGAAGCTCTTGAAGGAATTTGATTTGATGTCAAACAATTTGTTTTGATGAAGGTTACGACATGACAGTTTCAAAGGTCTTTTGTAAACCCCAAGTTGGTAGGTTTAAAGATTATAGGTGGATGCATTAGTTTAATGCATTTGGGTCCAGGAGGAAGTATTTATTTAAATAATTAAAAACCTTGTTAAGGTTCCTTTTAATTATTTTTAAATAAATATTAATTTATTGTTTGCATTGGGTTCTCCTAACCCATGGCGCAAATGTCTTAACTTTGATGGCGCTATGTTCTAAGATTGTGGGCGCTAGCCAAGACCTCCGTCGACGTGTTAAACTCCTCCGTCGACGTGTTAAACTCCTCATCGACGTCAAGAGTTTATGGGAAATATGCATATAAATCTCCCATGATGAAGATCAAAGATTATCCCATCCGCATTTTTGAAAAGTGTTGCTCGCTGTGATTTCACGATCTGATGTTCGATTTCTTCTTCGTTGAGATTTCATGATCCGTTATTCGGATATCCGCAGTTCATTTTTTGTATCCATCGTAAGGTTTCGTCATCATCATTCACGTCAGAAGACAGGGAGGCCTATTGTTTATTTTAGCCCTGGCATAGAAGGTACAAGGGAAATAGAGTGAGGTTCAAACCTCATCGGACGCCTTTGGCGCACCGATAGCGGCTAGGTTGTTGGCGCGCTACCCGAATGGGAGGTTCCACATTCGAATAACGTGAAAGGGTTTTTCTTCATTGAAGTGGATGCAGCGGGTGGTGTTAGAGTTCATGCGCAATTTCTCCATAGCACGATTTTTGGTGTTGGCCAAGGTATTTTTGAAATTAATTTTTGCTAGTGTATTTTGTGGATGGAGGAAGTTTATTAGAGAGAAAAATAGCTTAGGAGTTATAAGGAGTTTGAAGCTTGCTTTATTTTGATAAAATATTCTTTTTAAGGTGTTGTTTGCATTATCTTATTGCATTCTTATGAGAGATAAAGTTTATTGTTGATAAGACTATAAGGGAGAAATAAGGTGTATAAGGGATAAATATTTCTTGTAATGTTGAGAGTGCTTTTGGTTGATTATGGAAATGAAAGCATGATGTTTTAAGGTTAGAATTGCTTCTTGTGTGAAGTTGTGAAACCTTAAGTGGGCAGCTTTGAGATTGACATTAGCTTTCATTAAATTGGTTATAATCAAGCTATTCTTTACTTGGTTAAAGTGTTGGGCTTACTTCTTTGTTGATGATTTGAAAAGTTGTTTTGTGCTTGGTGATTTGAGTTGGTGGATGCTTTTTGTTCAAATAATGTTGGAGAGAAAAGGAGTTCTACTTGTTTCCTTTTCTAATGTTGATTGTGAAATGCTTCAAGGTTGTGTTTTGAGTTAAATGGTGTTGATTGAACCTTGGTTGATGAGCATTGTTGTTGAAGCCCTAATTGATGGTGAAAAGAACATGAGTATCATTGTTATGTGATTCTTTGCATAGTTGGCAATTGTTGGGGTTTCATGTTCTTGAAAGAAAGCATTCTATCCTATCCATTTCAGATATTGAGTTGAGTTTTCAGATTTGAGATTGAGATTGAGCTGAGTTGATTTGAGTTGAGTTTTGAGATTGGGAGTTGAGTATAGAACATATTGAGTCTCTAACAATTCTCTTTATGCTTCTATGAGTTTGAAAAATCACATTGGGTCTCTAACAATTCACTTTGTGATTTCCTACTAAGAAAGTTTTTCTTGGTGAGCTTGCTGAGTTTTTGGACAGGTTTCGATGGGGACTTGTGAGCAGTTTTGGACAGGTTTCGGTGGGGACTTGTGAGCAGTTTTGGACAGGTTTCGATGGGGACTTGTGAGCAATTTTGGACAGGTTTCGATGGGGACTTGTGAGCAGATTTGGACAGGTCCTAGCAGAGGACTTGTGAGTGAGTTTGATAGTTCTATCGGAGAACTTGAGGACAGAGGTGCACTGGTTCTATGAGAAGAACACGAGGACAGATTTGGCAAGTCTTTGAGAAGGCTTGTATGTAGAGGATTGATTTGTTCAAGAGTTGGACAGATCTGACAGACAGAGGAAGACTTGTACTAGACCGATTGACTATGTTTGGTACAGGTTGTTGAGCTACTGTGGACGTGATCATAGAAGGCAGAGGTCTCTTAGGCTAAGCATTGAGGACAGGAGGTCTTCGATGGAAAGGAGTTCCATGTTTTGGTAAGAGGTAGAGGCAGTTGATCTTCTGAGGGATCATTTCCAGAGTAGAGGGGAAGGTATCTCCTTTAAGTAGAGGCTCATAAATTTTGATTGGGGAAGGTATCTCCTTTGAGCGAGAGGCTCATAAATTCTGATTGGGGGAAGGTATCTCCTTTGGGCCGAGGCTCATAAACATTGTAATTGGGAAGGATTCCCAAAGAACTTTGAGATAACTTTTAGAGAAAAGTTTTGTGGACGTAGCCCAACCATTATAGGTGAACCACGTTAAAATTGGTGTCACTTTGTGGATGATATTGTGCATTGCTTTGATATTGCTTTGGGTATATTGCTTTACTATTTTGAAGTATAATGGAAAAAGTAAAAAGAGGTCTTATACTATTCACCCCCCTCTCAGTATAAGCTTGTGTTCTTCAAAAGTAAATAAATAATATATACCTATAAGGATATTGGAATAAATACCAATTATTTTAAGGCTTTAGCCTATGAATAAAAAGCATATTAGAGCTTAGAGGACACAATACAATAGGTTTAAAATATTAACAAGGAACTGTCTATTCAATATTATTCTAATATAATGACAAAAATTCTTGATAAAATTAAGGAATGTGTTCAATTACATTTTGAATAATATATTGAATTACCATATGCACTATTTAGGAGATAAAAATTCGTATATAAAATACAATACTAGATGTTAATACCTCTACCATTAATAAGGAAATACCAAAGAATGAGTAGGACAAGTCAAAAGATTCCATAATCGAGCTAGGATGTGATAAATCTAATGAATAAGAAAGTTGTGAAAGAATATGGATGAATAGGATGATCTCTTTCGGTGAAAAAAATCTTAATAATAATAAGAAAAATAAGGATATAGGAGGGACATTTTTCGTAGGACTGCCCAAACTATCGAACTTGTTTCGGCCATATCTCACTCATCCGGACTCGGATTGAGCTAAAATTTTGAGGGTAGATGCCTAAAAAACCCTAGAACATCTCCACCAATTTTTAGATCATTTGGAGCAACACAGATCCTAGCACATCCCTATGTGTGAACGAGATTTTTGGCAAGTGGTTGTGCGAGGGTTTCATCTGGGTTGAGTGCAAGCAGCTCCAGAGGTTGGTTTTTAGGGCCTTCAGGCCCTAGAGGCCAATATTTTTGTGGTTTATGCTCAATATTTTAGTAGGATATGTTGTAGGGGATCCAATATGGGTTAGAAATCTATCTTTCAATAGATCATGTTGTGAACTTGAGTGACAATGACTTCCAATTTGCTGCACAAAAGAAAAGTGAAAACCATACCTTTCCACGACATCTAGGGCAAGGATTAAAGAGATCACAAAACAAGTTTCAAGTAGTTGATCAAAAAATGGCTCAGATCTCAAGTGAATCTGGTGCTAAGGTGCACCCACAAAATAATTCTACTATGAAAACCCCTATCAAGGGTAAGAATTTTGAAGACTCAACCCCAAAAATGAATTTTAGGGATGCCCTCCATGGTGGACAGCCTCAACCCAATGCTAATATTAATCTTAGGGCTTCCCATAAACCTCTAAGAATGCCTAATATTGATCCCAAGAAAATGGAGTCAGGATGTCTTAAAGCAGCTGATGGAACTCCTATTGTTAAGCTTGATATGGGTAACATTCAGACTGGCATTGAAGATTTGGAAAAAGAGGACTAATTTGTCGGTTCATGGGTTTTCATCCGAGCCTATCTGCTTTCAAAGTCTGGGCTGCAAAAATCTGGAAAACTAAAGGTGAGTTACAAATCTCTATTTATCCAAATGGTTATTTTCTTGTTTTATTTGCTAATAATGAAGATAGAGAGAAAACTTTTCAAGGGGGTCCCTGGTTTTTTGGAAGGGCAGGGCTTTTCATGAAGCCCTGGCATACTAAATTTAAATTCGAAGAAGAGATGCCTTCTATAGCTCCCGTGTGGGTTAGACTCTTTGGCCTCCCTATTGAATTTTGGAATCCTACTATTTTTTCTTCAATTGGAAACTCTTTAGGAACTTTTATGATGACTACTGATTGTACTCAAAATTTTGAACATATTATTTATGCTCGGATTTGTGTTTTAATGGATTTTGACAAACCCCTACCTAAAAATATCACATTACAATTTGGGGAAGACACTTGGGAGCAAGTAGTGGACTATGAGAACATTCCTTTTCATTGTAGAATTTGCCATGAATATGGTCATTTGGCTAGTGCTTGCCCAAATAAAATTCCTGATCAAAAGAAAGAAGATATAAACTCAATAGGTTTCCAAATGCCTAAGAAGAAGAACACTAAAAAAAACTAGTTATGAAGGATCAATCAAAGTCATCTGCTAATATGTTTGAAATCCTTTCCACAAATGATGTCCCAAGTGAGGAAGAGGAAATAATGGAAACAAAAATCTTAGAAACACAATTTAAATATGAAGGGAAGAACTCAGAGACAAACCAACAAATCAAAGGTTTTCAACAGAAAAAAAGGGAGAAAATTTACACAAGAAAAACAATCTTTTAAATGTCAAAACTTCAAATAATATAGGTCCCAATATAGACTCTGTTGAACCCTCTAGTAAAATTTTGGTTGTGTACGAGCATTCTTCAAGGTTAGAAGCCATCTCAGATTCAATTGGAGTAAGTCAAGAAATAGGGAAAAAAACTGAAGATGGATTCTAATAAAAAAGTAGGTCGCAAGACCAATCAATATCATATGGTAAAAGAAGGTGAAAAGCTTGTAGAGGAAGGTAATATTAATGCCCTTCCCAAATTTTTTAGCCCTGGTATTAATGAAGATCATCACTTGGAATATTAGAGGACTCAAAGGGAGTCTTTCAAAACAAAATGAAATTAGAAGAATGATTCAGATAAATCATCCACATCTTGTTTTCCTTCAAGAAACGAAGATGTCAATGGAGGATATGGACTCAATTGCCAGTAAAATTTGGCCAGCTAGAAAAGTGGTTTCCCTCAGTTCCCAGGGGACTTCTGGTGGCATTGCTTGTCTTTGGGACCCAAAAGAGGTAGTTATTCACCATATGGTTGGTAGTTGGGGTCTATTGGCTATAGCTATTCAAAGTAGACATTCCAACCAAATTATGCTCTGCATTACTATTTATGCTTCGACTACTTTGGAAGAAAAAAGAAGATAGTGGAAGGATATAACTCATATTATCTCTCATTTTCCTGAAGCTTGGATCTTGATCGGAGGAGATTTCAATACCATCCTCTCTCTGGATGAGAAAATGGGGGGAAATAGAAATTTGGACAAAAGCACTGACCTCATGAGTGAATATATTGCAAACCTCCATCTTGTGGACATCCAACCAGATAATGGCCTTATGACTTGGTCTAACAGAAGGCAAGGCTTAGCTTGTATAATGGAGAGATTGGATAGGTTTTTGCTCTCTAAAAATTTCTTAATCCATGGTCACATTCCTAAAGTGAAGACTCTTAACAATGTTGGTTCGGATCACTGGCTAGTCATGGTGGAAATGTGGAAAACCAATGTGAGTTTCTCTCCTTTTCATTTTCAATTAATGTGGCTCAGAGATAGTTCCTTTAGACCTCATGTGCAACAATGGTGGAAGGAAGGTAAGCCTAGGCATGGGACTAAGATGTTCTATTTTTCCAAAATACTGCAATACATTAAATCCAAAATCAAGACTTGGAACTGGAAGGAGTTTGGGGATGTTCATAAAAAAACATGAAGTTATTGCTCAACTTGAAAATTTGAATAAGAAAATCTATTTAGATGGCCTCACAGAGAATAGAAGTGCAGATGAAATTAAACTCACAACTCAGTTAGAGGAATGGGAAAAAAAGAAGAACTCTTATGGAAGCAAAAATCTAGAATTCAATGGCTCAAAGAAGGAGATCGAAACACAAATTTCTTCCACAAATCTCTTCTAGCTCGAAGATCTCACAACTTTATTTCTTCCCTGAAATCAGATTCTGGAGATGTTGTCTATACTTGGGATGGCATGAACTCTATTGTTGTCGATTACTTTTCCAATATTTTTGTTGCTACTCCTCTTGACTCAACTTCTCAACAAAATGTTCTTCAAGCAATCCCTTCTCTTATCACTTCTGAGGAGAACTCTATTTTGACTGCTCCTGTTACTATCAATGAGCTTCAACAGGTAGTTTTTAAAATGCAAAAAGGAAAACCCCAGGTCCTGATGGTTTTCCCATTGAGTTCTACCAAGAGTTCTAGGATATCCTTCATGCTGATTTATTAGAGGTGGTGGAAGAAGCCAGGAAAGCCAAAGAAATTTTGAAGGTTATCAATAAAACTTATATTACTCTTGTTCCAAAAGCTCAAGAGGTTGATCATATCTCAGCTTTTAGACCTATTGCTTTATGTAATGTTCTTCTCAAAATCATTACTAAAATCATGGCTAGAAAGGTTGAAGCCTCTTTTGCATAAGATTATTTCCCCTGAGCAAGGGGGTTATGTGGAAGGGCGTCAAATAGTAGATGAGATAGTTCTTGCTTAGGAAGCCATCCATTCCATGGATATGCAAAAATCTCCTTCCATGTTCATTCGGTTAGACTTATCCAAAGCTTATGATAGAGTGGATTGGCACTTCCTTATCAAAGTTTTGAGGCAATTTGGTTTCTCTAAGGATTGGATGGATTGGATTATGGGATGTATCTCTTCAATTTCCTACTTAGTTCTTATCAATGGTAGGCCTTCTCAGTCATTCCCAGCTTCCAGAGGTATTAGGCAAGGTGACCCGCTATCCCCTTATTTATTCATCATTCTTGTTGAATGCTTGGGTAGGACTATAACCAAAAAGAGGGAAAACAAAACCCTTGAGGGAGTTACCATTGCTCATGGAGCTAGACCTATCTCTCATATTCAATTTGTGGATGACTCTACTCTTTTAGGTAAAGCTACAGTTAAGGAAGCTTCTAATATTAAGCAAATCATTAGCTATTTTTCTAAGGCTACTAGGCAGTTGATCAATGAAGACAAATCTAAAGTTATTTTCTTTCACTGCTCTTCCAGACAGGAATCCATGGTCTTGGATAAATTAAGATATAAGAAGACCTCCCTTCCGATCACTTATTTAGGTATTCCCATCAATATTCAAAGGCAGAAAAATAAATATTGGAATTGGTTGTTGGACAAAGTCAAGAAGAAAATTGGAAAGTGGACCAACAGGTGGCTTTCTTCTAGGGGTAGAATCACCTTGGTAAAATCAGTCCTTCAAGCTATTCCTATTTATGTATCTTCCATGTTGAATATCCCAAAGGTTGTTCTTCGAGAACTAGATCAAATCAGTCATCGATTCCTTTGGAGTGGTACTAAGGAGAAAAGAAAATGGGCCTTGGTGAAATGGGACACTTTATGTCTTCCTAAGAATGAAGGGGGTTAGGATTCTGATCTTCTATTAATAACAACAAATCTTTAGCTACTAAATTATATTGGAGGATGTTGCATAACCCCAATGCTCTTTGGGCCAATAATCTCCATGCTAAATATGTTGAGAACAAAAGTCCTGAAGACCTTGTTCGCTATCAACTTCCTACCAAAGGTTCTCCCATTTTAGCAGTTCTTAAGACTGGTGAGGATTTGATAAAGAAAAATTTATTTTGGATCATTCATAATGGTCAACAGGTAAATTTTTGGATAGATTCTTGGGATGGTCACAAGCCTTTGATAACTCAGTTTCCCGATTGGAGGCCTTGGATGGAGGAGCTTCACCGAGCTAACTGGATAAAGGTGGCTAATTACTATCGGTACCATACTGGTAATTCAAAGGTTGGTAGATATTGGATCCCTATTGAGGACTGGCCTATTCAAATCCCAGAAAGGCAAAGACAAGATATCCAAGGCATCCTTCATATGAGATCTCTCTCTTGGTCCCATGAAAAAGATTGTTTTGGATGGAACAACACTACTAAGGGTGAGTATTCAGTTGCTCAAGGTTATTTGACCTTATGCCATAATAATCCCAACCAATATTCTGACATATTTTCTCAGTTGTGGGCTCAAAAGCTCTGGCCTAAGGTGAGGTTCTTTACTTGGCTTTTATTGCATCGTAGGGTGCTTATTGGTGAGCAACTTATGAAGCATGGTTTTCATGGCCCTTTTAGATGTGAAATGTGTGAAGAGAATGTAGAAACTCTCAACCATATTTTTATTGAGTGTACTTTAGCCTCTGAGCTATGGAGGAGAATGGCCACTTTACTTGGCTTACAGTGGTCCAATTTTTTTACTTTTGAACAACTTTGGAGGGATTGGCCTAAACAAGAGGGTGTTGATCATTTTATTAGGCAGTTAGTTTGGATGGGTTCTACCATTCTTCTTTGGAATATCTGGAATGAAAGGAACAACCAAATTTTTAATCAAGATAGGAAGGATATTCACTATATTTGGCAAAATACCATAGCCAACTTAGTTGAATCAGTCCATCAACTCCTTAATCACCCCCAAAACTCCCACCAAATATGGGATCAAGTGATGCAAATATTGAAGATTAAATCTTCTAAGGGCAACCAACTTAAAGGGAATGTGAGTATTTGTAAGATGGATAGGACAAGAAATTGGCAACCTCCTCCTAAGGATTTTGGAAAAGTCAATACTGATGGAGCCTCTAGAGGGAACCCTGGAAAAGCCAGTGCGGGAGGAATTGGTAGACTTTCAGATGGCTCCCTGGTTTTTACTTTTGCTGAGAATTTGGGTATTCTTTCCAATAACCTTGTTGAGGGGTATGGTATCCTCAGAGGCCTTCAAGAGGCTACTAAGGTTGGATGGGAAAAGGTGTTAGTTGAGTCTGACTCTCAACTCATGATTAATATTTTGAAGACTCCTTCTAAGAATCATAAGGTTGATTGGAGAATAAAAAGAATTATTGAGAAGATTCAATTAATCCAGATGGGATTTTTGAAAGTTGATTACAATCATGTGGTCAGAGATCAAAACAAGAGTGTTGATGCTTTAGCTAATTGGGCTTTGGACAAAGGTGATCTTACTTGTTATGGCCACCCTCCTAGATGGTGGGCTTCACAAATTAGGGAAGCTCTTCTTTCTATCATTTCTTTGGATGGCTCCAGTTCTGAAGGTACCTAGTTTCTTCTTGCTTTATTTTTGCTTCTCTTTGGTTCGATCAGGTTATTTTAGTTCCCTAGCTCAATCTATTCTTTCTTTTGTTTCCTCTGTTGATTCTTGCCTTAAAAGTCTTCTGGTCTAGAAAGGTCATTGTTATGTTCAATTTTTTTTTCTTTTTTTTTTTTTTGTTTAGTTTTTTAAGGTGTGTGTGTTCTTTTGTTTTGTTTTGTTTTTGTGTTCTTTGTGTTGTTTTTTGTTGTTCTTGTGTTTTTGTTGTTTTGTGTTTTTTTATATTTTTTGTTATTGTTCTTGTGTTTTTGTCGTTCTTGTTCTTGTGTTTCTGTTTGTTTGAGTTAATTCGTGTTTTTATGTGTGAGTGTTTTCTATGTTTTTTGTTTTTGTTTATTGTCTGTTGTTGGTTGTTTTTTATTTTTATTTTTATTTTATTTTTTAATTTTTAGGTTTTGGTTGTGTTTATTTTTCATGTTTTTTTTGTTATGTCTTTGTAGTGTTTTGTTGTTTTTGTCATGTTTGTGTTTTGTTATGTTGTTCTTGTGTTTTTTCTATGTGGTTCGTGTTGTGGTTTTTTTTATCTTATTGTGTGTGTGTTTGGTTGTGCTTTTCTTTTTGACACACTCAAGGAGCATGTTTTTTATTTTATTTTATTATTTTTATTGTTATTTATTTATTTATTTTTTAAATTGTTTTTGTGTGTTTGTTTGCTCCTTGAGTATGTCAAAGGTGGTAGGCCAGGTCCGAGTCCTGGGCATTTTTGCGGAATGGATACCCCTGCCTCCTTGGGTCTTACCCGAAAGTGGCATCCCTTCTGGGATGTTTTCCACAAATAAAAAAAATATTGATGAATAGGATAATAAGACCTACTCTTGATACATGCAAAGAAAAAAAGAAAGACCCTCAAATTATCAAGTGAGATCCAAGGAAGCAAGAGCAAATATAGATAAAGGAACACAAACTAAGTTGGTTGAACTTCTCTTTACCAAACAACAAAATGATATTGGTAATTCATAGGTGGGGCCAATAGCCCCTAATAAGACATGATTACCATCTCATGGAATATAAGGGGTGATAATGACCCCTCAAAGTAGGGGTGTATCAGGAACGTTTTTTTAAGTAATAAGCCTAATATTCTTTGTATCCTAAAAAATAAAATGACAAAGAAAGAAGTTTCTAAAACTATGAAAACAATATGGGAAAAAAGTGAATGGGATGTTGTGGTTTCTAAAGGAGTGGCAGGGGGAATTCTAACATGTTGTAATCCTATTAGAAACTTTTGTGTAACCATTCATAAAACTAGGTATTGGGTAGCCTCTTTAGTCACTTGTTACTTTATAAACAATTTATTTCATCCTTATCAATGTCTATGGACATATGACTTAGTAAGGTGGATTAGAATTATGGAGTGGTATTGAAGCCTTTATGAGAAGTAAAGGCCAAAAAATTGATTCATGATTATAGGATATTTCAATGCCATTACCAAGTTGAACAAAAAAATTAGGGGAATTATAAAATTAACATAAAGTATAAGATATTTCTTACATTTTATTCAAAATAATAATCTATGGGAGGTTGATTTTGAAGAAGACAACTATACATGGACAAAAAATAGGAGAGGACATAACCTAATAGAAAAAAAAATAGATAGATGCATACTCTCATATCATTGGCTAGATGAAGGGACTTATGCTAAAATTAATACCTTGACAAGGATTGGTTCAAATCACTGGCCAATAAGAGTTAAAATGGTGGTAAGTGAATTTAAAAAAAAATCATATTTTAAATATGAGTAGATGTAAGAATAACATCCTCAATTTATTTATATGTAGCACAAACATGGAATTCTTCATAAAATAGTGGGTTGTATACACTTCCTAAATAGATTAAATCAATGAAATCTAGATTAATATAATGGAACAAGAACACTTTTAGAAATATTTTTGAGAAGAAAGAACAAAAATATAAAATTTCAAAATTACAAAAAGGTGATCATAATAATCCATGCTTGAAAGGTCCGAGGTGTAGACCAATTGGTTTGACCAAACCCCGTAAGGGGGGTAGAGGTCCAAGATTCAAATATTAGGACTCAGTGAACTGAATGCTTGTTCCTTTCCTAGTGATTTCAGTGGCATAAAATATTTAAAATTATTATGGCATGGTGGTTATAGGGACGAACTACACGAAGAATTGTGTGGCAACTTTCAGGGTGGACAATGCAAAATACTGTGGTAGCCATAAAATTCGGACAGCCTACTTGGATTCATGGTGGCTACTGATTCCACCATGTAAATTCACAAAAATAAAATCCAAGCTCGGAAAGGGAGTTTCTTAGTGAATATCATAATATTTTGAGTAAGGAAGAGAAATTTTGGAGATTTAAATCAAGATAAACTTGGTTAAAAGGAGATAAAAATACAAAGTTTTTCATAGGATGGCAATAGTACAAATATTTGTATCCAAAAATAGTAGAATTAATTTAGTAGAAGGGGTTTGGATTTAAGGCTAGAGTGAAATTAGAAAGGAGGTAAGGTTTTTGATTAGAATATTCTAATATTAGAGGAGTTTGAAGTTCTTAATGATAAACTACTACAAGAAATACCTTCAATTATAATAGATGAATATAATAGGAGACTAATGGAGCCTATTACTCTATAAGAAGTTAATTTAGCTCTTTTATCCTTTGATAAGGATAAAACCCCAATTTTAGATGGGATTTGTGCAACATGCAATCAACATAACTGGGATATAGTGAAGGATTATTTATTGGTGGCAATGAAACGGTCTAGGGTAAAACAATACATTCCTTATAAATTGAATGCAACATATCTTACCCTAATTCCAAAAAATAAGAATGCATAATTGTATGACTCATTTAGGCCCATGAGCCTATGTAATATGACATATAAGATTATCTCCAAAGTGATGGTGAATCAGTTAATACCTCTATTAGACAAAATTATTTCAAAATAGAAAGGAAGATTTATGAAAGGGAGATATATTCTATATGGGATCATAGTAGCTCATGAATTTATGCATTCAATAACTTCAAAAAAAAAGAGAAAAATGATCTTAAAAATTGATATGAGTAAAGCATATGAAAAGGTTAAAGGGAATTTTCTTTTTAAAATATTAGAAAAGTTTGGATTTGGTAATAAATGGGTCAAATGGATTAAAACTTGTGTCTCTACAATTTTATATTCAATTTTGGTCAATGGATTAGTAATAGAATCATTTAAAGCCAAGACAGGTCTTAGATAGGTTAATCCTCTATCACCATATTTATTCATTATTATGGTAGAGGTTTTGAGTAGGAACTTGAATAAGACTTATAAATATGGACTGATAAGTGGTATTAATGTTAGTAATATCGACAACATCATCCATAAACAATTTGTAGATGATATAACCCTTTTTTGAAGGACAAGGATAAATGAGGCTAGAACTTTGAATAACTTATTAAAGGAATATTAAAAAGCATCAGGGTAGAGAGTTAATAGGACAAAATAAAAAAATTACTTCTTACACATCCCAAATAGAATCAAAGTAGGGATATGCAAGTTACTTCAAATGGAGGAGGTAAATTTAATAGCAACTTATCTAGGGATGGCCTTATTTTGGGGGAGAATGAGTATAGAATTATATAATCTAGTTATAAGTAAATATTAAAATAAACTACCAACATGGAAAGGTATATGGTTATCATTAGAAATAAGAGTTTACCTAATTAAATTAGTCTTACAAGACATTCCAAATTATTATATGTCATTGTATACTATACCAAAATCGATAGAAAAAAGTTTAATATATATTATGTTATCCTTTTTGTGGTTAGGTTTACATGATAAAAATACTTTGGTGAAATGGAGCAAGTTGTGTGATGATAAAACTAGGGTAGGTCTCGGTTTAAGAGTTCTTATGAATGCAAAATTAACTCTTAGGGGAATAGTAATTTGGAGATTGTACAAATAAAGTCAAAGACAATGGGAAAAAATTCTAAGTACGTTGAGACCAATGACCCAAGCTTAATATTTACTACATTATCACTTTTAAATGGTTCTTATCTATGGAATAATGTTAAAAAAATCTATTGATCTAGTGATTAAAGGTCTAAGACGGGTGGTGGGAATAGGAGAAAATATTTATATTTGGATGGCTACTTGGTGTGGTAAAAACCACTCAATGTAGATCTAATTTTGAAACCATGGATGAGATTACTTCAAGATAAATAAGGTGATAGTGTTTCGAACATTATGTACAAGGATTAGGAAGGAATATACAAATGGAAAGAAGGTTGTTTTACAAGTATACAAGACATTCATACTAGGAGGCAGTTGAACATAAATATAACAACAATGATTATTTCAAGGGGAGCCAAGTATAAGATAATTCGGGAGTTCAATAGCTTAGGAGAATACACAACAAGAAGTGGATATAATGTAAAGCACCAATAAAATAGAAATATCACAAGAATATGTAGAGATATTTGGGATAGCTTAAGCATTCCTATAGTAAAAAAATTTATTTGACTAGTAGGTCATAGAAGAATTTTATCCTTGGATAATCTTATGAAATGGGGTTTTTATGACCCTTCACAAAGTGATATTAGTAAAATGGAGGAGAGTATAGAACATTGGAACACTTCTCAATAGTTTGGAATCTATGACAATAGATTCTTAATATATTTGGTAAATGCATGGTGATGATCGAAAGAATTTAAGAATGGTTAAAGCAATGGCAAAGTACTTTTAAAAGTGAGGCTTTACAAACAATCTGGGATATATCAAAAGATACAATACTTTAGATATATACATACATATATATATATATATATATATATTATTAGATACAAGAAGGGGTTTTGAAAGGGTCCCCGAACCTTTTACAAAGGGGAAACACTAGTTCTCGAGAGCAAACCAAGTGAAAAAATACCATAGGAACCCATAAAAGGGATATTACCAACCAGCTAACCATAGAGAAAGAGGAGAGAAAGCATAACCATGAGGTCCTTAGAACCCGAAGAACCTACCACCAAAAATAGGAAGCCAAAAGGAAATCCTAACCTACAAACTTGAACAACTGATTACCACTGATAACAAAAAATATAGTCCTAGAGCCACCAAAACCAAAAAGCCAAAAAAGAGGGGCAACCAGAAAATCCTTCCCCCCAAGACCTTCCAAAAATTGGTACCAGATAGACCACAAATAACTCAGTCCATAATAGAATTCTCTTTAGCATAGAAGATGACCATTTTAAGGGTATTGATGTGGGTCCTTAGCAATTATTTTTTCATGTATTTACCATCCTTAGGAGAGTTTGGAGTCTCTTGAGGTTTAGGCATCTTCCTTGAAAAAGTCTCACTCTAGATTTTCAACTTCTTTTTATCAGTACCAGAATAATTTGATTCATAATCTTCAATGAATAAGGGTATCTTATTTGATTTAACCAATTTGGAAGATAGATATTTTGATTATTTATTATTACAATTCATCCCAATAGAACCACTTGGGGGCACACTACCTTTAGTTTAAACCATTTTTTCTACCCTGTCACCTAGGTGACCTCTAAAAGACTAGGGACCTGAGAGTAGGTAGAGTTCCCATGAGGCGAAAGGTTCTCATCAGAATGAGAGTCAATAGGATAATCAACCAAAGGTGCCTTTAGAGTTCCTAAGTTGCCACATTTCTTTGTGACATGGTCAACAATAATTTTAATTAACCCCTAGTACAAAGGATCTAAAGCATCTCCATTATTTAAACTCTACATTAATTTATCCAAATATTTAAAAATGAAGGTTGGGATATTTAATAGTCTTCCATAGGGTAGCTAGTTTAGGAAAGCAAAATGGAAGCTTCAAAGGATATCCTTATTGTTATCCAGAGTGAAGCAGTCCATGATGACTAGAACCACCCTATTCCATGATACTTTAAGGGATTTATATGAGTAGCCATTTTAAAAATAACACACACAAACAAACATGGTGATGAGAAGAATGTCAATCCTAGAAATTAGGTAATACCATTGGGAAAGAGTTCCTTTTGGAAGAGTGCTAGTCAAAAACTTACCTAAAAATATGTTGATCTTCAACCTAGTAACCATATCATGAATGTGAGTCTGAGGTGTCACCCCTAGACAACTACCAGTTCCAATATTTCTTAGATTCATTTCCTCCTAAAACTAAGGACTACATTGATGCCACATCAAACTTAGCACCACAAAAAGGTGTTATATCGTTACCCTCCATGTCAGTTAGGGCCTACCAAATACTAAAAAAGGACCACCTATGATCATCTTGGATTACCATGAGCTAACCATTACAAGGACTTTCTAAATCTGATAAGTTGGCACCAAAGTCCTCAAATTCATATTTAAATTTTAATTCCATTTGCCAATGAGCAGAAGGGACCCCTTCCAAAGCATTCGAGTGCCTCTAGAAATATAAATCAACACTATTATAAATACTGCCTCCAAATCCATTCTAATATTCATAACGAACCAGAGGTAAAACATCCAAGAAAGGGAAGAAAACCAAACCACCGTAAGCAAGCTATTCAATTCCATGGAAGAAATTTTCGTACCAAATGGAGAGATCCATATGCTGCAAGCCCAGGTTTACCAAAACATTAGACCTTTTATTACCTTATGTATAGGTGTGCTTTAATTAAAAGCCTTCTAGGGAGTGGATCATCCTTCTAGTTTCTTCCATCATATTGGCTATGCTCTAGCTAGGGGTTTGATCCCCCAAGACTGCATTGATGACATTTAGTGAGTCTCCTTCAATAATGATTTTTTTTCAATAAAGAGAAGCCATCAATGTTGTTCCTTGAAAGAAATATATGGCTTCTATAGTGAAAGGTTTGAGTGCTTAATTTTTTCACAAAGGCAAGCAAAATCTCCCCTTTATGGTTTTTAAGCAACCCTCTAGCCACTATATTTCTAGGGTTTCCTTTTAAAGCACCATCAAAATTTAATTTGATCTAATCCAGTAGAGGGGGGATCCATTTAGTTAAGGTTATTATATTAACCATAGTATTATTTACACTGCTACTTACAACTTATATTCTAAGACTCTCAATTAAACTAATCTTAGCCAATATTTATTTGCTAGACTCTGGGGCCAAATAAGATATATTTTCCACAATGACCATAAGGATCCTAGACCAAACAGATGAAGCATTCATTTTTGAATCTTTGAATGCCCTATTATTTATTTTTTTCTAGATTCCCTAGAGCATATTAGGAAGACTAAATACCCAAAAGGATCGTAGGATGATGTTAAATAATGGGAAGGCCCATTTATAAAAAACATCAAGAATATGGTGAGGAACAACCCAGCATATCCCAAGGATATTCAAAAGGGAGGAAAGAATATCTAAGAAAAAGGAACATTGAAATAATAAGTGAAAAGAAATTTCAGCATCACTCCTACAAAGGTAGCATCTATTTGGTAAAATAATACTTCTCTACAAATATTCAACAATGAGGATCTTGTCTTAAGTGGCTAGCCAGAGAAAGAAGTTCACTTTTGGAGTTAGATTCTTTAACCAGTTCTCCTAAAAGGAATATCACCAACTGGTTCGACAACAAAGAGATTATATGTAGAATTAACAGAGAAGGACTCATCATTCTCTCATTTCCAAAGGATAAAGTCTTCTTCATTCAAGTTCTTGATGACTTGTAACCTCAATAGATCCACTAAAATAATTATAGCCCTTCTTTCTTGTTGGTTTAAGTTAGGTAAACTGAACTACTTCCACATTTTCCTTCCTTGGAGGACCTAAATTAAATCTACCACTTTTAACCCAAACATAACCCGAGTCTTATGTTTCATGATAGTTAACTTTGGGAGAAGAGAAAGAAGGGATTCCTAAATCTAGGGGTCCTCCTAGAAGTCAATGTTTTTACCATTCCCTAGTTTCCATCTATGTTGATCCAACCGAGGGTAGTGGATCTTCCAAGAAATTTTTATTTTGTAATAAATATTTAGTTGAGAGGATACACACCCAACCAATATTCTCCTACTTAAATAGGTTCCAGGCATGCTTAGCTATAAGGGCTTTATTCATGGGTTTTATCCTTCTAAATCCAAGGCCTCCAAACTCTTTACTATTATACACCTATTTTCAAAAAACAATATGGAATATATTCCTCTCCTTAGAGCTTGACCAAAGAAAGGATTTTTGAAAATGATCAATCTTTTGAGTAACTCTATTTGGAATCTTGAAAAGGGAAGAAAAAATATAGGGACATTCAGAGGGGTATATTTAACAAGCTAGGCTTTCCAACCAATAAGTTTTCTTTGAATCCTTTCCAAGATTGGATCCCAAAAACTCTCCTTCACTCTTACTTTAAATAGGGGTATTTTAAGGTACATGGAAGGGAACTCAACCACAATACAACCCAAGATCTTGGTAATCACTCTTTGTCTTTTAGGAGGGCTATTAAGAAAATAAACTCACCTCTTCAAAATGTTTATCATTTGGCCCACAATTTTTTCATAGAATTTTAGAATATATTTTAGCTTCTTGACTTGGGGAATAGGAGTAGAAAAAGAGACCAACATATCATCCATAAATTACTGATGAGAGATAGACTCCAGGGACAACACAGGTTTGATGCCTTCAAAACTTGGATATTATTTATGTTGGCAATTTTGGGTTTGAGATCCTAGCTTCTTGTCTATGAGTTGTCATTGATGTCAAAAGGAAATGGCATTAATGTTAAGAGGATGTGTTGGCTTCAAAGGTGGAAGATTCCAAGAGAATATTTTTAAGAGAATCCGGAGAGATTCCATTGGCAAGGGTTTTTCATTAAAACCAAACCGATTTTTATTAAAACCAAGTTAAATGGTTTTTATTAAAACCAATGGAGGTTCTCTTTATTATTTATTTAATTATTATTTAAAACCCTTCAAGGTTTTAATTAATTATTTATTTAATTAATTAAGGGAGAAATTATTTTTAATTTATTAAAAATACTTAAAGGTTTTTAAACCTTTTTTTATTCTTAATTTATTAAAATTATTTAAGGGTTTTTAAACCCTTTTTGAAAAGACTTTTGATTAATTTCGAAATGTCTTTATTTTCGTCGACGTCAAGGTGTCTTCGAAGAGACTATTTATTCTCCAAATCCTAATGTTGGAAGGCTAATTAATTGGAAATTACCCGAATGCAATTTGTGGAGTTTATGCTTTGTATTCGCTACGATCGAAGGAAGACTTAGAAGCACGTGCGGTTGAAAAGTCTTCGGGAGTTTTTTTCGAGGGTGAAGTGGAGGGAAGTTCACTTGTGAACTTCGTAGCCTGCGTGGGCTAGTGGCAACGAAGGTTTTTGTTGGGCGCTGCATTGGCGGAGGTCACCGTTTCGAGTCTCGCGGGGGTGCTTTGCTAGAGTAACACATGTTTTTATTAAAACGTCTTTATGCCATAAAATTCGGAGTTTCTTGGACAACAATTTATAAGGTGTGATTAAATTTTATGATTTTTGGATTTTGTGATTAGCATTGAATAAAATCTTAGGAGAAATATGGGCACATTCTTCTTATGAGTATGATTGGTGTATGTTTTCTGAAATAAGGTTGGAGTGAAAAGGTATTCTACTAGGTATCCTTTGGCTAGGTGTAAATATTATTTTCTGGTTTGTTGAATACTACTTAAGCATTGTTATCCTTAAGGAGAGTTTTTGGTGAATGCATAATTTTTGGTTTGAGATAGTGGAAGCTTTGTGCACTAGGGTTTATATTTGTGAGTCTAGCTACTTGCATTGAGTTGGTGGAACCCTTGGTTGGCTTTTTTGAGTTTGATGGTTGAGTTGCTTCCATAGAGGTTGTTTGATCAAGTTATTTCTTTACTTGATTCATGATATTGGGCTTACTCCATTGAGTTGATTTGAGCAAGTTATTCTTTGCATTTGGTGATATTGTGTTGGTGGCTATTTTGTTCAAATATCTTTGGAGGGAAAAGCATTTCTACTTGTTTCCTTTTCTTGTGATGATTGGTTGAATGCTTCAAGGTTGATGTTGAGTTGAATGGCGTTGGTTGACTAAACCTTGTTTGATGAGCATTGTTGTTGAAACCCTAATTGATGGTGAAAAGAACATGAGTATCATTGTTATGTGATTCTTTGCATAGTTGGCAATTGTTGGGGTTTCATGTTCTTGAAAGAAAACATTCTATCCTATCCATTTCAGATATTGAGTTGAGTTTTGAGATTTGAGATTGACATTGAGCTGATTTGATTTGAGTTGAGTTTTGAGATTGGGATTTGAGTATAGAACATATTAAGTCTCTAACAATTCTCTTTATGCTTCTATGAGTTTGACAAATCACATTGGGTCTCTAACAATTCACTTTGTGATTTCCTACTAAGAAAGTTTTTCTTGGTGAGCTTGCTGAGTTTTTGGACAGGTTCCGGTGGGGACTTGTGAGCAGTTCTTGGGCAGGTTCCAGTGGGGACTTGTGAGCAGTTTTTTTTTGGACAGGTTTCGATGGGGACTTGTGAGCAAATTTGGACAGGTCCTAGCAGAGGACTTGTGAGCTGAGTTTGATATTTCTATCAGAGAACTTGAGGACAGAGGTGTATTGGTTCTATGAGAAGAACCTGAGGACAGATTTGACAAGTCTTTGAGAAGGCTTGTATGCATAGGATTGATTTGTTCAAGAGTTGGACAGATCTAACAGATAGAGGAAGACTTGTACTAGACCGACTGACTGTGTTTGGTATAGGTTGCTGAGCTGCTATGGACGTGATCATAGAAGGTAGAGGTCCATTAGGCTAAGCATTGAGGACAGGAGGTTTTCAGTGGAAAGGAGTTCCATGTGCTGGCAAGAGGTAGAGGCAGTTGATCTTCTAAGGGATCATTTCTAGAGCAGAGGGGAAGGTATCTCCTTCGGGTCGAGGCTCATAAACATTGTAATTGGGAAGGATTCCCAAAGAACTTTGAGATAACTTTTAGAGAAAAGTTTTTATGGACGTAGCCCAACCATTTTGAGTGAACCACATTAAAAATAGGTTTTCAATGTGTGATGCTTTATGTCTTGATTAATGTTGTGTTGATGCCACTGCTATCTAAAATTAAAATTATTAATTGGTTAAGTCTTATACTGTTCACCCCCCCTCTCAGTATAAGTCCATGTTCTTCAATTGGTATTAGAGTCGGTCTCTCCAGAAAGAGCCTAACAGACTTGGAGAAGGATCTATCAGAGGAACATACAGATTCAGAAAGAGATGAAGATGTTGAGTTTGATCTCAAAGGTGAATTCTTCTTGGCTTTAAGAAAGCTTGAGAAATTTAGGGAAGAGAATTTTGTTCTCAAGCATCAATGTCAGGAAGAAGAGATAGCAAGATCAAAATTGTCTCAAAGTGTTATAGACTTCAAAATTCTAGCTGAAGAAGGGAAGAAGGTTGAATAGGTTCTGACAAAGGCTCTCAAAGGAAAGGAAGCTAATTGCGAGAAACTAGAAGAAGAGGTTATGTTTCTTAGAGTGAAGTTGGAATAGTTGGCTCTCAGACAGAATACTCCGTGTGAAAAGCAAAAGAAGGATTGTATCATCATTCATGAAATAGGGTCTTCGAGCAAGATCAATATTCATCCTGAAGAGCGATGGATTTCAGTTGGTCACAAGAAGAACAATCATCCAAGACATCAAAACAGGTTACATAATACTTTCCATGGCTATTGTTTTTCCTGCAAGAAATTTGGTCACAAAGCTATGCATTGCAATAAGTCTTTGAATAGCCATAGTAAGGAAAATGTTAAATCCTTTGCACCTCTTATGAATAAAAATGTCATGTGTTACAAGTGCAAGAATTTTGGGCATATAGCAAGGATGTGCAGTTTGGATAGATCTAGCCTTGAGTTCACTAAAAAGAGAAATGATATCAAAGCTAAGTCAATGATAGTTCAAACTGCTTTTCATGCTCAAGACAAAGTAGAAAAATGGTATCTTGATAGTGGTTGTTCAAAACATATGACTGGTGAAAAGGAAAAGTTTTTGGTCTTAAAAGAAACAAACAGAGGAATAGTCAGTTTTGGAGATAACGAGTCGACTAAAATCTGTGGTAAAGGGACTCTTAGTTTGGATGGGAAATCCAAAACAAAAAAGTGTGCTTTATGTAGAAGGCCTAAGACATAATCTTCTAAGTGTGAGTCAACTTTGTGATCAAGGGCACATAGTATCTTTCTTTTTAGATAGATGTGAGATAAGTAAAGAAAAAATGGAAAACTCATTGCTAGTGCTACAAGGACTCCAAACAATCTTTACATGCTAAGTGAGATAAAAAAGGAAAAGTGTTTTCTAACTCAAGAATATGAGAGTTGGTTATGGCATAAAATATTGGGGCATTTGAGCTTTGATAATCTTGTCAATATTAGTAACAAGGAGGTAGTTAGAGACTTGCCCAAAATAAAAATGCCCCATAACATCATTTGCGGTCCTTGTCAACATGGAAAACAGACCAGAACCAATTTCAAATCAAAAGGGTATACTTCTTCAAAACCATTGGATCTTATTCATACTGATTTATGTGGCCCTACCAAAACTCAGAGCATTCATGGAGAAAGCTACTTCATGTTGTTTATAGATGATTATTCTAGAATGACTTGGGTTACTTTTCTCAAAGAAAATTTTGAAGCTTTTGAAAATTTTAAAGCTTTCAAAGAAATGATTAAAAATAAGACTGACAAGAGAATCAAATGCTTAAGATCATATAGAGGAGGAGAGTTCGCTTCAAATGAATTTATGGAATACTGTGAGCAACAAGGAATCAAAAGAGAATATTCAACAACAAGAACTCCTCAACAAAATGGAGTAGTTGAAAGGAAAAACAGAACTATTGAAAATATGGCTAGAGCTATGTTAAATGAGTCAAAAATTTTAGATGGTTTTTGGAAAGAGGCAGTCAGTATGACAGTCTACATTATCACCAGGGCCCAACTTAGAGTCAATCATCATAAAACTCCTTATGAGTTGTGGAAAGGAAGACCAGCTACAGTAAAATACTTCAAAGTGTTTGAGAGTAAGTGCTTCATTAGAAGGGAAGATTAGAATTTGGGTAAGTTTGATCCTAGGTGTGATGAGGGAATCTTTCTTGGATATTCCAGCAGAAGCAAGGCCTACAGATGCTTCAACAAAAGAACTCATACAATTGTAGAGAGCATAAATGTAATAGTTGATGAAAATACAGGGATAAGAGAACCAGTCAAGGAACTCAGTGATGAAATTTGTCAAGAAGAATTCAGAGAGGTTTCAGATGAAGAAGAGGAAAGACAACAACTGCTTCCCAAAATTCCTTCACGATATGTTTAGAAACATCATCTCAAAGATTTTATCATTGGTGATCTAAATAGCAGACAAACAAGAAGAAGATTCATTCCTTCACATGATTCTACAAATGTTTCATTATTATCTCAGATTGAGCCAAAAGATTTCAATGAAGCATGTGCAGATAAGTTTTGGGTAAAAGCAATGGATGAAGAGCTAAATCAAATAGAGAAAAGTGAAACTTGGGAATTGGTTCCAAGACCTAAGGATAATAATGTCATTGGCACAAATGGATATTTAGAAATAAACTCAATGAGGATGGAAATATTGTTAGAAACAAAGCTAGGTTAGTCTGCAAAGGTTATGCTCAAGTAGAAGGTGTTGATTTCGAAGAGACATTTGCTCCTATTGCTCGTCTTGAAGCTATCAAAATATTTTTGGCCCTTTCAAGCTTCAAATAATTCAAGGTATATCAAATGGATGTAAAGTCAGCTTTTCTAAATGGGGTGTTGGTAGAAGAAGTCTACATAGAACAGCCAAAAGGAGTGTCTCTCTCGAAACAGTCATACTATGTGTGTAAACTAAAAAAGGCCTTGTATGGGTTTAAACAAGCACCTAGGGCGTGGTACTCAAGACTTGACGAGTATCTTCATGAGCAAGGCTTCAGGAAAGGCATGGCAGATAGCAATTTGTATATTAAGAATGAAAATGATGATATGTTGATTATGGTTGTCTATGTTGATGATATTATTTTTGGGGCAAATAATACTCAGATGTGCAAAGTTTTTGCTAACACCATGTAGAAGGAATTTGAGATGTTTATGATTGGAGAGCTGTCATTCTTTTTAGGTCTTTAGATTGCTCAATCAAAGGATGGTATATTTCTCTCTCAATGAAAGTATATCAAATAAATGTTGAAGAAATTTGGGATGATGGACAACAAACCAGTGTGTACTCCAATGATTACAGGGTGCAATATGAGTAAAGATGATGAATCTCCAGTGACAGATCAGAGGTTGTACATATCTATGATTGGTAGTTTATTATATATTACAGCTACTAGACCAGATATCATGCAGGCATTTGGTTTAGTAGCAAGATTTCAAGCAGCTCTAAAAGATTCTCATGTTATAGCAGTTAAGAGGATATTCAGATATCTGAAGGGCACTATGGAATTTCGGCTTTGGTATCCCAAAGGTGATGATTTCACCCTCATACCTTATACAAATGCAGATTGGGCAGGCAGTATTGATGACAGGAAAAGCACTAGTGGTGGAGCATTCTTTCTGGGAAAGAGTTTGGTTTCTTGGCTAAGTAAGAAACAACCTTCAGTTTCCTTATCTACAACAGAGGCTGAATACATAGCAGCAGTGGCTGGGTGTACACAGGTTTTATGGATGAAAACCACCTTGGAGGATTTCAAAGTCAAGCATGAACAACCCATCTCCATACTTTGTGATAATACAAGTGCCATAAGTATTTCCAAAAATCTGGTAATGCACTCAAGGATAAAGCATATTTCCATCAAGTATCACTTTCTAAGGGAGAAAGTGCAAGACAAGTAGGTCAAGGTAGAGTATGTGTCTACTAAAGAGCAGATTACAGATATCTTCACCAAACCTCTTCCAAGATATACGTTTGAGTATCTAAGGGAGAAACTGGGAGTTGTACTCCCACCCAAGAATTAATCACCTCATCAGGAGGTGGGGGAGGGACTAAGCTAAGAGGCTCATTCTTAGTCCCGAGCGCCAAAGGTGACCCTTTGCCATTGATGACAAAGGGGGAGAGATTTGAGTAAGGGGGAGAGCCTCAAGACACGGGGAGCTATTTATGATGAGTTTCTGCGTTGTTGAGAAGCATGGTTTGCCATCAATGACAAAGGGGGAGATTGTTGGCAATTTTGGGTTTGAGATCCTAGCTTCTTGTCTATGAGTTGTCATTGATGTCAAAATGAAATGGCATTAATTTTAAGAGGATGTGTTGGCTTCAAAGGTGGAATATTCCAAGAGAATATTTTTAAGAGAATCCGAAGAGATTCCATTGGCAAGGGTTTTTCATTAAAACCAAACCGGTTTTTATTAAAACCAAGTTAAATGGTTTTTATTAAAACCAATGGAGGTTCTCTTTATTATTTATTTAATTATTATTTAAAACCCTTCAAGGTTTTAATTAATTAATTATTTAATTAATTAAGGGATAAATTATTTTTAATTTATTAAAAATACTTAAAGGTTTTTAAACCTTTTTTTATTCTTAATTTATTAAAATTATTTAAGGGTTTTTAAACCCTTTTTGAAAAGACTTTTGATTAATTTTGAAATGTCTTTATTTCCGCCAACGTCAAGGTGTCTTCGAAGAGACTATTTATTCTCCAACTCCTAAGGTTGGAAGGCTAATTAATTGGAAATTACCCAAATGCAATTTGCAGTGTTTGTGCTCTATATTCGCTGCGATCGAAGGAAGACTTAGAAGCACGTACGGTTGAAAAGTATTCGGGAGTTTTTTTTTTCGAGGGTGAAGTGGAGGGAAGTTCACTTGTGAACTTCATAGCCCACATGGGCTAGTGACAGCGAAGGCTGCTGTTGGGCGCTGCATTGGCGGAGGTCACCGTTTCGAGTCTCGTGGGGGTGATTTGCTAGAGTAACACACGTTTTTATTAAAACGTCTTTATGCCACAAAATTCAGAGTTTCTTGGACAGCGATTTATAAGGTGTGATTAAATTTTATGATTTTTGGCTTTTGTGATTAGCATTGAATAAAAGCTTAAGAGAAATATGGGCACATTCTTCTTATGAGTATGATTGGTGTATGTTTTCTGAAATAAGGTTGGAGTGAAAAGGTATTCTACTAGGTATCCTTTGGCTAGGTGTAAATCCTATTTTTTGGTTTGTTGAAGACTACTTATGCATTGTTATCCTTAAGGAGATTTTTTGGTGAATGCATAATTTTTGGTTTGAGATAGTGGAAGCTTTGTGCACTAGGGTTTATATTTGTGAGTCTAGCTACTTGCATTGAGTTGGTGGAACCCTTGGTTGGCTGTTTTGAGTTTGATGGTTGAGTTTCTTCCATAGAGGTTGTTTGATCAAGTTATTGCTTTACTTGATTCATGATATTGGGATTACTCCATTGATTTGATTTGAGCAAGTTATTATTTGCATTTAGTGATATTGTGTTGGTGGCTGTTTTGTTCAAATATATTTGGAGGGAAAAGGATTTCTACTTGTTTCCTTTTCTTGTGATGATTGTTTGAATGCTTCAAGGTTGATGTTGAGTTGAATGGTGTTGGTTGACTAAACCTTATTTGATGAGCATTGTTGTTGAAACCCTAATTGATGGTGAAAAGAACATGAGTATCATTGTTATGTGATTCTTTGCATAGTTGGCAATTGTTGGGGTTTCATGTTCTTGAAAGAAAACATTCTATCCTATCCATTTTAGATATTGAGTTGAGTTTTTAGATTTGATATTGAGATTGAGCTGAGTTGATTTGAGTTGAGTTTTGAGATTGGGATTTGAGTATAGAACATATTGAGTCTCTAACAATTCTCTTTATGCTTCTATGAGTTTGACAAATCACATTGGGTCTCTAACAATTCACTTTGTGATTTCCTACTAAGAAAGTTTTTCTTGGTGAGCTTGCTGAGTTTTTGGACAGGTTCCGGTGGGGACTTGTGAGCAGTTTTGGACAGGTTTCGATGGGGACTTGTGAGCAGATTTGGATAGGTCCTAGCAGAGGACTTGTGAGCTGAGTTTGATAGTTCTATCAGAGAACTTGTGGACAGAGGTGCATTGGTTCTATGAGAAGAACCTAAGGACATATTTGGCAAGTCCTTGAGAAGGCTTTTATGTAGAGGATTGATTTTTTCAAGAGTTGGACAGATCTGACAGACAGAGGAAGACTTGTACTAGACCGACTGACTATGTTTGGTACAGGTTTCGAGCTATCGTGGACGTGATCATAGAAGGCAGATGTCTCTTAGGCTAAGCATTGAGGATAGGAGGTCTTTTGTGGAAAGGAGTTCCACGTGCTGACAAGAGGTAGAGGCAGTTGATCTTCTAAGGGATCATTTCCAGAGTAGAGGGGAAGGTATCTCCTTTGGGCTGAGGCTCATAAACATTGTAATTAGGAAGGATTCCCAAATAACTTTGAGATAACTTTTAGAGAAAAGTTTTTGTGGACGTAGTCCAACCATTTTGGGTGAACCATGTTAAAAATGGATCTTCAATGTGTGATGCTTTCTATCTTGATTAATGTTGTGTTGATGCCACTATTATCTAAAGTTAAAATTATTAATTGGTTAAGTCTTATACTGTTCACCTCCCCTCTCAGTATAAGTCCATGTTCTTCAATTTCATAGTTCTACCAAGCATTTCCACCATGAGGATGAATATAAAGGGAGATTAGGGATCTCCCTATCACAATCCTTCATAGTTCTTGAAATATTTTATTGCAAACCCATTCAAAAAATAGAGAATCTAGTTGAGGATAATCACTCCCTCACCAGGTATATCCAATTTTTAAGGAAGCCAAACTTATGCATCACTTTCATAATAAAATCCCATGAGACTCTATTATATGCTTTGTTCATGTCTATCTTGAAGAAATACTTTCTCTTCCACTTTCATCCATCAAGTGAATAAGCTCATGAAAATTGATAATACTATCCAAGATCTTCCTTCCTACCACAAAACCACTTTGAGCATGGTCAATAATGTTAGGTAAAATTTATATTATTCTA
Organism: Wollemia nobilis; assembly: GCA_028583015.1. NCBI lineage: Eukaryota > Viridiplantae > Streptophyta > Pinopsida > Araucariales > Araucariaceae > Wollemia > Wollemia nobilis. Next base: position 1,072,670 of record JAQPPZ010004643.1, read on the forward strand.
TTAGCCCATTTTTTTTCAATAATTTATAGATGGTATTACATAAGTTAATGGGCCTAAAAACATTAAAGTACTTAGCCCTTGGAGTTTTAGGGATGAGAATAAGGAATGTATAGTTCACATCCTTTGGAATGAATCCCATTATTTGGATCTCCTTCATGGCATTCCTAATCTCCTTTCCTAAAATATGCCAAAAGTTTTGGAAGAAGATGGGAGAAAAGCCATCTAGACATGGAGCTTTTAAACTACCCATGGAGAATATAACCCTTCTAATATCATCATCATTAAAGGGGCTAATAAGAGAGGAGTTCATGGCCCAAAAAACCAGGGTCATAATATTATTAGCAAACTTATTTTAGCTAGTTCATCTCCACTGGGTTTTTCATATAAAAGGGACTCAAAGAACTTAACAAATTCAAATCTAATTTCTTGGATATCTAAAATCTTAGAACCATCTGATTTCAAAATATTTCTTATTCTATTGGAACTTCTATGCCTCAAGGTATCCGTATGGAAAACTTTGGTATTTTGGTCCCCTTCCTTGAGCCATAAGGCTCTAGAATTTTTCTTCCATAACATTTCCTCACTGGCCAAAGTGTTCTGAAGGTCTGCCAACAAAACTTTTTTCCTGATTCTAGTCTTCAAAGATAGGACCCCTGATTCAAGAGTATGTTCAATAATATTTAGTTATACTTTTAAGGATTCATTATTCATAGAGATATGGCCAAATATTTCTTTATTCCAATATTTTAGGTTTAGTTTAATCCACCTTAGCGTATTTGCAACTTGAGAGATAAGTGGACTAGAGAAGCTTCTAAACCACAAGTCTAGGTGCTAGATCCACATAGCTTCAAATCTAAAAGGCCTTGAGAACTTAAATATATTTTAGGTTGATTCAAGCAATATAGGATTATGATTAGAGCCTATTTTAGGGAGGGAAATTAAGGAATTGCCTTCAAAAAGACTAAATATTCTTTCGAGATAAGAACTCTATCTAACCTAATCTGGCTTCTAATAATTCTATTACTCCATGTATACTTGCTATATTTTACCTCAAGGTCCATTAATTAATTTTTGTTTATGAAGAGGTGAAAGTCTTCCATTCCTCTCAAAGAATTAGCAATACCCCCTCTTTTATCAGAACAAAATAGGAGAGAGTTAAAGTCACATGCTAGGATCCACATTTTCCCTTTAAAATCTTCTCTCATAGAGCTCAATGCAACCCAAAGAGAAATTATATTTGTGTAGAAGTTTAGAGCATAAATATTCATTAATATCAATCTTCACTTTAATTCCTTACAATAGAAGAGGAAATTGGCAATTCTCTCAAACGTCAAAATAATAGAACCATTCAATTTTTTAGAGTTCCAAAGGTATAGGAGAATCCCATATGCCCTAATAACCACACTGGATGCAAAGGCAACATTCATACAAATATTATTTCTAACAAATTTAGTTTAAAATTCTTCACCTTTATTTTCTTTCATAAGGATGATGTCTGGTCTATGTTCTTTCCTAAGTGAATCCATTAATATTTGCTTTGTAAGGCCATTTAGGCTCCTAATGTTACATGAGAGGAACTTCATTTATGTGATTTAGATAGGGATTTATTTCCACCCCCATTTTGGTGTAGATTTTAATACTTGAAAGATGTGATATTCAATTTATTTTCCCCTAACACCTTACCTTCTTCCAAACCCAACAAGAGTTGAGTCTCATTGGTAATACTTTGGACTATATGACTAGAAAGAAATAGAAGAATATTTAAAGGAAAATAAATTAGTTTAGAGGTAACAAAAAATAAGGTTTGCTTAGCCATAGAGGAGTCTAAACCAACCCTATAAATTGACCCAATTCCTATCTAGAAGTAGATAGCATTGATATATGGAGTCAAGTCAATGAATAGAATTATGATTTGGATATAGGAAAAACAAAAAGAAACCAAAAGATATAAAGTGAGAGCCACCATATGTGGAGTTGGCCAAATTTTATTTTGATGGATCATCTAAAGAAAATCCAATACCAATAGGAGGAATAATTAGAAATAATAGAGGAGATATTTTATCTCGTTATGCTTTCAATAGTGGATTTAAGACAAATAATGAAGTTGAAACTTAGGCAGCTTTGGAAGGGTTAAAAATATACAAAAAAAATGAAATGGAATAGAGTATGGATGAAAGGTGATTTATTCATACTAATAAATGTAATTTTATGTAAAATAAAGGCTTCATGGTGGATTGTATACACTTCCAAAACAAATTAAATAAACGCAATCTAGATTAAAAGAATGGAACAATGCTTTTAAAAATATTTTTAAGAAGAAATAAGAACTAAAAGATAAAATTTTAAAAATCCATAAAGGTGATAATAATAATCCAATTTTGGAGGAAATGGAGTTACTTAGTGAATATCATAATATTTTGAGTAAGGAAGAGAAATTTTTGAGGTTAAAATCAAGATAAACTTGGTTAAAAGGAGATAAAACCACAATTTTTTTTCATAGGATGTCAATAGTATAGAGATCAACATCTAGAATTAGTAGAATTAAATTAGTAGAAGGGGTTTGGATTGAAGAAAAAAGTGAAATCAGAAACGAGGTAAGGTATTTTTATTAAAATATTCTAGGATTAGAGGAGTTTGAGGTTCTTAATGAGAAACTTCTACAAGAAGTTCCTTCAATTATAATAGATGAAGACAATAGGAAACTGATGGAGCCTATTACCCTAGAAAAAAATTATTTAGCTCTTTTCTCTTTTAATAAGTATAAATTCCTAGGTCTAGATGGGATATCTAGAGATTTCTATCAATATAATTGGTATATAGTAAAGGATTCTTTATTGGTGATAGTGGAACAATATAGGGTAAAACAATACATACCTTATAAAATAAATGCAACATATCTTACCCTAATTACAAAAAAGAACCCCCCACCCAGGTGTTGTAGATGAGTTGGAGAGGAGAGGGCAATCCTCCAAGGGAGGTCCCAAGTTCAAATCTCCACCCTACCAAAAAACTGAATTGGGTATCCAAAATATAATTGATAATGTTGGTGCGGGCAGGGTCGGGTGCGACCCCCGGGTGAATTTGACGATGTAGAACCCCCTGTTCATGGTCTCTTAGACCAAGGCAGCTCCGCAAGGGGTTTTTCGCTTTAAAAAAAAATTACGAAAAAGAAGGATGCAAAATTGTTTAATTCATTTCGACCCATAAGACTATGTAATATGGCATATAATCAGGATTAGACACAGTGGTGAAGATTCACAAATTGGGTAAATATTAGGATTTCCAAAATTAGAAATTGGTGAATATGAGGACCCTCGATGTCGGCCCATTCGCCTAAAATTTTTAGGACCAATGTTTTCTTAGGGTTAATTTGCCACAATATATATGCAAACATAGGCATATTTGTACTCATTGGAAAGCGCTTTTCTTGCCTGATATAATGGTGGTGGTTTTATGAATTTATAAGGTGATGTAATAGGCCAATATTTTCCCCAAAGAGGATCTTACTTTTTAGGGCTTCAAATATCCCAAAATTTGGTGTGAAGATGATTGATATGATTTTCTTAGGATTCGTCTTAATTCACCTCGATTTCAATTAGGATTCACCATTTTTTTACAAGTACTTTTTGAGTCCAACCCCTTATGCATAACCCTACATATAAGATTATTTTAAAAGTGATGGCAAATTAGTTAAGACCATTGTTAGACAAAATTATTTTAAAAGATCAAACAGGAGTTGTGAAAGGGAGATAGGTTTTGTATGGGATCATAGTAGCTAATGAATTTATGCATTCAATAAATTCAAGAAAGAGAAATCTATTACCTTAAAAATTGGTATGAGTAAGGCCTATGTTAGGGTTAAAAATAATTTGCATTTTGCAATATTAGAAAAGTTTGGATTTGGGAAGAAATGGGTTAGATGGATTAAATTTTGTGTCTCTATAGTTTCATATTCAGTCTTGGTCAATGGGTTGGTAAAAAAATCGTTTAAATCCAGGAGAGGCCTTAGATAGGGAGATCCTCTATCACCATATTTGTTTATTATTATGGTAGAGGTTTTGGGTAGAAACTTGAATAAGGCTTACAAATATGGACTTATAAGTGCACTTAAGGCTAGTAATAACATCGACAACATCACCCATCAAAAATTTATAGATGATATTGTTGGAATATATTCCATCATTTGGTATTCATGCCAAGTGTCATATAAGATGGACCAAGTTTCATAGATAGAGTAAGGAACAAGAAATTTATTTATCTATATAATGGACTTATAGTTTCATTCGCTATTATACAATTTTATTCAGATAATATGAGATGATATGTTGTTCATGTAGCTCTTCTATTCTATCATTTCTTCTTTAGTAATTATAATTATTGAATAGATAGAATAGTGCAAAAACTATCATTAGTATTAGAGCTACGAGGGACCTATAAAATTTTGCATGAGGAGGATATTATAAAATAAGAACTTTGGGATAATTATCGCCATCTAATAACAAGATCAAAAGAAGAAGAATTCAAAAAAGAAGATTATTGGTTTCTATAGCAGAACTCAGAAGGAGTGTTGGAATCACTACTTCAGTTTTAGAGCTGCAAGTTCATCCAATTAAGGACAAAAATTTGGTGAATCAAATCATCAAGTCTTCCACCATATTCAAAAATCCTAAAGGTAAGCAACTTGGGTGCAAAAAACATTCATTGATTGAACTTAATAGTTTTGGTTTCTTAAGATTTGTTAAAGCACCATATTAGAGTTTAAAAGTTGTAAGAAGTAGGTTAATTTCAAAGACTTCAAGGGAGTGCAAAAGATAGTTTCTTCTAAGGTTTATATACATGCACATTAAATAGGATTTACATATATTTCAATAGAAATAAAATATCATCTTCCAGCGAAGAATTCTACATTAAGTTATAGATATTATAGTGCATTTAGAAGCCATTACTAGTGCATGATTTAAGTAGTAATAATGTGAGATCAATACTGGACTATACTAATTGTCATTAAGGATTTTTAAGGTGCACTGAGTATTTTAAGTTATAGTGAACATAGTGCAAATTTAAACATATAAAATTAGATGCATGGTTAAGAGCTTGGACTCATTGGTGCTAAAATTTATCCAAGTAAAAAGTTAGAGGTTAGTGTTGTCTAGAAATGAAGGCGACAATACATTACATATTGCTCTTAAGGAATAGAGCAGAATTCCACCATATTTAAGAAGCAAGGGAAGACTCAAATAGGATATAAATCTTCAATTTAGAAATATAATATTTGAAAAAGGATTTTGCATTACATTGGCACCAAAAATAGTGTTCTAAAGACATTGTTACAAACAACAAGAATATGGTATCCATGTGGCCACATCATTGAAGTTTGAGGAGCAAACTTTGAGCAGGATAGAGATACATTCCAAAGGGGCTCAATGTCAACTTATAGTAGGGTTAAATCACACTCAAGATGCTTGAGAATAGAGCTAGTCCTATAGAGCTCAATATCCACATCATCGAGGTGTAACAGTAAACCAAATCGACATCTACAAAACAAGCAACAACATACATAAGAAAACCAACTCTCATTGCAATGTGGATAATACAAATGACAATACAACATGTCGTATGTAATACAAGGAGTATCTTATCAAGCTCCAACATGGATGAACCACCAACTGAGATTTAGCACCATAGGAGCTCCATTACAATGCTCTAGACTAAAAAAGAAAGGAGCCATATCACAAATTGCTATCACAAAGGAAACTTGGAATAGTTGCCAAGAATACATTAATAAGCCTTAAGGAAGTGGTACGTTGAAGGAGAGAGCACATGTAAATAAGGCTCAAACACTTGTATTAACAAGGAGGGAATATTGTACCACTTGGCACAAAGGTGTAAGAAAATATTCAAACACTAATACCCATGATCAAGGAGGAAGAGCGCTCAACCAAGTAACAATCTCATCTTATCTCCAAAATTCAGAAGAAATGTGCCCATATAAGTAATGCCTTCCATAATTGCTCGAACATATAAGATATTTCAATGCTCAACAAGAAGGAATTCATCCTACTCCATGTGGTCTAACACTCCTCAAAGACAAGTGCTATTCAAGGAGGAGATAAAAGAATTTTGGTAATGTCTCATGGCACATGGCACACCCATCAAGAAGATAGTAGAACATATGTATCTACTATAAAAAGGAGTGCTATTGGAAAGAGTCGAAGCATATTCTAAGTCTGCATTAAGTGAGCATATTAAAATCTTGAATCCAAGGAGTCAGAGGTACATTTAAGACTATCATAAGAGGATGTCTACTAACCTGTCCTAATCCAACAAGAGGATACAACCGATTTCAAGGAGTTATAGCACTCATCAACCTTATTAAGGTATTATTTTATATAGGTTGAATAATTTACTTTTATAAGGAGTAATAAGGGATAGTATAAGGTTCAAATTATCATTATCTTTGCATTTAAAGTGTTTTGTAAAATCAACCTTAATAGATTTGAAACCAAATCAAGGAGTTAATATTCTTATACTTAAATAATATTATCACTCTTTGCAATTAATATCATATGAGGTATAAGGTTTTTCTACTTGGAAAAATTTTATTATTATTGCAAATATTATTATTAATTTCTAATATTCCAAATTAAGGATATATAAGATATACTACATCAAACATAAATTATTGGAATTTAGAAATATTAAAATATTACATATTAAGGAGTATAAATGGAGGTTAATTGTTTACTTAAAGGAGTTGGAATTTTATACTCATACTTATCTCATAATCATACTAAAGTAACAAAAGAAATCCAACCATAAAGAACATCAAATTGATAAGTGCATAGTTCATTAGGAGAGATAAGATAAAATAGGAGTTGATTATTGATTTACAAAATATTACAAAATCAACCCAAAAGGTGAACTATTACTTACTAAGCACTTTATTAAACTTATAGCACATAATAACTAGGGAGACAAGGAATTATTATTTTTTATTTGTGAAAATCATCCCAAAAGGGATGCCACTTTCGAGTAAGACCAAAGGAGGCAAGGGTATCCATTCCGCCAAAATCACCTAGGGTACGATTCTGGCCTACCACCTTTGACACACTCAAGGAGCTAAAAAAAACACAATAAGATATAAAATAAATAAATAAAAATAAAAAATAAAATAAAATAATAAAAAACATGCTTCTTGAGTGTGTCAAAAAGATAAAGCACAACCAAGCACACAGAAAATAAGAAAAAAAAAAACCACAACATGAACCACAAAAAAAATACAAGAACAACATACCAAAACACAAACATGACAAAAACAACAGAACACTACAAAGACATAACCAAAAAAAACATGAAAAACACAAACAAACAAAACCTACAAAATAAATAAATAAAAATAAAAAATAAAAAACAACCAACAAAAAGTAGGTAAACAAAAACAAAAAGCATAGAAAACACTTACACACAAAAAATACGAAATAACACAAACATACATAAACACAAGAACAAGAACAACAAAAACACAAGAACAACAAAAAAAAAAAACAACGTACACACCTAAAAAAAAAATATTAACATAAAAGAGAAACAAAAATAAAGCAAGAAGAAACTAGGTACCTTCAGAACTGGAGCCATCCAAAGAAATGATAGAAAGAAGAGCTTCCCTTATTTATGAAGCCCACCATCTAGGAGGGTGGCCATAACAAATAAGATCATCTTTGTCCAAAGCCCAATTATCTAAAGCATCATCACTCTTATTTTTATTTTTGACCACATGATTGTAAACAACTTTTAAAAATCCCCTTTAGATTAATTGAATCTTCTCAATAATTCTTTTTATTCTCCAATCAACCTTATGATTCTTAGAAGAATTCTACAAAATATTAATCATGAGTTGAGAGTCAAACTACACTAACACATTTTCCCATCCAGCATTAGTAGCCTCCTGAAGGCCTTTGATGATATCATACCCCTTAGCAAGGTTATTGGAAAGAATACTCAAATTCTCAATAAAAGTAAAAACTAGGGATCCATCTGAAAGTCTACCAATTCCTCCCACACTAGATTTTCTAGGGTTCCCTCTAGAGGCTCCATCAATATTGACTTTACCAAAATCCTTACCAGGAGGTTTCCAATTTCTTGTCCTATCCATATTACAAATACTTGCATTCCCCTTAAGATGGTTGTCATTAACATATTTAATATTCAATCTTTGCATCACTTGATCCCATTTTTGATGGAATTTTTGGGGGTGATTAAGGAGTTGACAGACTCATTCAACTAATTTGGCTATGGTCTTCTACAAAATATAGTGAATATCCTTCCTATATTGATTAAAAATTTGACTATTCCTTTCATTCTAGATATTCCAAAGAAGAATGGTAGAACCCATCCAAACTAAATGCCTAATAAAATTATCAACACCCTCTTGTTTAGGCCAATCCCTCCAAATCTGTTCAAAAGTTGAAAAATTGGACCACTATAAGCCAAGTAAAGTGGCCATTATCCTCCATAGCTTAGAGGCTAAAGTACACTCAATAAAAATATGGTTGAGAGTTTCTACATTCTCTCCACATATTTCACATCTAAAAGGGCCATGAAAACCACGCTTCATAAATTGCTCACCAGTAAGCACCCTATAATGCAATAAAATCCAAATAAATAACCTCATCTTAGGCCAAAGATTTTGAGCCCACAATTGATAAAATATGTCAGAATATTGGTTGGTATTATTCTAGCATAAGGTCAAATAACCTTGAGCAACTGAATACTCACCCTTAGTAGTGATGTTACATCCAAAACAATATTTCTCATGGGATGAAGAGAGAGACCTCATATGAAGTATGTCTTGGATATCTTGTCTTTGCCTTTATGGTATTTGAATAGGCCAGTCCTCAATAGGTATCCAATATCTACCAACCTTTGAATTACCAGTATGGTACCGATAGTAATTAGCCACCTTTATCTAGTTAGATCGATGAAGCTCCTCCATCCAAGGCCTCCAATCGGGAAACTAAGTTATCAAAGGCTTGTGACCATCCCAAGAATATGTCCAAAAATTTATCTATTGACCATTATGAATGATCCAAAATAATTTTTTCTTTATCAAATCCTCACCAGTCTTAAGAATTGCTAAAATGGGAGAACCTTTGGTAGGAATATGATAGCAAACAAGGTCTTCAAAACTTTTGTTCTCAGTATATTTAGCAAGGATATTATTGGCCCAAATAGCATTGGGGTTATGCAACAATCTCCAATATAATTTAGTAGCTAAAGCTTTATTTTTATTAATAGAATACTTGAATCCTAACCCCCCTTGATTATTAGGAAAACATAAAGTGTCCCATTTCACCAAGGCCCATTTTCATTTTTCCTTAGTACCACTCCAGAGGAATTGATGACTGATTTTATCTAGATCTCGAAGAATGGACTTTGGGATATTCAACATATAAGAAACATAAATAGGAATAGCTTGAAGGACTGATTTTACCAAGGTGATTCTACCCCCCAAATAAATCCACCTATTGGTCCATTTTCCAATTTTCTTCTTGACTTTTTCCAACAACCAATTCCAATTTTTTTTCTACCTTTGAATATTGATGGGAATACCTAAATAAGTGATCGAAAGGGAGGACTTATTATATATTAATTTATCCAAGACCATGGATTCCTGTCTGGCATAGCAGTGAAAGAAAATAACTTTAGATTTGTCTTCATTGATCAACTACCCGCCTTAGAAAAACAACTAATAATTTTTCTTAAAGTTAGAAGCTTCCTTAACTGTAGCTTTAACTAAAAGAGTAAATTCATCAACAAATTGAATATGAGAGCAATGGTAATTCCCTCAAGGATTTTTTTATCCCTCTTCTTGGCTATAGTCCTCCCCAAGCACTCAGCAAGAATGATGAATAAATAATGGGAAAGCGGGTCACCTTGCATAATACCTCTGGAAGTAGGGAATGACTGAGAAGGCCTAACATTGATAAGAACTAAGTAGTAAACTAAAGAGATACATCCCATAATCTAATCTTTCCAATGCTTAGAGAAACCAAATTGCCTCAAAATTTTGATAAGGAAGTGCCAATCCACTCTATTATAAGCTTTGGATAAGTCTAACCGAATGAACATGGAAGGATATTTTTGCATATCCATGGAATGGATGGCTTCCTGATCCAGAACTATCTCATCTACTATTTTATGCCCTTCCACATAACCCCCTTGTTCAGGGAAAATAATATTATGCAAAAGAGTCTTCAACCTTTCTTCCATGATATTAGTAATTATTTTGAGGAGAACATTACATAAAGTAATAGGTCTAAAAGTTGATATGTGATCAACCTCTTGAGATTTTGGAACAAGAGTAATATAAGTTGTATTGATAACCTTCAAAATATCTTTGGCTTTCATGGCTTCTTCCACCACCTCTAATAAATCAGCATGAAGGATATCCTAGAACTCTTGGTAGAACTCAATGGGAAAACCATCAAGACCTGGGTTTTTCCCTTTTTGTATTTTAAAAACTACATGTTGAAGCTCATTGATAGTAACAGGAGTACTTAAAATAGAGTTCTCCTTAGAAGTGATAAGATAAGGGATAGCCTGAAGAACATTTTGTTGAGAAGCTAAGTCAAGAGGAGTAGTAACAAAAAAATTGGAAAAGTAATCGACAACAATAGAGCTCATGCCATCCCAAGTATAGATTACATATCTAGAATCTAATTTCAGGAAAGAAATAAAGTTGTGAGATTTGGGAGCTAGAAGATATTTGTGGAAGAAATTTGTGTTTCGATCTCTTTATTTGAGCCATTGAATTCTAGATTTCTGCTTCCATAAGAGTTCTTTTCTTTTTTCCCATTCCTCTAACTGAGTTGTGAGCTTAATTTCATCTACACTTCTATTCTCTATGAGGACATCTAAATGAATTTTCTTATTCAAGTTTTCAAATTGAGCAATAACTTCATGTTTTTTTTATAAACATCCCTGAAATCCTTCCAATTCCAAGTCTTGATTTTGGATTTAATGTATTGTGGTATTTTAGCAAAACAGAACATCTTAGTCCCATACCTAGGCTTACCTTCCTTCCACCATTGTTGCACATGAGGTCTAAAGGAACTGTATCTAAGCCAAATTAATTGAAAATGAAAAGGAGAGAAACTCACATTGGTTTTCCATATTTCCACCATGACTGGCCAGTAATCCAAACCAACATTTTTAAGAGTCTTCACTTTAGGAATGTGACCCTGGATTAAGGAATTTTTAGAGAGCAAATACCTATCCAATCTCTACATTATACATGTTAAGCCTTGCCTCCTGTTAGACCAAGTCATAAGGCCATTATCTGGTTGGATGTCCAAAATATGGAGGTTTAAAATATATTCACTCATGAGGTCAATAATTTTGTCCAAATTTCTATTTCCTCCCATTTTCTCATCCAAAGAGAGGATGGTATTGAAATCTCCTCTAATAAAGATCCAAGCTTCAATAAAATGAGAGATAATATGAGTAATATTCTTCCATTGACTTCTTTTTTCTCCAAATTAGTTGGAGTATAAATAGTAATGTAGAGCATAATTTGGTTGGAATTTCTACTTTGAATAACTATAGCTAAAATACCCAAAATGCCAACCATATGGTGAATAACTACCTCTTTTGGGTCCCAAAGACAAGCAATGCCACCAAAAGTCCCCTGGGAACTGAGGGAAGCCACTTTTCCAGCTGGCCAAATTTTACTAGCAATTGAGTCCATATCCTCCATTGACATCTTCCTTTCTTGAAGGAAAACAAGATGTGGATGATTTATCTGATGTTGGAATATTTTCAAACATTGCCTCCTTAGTCCTAAGTATTAAGTCCTAGTATTTAGTTTTTGTTTAATGTTTTGATTTACATATTTCTAGTTAATTTGATTAGCATATGTTGAGGTTTTAGCTTGGTTGATCAATGTTTGACCATAGTCCAAGATTAGCATGTTGTTAGGATAAGAGCTATCTTTAAGTTAGTTTGTTGTAATAAGTTTAAGGGGATTTCTCTCAACCACCGTGTCTATTTTTAATTTTTTCAAGAACTATAAAAGTATGTAATGCATTGTTGATCAATAGAAAAATTTCACCATTGTTTCTCATTTGGTAACAGAGCAAGTTTTCTCAAATATATCAAAACCTGTGGAGAGTGGTGTGAAGAGATCTGAAGCACACACTTTGTCAGAGAAACTCAAGTGGCCAGCACTCAGCAGATTTGCAAGGAATAGCTTGAGTAAATCATTAATATCTCATGAATCCTGAGTTATTTTCTTATGAAATTTTAAGGGTTGTTAGATAATTTTATCAAGAATATGCAGTCAAAATTTTAGGTGATTTGGAGCTAATTTTCAGATTTTATTAGCATTTTAAGTTTTTACATAAAATGGTTGTATAAGGTGGAAAACAGGGTATTTGCATCTCAAATTTTGGGAGAAATATTATTTAGATAAAATAATTATTTAGACAAAATTTCAGGTCATTTGGATCTGTATTGATTGATTTATGTCAATATTTATTTTTCCTTCAACAATCCTAGATCCGAAATTGTGATAAAAATCACATCTTTTTCACCTTTGCAAATTTTTTCTTCTAAAATTTAGAGGGTTTTTTAGAGTTGATGTTGTTTTGGAAGACTGCAGTAAGGGCTATTAAATTGTTGTAGTAAAAAAAATAGGACAATGTGGTTTCATAAAGCAACATAAAAAAAATCTAAAAAAAACAGAGAGAGAATGGCCACAATGTATGAAGACTTGGAGGTGCCAAGTTTCGATGGTAAAGATTATGCTATTTGGAGCATAAAAATGAAGACCTTCTTGATGGCTAAAGATCTTTGGAGCATTGTCAACGAAGGATATGAAGAACCCACTTGGAGCAAGCTACAAGGCGAGGAGAGAAAAGAGAAGAAGGAGCAGCAATATGCAAATTGCTTAGCTCTTATGGATTTGAGGAGAGGAATGGAAAATAATTTTTTTCCTCTCATAGCCAATTGTATATCAGATACAATGGCATGGAAAGTGTTGAATTATGCTTATGGGTTTGATTAGAACACCCATAAATCCATGTGTGACAATCATGAATATTGTTTAAGCAAGGAGGAGCCTTGCTTCCTTGAAGAAGTTTCTGAATTAGATCATTTTGAAGGAGTTTTTGAAGAGTATTTTCAAGACTCATATGAAGACATACATTCTTATGATGGTGAATTATTCCTTGAAGAGGAAGACATGTTTGAAGAAAAGAGTGATGATGAAATTCTTGAAGAGAAGAGATACGAAGATGAGGAATCCTTTCATGGAGAAGAGGATGAGAAGGTGAAGAATCCTTGTATAGCTCTCATTGGAGAGAGTTATTGTGAGACACCCATAGTTGCAGACATGTCTCGTAATGGCATGGGAAATTGTAATAGTCAATTATTTCTTTTAGGAGGAGAAAAATATGAAAAGAAAAATTGTACTAATAATTTTTTTGCAGGAATGGCATGCTTGGAATGCATTCACATTGATAACAAAGAGGATGGATGTCTCAATGGAGATACAATTGCTCAAGGACATTGTAGTGAAGACCACTCAAAATTGGAAGAATACTTTGAAGATGAAGGAATAGAAACACTCACATTGGAGTGTTCCTTGCTTGATGACCATCAAAGTGAAATGTATGATGAAGAATATCGCATGAAGGAGATAAATGAAGAGTCTATTATGGAGAATGCATCTACAATTCTCATGAATGAGAATAAAGAATATGATGATGGAGAAGCAATGTTCAAGGATGATCATTGGCCTTAAGACCATTCAATTGGAATGGATGTGTGCTCTCTTGAAAGAACAAATAAAGTAATGTGGGATGATGATCCACAAGAAAAGTTTTATGAAGAGGAGATGAAAGTGATAGGCTTCTTGTTTGAAGATCACTCATCAAGGGTGAAGGATGTGTTGTGTGAAGAAAAGAACACACAAGACTCTCTCATTTGGTATATGGAAAGTGAGAGGGCGAATGGGATAGAAACAGAAAATGGAAATGAGATTGATGATTTTCTTGTCGTAATGGCAAAGGAAACATCACTCATGGATGAAGATCACTCACTTGGAGTGACTACATTGCATAAAGAGAGTTATCTTGAAAAGGCAACTATGTATGATTGCTTGAATGAATGGTTTTTCAACACACCAACATGGATTAAACAAAGGAGGAGAACTCTTAGTGAATATTTTATGGTTGATCTTGAAGAAACATACCCTGAAGGAGAACTGCTACAAAATAGCTTTATGGGAAGCACCAAATCTAGTCATACTAAAGGTAATGTTTTTATGATTAATGATTTGTTTTTTGTGAGCAGGCATGAAAATAAATAAGAATGTCTTCCAAAGGCATTATTGAGAGGTGATTGTCTCATTAAGACAACTTTGATGAAGAGTCTTCTTGGAGAGAAGATAGTGATGGAGAACTTGGGTCACATGGATCAAAATGATGTGTTCAAAATTCCTTGGAAGAAGGATTATTGTAAAGTCATTTTTTTGAGAGAATATTTGTGTGAGGAGCAACTTTATGTTGCATATGTAGTTGGTCATTATATGGCCATATTTATTGTGATATTTTGTGTGGAAATATGTGAAATAGTTGTATGGTATAATAATATTTGTGAGATGATTAATTATAAATACTCATGTGGAGTATTGCGTGTTGAATATGTAAAAGAAGATCAAAATGTGAGAAAATGGTTTAAAGACCATAACGATAAATATGTAAGAGAGTGGTTGCTGAAAACTACAAGAGGAGATACTTTTGTTGAAGGGGGAGCTAATCAACAAAAGAAGGCACTCAAGCATTTGCAGGAAATTCCACATGAAGAGTGGAAGGAGTGCCACCATAAGTATTTTGTAAATTCTGATTTCTTGATTCAAGATTGGAGGAAACGTAAGAGAAATATTTTCTTCCAACTCTGTGATGCTTAAAGAACTCTTGCATGAGTGTCTTTACCATCAAGAGGGAGAATTTTGGAATATTTTTAAACATTGCCTCCTTAGTCCTAAGTATTAAGTCCTAGTATTTAGTTTTTGTTTAATGTTTTGATTTACATATTTCTAGTTAATTTGATTAGCATATGTTGAGGTTTTGGCTTGGTTGATCAATGTTTGACCATAGTCCAAGATTAGCATGTTTTTAGGATAAGAGCTATCTTTAAGTTAGTTTGTTGTAATAAGTTTAAGAGGATTTCTCTCAACCACCGTGTCTATTTTTAGTTCTTTCAAGAACTATAAAAGTATGTAATGCATTGTTGATCAATAGAAAAATTTCACCATTGTTTCTCATCTGAATCATTCTTCTAATTTCATTTTGTTTTGAAAGACTCCCTTTGAGTCCTCTAATATTCCAAGTTATGATCTTCATAAAAACTCGTGCTAAAAAAATTAGGAAGGGCATTAATATTACCTTCCTCTACAAGATTTTCACCTTCTTTTACTATATGATATTGATTGGTCTTGCGACTTGCCTTTTGATTAGAATCCATCTTCAGTTTTTTTTCCTATTTCTTGACTTACTCCAATTGAATCTAAGATGGCTTTTAACCTTGAAGAATACTCGTACACAACCATAATTTTACTAGAGGGTTCAATAGAGTCTATATTGGGACATGTATTATTTGAAGTTTTGACATTTAAAGGATTGTTTTTCTTGTGCAAATTTTCTCCCTTTTTCCCTGTTGAAAACCTTTTATTTGTTGGTTTATCTATGAGTTCTTCCCTTCATTTTTAAATTGTGTTTCTAATAGTTTTGTTTCTACTATTTTCTCTTCCTCACTTGGGACATAATTTATGGAAAGGATTTCAAACATGTTAGCAGATGATTTTGATTGATCTTTCATAACTAGTTTTTTCTGAGTTTTCTTCTTCTTAGGTAGTTGGAGACCTACTGAATTCATATCTTCTTTATTTTGATCAAGAATTTTATTTGGACAAGCACTAGCCAAATGACCATATTCATGGTAAATTCTACAACGAGAAGGAATGTTCTCATAGTCCACTACTTGCTCCCAAGTTTCTTCCCCAAATTGTAATGTGATATTTTTAGGTAGGGGTTTATCAAAATCCATTAAAAACAAATCTGAGCATACAAAATATGTTAAAAATTTTGAGTACAATCAACAGTCATCATAAAATTTCCTAAAGAGTTCCCAATTGAAGAAAAAATAGTAGGATTCTAAAATTCAATAGGGAGGCCAAAGAGTCTAACCCACACGGGATCTATAGAAGGCATATCTTCTTTAGATTTAAATTTAGTATTCTAGGGCTTCATGAAAAGCCCTGCCCTTCCAAAAAACCAGGGACCCCCTTGAAATTTTTTCTCTCTATCTTCATTATTTGTAAATAAAACAAGAAAATAACGATTTGGATAGATAGATATTTGTAACTCACCTTTAGTTTTCTAGGTTTTTGAAGCCCATAATTTGAAAGCAGGTAGGCTCAGACGAAAACCCATGAACCAAAAAATTAGTCCTATTCTTTCCAGATCTTCAATGCTATTTGAATGTTACCCATATCAAGATTAAAAATAGGAGTTCCATCAGCTGCTTTAAGACATCCTAAATCTATTTTCTTGGGATCAATCTTGGGCATTATTAGAGTTTTATGGGAAGCCCTAATATTAATATTAGTATTGGGCTGAGTCCACCACGGAGGGCATCCCTAAAATTTATTTTTGGGGCTGTCTTCAAAATTCTTACCCTTGACAGGGGTTTGCACAGTAGATTTATTTTGTGGGTGCACCTTAGCACCAGATTTACTTGAGATCTAAGCCATTTTTTTATCATCTGCTGGAAACTTATTTCATGATCTCTTTAATCCTTGCCCTAGACATCGAGGAAAGGTATGGTTTTCACTTTTTTTTTGTGCAACAAATTGGAAACCGTTGTCACTCAAGTTCACAACATGATCTATTGGAAGACAAATTTCTAATCCATCTTGGATCCCTTGCACCATATCCTACTAAAATATTGAGTGAAGTTCAATACTGGACATGTGTTGTACACAAATGCTTGAGATCCACCGACTTGCATAGTGACATAGTGATGTATTCATTGCAAAAGGGTTAGGATTTTGGTTTCAAATTCCCATGATGGAGAGACGTATTCGCTTTTAAAGGGTTAGGGTTCCTGTGTATACTTCAAATATCTCTACCATATATCCCACAAATATTCTTGTGTGAGTATATATTTGAAACCCTAGTCAAAATGAAGGAATGATTTCAACTTCTCATGTGCATGTTCAAAGTAATTCACCTTGAGCAAGGCATTTTAGAAGTGAATGAACTCTGAATTCTCTTTGAATATTTTTGTAAATCTTCTCTGTATATTCTGCAAACCCTCACCGTGTATCCTTCTTCTCAAACCCTAGATGCTCTTTGAGGGCACATAAATTTTGTTTTCCATTTACAGGTTTTGAATTCCTATTATGGAGTGATGTATTCACTTCAAAAGGGTTAGGTTTCCTGTGTATACTTCAAATATATCCATCGTATATCCTACAAATATTCTTGTATATATTTGAAACCCTAGTAAAAATGAATGAATGATTTCAACTTCTCGCATGCATGTTTAGAGTAATTTGCCTCGAGCAAGCAATTGTCCTTTCTATAAGGAATTCTACAAAAGCTACGTGTTGAAAATTATTTTCAAGTTTGCTTACTCAAAGCAATAGGGTGTCTTAAACCATGGATCATTGGTATATAGATTCAAGGGAAATCAAACGTATGATCAGAAACATATGTTGGTTTA
The DNA here is from genome assembly GCA_028583015.1 of Wollemia nobilis. Classification (NCBI taxonomy): domain Eukaryota; kingdom Viridiplantae; phylum Streptophyta; class Pinopsida; order Araucariales; family Araucariaceae; genus Wollemia; species Wollemia nobilis. The sequence continues at coordinate 1,090,457 of JAQPPZ010004643.1, forward strand.
ATTCTCTATAAAATATAAATGAGAAATTAGTTACTATAGCAGATAGTAAAACTTATGAAGTAAAGGGGACTGGAAACATTCTAATAGATCTGATAAATGGAAAAAAGGATAATAAGAAATGTATTATATGTACCAATATTGGCTACCAATCTTCTTTCAATTTATCAACTTATGGATCAAAACATGACTGTAGAGTTCAAAGTACTTGATGGAAGAAAATAGTGTCATATTTTTAAAAAGAAGGAAAATATAGCATCAAGCTCTTATAAAAGTGGTCTATTTTTTCTAAACACTACTACACACTCAACTCTTTCAATTAAAGTTTTAGATCTATGGCACAAGCATCTAGGACATACTAGTGAATCTACTATGAATGAATTTATCAAATATTAAACAGTTGAAGAAATAACAAATATACATTTATAATATATAGTTTTTCTAGAATATTTAGTAGGAAAACAACATAGAATTCCTTTTGAACTTCATCAACACATGACTTAACAATCATTAGAGTTAATATACATAGATTTATGTGGGCCAATGAATGTCACTAGTATTGGAGGACATAAGTATTTTCAATTTTTTTTTTATGACCACACCAGGAAAATGTGGGTATACTTCATGAAGTACAAATTAGAGGTATTTAGTTATTTTAAACAATTCAAACTTCAAGTAGAAAAAGATTCAGGAAAGACTATAAAAGCAATTTATTCAGACAGAGGAGGTGAGTTTGTATATAAGAAATTTGATTCATTTTTAAGCTAAAATGGAATTAAAATATAACTCACTACAACATATTCACCACAACATAATGGAATTATAGAAAGAATAAATAGGTCAATAATAGAAATGGTGAGATGTATGTTAAAAGAAGCTCATATTGATCATCAATATTGGGCAGAAGCAGTTCAAACAACAATATACATATAAAATATATTACCAAAAAGAATATTCAAACATATTACACCTGAAGAATCTTGGTTAGGACAAAAACCAAATATAGAAAAACTAAGAATTTTTTTATGCAAAGCTTACATGCATATCCCAAAACAAAAAAGGACAAAATTAGATGACAAAATTATGGTAGGAATATGTGTTGGCTATGATAATGAATCTATAGGATGCAAAATATTAAATCCACATACAAAGAAATTTTACATAAGTAGATATCTAATCTTTGATGAAATGGTCAAAACTAACACAAAAAAAAAAATAATGATACATAAATTCTTCTAAACTACTCAGAGGAAGATATGACAAGTGAAGAGTCAGAATCACAATCTCAAGAAGATAGAGAACACACAAAATCATCTACAATTCCTCATAAAAAAGAACCAATATGGCTCAGAGACACTCTCAAGGACTCAAACCTAGAAAAAATGCTAGATATTACCATTACTAGATCTCAGAATCATAGTAAAAGTAGAATAAATAGAGCATTACTAAGCAATACAATAGAGCCAACACCAACTATTCAAGCACTAAGTCACTCATATTGGAGAGCGGCAATGGAATCTAAATATGCATCACTTCAAAAGAATAAAATATGGGATCTAGTAAAATTACTTCTAGGAAAGAAAATAGTGGGTTACAAATGGGTTTACAATATCAAATATAAAGTAGATGGAACACTTGAAAAATACAAAGCCTAGTTAGTAGCCAAAGGATATACTCAAACTAAGGGAATTGACTATGAAGAAACATTCACACCAATAGCTATAATGACTACTATTAGAATAGTTTGTGCACTAGCAGCTCATCAGAGTTGGAAGCTTTATCAAATGGATGTAAAAAGTACTTTTTTTTAATGGTGACTTAGAAGAAGAAGTCTATATGTCAAAACCAAAAGGATTTGTTATTAAAGGACAAGAAAATAAGGTGTGAAAATTGAATAAATATTTATATTGTCTGAAGCAAGATCCTAGAGCATGGAATATAAATATCAATAATCACTTATTACAATATAGTTTTAAAATAAGTACATCCGATCCCAGTTTGTATACAAAGAAAATTAGAAATAGTATACTGATTCTCATAGTATATGTTGATATAGTAATTACTAGAAGTTTTGGAAAACTAATAAGTGATATTAAAATATATCTAGAAAAGGCATTTGAGATGATAGATCTAGGTCTAATGAATTATTTTCTTGGTCTAAATATCCAACAAAGTGAAGATAAGATCACTATTACTTAATCAAAATATGTAGAAGCCTTACTTGAAAAATATAGAATGAAGGATTATAAGCTGAAAGATACACCAATGGAATAAGGAATTCAATTATCTAAAAAGGATGAAACACCTTTGGTTTCAGCAACTATGTATCAAAAGTTAATTGGAAGTCTTCTATACTTAACAAATAGTTGACCCGATTTAGCCTTTGTTGTAAATTATCTTTCACACTTTATGCAAGAACCAAGAGAAAGTCATTGGAAAGCTACAAAAATAATACTGCAATATATCAAGAAGACTATTATTTATAGACTAGCTTATATGAAGAATATCAAATATTTTTATCTATAGGGTTACTCAAATTCAGATTATGTGGGCTCTATTGATGATAGAAATTCTACATCAGGGTACGTATTCTATCTTGGATCAACACCCATATCTTGGTATAGTAATAAATAATATACATTGGCACACTCATCTACTGAAGCATAATATTGGGTGGTAAGAGACATGACCTACAAAGCATTGTGGCTATAATATATATATTATCAGTTATGGGTATCAAATGAACTCCAACTTTGATATTTTGTGACAATCGAGGACTACTCAACTTGATCAAAAATCCTATCGTACATAAAAGAACTAAATATATTGAAGCACAATTCCACTTCATCAGAGATCACTTTTAGAACCATCGTATCATCCTAAAGCATGTTCCTATAGAAGACCAGTTGACAAATATTTTTATAAAAACTCTTGGGAAAAAAAAGTTTCAAACATTCAAAGATCATTTATGTAACTCAAAGGAACTTCATACCAAATAATTTAATATAAGGGGGTTTTTGGAATATATTCCATCATTTAGTATTCATTCCAAGTATCATATAATATGGACCAAGGTTCATAGGTAGAGTAAGGAATAAGAAACCTATTTCTCTTTACAATAGACTTATAGGCCATTCTAACATATTATAAGTCCTTGTATACTATACCAAAATCAATAGAAACAAGTTTAATCTTTATTTTGTGTCATTGTATAGTTAGGATTACATGATAAAATGAAAATTCCTTTGGTGAAATGGATCAAGGTGTATGATGATAAAACTAGGTGAGGTCTCGGTTTAAGATTTCTTATGGATGGAGCTATAATTTTACTATAGTGGTAAGGGCTTTGACCTCTCTTTGAGAGGTCCAAGGTTAAAACCCCACTAAGTATGAAGGGACTAGGACACCTCATAAAAACCTATGTAAACTCATTAAAAAGAGTTCTTACAAATGCAAAATTAGCTCTTAGGGGATTAGTAATTTAGATATTGTACAAAGAGATTCAAAGACAATCGACAAGAATTCTTCTAAGTATGTTGAGCCCAATGACCCAAGCTTAATATTTTATTGCATTATATCTACCAAATGGTTCTACTATAGGGAATGGTTTAAAAAAATCAATTGAACTAGTGATTAAAGGTTTAATATGGGTGGTGGTAATTAGAGAAAAATTTATATTTGGATGGATACTTGGTGTGATAAAAAATGGTGGAGAACAGATCTAAAAACAAGACAGGAAACAAAGTAACAAGAGCCAAATTTCTTATCCAATAGCTTCAAAATAATTTTACAAAGAATATACAACCATCGACCATTTTGCCAACCCCTTCTCATTACAATCCTTGGGTTTTTATCGAGGTCCCGATCCTCTGTGTTTTCAAACTTCCCACGATCTGCAATTGCCACTTGAAACAATACTGGAAATTTGCATTGATGAGACTCTGGGTGAGGTGCGCGACTGGCTGCCATACCCCAACAAAAACTTCTTCTCGATCTGCTGCTTACTGTTAGTTGCTATAAATGTGTCTCTAGATATCCTGCGTGAGTGGCCAATATGCCTATTGGAATATTCCCCTAAAACTGCTGCTTCACTACCGCTAACTTGTCCTGCACGAAGGGACGCTTTTATGAAAGCCTGGAGTGCATGTTTTTCTTTTGGTCACGATATCGCGACATGTTGCGATATCGTGACAATTCCTCTTGGTGCCTTCTCTCCCTTTTTTTGGTCATGATATCATGACATGTCACGATATTGCGACGTTCCTTCCTCCATGCCTTCTCGCTTTCGTTTGGCCGCGATATCACGACCTGTCGTGATATCGCACCGTTTTTCAATCGCACCCGTGTTCTTCAGTTTTGGTCACAAAATTGCGACATGTCACGATTTCATGACCTTTCGTCCTCCACATCTATGCTCCCTATGTTGGTCGTGAAATCGTGACATGTCACGATTTCGTGACCTTCGATCCTTCGCGCCTTTGCTCCTTGCATTGGTCACGAAATCGCGACATGTCACGATTTTGTGACCTTCGGTCCTCTGCGCCTTTGCTTCCCTGCTTTGGTCGCGATTTCGTGACATGTCACGAAATCACAACATTTTGTCTGCCGCTTCCCTATATTTTGTTTTGGTCATGATATCACGACACTTTTTGTGTCGCGATATCGTGACACATATTTTTCTTTACAAAATACTTAGAAAATTTTTGGTTGATGCTAGATTGCTCTGCTGCCCTCGGATGCTCCTACATCAGACACCCAAGGTGGATTGAGAAGTGATCCTCACTTCTAATATTTGAAAGGAAGACCCAGGCGGTCAACCTCTATTTTTGATAGCCAAGTTGCATCTTCTACGGGTCTGGCCTTCCACTTGACCAAATACTCAAAATACTGTTTGTTCCTTGTGCTTCTGCCTTCACGAGTATCTAATATTTCTTGGATCTCATCTGTGGTTGGGTTAGATGTTGGAATGCTCCATAATTTTGTACTTGGTGCCTCGATACTATTTACTTCATGGTATTACACTAAATATGATATGTTAAAAATAGGCGAAATGTCAAGCCCTCTTGGCAATTCCACTTCATATGCATTGCTTGAATCCTGTTTTTTTAGTATTCTGCATGGCCCAAACTTCTTCATCTTCAACTTGTTATAATTTTTGGCTGGGAATCTTTCCTTTTTGAGATGGACCATGACTTCATCTCCCACTTTGAACTCTTTGAACCGTCGCTTTTGGTCTGCTCTTGTCTTATACTGAGTATTCATTTTTGTAATTTGTTTCTTCACTTCTTCATGCAGGCTTTTCATCTGTTTCACAAATTCCTCAGCTTCAGCACTACACTTTTCTCCTTTATCTAATTTCCTCAGTTCAGAAACATTTCTTGGGCTATTTCCATATATGACTTGGAATGGAGATTTGTTTGTACTCTTGTTGATAGAATTGTTGTATGCAAATTCTGCCTATGGCAAAACCAAATCCCATCCCTTGGGTTTATCTGCTATCAAGAATCTTAATAAATTACCCAGACTTCTATTTACCACCTTTATCTATCCATCAGTTTGTGGGTGGTATGCAGAACTGAACTTTAGATCTGTCTTCAACTTCTTCCACAATGTTCTCCAAAAATAACCAACAAACTTTGTATCTCTGTCAGAAACTATGCTTTTTGGTAGGCCGTGAAGTCGTACCACTTCCTTGAAAAATAACCCTGTAATGTGAACTGCGTCACTTGTTTTCTGGCAGGGAATAAAATGTGCCATCTTGGAGAATCTGTCGACCACCACAAAAGTCATTTCCCCTCTGTGTTCTCGACAACCCAAGAATGAAATCAATGTTGATGTCCTCCCATGGCCTTTCAGGTACAGGTAATAGCTGGTATAATCCTATGTTCTACCTCACGCCTTTTGCCATCTGGCATATTCTGCAACTTTGCACAAAATTTTTCACATCTTGCTACAGTTGCGGCTAGTAGTAGTTCTCACTCACCAGGGCAATGGTCTTATCTCGACCAAAATGTCTAGCCAGTCCCCCACTATGCTTCTCCTTGATTAAGTTCTCCCGCATGGAACTCCTTGGAATGCATAATTTACTTCCCCTGAACAACATTCCATCTTGGATTAGAAAATCCAACCACTTTGTCTTGTCCATAGTAATAGGTGCTAAGCAAGCCATCCAGGCCTCTGCAAAATCAAGATCATTAGGGTACAGACCCTTTAGCTCTTTGAATCCTACCACTTCCACTGTCATTTCAATCAACAAATTTTGCCTTCTACTTAAGGCATATGCAACTCTGTTTGATTTCTCGTTTCTGTTCTTTAACACAAAGGTATAGCTTTAGAGAAACTCAACCCACTTCAAGTGCCTTTGATTCAGTTTTTTTTGGCTGTTAATGTACTGTAAGGCCTGATGATCAGTGAATAGAACAAACTCTTTTGGCAACAAATAATGCCTCCACTTCTTTAGAGCCTGAATTATTGCATAAAATTCCTGATCATAAACTGAATACTTTTTTCGAGCATCATTGAGTTTCTCACTAAAGTAGGCAATAGGCCTGCCTTCCTGACTCAGTACAGCTCCTATGACACTACCACTGGCATCACAATCTACCTAAAATACCTTTTTAAAGTCTGGGAGTTCCAAAACAAGTTGTTCCATGACCTTCCTCTTTAACAGATCAAAGCTTCTATCTGCTCCTAAGGTCCACTTGAACTCTTTCTTATCTCCTCTCATTGTTTCTATGAGGGGTGCACAAATGCTGCTAAAATTTCTAATGAATTTTTTGTAGAAGCTGGCTAGACCATGAAATGATCTTACCTTCGTTGTGCTTCTCGGGGTAGGCCATTTGATGATAGCTCTCACCTTTTTTGGGTCCATTTTTAGACCTTCTACTAAGATGACAAATCCCAGGTACACTAACTCCTTCTTTACAAAATTACACTTTTTTAGATTGATTAATAACTGCTCCTCCCGTAGCTTCTCAAAAACTCTTCTGATATGCATCAGGTGCTCCTCCAGGGTTTTTCTAAATATTAATATATCATCTAAATAGACAATGACAAATTTGCCTAAAAACTCTTTGAGTACCTCATTCATCAACCGCATGAATGTACTTGGTGCATTGGAAAGCCCAAATGGCATGACCAACCACTCATACAAACCCTCCCTGGTCTTGAAGGTTGTCTTCCACTCATCTTCTTCTCTAACACAGATATGATGGTACCCACTCTTGAGATCAATCTTGGTGAAGTACTTGGCTCCACTCAAACATTCCATTATGTCATCCATTCTTGGCAATGGAAATTTGTATTTCATTGTGATCTTGTTGATGGCTCGAGAGTCTATACACATTATCCACTCTCTATATTTCTTTGGCGCTAGCACTGCAGGCACTGCGCATGGACTCAAGCTTTCTCGAATCAATCCCTTCTCTAGCAACTCTTGGACCTACTTGTCTAGCTCTTCAGTTTCTACAGGCGTCATTATATGTGCAGCTTTATTGGGAAAGCTTGATCCTGGCACCAAATCGATATGGTGACTGATATTCCTTACTAGGGGTAAACCCTCAAGCACATTATCAGATATAATATCTAGAAATTCCTCTGATAGATCTAGGATTTATGCTAGGGTATCTTTGCATTCTATATCCCTGACTCTAAGAATTAATGCATAACACATATGTTCATGTTTTAAATCATCTAAAAATTTTCTTCCTTCAACCAAGCAAATTTTTGCACTGCCACATACCTTTTCTTCCAACTCCTTCAGGGGTTTTAGCTTATGACGCATTCCATTCTTTGTCATGGAATAGGTTTTGGCACGACCATCATGAACCATGCTCCTGTCAAATTGCCATGGCCTTCCCAATAGCAAATGGCATGCATCCATGGGCAGAATGTCACACATGACCTCATCACGATAATTCCCAATACTAAATTTTACCAGGCATTGTTCACTGACCAAAACTTTATGGTATTTTTGCAACCACGCGATCCGATATGGATGCGGGTGTCTCTTCCTCTCTAGTTGTAGCTTTGTAACCATTCCCTCTGAAACTAGGTTATCCGTGCTACCGTTGTCAATAATAATATTGCAAATATTACCCATGCATTTACACCTTATGCAGAATAAGATTTTCCTTTGATATTTGGCCCCCTCTTCATTCAGCAAGACTCTCCTCACAATCATTACTTCTCCTCTCTCAGCTTCTTCAGAATGCTCAGATCCAGCATCTTCATCAGTGACCGTGGCTCTGGCATTTCCTTTCGGCCTCCTATTATTTCTTTCTCATTGTTGTGGACACTCGTATTGGTGATGTCCCTCTTCTCCACACTGGAAACAAGTTCCATGGAATCTTCCTCTTCCCTGGCCATGTCTAGCTCTACCCCTTCCCCCTCGGTAATCATTATTCTAATTACGAGGGCGGTAGGTATTTTCTCTCCTTTGTTCCTAATTACTGCTACCTTCTCCATTCTTCTGAGATTCTTCATTCCTTCTTCCACTGGCCCTTCCGTCGGTTCTTCCACCATGACCTCTTCCTCTTTGCTTGTTCTCAAACCTCCTATTGAGATTTTCCTCAACCTTTAGGGCAAATTGGTAAGAATCCTCTATGGTGGTCATCCGGACTAGACTTAATTCTTCCTGAATACTTGCTCGTAACCCATTAATGTAATAGGCTACCTTCTCCTTGTTGGCCTCTGGGTGACCTGTTCTGATCATAATTTTATGAAACTCTTCTATGTATTCTTTTACAGACTTACTTGACTGCCTCAAACCTTACATTTTCTTTAGCAGGTCTAACTCATAATCACCAGGGATGAACTGCCTCTTCAGCTTTTCTACCATTCGTTCCCATTTTGTTATTCTCTCTTTTCCTCTTTTATTTTGCTCCAACTGCAGTCCCTTCCACAAAATTTTGGCATGACCTTTCAGTTTGGTCTTAGAAAATCTGACCCTATCAGGATCCTTAACCTCCTCGTACTCAAAGTACTCTTCCAGATCGTTGATCTAGTCAATCAATTCTTCTGGATCAAGGTTTTTGGAATATGTGGAAACCTCCATCTTTGGCCTCTTCCCAATATGGGATATGGCTTTGTATAGTCTGGATTGAGTAGGATCTACTACTTCTTCTTCTTCCTCAGGTTGGCCTTCTTCTTCATCATCTTCCTCTTCACTACCTTCATCTCTTCTTGGCTCCAATCTTCTACGCATCTCTTCTTGCAGGGCTTGCATTTGCCTCTACAAAGCTCGAACATCTTCCACTGCTGCCATGCCTCTCCCACTAACAGGGTTTCTTCTTGGAGGCATTCTGCTCATTCACTCACAAGCCCTCCCATAGATCCTGGTGTAACTGCCTCACGTTCGATGATCTGTTACACACTCAGGAACTTCCGGCTTTGATACCACTTAGTGGAGAACAAATCTAAAAACAAGACAAGAAACAAAGTAACAAGAGCCAAATTTCTTATCCAATAGCTTTGAAAGAATTTTACAAAGAATATACAACCATCGACCATTTTGCCAACCCCTTCTCATTACAATCCTTGGGTTTTTATCGAGGTCCTGATCCTTTATGTTTTCAAACTTCCCATGATTTGCAATTGCCACCTGGAACAATACTAGAAAGTTGCATTGATGAGACTCTAGGTGAGGTGCGTGACTGGCTGCCATACCCTAATGAAAACTTCTTATCGATCTGCTGCTTGTTGTTAGTTGCTATAAATGTGTCTCTAGATATCCTGTGCGAGTGGCCAACATGCCTGTTGGAATCTTCCCCTAAAACTGTTGCTTCACTACCGCTAACTTGTCATGCATGAAGGGACGCTTTTATGAAAGCCTAGAGTGCATGTTTTTCTTTTGGTCGTGATATCGCGACATGTCATGATATCACGACAATTCCTCTTGGTGCCTTCTCTCCCTTGTTCCGATTGTGATATCGTGACATGTCGTGATATCACGACATTCCTTCCTCCATGCCTTCTTGCTTTCATTTGGCCGTGATATCGTGACCTATCATGATATCATGTCATTTTTCAATCGCACCTCCATTCTTCAGTTTCAGTCACAAAATCATGACATGTCACTATTTCGTGACCTTTCATCCTTCGTGTCTTTGCTCCCTATTCTAGTCATGAAATCACGATGTGTCATGATTTTATGACCTTCGGTCCTTCGTGCCTTCGCTCCCTGTGTTGGTCGTGAAATCACGACATGTCACGATTTTGCAACCTTCGATCCTCCGCACCTTTGCTTCCCTGCATTGGTCGCGAAATCGTGACATGTCATAATTTCGTGACCTTTGGTCCTCCGTGCCTTTGCTTCCCTGCGTTGGTTGCAAAATCGTGACATGTAATTTCATGACCTTCGGTCCTCCGCACCTTTGCTTCCCTACTTTGGTCGCAATTTTGTGACATGTCACAAAATTGTGACATTCTGTCTGCCGCTTCCCCATCTTCTATTTTTGTCATGATATCGCGACACTTTTTGTGTCGTGATATCGCGACACATATTTTTCTTTGCAAAATACTTAGAAAATTTTTGGTTGATGCTAGATTGCTCTGTTGCCCTCGGATGCTCCTGCATAAAAAAACCACATAATCTAGATCCAATTTTCAAACCATGAATGAGATTACTTCAAGACAAATATGGTGATAGTGTTTCAAATATTTTGTACAAGGATTAGGAAGGAATATACAATTGGAAATAAGATTTTTTTACAAGTATACAAGATATTTATGCGAGGAGGCATTTGAGTAGAAATATAACAATAGTGATTATTCTAAGGGGAGCCAAGGATAATTTGATTTTGGAGTTGAATAGCTTAGGAGAATACACAACAAGAAGTGGATATAATATAAAACACCATCAAAATATAAATATCCCAAGAATATGGATAGATATTTGGGATAGCCCAAGCATTCCTAAAATTAAAATGTTTTTCTGGCTAGTAGGTCATAGAAGAATTTAATCCTAGAATAACCTTATGAAAAGGGGTTTTCATGGCCCCTCAATATGCATTTGTAAAAGGGGGGAGAGTATAGACCATCTCTTGGGACACTACTCAATAGTCTAGAAACTATGGTAATGGATTCTTAATATGTTTGGTAAATTCATGGTGATGAATGGAAAAATTGAAGAATGGTTAAAGCAGTAGAAAAGGAATTTTAAAAGTGATTCTTTACAGACAATATGGGATATATAAAAAGATACAATACTTTGGAATGTATGGCTAGAAAGGAATGGAAGAATATTTAAAGGAAAGAAAAGTAGTTTATAGGTAATGGAAAGGAAGATTTATTTAGCTATAGATGAGTCTAAACAAACCCTATCAACTCACCCAATTCCTATAGTAGAAGAAGAGAGCCTTGATAGATGGACTCAAGTCATCAAATTGAATTATGATGTTGGGGATAGGAATAAAAAAAGAAGGCAAAAAATATAAAGTGGAAACCACATGATGTGGAGTTGGTCAAGCTAAATTTTGATGGAGAATCTAAATGAAATCCAAGACCAAGAGGAGGAGGAGGAATAATTAGAAACAATAGAGGATAGATTTTATCTTATTACACTTTCAATAGTGGATTTAAGACAAATAATGAAATTGAAGCTTAGGAGGTTTGGAAGGGTAAAAAATATGCAAACAAATGAAATGAAACAAAGTACGGATGGAAGATGATTACTCATAGTAATAAATGTTATTTTGAGAAAATTAAAGGCTCCATGGAACATACAAGAGATAATTATGGAAATTCAAGACCTTGCTACAGAGTTTAAAAAAATAAGGTTTACACATATGTTAAGGTAAGGAAACAAATGTGCAAATAGGTTAGTCAATAAAGGGATTTTTATTGAGGTTATTGTAACAACCCACAAAATTAACACAATGGAGATATAAATAAATATATATATATATTTACAAGGGTTAACTCACAAAGAAGACACAATATATTTTAGTAGTATAAAGCATAACCACATTTTGAGTTCATTATTGTTGTAGACGATGCTTAAATGGAAAGGAGTGGCCAACTTCCTGTACTTCTAGGGTTCACTTTTCTAAAATTACCATTTAAAAAAGATATCATTAGTGGTACCCCCACTTTTCATATACCCTCACTGATATAGGACAACTTGACCATGGTGTAGGGATTATCCTTCAAGGTCTATAACACTTAAAGGGGGGTACTTATTCCCTAAACCTATATAGGTCTATCATTGTAGGATTAATCTAGTGTAATACCTTAGTGCTTAGTTCCATTCACCTTTGTGGGCTAACTAAGGCCATTACCACTCACCTGGTAATGAACATGGTCACTCTTGCCTCACCACAAGGTGCCACCACTATATTATCTTGTGAATGATCCAATGGATTGTCCCATACCAATCCATCATTAAAATTCCTAAGCCTCACCACTAGGAATATGTCCAAGCCTCACCGTTTAGGACTACCCAAAAGCCTCACCACTTTGGGCCACCCAAGCCTCACCATTTAGGGTGTATCATTCATAAATACCTAGTTATTGCCTCACCACAACTCAACTAGGAATTGGGGTACATCTTGACTCAAGGGTTGGCTAATATGGCTCTAGATTCATGCCCAAAAATCCATTCTGAATCCAAGAGTTCTTAACATTAAAAGAAATGAACATCTCTTCCAAAATAAATAAATTGCTATATTAAATCATAATTTTTTCAACATAACACATTGTTAAAGACTAGGAATTCAAATACTTTTCAAAACATAATACTTGTATTTAACATTCCATTTATCTATAATGAAAGTATAAACAACATTCAAAGGAATTATAACCATAATTCATGAATTAGATTCCATCATTCCTTTCAATAGCACATTCTTTCCATTTTGCACATAACTAAATATTCCAAGAATTTTACATAAAAGAATAATAACATTTAATCTTCCATTCTATGAATCAAGTCTCAAATAATACAACAAGAATGTTATTCACAAAATATTTATTCCTTCCTCATAATCATAATACTCATAATAATCCTCATCCTAAAAATATTACAATTCAATCCTTTAATTACATGAATAATTTTTCATCTTTTCCTCAAGGTCTTCCACTAGATGGGTCTTCTCCAATGAGCAATTGAAATTAAGTTTAGGAATCAAGACAACTCTTACATGTATATGCAAGCCTAACATGCACTATGCAAGAAATATTTAATAATGCAAACACATGTATCATGATGAGCCACATAATTGCTCATTTTTTGTACTTTTTTCCCCATTATGTGCGGCATATATTCTTGTAGATATAATTATTTTTATGAAAATGATATATATAATTGATAGTTTATTGTGCATGTTCTCTAATATTTGTCTTTAAGTGTAATGTGTGTAGATTTAGTGGAAATCATTGTATTTTGGCATGTTTTTGTCAAGGTCCAACCCGGACCTGGCACTTGCAAATTAATGAAGGGCAAACATCTATAGAGTATCGATAAAAGGCATGAAGTCAGGTGCCAAGTCCTTTAAGTGCCTTATTTTTTATTAAGCACCTGCTTCCCATTGTACGATGAAAGGTATCTGCTTCTCGTTGTACAGTGAAAGGCACCTACTTCTTATTGTATGGAAAACTGTGCTTGCTTCCCATTGTACGGTGAAAGGCATCTGCTTCTCATTATGTGAATGAAAGGTGTCTACTTCTTGACTTCTTCAACCATGGTACCTGCTTCCTGTTAGTGTTAAACTCCAGCATGACTCTATGGTCGGTAGAACAGAGCGAACACATCGGGAACCAGCTTGAAAGGATTTTTAGTACCATAACCAAACATGGGATAATGTCAAAGGTGATTTTTCACCTATGTTGTAGTTGTTACATGAATTTATTTTGCAAATCAAGAAAATCAAATATCAGCGTATTTTGGAAACAATACGCTAGGATACCTTGATATTTTTCCCGATTCAAGCAAACAACTGTAACAATGGATCATGTGTTGATTCGTTCTGAAGGGTAACATGGTTGATCACATACTATATAAATATGTAGGCCACCCTTGAAGAATAACCCCCAACTTTAGAGATTCCTACAACAAATCAACGTGTCTAGGCAATTGCAAAGCATCATAGAGACTAACATTTTCTTTAATTCTTCAACAATGTTGTACATGAACGAATTGGATTCTCTTCCTTTATTAGCAACCTCATACTTGATTTGATATTGTTATGTGGCTTCCACCCTCTAACACTTGGTCAAATATGGGTATTTAAGATGTTCTTTTACCTGTTCCTTCATCTCATCTTGTGTTTGTGAATTTGACTCCTTCACTTGAGAGATTCTTTATTTTGCTTGTGCGGGCAAGAGATATTTTAAGAGAATAGTTTCTTCCAACTTAGGCACTGAGTCAGGTATCTTTTCTTGTGCTTGTCTCTTTTCATTCTACACCTTTGCTTAACATGTATCTTTAATGGCTCCATATCAGCTAGGTTCATTGTGGCTAGCCTTTTTATAGCCCTCGTGAGTACTGAAACTTATTCTATAGAAGGGATCATAAATTTATGATCAACTTCTCTAATCATGTTGATCTGACTATTGAAAGAGCTATCTGCCAATTTTTGCATATAGATGAACCATGCAAGTTTCTTCACCATGCAATTCATTGCAAGTAGAACACTAGTATGCTCTATCTAATGGGCTAGCTTCTTCATTTGTCAACATGGTTGCATTCCTTTTAGGTATCTTGCTGGTCAAAGCTATTTTATCTCTGGTGATTAGTGGAGGTTGAAATATTCTAGGCTGGAAACTTCTATCAGCTTGAATTTTCTTCAGGGTTGTGATCTCATTTGACATCATTCTCATTGCTAAATGCATTGATTGCATCTCTTGCAACATCTTCATTTTAGGATCAAGATTTTATGGTGCTGGAGGATATGGTAATGGTAGTGATATTGGGAGAGATGAAAATGTTGGGAATGGAACTAGAGTAGGCAGTTTTGGAATGGAAGGGGTAGGAAATTATGGGATAGAAATTGTCAAGGTTTGAGAGGAACTATGATTCCATGAAGGAACTGTATACATGGGGATCATTGGTAAATACTGAGAAGATGCATTGGAATATAAATATTGTGGGATATCAAGAAATATTAATATTATCATTTTTTGTGGGAGCTTACCAATAGCAATTAAATCAGCTTCAATATTTTGTGCTTGGGATTACAAGGCCAAAAATGTATCGATATTGGACTAACGAATGACCATGCTAAAGTCAGAATTAAATGCTCAAATATAATAAAATATAGCTTATTCAAGAGTCACCCAAAGATTGTCAAGGACTCTACAAATTTTGAGTGAACTTAACATTGAAGTCAATGATTTCATCCTACATATGCCTTTGAATATTAGTGAATTGATGCCATAGAGAAAAATGATCCACTTTTTTATTGAAGCCTTTTATCATTAAATCAGCCAACTGGTCCTATGTGGTAATAGTGGCAGGTGGAAAGGATTGGTACCAATAAAGCATATTCCCTCTAAAAGAGAGCACAAGCAATATTACCATGACATCTTCATCTACGATGCTATGAATAGTTGCCAAAGAAGCCACACCTTGAACATGCTCATAAGATATTTTTCCCATACCATCATAAGTAGGCAAAGTCTTTAATGCTACTGTCAGGATCAGATTCTGAGCTTGCAGATTCAAAGATCTAGAAAGATTCCATGCTAGAAAATATTATGGTAAATTTTGAGCCATTTGGATCAAAGAATTTGCTCATGGAGGAAAGCTAGTGGTAATGCTAGAGGAACTTGAAGAAATGGAAAATACACTAGCTACCTGTGAAGATGTTACAATTGGTGGGATAGTCGGGTTATTAATCTAGGATGTTCTCCCAAGACTTGGGTGTCAAGCTCAAAATACTCAACATGATTTTCTAAAAATTTTGGCCTTCAATCTCATGATCATGAATTAAAGCTTTCACAAACTTCACATTTGAAATCTTCTAGGTAAAACTGAGTCGCTATATGTTCTAATCAATAAGTAAAAGGTAAAAATCAAATACCAATACTACTTAAGGTGAACCTTTCGAGTCCCACTGAGTGTGCCAAAAATTATTGGTCGAATGTGCCCTAGGATAAAATGTATCTTTGCGCCCTAGACCCAGCCAACATTGAAATGCTAAAGGAAAGAAATGTCATTCAGGCAAATCTCCAAAGGTGGTAGGTTCTCTTGCTACTCTAAAAACTAGCATAAATATTAGGGAAAGAAATTAATATAAAGGAGGGGAAATATGGTTGTAACCTAAAGAGATAATGTGGGGATGAATTAACAACAAGATTAACAACTAAGTTTAAACTAATAGTATTCAATCAAAGGACTGAACAAAAGCTAAACTTAGATCATATTATTAAGCATGACTTCCAATAGCATTACAACATTCATTCCCCATTGAAAACTAAATCCAGACTCATAATTTAATTCACCAATGATGATATAATATTAATAGAAAGGTAGAATAGAAAGTATAAACATACATAAAATGATTAGGAATTCAAAGCCAAATAGTCCTTGAATCAAAGAAAATGTTAAATTGTGAGATTTTTCACAAGAAAATATCCATCATATTTTACATTAAGTTTAAGTTTATAGAGGATTTCACCTCCAAAATTGAATGATCATTAAACAAAATGGTGGCAAGTCAAAGATTAGTCGATAGTAATTTTCTCCTTGGTAGAAACAACAAACCAATTCGATGATACATTGAGAAGCAATGAGCAAATTTGTTAGATGGCATATCGGGACTTAGCAAGAATCATCGATAGAATTTTCATCTTCATGGTAGTGCCTCGAAAATAAGCATTCATCACAATGGAAGATACCTCAAAATTAGTAGGATCACACCATAGTCAAGAGCAAAGCAGACAACATTTAATTTTAGAAATCCTCTAGTTATCCATTGAATCTGATCTTCATCAACAATAATTTTGGAAACATTAACTTATTTATTCCAAAAATTGAATTTTCCAGCCTTGAAATTCCCCCCAGAATGATCTTCGCTCAAGGCACCATTGAAAATGGCTTTCTCTTGGAGGAAATGGCAAAAATTAATGTTGTCAAGGCAAGGCCTAAAATGGACTTTCGTCAAAGCACAACTTTTGAAATGTGCTTTCACCATGATTTTCGCCTAAAAATGGATTTCGCCCGAAAAGGTATTTTCGCCATGATTTCATCCAATTTCACCCACTTTCACCCGAAAAGGGATTTTTGCCATGATTTCACCCACTTTCACCCAAAAAGAAATTTTTACGAGAAAATAAACTATCACCTGCCTGATCTTGAATCTTTTTCCTGAAAATAGTATATCGCTCAAAGCATTACCTGAAATTAGATTTTGCTAAGCGAAACTTATTGCACACTTGGGTAAAATTTTAAACTGAATTTTAGTGTGGCAAAAATACCAACAAGCACCATATTCTAAAAGTAGTATAATCCAACTTTAAAAGCATAAATTGCAACTATCAACACATCTTAATAAAATAAATTAGATTATGCATTTCATATCTACACATCAATACATAAATCAATAAGGAAAAGTCCTACCAATGTGGGCCATTACAATTGTGAAGTTAAATTCTCTTTTCCATGGTTAGAGGAAGTAATAGGTTTAGCTAAAGTTGAAAAGAAAATATTGACTACTTGAATAAAATAATTATTAAGACTTACTTTAATGTTTTTCATTAACATTAACATATTTTCATATAAACTATTTATTACAATTTTTGTGGTTGCGTTTATGCTTCAAGAAGGAAACTAGCAATCCAGATCTGGTAAACAAGACTATGATAGTGTGATTTTTTGGAAATATTAGTCTATTAAGATGCAATGCTTATATAGTAGAGGTAGATTTTTGGTATTGTAAAGGCTACTATAGAAAAATATCAAGAAGGATGCTGAATTCTAGAATATTTGTATTCACATAGAAAAATGAAGAAGATCTAGAAAATGAAAATCAAGAATTCAAACATTTTATGAAAATGATGTAGGTATCTAGCTATAGCATCTCAATTGATATGATAATTGAATCTATTTGTAAACTTTCAAGCTCTAAAGGAGATATTTGTGGCTTGTCAAGGGTGGAGGACTCAAGTACAATCTTTTGTTCTCTAGTTAAAAAAAAAATAGATAAGCAAAAACACATTCCTATAATAGTTTTATCTATAATGCTAAAATTATAATTATATTTGTTTGTAAAAGAAACCCATATTGAGCATCCTAAGTTTAGATATATATCCTAGATACACCTTCAATATGTTTTGGGCACTTGGTTCCATCATTTAGCATTGGAATTTATATAATTTATTGAATATATTTCATTGCTATTAGTTGTTTTGTTACCTACATTCCTGATAAATATTTGATGTTTGATTCACTTTTTTATAGTATATAGAGATCATTATCATCCAACACAAGTTGAAACAATTGAAGAACACAAGCTTATACTGAGAGGGGGGGTGAACAGTATAAGACCTCTTTTTACTTTTTCCTTTATACTTCAAAATAGTAAAGCAATATACCCAAAGAAATATCAAAACAATGCACAATATCATCCACAAAGTGACACCAATTTTAATGTGGTTCACCCAGAATGGCTGGGCTACGTCCACAAAAATTTTCTCTAAAAGTTATCTCAAAGTTCTTTGGGAATCCTTCCAAATTATAATTTTTATGAGCCTCGGCCCAAAGGAGATACCTTCCCCCAATATGAATTTATGAGCCTCTACTCAAAGGAGATACCTTCCCCTCTGCTCTAGATTTATGAGCCTCTACTCAAAGGAGATACCTTCCCCTCTACTCTAGAAATGATCCCTCAGAAGATCAACTGCCTCTACCTCTTGCCAACATGTGGAACTCCTTTCCATCGAAGACCTATCCTCAATGCTTAGCCTAAGAGACCTCTACCTTCTATGATCACGTCCACAGCAGCTCAGCAACCTGTACCAAACACAGTCAGTCTATCTAGTACAAGTCTTCCTCTGTCTGTCAGATCTGTCCAACACTTGAACAAATAAATCCTCTGCACACAAGCCTTATCAAAGACTTTCCAAATCTATCCTCAGGTTATTCTCAAAGAACCAATGCACCTCTGTCCTCATACAGCAGCACTCCATGTTCGTCTTTGCCCTTTGTGCTCTCTATGCCCTCTGCTCTCTTTGTGCAATCATAGATGCACTTGGTCAAACTTCAACCTTTGCACTCTCTATGCAATCACAGTGGCACTTAGAACAATTCACCATGACTCTTTGCTCACTCTACACACTTCGATCGAATTTCGCACTCTACTCTTGGCGATCGAACTTCTCACCCTGCGCTCTATCTGTGAACGTTGCAACTAACAACACAATGAACTCTGCAAAACAACCTGCCTTTTATAATAACTCTTTCAAGATCAAATCCTTAATCTTAGTCGACTGTAACCCTGATCTTTAGTTGGCTGCACAACCCTAAACTTCGTCGACTGCAAACCCTAATCTTTGTCGGCTCACATTTAACTTTGTCGGCTTCAACTACCTCTGTAACTCTTCTATAGATTTTGCAATGAAACTACAACATGTTGTGATATTGCGACACATTTGCAACCATACACTTTCTTTTGGCTTTTGTCATGATATCGTGACACTTCAGCCTTTGTCGACTTCAACTAAGCTCTTGTCGCGATATCGTGACACTTCTATCTTTGTCAGCATCAACTTTGCTTTTGTCGTGATATCACGACACTTCTCTCTTCGTCGACCTCCTTTCTGCTTTTGTCATGAAATCATGACACTTCTACCTCTGCAAAATTCATCTTCTTTCTTTTTTGCCTGTCACAAAACCGTGACACTTTTTGCATCCATATGCATTCTTTGCAACCCGTCATGAAATCGTGACGCTTTCAGCTTTCGTACGCTTTCCTTGTAACCCGTCACAAAATCGCGACATGTCACGATATCATGAAACTTTTCTAACTTGTTTTCTCTCTCTTGCTTAAGTCATGAAAATGCGACATGTCGCGATATCGTGACACTTTTCCTCCTTAGCTCTTTTTTGTTCTTCGGGTCGCGAAAACTCGAAATGTCGCAATATCATGACACTTTTTCTCCTTAGCACTTTTCTTTTCTTCAGGTTGCGAAAAGCTGACATGTCGCGATATCGCGACACTTTTTCACTGCGAGCTCTTTCTCTTGAACCTTTCGGCTTGGGGTTTGTGAAAGACCTTTGAAACTGTCATGTCGTAACCTTCATCAAAACAAATTATTTGACATCAAATCAAATTCCTTCAAAAGCTTCTTGACATCAATGACAACTTATATACTTGAGCAAAGGCAATGTACCCAAAGTACCCAAAATTGCCAAAAATCTCCCCCTTTGTCATTGATGGCAAACCTTTATTGAAAACACTTCTCAAGAGCCAAAACTGAAACCAACTGTGCTAACAATTGACCAACTTCCTTTGAATTTTTTCTTCCCTTGACTTGAAGATTTCCTTTTTACTTGAAGCTCTCCCCCTTACTCATATCTCTCCCCCTTTGTCATCAATGGCAAAGGGCCACCTTTGGGGCTCATAACTAAGAATGAGCCTCTTAGCTTAGTCCCTCCCCCACCTCCTGATGAGGTGATTAATTCTAGGGTGGGAGTAAAACTCCCATTAGGCACTGATCATCATCAGCATCTATAACTTCCTTGTCGTGCCTTCTCTTGAATTCTTTTCCTATATTCCTATTCTTGTTCTTGTTCTCATCCCTATTCTTGTTCATGTCTTGATCCTTGGACCTGATCATGCCATTGTTCCTATTTTTGTAATCTAAAATTTCAGCTCTACACTGTCTGATTATGTGACCTTCATTGTTGCACTTGAAACACTTGACGATATTGTTTCTCTGAGGTAAACCTGATCTTTGAATCCACCTGTTCTGACCAAACTTGTTCTAGCCAAACCTGTTCTAACCAAACCTGTTCTTGTTATTTACCTTGCAATAGACTGCCTTGTGACCAAACTATTGACAAGAGTAGTAATACCCTTGAAAGAAACTAGCACTTCTAAAATTGTCGTTTACCTTCTTCACTTGAGCCATGCAATGTGAAGCCATGTGACCAAACTTATGACAAGCAAAACATCTACCTTAAAATTTTCCTTTATTTGACCTCTTGGGTCCTGAAAACTTCTTCTTCTCATTCTGAATTTTTTTTTCTATTTCTATGCATCTATCATTCAAGGACTCATGATCTGAAATACTTTACTCATTAGAACTCTCTTCCTTTTGGAGTCTCTTACTAGACTCTCCAACTTGTTCCTTGTGTGGCTTAACAAAACCAAGGCCTATTTTATCTGTTGTCTTTCTTTGACCTTTGATGAGTGAATTAAAATTTTTGGAGCTATCTTGAAACTTGTAAAGCTTATCATTGTACTCTTTAGTTTCCTCTTTCAAAGAAGCCATTTTTTGTTCTAACTCACTATACTCAAGAACCTTAGACTCTAACTCATCCTTGAGTTCTTGTGTCTTAGCTATAGAGAAATCAAGACTTTCTATAAGATCATCTCTCTCCATACAACATTCATATAACTTATCCTTGAGTCTAGCATTCTTATTTATTTCCTTTTTCAAAGCACTAAGAGCATTAATAAGTTCACTTTCAAGATCATTTTATTTTTTTGCTTTCTGAATCATCAAAGCCTTTTTCAGATTTCTTATCACTAGAGGTGCTACCTTTTTCAAAAACCATACAAGCATCTTCCTTATAGTTTTCTAAAGCATCCTCATACATACTAGAAACCAAATCATTATTTGTGCAATCATCCTCAAGGTGACCAAAATTTCCACATCTAAGACATTTCATGATAATGAATCTATGTTTCGGTTCTTCCTCTTTTTTTGATATGAACAACATCTCATTTTCATCATCACTTGAAGAACTTTCACTATAACTACTAAAACACTTATTTGCTTTGTCTAGGTAGAAACTCTTCTTGTGCTTGTGAGAATACCTCTTTCCTTGATTGCTATGCTCATATTTGTTCTTCCTGTGATGCTTGTGCTTTTCATAATCCTTGCTCTTAGAATCTTGTTTATCTTCATCACTTTCATTCTTGGGAACAAGTACAGATCAGTAGCATAATGACCAAACTTTCCACAATTGAAACATCTTATATTTTTCATGCTTTTGTGCTTTCTAGAGAACTTGCCTTTCTTGTTGTAATATGCCTCTTCATCACTAGAAGACTCATCACTCTCTTGAAGTTGTTTACCCTTGGATTTCTTGGTAGCCTTGAAAGCTGCCTCTTTCTTGACATCAACCTTCACTTGAGTTCTCAACTCAAATACTGCAAGTATACTATGGAGCTCATCCTTTTTCAACTTATCCAAACATTTAGCTTCCTCAATAGCAGAAATATTTTCACTAAATCTATTAGGAAGAGATCTTAAAATATTATCACAAACATCATTTTCAGCAAGCTCAAGACCTAAGTCTTTCATGGAGTTAACAACCTCATCCATACGAAGCATGTAGTCACTAATATTTTCATCATCATTCATCTGGAGTTGTTCAAACATACCTTTGAAGTGTCTCAACTTGGCTTTTCTAACATTTGTATCACTTGTATGAACCACCTTCAACTGTTTCCACATTTCACTAGCTGTCTTGCAGTGAATCACTTTGGTGAGATCTACTTTCTGTAAGCCTTTCAGGATTGCATTCATTGCTTTTGAATTACTATGATGTAGGAGCCTTTATTTTTTAGTATTAGGACCATGTACAGGAAGAGTGTACTCATCTTCAATCACTTCCCATACCTCATTACCAAGTGCCATTAGATGAACCTTCATCCTTGCACTCCAAATACCAAAATCTGACCCATCAAGAATAGGTGTTGCATTGTTACTTGAATGATCCATTGTGTTCTTTACTAGCTTTTCCTTCAAGCTATTAAAATTTTCGAAGGCACTCGCTCTGATACCAATTGAAGAACACAAGCTTATACTGAGAGGGGGGGTGAAAAGTATAAGACCTCTTTTTACTTTTTCCTTTATACTTCAAAATAGTAAAGCAATATACCCAAAGAAATATCAAAACAATGCACAATATCATCCACAAAGTGACACCAATTTTAACGTGGTTCACCCAAAATGGTTGGGCTACATCCACAAAACTTTTCTCTAAAAGTTATCTCAAAGTTATTTGGGAATCCTTCCCAATTACAATGTTTATGAGCCTCGCCCAAAGGAGATACCTTCCCCCAATCAGAATTTATGAGCCTCTACTCAAAGGAGATACCTTCCCTTCTGCTCTAGATTTATGAGCCTCTGCTCAAAGGAGATACCTTCCCATATGCTCTAAAAATGATCCCTTAGAAGATCAACTACCTCTACCTCTTGCCAGCACATGGAAATCCTTTCCATCGAAGACCTCCTGTCCTCAATTCTTAGCCTAAGAGACCTCTGCCTTCTATTATCACATCCACAGCAGCTTAGCAACCTGTACCAAACACAGTCAGTCGATCTAGTACAAGTCTTCCTCTATCTGTTAGATCTGTCCAACACTTGAACAAATCAATCCTCTGCACACAAGCCTTCTCAAAGACTTGCCAAATTTGTCCTTAGGTTCTTCTCAAAGAACCAGTGCACCTCTATCCTCATATAGTAGCACTCCACGTTCATCTTTGCCCTTTGTGCTCTCTATGCCCTCTGCTCTCTTTGCGCAATCATAGTCGCACTTGGTCGAACTTCAACCTTTGCACTCTCTGCACAATTATAGCAGCACTTAGAACAATTCACCATGACTCTTCGCTCACTCTGCACACTTCGATCGAATTTTGCACTCTGCTCTCAATGATCAAACTTCTCACCCTATGATCTATCTGCGAATGTCGCAACTAACAACACAACGAACTCTACAAAATAGCCTACCTTTTATAATAACTCTTTCAAGATCAAAACCTTAATATTAGTCGGTTGTAACCTTGATCTTTAGTCGACTGCACAACCCTAAACTTCATCGACTGCAAACCCTAATCTTCATTGGCTCACATTTAACTTTGTCGGGTTCAACTACCTCTGTAACTCTTTTGTAGCTTTTGCTGTGAAACTACATGTTGTGATATCGTGACAGCTTTGCAACTGTACACTTTCTTTTCACTTTTGTCATGATATCATGACACTTCAGCCTTTGTCGACTTCAACTAATCTCTTGTCGCGATATCGTGACACTTCTATCTTTGTCAACATCAACTTTGCTTTTTGTCATGATATCGTGACACTTCTCCCTTTGTCGACCTCATTTCTGCTTTTGTCGAAAAATCGTGACACTTCTACGTCTGTAGACTTCATCTTCTTTCTTTTTTGCCTGTCATGAAATCGTGACACTTTCTACATCCGTACGCATTATTTGCAACCCGTCGCAAAATCACGATGCTTTCAACTTCCGTATGCTTTCCTTGTAACTCGTCGCAAAATCATGACATGTTGCGATATCGCGACACTTTTCTAACTTGTTTTCTCTCTCTTGCTTAAGTCGTGAAAATGTGACATGTCGTGATATCGTGACACTTTTACTCCTTAGCTCTTTTCTGTTCTTTGGGTCATGAAACCCAACATGTCATGATATCGCAACACTTTTTCTCCTTAGCACTTTTCTTTTCTTCGGGTCGTGAAAACCCGTCATGTCGCGATATCGTGACAGTTTTTCACTGCGAGCTCTTTCTCTCGAACCTGTCGGCTTGGGGTTTGTGAAAGACCTTTGAAACTTTCATGCCGTAACCTTCATCAAAACAAATTATTTGACATCAAATCAAATTCCTTCAAAAGCTTCTTGACATCAATGACAACTTATATACTTGAGCAAAGGCAATGTACCCAAAGTACCCAAAATTGCCAACAACATTATCAAATATGAATATTTTTTAATCTCATATTTATTTTGAGGGTAAATCCCCTCATAGAAACTCCATCCTATCCTCAGACAAAATGACCCATAATATCCTTTTCCATATGATCTAGTGAAACTTTTAATTTTTTATTTTAAAAAAGTGCTAAAGATAAAATGATGAATTGGATATTTTGAGCCAATGATCCACATTGATCTAGAATGATATTAATTAATTAAAAAATGATATTAATTAATTAAAAATAGGTAAAAGATGTGATTTAGTTTTTAAAAGCAAAATGAATCATGCTTATCATTACTTATATTAAAACATAGGTGGAATATATTATTTATTAACATAATTAGAATTAAACTCTAGAAAAGTGTAAACTAAAATTTAATGGGTAAAATGTTAACCTTTTTAAAAATTGGTTATATTTGATTTAAAACAAGTCCCACTTGCATTACATTGTGAATCTATAAAAATATTACAATAGCTTAACAATTATGCATGTATAGTTTGGCAAGATTTAAACTTTTGTATTCTCCTTGAAAGTTGAGAATTTAACTAATTGAGATCGTTCCATTTGATATAAATGTTAATGTTTATTTATGAGATTTGAACCTCAGTTTAGGGTTGTTCACTCGAATCCAAATGCTTTAAATCCAATGGATGTCATATCCAAATTTTTATATTCATAAAAATTAAATTTTATTATTGAGTTTCATATCCAACACCTTATACTTCATGGTCGATAGTTAAGAGTTTTATTTTTATGCATATTAAACCATACCTTAGCTTTTAATAGTAATTACTAAAAGTTCTTAATTTTTATTGTTTGAATTAAACACTTATGATTTGTTTATTTTCATTGATTGAAATATTTAGTCTTATACTTCACATGGACTAATACCATACTATAATGAACTTAATGAATAAATATGATAAATCAATATTAGGAGTAATATGATTCTATATGCAAGTTTTACATAACATCATGTTGAGGAATATGACATTATATGATACATGCTAATGTACCTCATAGTATGGGTGCCTATGGGGGGCTCTGCAGGAGACTTCCTATGGAAGTCCTATTCCACTTTCTTGCAACCCTTCCTCGGCCCTGTCCCAGGTCCTTGATCCTATCCCAGCTTCCCTGGCACCTCCTTTTCCCATCCTCCATGGAAGGAAGGTGTTGCAAACAATATCCTTTGGGGGGGAGATCACTGTTCCACTGTTCTACCCCTTTCCTTACCTTGTGGTGGGAATATCACTGTTCCATTATTTTACTCCATTGTTCTACCCTTTTCCTTTGGTTTTTGGGTCTTGGGATGGTTTTAGGTTCTTCCCTAGGACTTTTCCTAGGTTTTTTGGATTATTCAGGGTTTTTCCTTGAATTATCCTTTTTTCTCAAGTTGTTTTTGGAAGTCTTCTTGACATTTGCTCTTTGAGGATCTTCAGTTGTGGAATGTTGGGTTTGAGAAAATTTGGCTTCATGAGTAGTTTTGCACAACATACTTTTGGTTTTTGGGGGACCATGCACTTTCTACTGTGACTCTGATATTTAGGATTAAGGTGGTGGGTCCAGTGGGATTTCAGTTTCTTTCGTGGCTTCTAGGAGGGCCTCTATTTTTTTTGCTACTGTATCCCTGTAGGACTTCCTCATATATATACTTGAATTTGTTCATTGATGGTGTTGAAGGTTTTCTGGGATGCTTGGTTTCTTCCTTTTTATTTAGGCTCTATCATTTACAATCGAGCTTCCTTGTGACTCCTTACTTTTGGGTTCCTATGGAACTTTCCCACTTGTTTACTTTATATGTGTTGTTCTGCTATTGTTGCTTTCTATTATGGGCTGGTGTTTTTGAAGGCTTCCTTTTTTCTTCTTGAGTACTCCATAGCTTGGGAGTTCCTCTTGATGTTGATCCATTGCTGCACCATCTTTTAGGATATTGTTCCATTGCATGAGGATTTCATGGCATGTGGAATTCCTCAATACGTTGCTTTATCTTTTAGGCATTCAAAGGATTGCTTCATCTACAAGGTTTTTATCCTATTTTTGTGATTCTTTGCTATCCTTGGGTGTTCCCCATCCCTATTTTGGCAGGTTTTACAGTTTTTCTATTCCTTTTCTCCACACATTTGTTTAATATGGGTGTTCTATTTCAGACTAGTTTTCCCCTGCATGGGAAGTATTTTCCTTTCATTTTCTAGTTTTTCGAGGTTATTTTCTGGTTTTCCCACCCTTGGAAGGATTCAAATTTCAAATTTTGGCACTCATGTCATTTTATTGCCTGTGGGAAGTTTCAAATTATCCTTTGGTAGATTGGGCAATTTTGTGCTTTTTCCCATCCTTGGAATGCTTCAATTTTCATGCTTGGCATCTAAATTTTCAATTTCGTTGTTCTGGCGGGCTTTCCTTTCCTACGCAATTTTCCTGGATTCCATCCTGATATTGCTTCCTTTGCGCCATCCTTTGTGATTTCCTCTAGTGATTTCCTATTTTTGTTCCTTCTGGATTTCCTCAAGATTTTCTTATTATCCTTCCTTGGACGTCTTCAATTTGATGTATTCATGTTTCAATGTAATCAGGTTTTGGGATCCTTGATAAAAACTCATATCTAACTAACCAAAAAAAAAATGTACCTCCTAGTACCTTCATGATACAATTGTAAATATGTAATATATTAGTGATTTATATTTTTCCTTTTATGTAAGTGTCAATGTGCAGAAAATGCACAAGTGTTATGTAAGAGTGCAATGTGTAGGAAATGCACAAGTGTCATGTAAGTTAGAGTGCAAGTGTAGATTGAGAGAATGTGCACAAGTGTCATGTATGTAAGAGTGCAAATATGTAATATGAGGATGTGCACAAGTATCTTAGATTAGGAGTGCATATAGAAGTGTAAGAGTCATGTAGATGTGTGCAAGTGTCTTAGAGTCAAGAGTCCACAAATATTCATGTAGGCAAGTGGCAAGAAGATAAACCAAGAGTCATGATACTTATCATATGGAAAGCAATAGTCAAGTATGTGAAGAGTCATATTACTATGTCTATATTATGGAGATAATACTCCATTGAATGCAATCAAATAAGAAGAATACCCTAACATCAGATTATTGAGTTGTAACAAGAAGGAAAGGAATAAATATTGTATACATTTTGAGAAATTAATATTTTAAGTTTTCTTCATGCATAGTTCATGAATGATTCAATCCATTTACATTCATATTTCAGTATATAAATCAATGTTATTTGCTTTATTATATAGGCCTTGATATACATATTAATTTTCTCATATATATTCTACTCTTATATTATTATTTTGATATTTACTATTATAGCTATTCTATATTGGTACCTATGATATTTTGTGGTAGTAAGGCTTAAAAAGTCAACAATGGTATCAGAGCTACCACCTGGATTTGTCGATTTTTAATAGAGTTCATTGAGCCACCATTATTAATTAACTTTATCCACTTTTGATAAAGTTAATTTAGAGTTTTTCCACTTTGAAGGTAGTGCAAACTTGGACTCTAATTTTAAAGGTCTTATTGAGTAGAAGATTGAGGGGACAAGGAATAATCACCCTGATTTATAGGCTAGGGTCTTTCCACTTGGTTGAAGGAAAATCAGTGAAGACTATGACTCAACTTTACTAAAGAAAATGGTCAAATTAGGAGGAAAGTTGGACATTTGATAAAGGAAACCAACTCAGATAAAATTTGGATATTGAAGATTGAAGTTTGAATTTTGATGAAGAACCAACTCAAGAGATAGTTGGTCATTTAGGGACAGAGCCACCCTGACATTGATATTGGGTGCTCTAGTAAGAAGGAGAATCATAATGAGTTCTTAGGTGCAACCTAAGACATTGAAGATTTTAGATTGACAGAGAAGCAAATATTAAGCTAGAGGTTGAGAAGCTTCCTATAGAGATAGAGAATAATTTTAGCTTATAATTGTAGTAAGTAATATAGAGAAGAAAACAGAGATAGAGAAATAGAGTAGTTAAAGTTGTAGTGGATTGAGAAGCATTCAAAGCTTCTTAAGTATAGAGAAAGTAAAGAGAAAAAGGAGCAACCGAGAAAGAGAAGAAAGCATTGTAAGATTTCTAAGATAAAATAACAGTGAAGAATTTGGTCAAATTTACCTTGACATAATTGAAGAAGAAGTAGAATATTACAGAGTAGAAAAGAGGAAAGTATCTTCCCAGAATACATTAAAGAACTAGGTTGACTGAATATATCTATATATCATTTTAGTCTTGATCGTAAATCACTTTTTGAAGTAGGTTTTTCAAGTTAGACACTTTTAGTAAAAGAGGATAAATTCCCAAGAGGCCAATATAGAAGAGAGAGGCCCAAGAGATTGATATAGAGAAGAAAGTGGTTGAAGAAGCTAAGATAGAGGAAATAAGCCCTAGAATACAACATTGTAGAAATAATAGGCTATTCAACCAACATAAGAAAGCAAAGTAGAAGTGTAGACACCTAAAACATGTCATGTTTAGGAGACTACTCATATGGGCACTTTTTTAGACCATATGAATGATCTTGGACCTTTCCAAGACCAAGTAGTGGTTCTAACCACTTATTTTAGGTAGTCTAAGCCTATACAACCTTAGTTGTTGATGGTATCAATGGCTACGATCCTAGTAATTTATTATCAAAGTAGCTAAGGGTAGCCTATCCCTAGCCACATTGAGCAAGAGTAGCTAGCCCTGTAAAAAAATCGGTCTTCTTGAGTCAAGAAAAATAAATTACAACAACCCAAATTGCAATAATTTTGGAGAAGTTTTGGTCGAGGAAGCTTCTAGAGGATTCCTCCCAACTACTCAGGCCAACTAATTCTTGATCTTGACTTCCTTGAGAATCCAAGATTGGGATTTGGAGAGTCTATTTATAGACCCCCCAAAGAGGTAAATATAGAGACAAGTTGAATGCAATGAAGCCCTACCAAATTAGAGAGCCAATTACAACCCTTGAGGAGTACCAACATGATATATATTTGGAGAATGACACTTGCATTTGAAGCAATGGATTTCCCAAGAGCTTGAGGAGCAATCTTGTCATTTCATACCAAGCCATTGAGAATTCACAATAAATCACCTATAAATCTATGTTCAGACACCTAGGCGACCCTAGACCATCAATTCCATGAAGAAATTGAGCATCTATATACCTAATTTCAAGAGAAGGATACTTTTTCCATGGCCACTATTATCTGTAGACACCTAAATCATGTCATGCTTAGGGGAGCTACTCACATAGACACACTCATAAGATCATAAGACATAATCTTGGACTTTCCAAGCATCAACAGTGGTTCTCACCACTCATTTGGGGCCTTTTCAAGCCATCCAAGCTTGGTCGCTCAAGCCAAGAGTGGCCAGATCCTAGCCGCTCAAGCCTAGAGCGGCCAGACCTTAGCCACTACAGACGACAATGACCAGATCTTAGCCACTGTAGATGATAGCGGCTAAGCCATAAGAAGTAGTTTTTCGACAAACAGGCCCAATCTTGGGTGGAAGTGGTAGTCTGCATGCAATAAAGGTGAGCGGGAGTGACTTTGCATTCCTTTTCATGACCAGTTCACATAGGAGGCTTGAGTTTGCATTTAGACTTAAGTTAACTGACCTCCAAGCATAAACAAAGGACAAAAGCTTCTCATGCTAACGACCAGTTCGCATAGAAGACTCAAGTGGGCGGTTAGATTTTAGTTAACTGGCCTTCAAATATAGACAATGGACAAAAGCTTCTCATGCTAACTTGCACTACGCATGAGAAATTCATTTCTAGGGCTTGGACATAGACCTAGGGTTTCACACTATAAAAGGTGCAAGCCTAAGAGCACCAAGATATAGAGAGAATCATACATACAGAGGATCTTTATCATATCAAAGAGAGAGACATATTTTTGAGGAGAGCTTTCGAGACTTGGAGAGTTCTCTTTGAGATCACGTGTACGATGAAGATTTGATGAATCGAAGAGCATAACACCTACTATTTCAACATCAGATCATAGTCTTTGACCCATAGCTTTGGGGCAAAGAGGGCAAGGTTTACTTTAGCGGCCATTGTCTTGGACAGTGGCCCGTAGGCTTAGCTTAGGATAGACATAGCTTCTTTTATTCTACTTCTTTTTATATCATTAGCATAGATTTACATGATTTCATGGCATAGTTTTATCATATTTCTATTACATTCTTTGATTACTAACAACCTCATCCGGGGAGGCAATCTCGGACACCTAAATGTGTGTTGTTGTTTCATTGCTTGCAGGGCCACAGGTACATCGGATGAATATTACAACATACGAGAGCAAAAGGGATCCCTCTAGGAAACATACCTAGAGAAGGAGGCATCTGTAAGCCCTCATACATTTCCATGTGCGAAACCAGGAAGATTTTATAAGTGCACCACCTCTTCATGGAAGGGGCACTCCTTGCCTACTTGTAATTTATAGTATCAAAATGGGTATCCCTAAGAGGGACCGACATGTAACTAAGCTTCAATATCAATAAAGAGATCCGTATTTTGTTATTTCATGTTATATGCTTTTTCCTCTTGTCTTTCCATTTTATCTTTGGTATTTTAAATAGCATTGCAAGTAGGGTTTAGAAAAGGGACCGATGCGTGCGTTCTCGGGGTCACTACAGATGGTGATCACGATGGGACCACCACTAATTTTTCATTTTTTGCTAGAATACTAACTTAATTTTGTGTGTAGGTCTAGCCGCTCTGAGCTACAGTGGCCAAAAACTAGCCGCTCTGAGCTACAGTAGCCAATAGAGCTTAGCCGCTCTAAGCTACAACGGCCAAGAACCAGCCACTCTGGTCAACAACGGCCAGAATTGGAGTGTAGCAGAGGTCAAAACATCGACTCTCTGAGCTGGATCAAAGGTTGGTATAGCTTCTCTGATATTTTATAGCTTTCTGTCTGCTTATGTGTGTTCAAAATAGAGAACTTAAAGCACATTTATGTTTGGAAATTGAAAGAATAAAAGAAGAAAGAATTAAGCATTTCGCATATCTTAGATCTTCTTTTAAATTTTCCACTAGGCGTTGCTAGGAACAATGGCTTATGCCTAAAAATTTCACCCTAGAATCCAACGTGCTAGACATTGTATGTTGTTTGCTTGCTTTGAGGCCCTGCTAGAGGCCATAGTTGCATGAGATAAAGTGCGCTCATACAAATCATAGTAGTTCATGCATATTTCTGAATATTGAAATGTATTTTTGCACTTAGGCATATAGGAAAGACTCATTGCTACTATATGATGCACTTTATGTTACGCAAGCTTAAAATGAACACCACACATGCACATCTCATTTAAACATTGGAGAGTTGGATTTCATCACCAACCTTCAATTCAGTCCAGTGACGTTGGAATTCATCTCCTTCCACTGGTTTACCCCCTAGAGCTTCCTAGAAATGGATTGGGAAACTTACTTATAGTGACACTAAGTTACTTGTGTTCAAACTATCTCCCACTATTGGAACAATCATTGGTTCAGAGTGGAAGAGCTAGGCGAACCCTCCATTGGGTCTTCAATGGTGTACCCTAGCTTCTTTTGAGAAAATCATGTTTGGCATGAGTGTACTTGATTGTCACTATGGATGAGTCTTCTCATTCTTAATCCAAGAACAAGAGCAAAGAAATTGAAGAGAACAACACATCAAATAGTTTAGGGCACACTCAAATCGGTAATCAAGATAAACATTTGTTTGGAATTGTGTGGTCATTCCTAAATTGCAACTCAAAAGATCAAGTCATAAAACAACATGGTCAAAACAAGAAGTAAACACCCTCGGTCTGATATCGAGGGAGAGACAGAAGCAATTCATACCCATAGGCGGAGTCATAGTAATATTGAATGACCTACCCATAAGACCATGAGACATAGCTCCACGAGCCTAAGGGGTGATAACTCAACCCTTGGGGGATCTCCTTGAGAAACCCCAAGTAAGGAACCACATCATGGAACAAAGTCACATAAACAAAAAGAGGCTTCACAACCATCCTCATCAAGGAGACATGAGGAGACCTCAAGGGCCTCCTCTAAACACATAGAAACATCTCAAAGACATGAGGAAGCTTCAAGGGCTTCCTCCTCACATGGACATAAAGAAGGTTCTAAGACTCATTCTTCACATGGGGATGACGAGACTGCTACATCTCCATCCACATGGAGAAAACATGTTACCACCAAGCCCTCTTCATCAAGAAGGCAAACAAGAATTGCAACACCTCAAGACTCACAAGAAACATATGAAACAGGTCTGCCCACTGAAGGGCAGGAAACTAGAGCTACATCTAGTCATGGGAATCATATAGAAGAAACCCTTCACACAAAAGGAAATATTCCCATAGACTATGACCTCATAGGAGTAAATGGCACCCCATGGGACCAGCCATGGAAAACAAGATAACTAGATGGGTTGGATCGATTTCCTACTCAACCAACTCAAAGAACTATAGCTACTGAGAACTTTGCATCTGGAAGCTCATGAACTATGACTTCTAAACATACCTCCCAGTCTGGGGGTACCTCAGAGTGACCCCATAGAAGACGCATGGAGTCTGATCATAGGGATACTCAACAATACACTGAACAAGTCACATTAACTAGCAAGAGTACAGATACAGCATAAACCCCCTCGAGGAATATGTGAGTCAAGACAACAAGAACAGAGTCAGATAAACATGAGTCTTCTATGACAGTACAAACTGACCGAATGAGGTGGTTAGAAAATGCATTACGTAAGGAGCGAGAGCTAGTGGAAGCTCTCGAACAAGAGAAACAAAGAGAAAGACTCTTGCGCCAACATGAGCAGCATTTAAGAGAGCAAGCTGAGCGGCTAGCTCTTAACAATTTATAGAAAAATGGTGGTGACCACCAAAGAACAAGACACACTGACTCACCTAAGGAGAGGCACACTAGACAAGATAGCCCACAATGAAACCCCCCACCAAATCATGAATAAAATCCAACTAATGGGGGAGGGCAAACATAACAAACCAAGATCATAATCCTGAGTCCCCTCGTAGGAGGGAGGAAAATGGAACAAATAAAATGGATAGAGAGTTACCTCCATTGCCAATGTGAATAGGCTTACAAGAGGAGGAAATCCATGCATCAAAGGCATTTCAAGAGCTTGCTAAAAATATGAAAACCTTTGAGAAACAAGAGGCAGCTGGGAACTCACCAACATTGAGCAAGATACACAATCAACCATTGTGCCCATCAATCCCTAGCCCTCCATATCCTAAGCACTTTGAGATGCCTAGGTTAGAAAAGTTTAAAGGTGAAGAGGATGCACAAGAGCATGTCACCAATTTTATCAATGCATGTTTTCATCTTGAAGACAATGACGCTCTCATGCTAAGAACATTCATAATGACATTTTCAAGTGCTGCCACTCAATGGTTCAACCAACTACCTAAGCATAGCATAACCAACTTTGAACAACTAGTAAACGCATTCTTGAAGTGTTTCTCCTTTGGTGCTAAGAAGAAGGTGAACCTTTCAGACCTGGCAAACCTGAAATAGTATGATGATGAGCCAGTAATGGATTATGGGAATAGATGGAGAAAAATCATGGCAAAATTATCATTCTCCATTCCCACAGAAGAGATCATTCGCATGTTCACCAAAATTTGTTCTAAACATATCTCCCTCTTGCTACAACTCCAACAGTATCCTTCATTTGAAGAAGCTTTGGCATAGGCCAAGCTCATCAAAGAGATAAAAGTAGATGAGGGAACCATTAAGCTCTGAAACAAAAAGGAGTGGAACAAGAATGGTAAGAATGACAAGTAACAAAGCAAGGGCAACCCTACTCCAGTCAATCAAGTCATATTGGCTACACCCAAGGATGGGGGTGCACAACAACCATAGAACTATCAAGCACATCCCTCGCCAGCCAACTACGACCAAAAGAACAATCAAGGAAGAAATCAAGAATGCAAGCCACCTCGTTATTTCACGCCTCTGACATAATCAATGCAATCAATATTTAATCAGTTGAGTGAGGCCAGGAGGATCAGATTTCCTGATATACCTCTTATAGATCCCAACCATCCTAAGCCAAAAGGATATAGGGAAGATCAATTTTTCCCTTATCATAGGATACCGGGGCATGACATTGAGGCTTGCATCGGGTTTAAGCATCAAGTGCAAAACATGATTGAGGAGGGAGAGCTCAAAGTTGACAACCCACTAGCTCTCGATAATAGAGACATGGGCATATACAGAAACCCATTGCCCAATCATGAGGCCCCTCGAGAGCAAGGGGCCCAAGTCAATCAAGTTCGAGCTGACATACCTACCCATGGATGCATTGGGATGGTTGATATTGTTAACATAGCAACAAGGACTAGGCGGTATGGTCAACCACAACCACCTATAGCTCCCATGAACATCCCAACTACCCCTAGGCAAAGGCAAGACAACCTTCTAGGTCCACCAACGAGACCTATGGTAACTATTCAAGTAGATTGGAGCAAAACCTATAGATAACTCACTAAGTTATCCATATATGAGCTCATACAAAGTCCCCAAACATAGGGAGACTCTAATGGAGATTTTAAGAACAATTGAGCTTCAACCACAAGATGTGAATGCATTCACTCACTTCGTGTGACAAGTGCAAGAATACAAAAACATCATATCAAAAAAATCAACTCCCAAACAAATCATACATCACAAACTCAACACACACCTCAACCAAAAGGATAAAAGCCAATTTTCAAAAAACTACCTTAGTTAAGGAAGAAAGGCCAAAGAAGTGCCAACTATAGCCATTGCTAAAATGCCAAGTCCTATGGAAGAGGAAGATCCTCAAGATCAAGATGAAGATAGTGATTATCACCCTCTTCACCAGTATCATCCGTGGGGTCATCCATATCGCATGCATCAATACACTTGGCAAGTACAAGCATAGGGGAGTACCTTGTGCAGAACATCACCTTTACACCTATCATTGAGTCTGCACAAGACATAGGGAGGCCTAAAGACTTGAGGCCACCAGTAGGAATAGTGGTTCCACTTGGAATCCCTCCCAACCAAACCAATTTTGTCTATGTCGGCTTGGACTGCGCTCATAAGTCTTCAGATATAGAAGAGGATGGTGACAAATTATTCATAGTCAATGTTCATTACCTCTCTAATCTTGAGTTTGCTCTAAGCTACTTTGAGCATTGCCATTGGCATGGCTATGGCCTTGGCATATATGAGCAGGGGCACAGGAGGCCTTACGAGCCACTATATCAACTTCCCTCCGACAGATTTGGCTTAGGCTATTATAGCGGAGGTCGAGATGACTCTCTTGTAGAAGAATTGGAAAGATTAAGCATAGGGTTGGGAGAAGACATTGATTTCATTCCTTATCACCCCTTAAGAATAGCAAATTTGAGCAATAGACAAGTGGCCATGGTAAACATACCGCCTCCAAAAACTTATCATCCAAACACCTCAATTGATTCCACCCCAACAAGGTACAACTCATGGGATGAGGAGAATGGATATGAAGCAAGTGATGATGAGGCGCAACTTGGCTTAGCCTATCAAGGGCCTCGCTATTTACAAAGATTCACATGGTCCATCCATGATGAGAGTGGATATACATCAGATGAAAGTGACTATGAATCAGAAGACTCAATAGAAAGAGCTTACTTAGGCCTAAGCCATCAACCCCTGACTTTGGGGCAAGAGACAAATGCAAATGGATTCTTCATAAGTGATGAAGAATATGAAGATGAAATAGAGATGGCCTACTTGGGGCCAAGACATGAGCCCCTTGTCTTAGGGCCGCATACCAATGCTAACAGTTTTTGGATAAGTGATGATGACTTTGAGGATGAGACCGAGATGGCTTATCTTGGACCTCACCACTTGTGGCAAGTCAACGAGCTAGTAGAGAGAGAGGTGGCACTTCATGCCATAGACCCTCATCTCTAATTTTTGGGGAGACCTATTGACCTAGAAGCCATTCATCGGATGGTCAATCCCCCTCCACCTACATTCAGAGAGCAGTTAGAGCCCAATGATCCTATTGTCCACCCTGCTCATGGGCCAGATCCAAAAATTCCCATTCCTCCAGAACCTCATCATGAGTATGGAAGGGAAACCCTTGAGACAAGATTGCACCCATGTGGTCCTGGAGATTTCATCCCATCCATCAACATGATCTCCATTGATTTGACCACTCCACTTCATAATCCAGCAGATCCTACCAAATCATTGCATCTTGATATAGAGGCTATTGATTGGGATCGTGCTAATTCACCCATAGAGCTAGAAGACCTCTTCACCAACGAAGAGATGTTACAGCCATTCCATTTTGCATCAGGTTGTACGTATGACGTCTTCCATGTTGGTTTGGAACCTGAGTCACTAGGTCCTATGAATCCCATCGATGACATTCATTTGATACCCATGCCTCATCAGCTAGAGGATGGGTCACATATGGCTATAGAAGTAACTTTCGAGGTGGACATCAATGATGATCCTACCCAACCAAGGAAAGTCAAGTTCGAAGAAAGTCTATCTCCAGAGGAACAAGCCATCCTAATTCCTCTCCTCAAGGAGAGGCCAAATATTTTTGCTTGGACTTACAAAGACATGCCAGGGATAGATCCAAAGTTAGTCATTCACAACCTTTCATTGGATCCCATGAAGAAGCCAATCAAGCAAAAACTGAGGAAAATGCATCCAACCATCGCTTTGATGGTGAAGAACGAATTGCAAAAACTACTGGATGCAGTATTCATAGTTCCTATTGACTACCCTGAGTGGGTGTCAAACATGGTACCCATAGGGAAACCTGATGGAAGAGTCCATATCTACATGGATTTCAGGGATTTAAATAGGGCAACACCAAAGGATTCATTCCCATTTCCAAACATAGATGCTCTTGTAGATGCAACCGCAGGTCATGAAATGCTCTCCCTAATGGATGGGTTTTTTGGATACAACCAAATCCGGATTAAGCCTGAAGATCAACATAAAACTACTTTCATTACTCCATGGGGAACATTCTGTTACAAAGTGATGCCATTCGGTCTCAAAAATGTTGGTGCCACATATCAATGGGCCATGACATACATATTCCATGACTATATGCATAAGATCTTGGAAGATTACATGGATGACTTACTAGCCAAGTCCCTATTGCGGCAAGAGCATGCCGAAGTCCTTAGACAAGTCTTCGATCGCCTCATAGAACACAATGTCCGATTGAATCCTAAGAAGTGCGTATTTGGTGTAACTTCTAGCAAGCTTTTGGGATTCATCGTATCCAAGAGAGGCATCGAAGTAGATCCTACAAAGGTAAAGGCTATACTAGAAATGGCTGCCCCTACCAACATTAGGGAGTTGAGGAGCCTACAAGGCAAGATAGCATCCATAAAAAGATTCATCGTGCAATTATCAGACAAATGCAGACCTATGAATAGGTTGCTACGCAAGGAAGTCCCCTTTCATTGGGATGAAGAATGCCATCAAGCCTTTGCAGAGATCAAAACTTATCTGGCAACACCACCAGTATTGGCTCCACCAAGGCCAGACATACCATTTTTACTATATATATCGGCTACTGATTTTGCATTGGGCACCATGTTAGCCCAAAAGAATGCACAAGACAAAGAGCAAGCCATATATTACATTAGTCGCACCTTGGTGAGCTATGAGCTAGGATATGCGTATGTCAAAAAGTTGTGTTTAGCAGTGGTCTTTGCAACTCGAAAGTTGTGACACTACATGTTGAGCCATACGACCTACGTCATATCAAAACAAAATCCTTTGCAGTACATGATGAGCAAGACATATCACAATACACGTACCGCAAAGTGGATCATGCTATTGACAGAATTTGATCTAGAGTTCATAAGCCAAAATTCCATCAAGGGACAAGTCATAGCAGATCAATTAGCAGAGGCGCCTCTTCAGGATAACAAGCCTCTCACCATAGAATTTCCTGATGATGCGGTCTTTGCATTATCAGATCTACCAGAACTCGAAGAACCTAAGAAAGAAAAAGACATGTCATTATTCTTTGATGGTTCAAAGTGTGAACAAGGAGGTGGAGTAGGGATTGTCTTTATCACACCATAGGGCGCTCCATTGCCCTTATCATTCAAACTAGACTTCCCATGCACAAACAACAATATAGAATATGAAGCATTGATCCTGGGACTCCAAACAACCATAGCAATGGGCATTAAAATATTGAATATCTTTGGTGACTCCTTGCTCATAGTAAACCAGGTCAAAGGACTCTTCCAATGTAGGTGCCCACTCCTAAAGACTTACAAGGAACTTGTTGACAATTACTTAGCCCGACTGGAATGGTACGACATCGAGGCAATCCCTCATACATCGAATAGATTTGTAGACACCATGGCCTCTTTGGGATCCTTAATCCCTCAGAATCCATCTACTGATTTTACAACCATCCATGTGAAAGTGCTTTCGCACTCAACAATACACCATGAGGCTTTTGACAATCAAGAATCAGTCAACATGATCAACATCGAACCAAATCAGGATTGGTCCTTCGTAGCCAGAGATTTCTTGCAAACAACACCTTGGGGGTCTTTGATCTCCCAAGGACCTATAGAGTGTGGTGCAACCATATACCATAGAGTTGTTCCTCAATCCATGTTCACTACCTCAAAAATGTAGGAAGAGCAAGTTGTCTATTCTATAGAAGTTGTGGCCTATCAAGATTGGCTTTCCCAACTATGGGACTTCCTGAAGCTTGGAATAATACCTCAAGGTTTATCGCATACTGAAAGGTGAATGTTCAAATAGAGAGCAACAAGATACATTTTTCTAGGAGAAATCCTCTATAGATGAGGATATGATGGAGTATTACTCCATTGTCTTGAGCCCTAGGAAACATCTTGGGTAGTTTCACAAGCTCACGATGGAACATGTGGAGGCCATTTCAGTGGCATGGCCATCGTTAAGCGCATCTTGAGAATGGGTTACTATTGGCCCACAATGGAAAAGGACTACTACGAGTATGTCAAGAAATGTAGTAAGTGCCAACATCATGCAAACCTAACGCACTTACCATCGCAAGCTTTGTAGCCCATCCAAGCAGCATGGCCATTCTCGCAATGGGGACTAGACTTGATTGGGAAAATCTCACCCCCATCCTCAAGCCGACACACATTCATCATAATGGCCACAGAATACTTCACTAAATGGGTAGAAGCGATCCCCTTAACATCAACAACTGGACCAAGGATTGTGGAGTTTATACTCCATAATATCATAAGTCATTTTGGGGTCCCTTCTAAGATAATATCGGATAATGGGCCATCTTTCAAGAACAAAAATGTGCATGCTTTAATGAAAAAATATCATATTCAACATAGTTTTTCAATGCCTTATTATCCACAAGCAAACGGGCAAGCAGAAGCCTCAAACAAAACAATAGTCTCCATTTTGAGGAAGACAGTGCAAGAAAATCATAAGGATTGGCACATGCAATTGCCTCTTGCACTATGGGCATACAGGACTAGTATACGAATGCCCACTAGGGCAACACCATTTTCACTAGTATATGGCACTAAAGCCATCATGCCTCTAGAGTTGGAAATCCTGACTCTACGCATAGCATTAAAGGACTTCATAGATGATGAAGTTGCACGACAAGGCCGCCTTGATCAATTGATGCTTCTTGATGAACGTCGAGTCAATGCTTTAGAGCATCTCCATGTTTACCAAGATCACCTTGCGCGAGCTTACAATAGTAAAGTCCACCTAAGGGAATTCAAGGTTGGAGATCTAGTGCTCAAAGAAAACCAACAGAATTCAAATCTGTCATCGCATCTGCGAGATAAGTTCATGGTAAACTGGATAGGTCCATATATGATTTCACAGAGAGTTGGGCCTGGAGCATATCACCTTATATCATTAGATGGTGTTGAAGAGCCTGAACCTCTCAATATCATTCACTTAAAGGCATTTTACACATAAAACACAAAAACATTCAAATATGTCATAAAACACAAAAACATTCAAATATGTCATAAAACACAAAAACATTCAAATATGTCATAAAACACAAAAACATTCAAATATGTCAAAAACACAAACAAATCATAAAAACATAAAATTCCAAAAATACAAATCAAAGGCTCCAAGGGTAATTCATACCGCTTGGTCAAAATCAAATCAAAGGCTCCAAGGGTAATTCATACCGCTTGGTCAAACATCAATTCAAAAGGCTCCAAGGGTAATTCATACCACTTGGTCAAAAATCAATTCAAAAGGCTCCAAGGGTAATTCAAGACGCTTGGTCAAAAATCAATTCAAAGGCTCCAAGGGTAATTCAAACCGCTTGGTCAAAACCAATCAATCAAAGGCTCCAAGGGTAATTCATACCACTTGGTCAAACATCAATTAAAAAGCTCCAAGGGTAATTCAAACCGCTTGGTCAAAATCAATAACAAAAGCCCCAAAGGCATAATAAGCCCTTTGGTCAAATTAATCAAAAATACAAAAACAACATAAAATAAAAAATACAAAAACAATTGCACTTCACATTTTGCATCCACATCATTGCATTACATTTTCACATACATTACAATTGTATATGTCATGAGAGCCTTAAAAGTGATACCACAGTTTGTCGCACAAGTCATTCATATCCATACCTCCATCCACATGTGTGTAATTGTGTTTTTCAACACAACCATTATTTGTTGCTATACATAATATACTAAGGTTTTTTGGTTAGTCAACCACACCTAGTAATCTTATCAACTTTTGAGGAAAACAACTTTGATTAGTAGAAGGTAAGGCCTAGCTATGATAAAGCCTTGGATATTCAAGATCCCATCACTAATTGAAACACTAAAATCCTAGCTGGTACAAGGAAAAGATGAAAGCTGCAAAGTGGTCTAGGTTACCTTAAGCGAAAAGGATTATCCTTGCTTATCCCCCTATGCAACCGGTTTAAAGGTGCTGAGAATTGGCAAAAGGACAAGCTTTACCCTATCAAAATCCCTTGCTTAAATCAAAATAAGCAAAAATCCCAAAGCAAAGTACATATTCAAAAGGCCAAGCATACAGTCCAGATTTCAAAGCAAAAATCCGATACACAAATCATAAATTCAAAAAAAAAAATCAAGCTCAAAAAAATCAATAAAAAATAAACAATGATTTTCATCACTACGTATGAGCAAAATAAACAGTGATTATCATCACTACAAAAAAAATCCCCGCTCAAAGAAAAAAATCAAATCAAAATAAACAGTGATTTTCATCACTACATATGAGCAAAAATCCAAAGCCAAAAGAAGCCAAAAAGAAGGGAATAAAGCTTGAATCCCTGGAATTCTCAGCATTGTACAAAATTGGAAGGAGAAATCCTTATGC
This sequence comes from Wollemia nobilis, assembly GCA_028583015.1. Lineage (NCBI taxonomy): Eukaryota > Viridiplantae > Streptophyta > Pinopsida > Araucariales > Araucariaceae > Wollemia > Wollemia nobilis. The sequence goes on from JAQPPZ010004643.1 coordinate 1,132,711, forward strand.
ATGATGATATGTCTATTACAATTGCTTCATGCATTTGTGTAGACCAATGTTTGAATGTGGATGAGCTAGCTTAGGTAACCCAATATTGCCTAGTGGTATAGTCCAACTAAGTCCAACATAAGGATGAGATGAACACCTGAGGATCCCTGATCTTAGCAATGGGCTGAAAGAATCCCACCTGACATCGGAGGAAATGCTTGAGTTCTATCTCAAAATATACAATCACATGCACACACAGAGATCATGAAAAACTAGGTCCATGGTAAAAGCCTTACTTTTCAAAAGTCTAAGTGGTAAGTAGACAAGTTGTTGATAGGGGAACTAGAGTGTTTGAATCTCCAAAAGCCCCAAAAATTTTTACATAGCAACAAATCATAACATCATTCACACCATCACTTTCTTTATAAGATTCTATAAATTAGGGGGTATCAACATAGTAGGACAGATACCGCATATATATTAGAAATAGTATATAGACGGCCACTGACTACTTTATATCTTTTAATTTACAGAAACTTATTAAGAAAATACATTACACACCATTACATCTCATATATGAATACTTAATCAATTCTTATGATAAGAATGATTATTTAAATTCATGATTATTATTTTTTACTTTCTATGGTATCACCCATTAAGATTGTCAATGTCATATGCATTCCGTATGTTTTAAGTGATTAGAGCATACAGGTTCATTTATACCATTCCATCACATAAGTTAGATGCATATAATTAAAGCAAAAATTAAACATGCATTTAACAATAACATTTGCATCCACAAAAACAAGTCATTAATCATCCATAAACCACATCATAAAACATATAGGCAATATCCATTTGCATACCAAATCATAAATTCATCATTCATCATCAAAATACATCGCATCATATCATCAAATCATATAAGCATCTACACATCCATCTAAGCATCTTCAAATATCATCTATCATCTAACATATTCATCAAATCATCATAATACCATCATCACATCATATCATAAAATAAAATAATAACAAAAACATAAAGCAATAAATGATACACATAATGAGTCATAAAAAGCAAATCTATCATAAAAGTATGTGTGTCAAGTCCAATGGATATACAAAAATGCCCATGGGCTATAGTCATGTAGGTCAGTCGACCTCAAAAATGGATCAAGAACCAAGTAGAGCATCAATCAAATATCGGGCCTGAGCCCCCTGCATCACCTCCTCTAGTGCCACCTCCCCCTATGGCGGTATCGCGAGTCGAGTGATGTGAGCCTGTAGGTCTCTCTGTCCGAGTCTGGGTCCACTAGCTAGGATGGGTGAAAGACTACCCCGAGGTAGAGTGCCCACTGACCTGTGAACCACCTACACCTGCTGGATCCTTAGGGACAATCCCATGCCTCCTGAGCTGCATCTGAAGGAGGGTAACATGATCCGTAAGTCCCCGGATCCACTCCTCATGCTCATCCAACAAATACTGGAGATGTCCCACATCTACCCCTGAGCCTACCACTAGAACCTCCTATGGTGTAGAAGGAGGAACAACAAACTACATCCTGACATTGCCACCCCCAATAGTAGCCTGCAGAGCCTGTATCTGTGTTGAGAGCTGCTCAATGGTAGCATCTCACCATTGTACCTAGATCTTAGTGGCCTGAAGCTCAGCCTCGACCTCATGCAACTATGCTCTCAGAGGAGAGTCTCTCTCCTCGAGCTCTAACTCCTCCTCCTCAGGAACATCAGGATCCTCTACTACCACCTGCTCTGTCGATTGGCCCCATACCTCGGTCCTGGCTCGAACCCTACATCCTATCGGATCTATGCCATCACCCCCACCATCATCCTCACACCCTAGGCTATCGATGCCATGCCACATCCGATCACCCCACCACTGAGAGTAGGCCTCTGTAACTCCCCCAACCACTATAGGGTCTATAGTTGGGGCATCCTCCTCATCTGAAAGCTCTATGATCTATCATGGAGGTAGGTCCTTCTCTACTATGAGGCACCTATACAAGAATGGTATCAAGGGCACATCCTACTACAATCCATACTGATGAAGAACCTGAGAGTAGAAGAAATACTCCTGGATGGCAATCTTACGGCCAATGAGCCATCACTCACATCATGTCCTAGCAGTAAAACTAGCTGGATCATCCCAAGCAGGACACTCATAGTAAGGCCGCCACACGACATCTCCGACCAATAGTCTGGTGAAAGCATCAGTATAGTGGGACAACTCCCTTACAAAAGTATGGCTCTTACGCTCCTCATGCTCTCGAGCCCATCTAGCAGCATAGCACTGTGTCCGAGCATCGACCATTGTGATCTCGACTAGGAGCCCCTTAGGGCGATCTACTATAATGTGCTCCCATCCCCAAACCTGTAGGAGCAAGCTACAGGTAATGCTAACATGTCCCCATTGATGGATGTGGTACAACTCATCGTAGCATTGAGCCAATAGCGATCTACCCCATGCATAGATGATAGGATCCTCGCTATCTAGTAGGTCCTGCACCATCGCCAAGAGGTTCCAAGGGAACCTCAAACCCGAGCAGTCTAGGATAAGAACGTTGTTGATCACCATCAGCAACATGGCATGCCTCACTATGAAAACATGAGCATCATACCAAGCCTTGATAGATACTCCTCTGGACCCAGTCTCCCGGAGGGCCTATGCAGAGTGTGCTCCAAACACCCGAGCATAGACGACCACCTGATCATTAGTGGCCGACAAAACAATGGGCACCCCATCGAATGGGATCCGAAAGATCCTATAAATATCCTTCGGCATGATAGTCATCTCATCGGGTGGAAGGTGGAAGGTGTTGGTCCACGGGTCCCAACGGTGGGCTAAGGTCGTAAGATAAGCCTGGTCGACCATAATATGGGGCAACCTGATAACATACTATAGCCCATGGGCCTTAAACCACTCCCAGTCAGTGTCATCAAATCCAGGAAGCAAGTCAAGTAGGAGCTTCGGGTCCCGAGCCCGAGTAGTGAGGATCTAAACAAAGCAGAAGAAAGACAAAATATAACTACAATGCATCTAAGGCATAATTCACAATAAACATGAAAATGGTGCAAAAGAGTATGAGTTACTCTAAATCTAAGCAAAAGAAGAATAAATTGCACCTAATCAAGCAAAGCAAAAATTCAAAATTCAAAAAAAATCAAAAAAATCATAAATTCAACAAAAATAAAAAAACAAGGCTTAAGCTTTAGCCGTTGTCGCCTGCAACGGCCGAAACCTGGTCGTTGGAGGTAGCAACGGCCAAGACCCAATGGTCAAATTTTTGACCATTGGGATTCAAGCTTGGCCGCTCTGAGTGACAGTGGCTTAGAGTCGGCCACTTTGAGCGACAATGGCCAAGGGGCGGCACGGCAAACCCATGAACCCTTGGCCAAAAAATTAAAAAAAATTACAATTTAACAAAATAATTAAAAAAAAACAACATAGGGGGGAAAGCAAACAAAATGGAAAGTAAAATTCCCTACCCAAGCATCAAAACTAAGCTAAGTTTGAGAATGCCCAAAATGGCGGTAGCAGGTGAATAATGGAAAAATTTCAAAAACCCTAGGCTGAAGCCACTGACAGATAGCAAAATTGGGGACTAACCCACCATAGCAAAAGGGAACCTAAGCCTAATTACGGAGTTTGTTCATTGCCAACAAGTTTAGTGAGGTTCATTTTGCTCATTACTTAGTGAAGTTCAATTTTACTTAGACAAAGAAAAGAGAGCTAGGGTTTTGAAGAGAGAAATACCCGAGAAGCTCTGGCTCCTCCAACAGCTGATGTCTCACCCTGCATAGCCATGTCCTTAGCACCAACAAGTTTCAAAGTCGCAACCATCGCCGCTGCACCAGAGCTCCCAAAATGAATCTTCAATAGTGAAAATGATAGGTCAAACCCTAGAAATGCAAAATTTTATATTTCCTTAATTATGCCTTGGTCGCTACTGATGTCAGTGGCCCAAACTTCTTGGCCGCTCAAGGCGACAACGACCATAGGCAGGAACTCAGAGGCCACTGGACCTGATAACGGCCAGATCCACAGGTCAAAATAAGGGATTTTCTCCCTGAGGGATCCCACAAAAATAACAAATAAACACACTTTGGTGGTTTTAGATCATCAGAATGTTCAAAAATAATAAAAAAAAATCACATAAAATCACAATCTCAAGCAAGCCTCGTATCCAGTTACCTACTCTATCCACTCGACGATTGCAGTGATTTGCACTCCATGTATTTTGGTGAGATGAGTAGGTAACCATAAGGCCACTTGGGGCAAAAACAACTCATTTTGGAATTATGATATGTCACCCTTCAAACCCGAAGAAGATCAAGATGGTCAGACTGCTCCACGGGTGCGAAGGGGTCATTCTAATTCCCCTATGACATCAAAAACATTAAGTCAAAGTGATACAATCTAGGCATAAATAGAATCACTCATCCTAACTCCCTAAGAAGGCTATTGATAGTCGGACCGCTCCTCGGGATAGGGATGGATGATTATCATAAGCAATTGGAATCACACTTGGATGTGGGATTGCCCATTAAAAGCAACAAATGCTAGAAAGGAACCAGATTAGTCATATTGGTCAAGCGACTTGTCACTTCATTCATTGTCATTTCTTCACCAATTCATTGTGTGAAGAGGTAGTTCAAAACTTCAACATAATCATAATAAAAATCAACAAAATATCACTCGATCATAACAAAATCATGTTCGTCCTATGAATCATTGCATACAACAATCACAAATTTCCCTTGTTTGCTAGGAACGTAAGCAGACATGACATCTTCAATTGTAGCTCTCCTACCGATCGAAATTATTGTAGCAATTGAAGCTACCCGATTGAGTTTGAGGAATGAGTGCAATTTAACATGCAAAATCCATTGAGCTAAGTCCTCCAAACTTTGAGGCAATGATTCAAGGGATGTGCACCATCTTGCATGATTGGGCCATCCGGCGTTGATCAGACCATTGATCACCATACACCCTACAAATAGATCAGTCTACATTTTTGCTCAGCATTGTGTTTTCCACATAACGCATCACAAAAAGGGGCATCTATAGACACCTAAATCATGTCATGCTTAGGGGAGCTACTCACATAGACACACTCATAAGATCATAAGACATAATCTTGGACTTTCCAAGCATCAACAATGGTTCTCACCACTCATTTGGGGCCTTTTCAAGCCATCCAAGCTTGGTCACTCAAGCCAAGAGCGGCCAGATCCTAGCCGCTCAAGCCTAGAGCGGCCAGACCTTAGCCACTACAGATGATAGCGGCCAGATCATAGCCACTATAGATGATAATGACTAAGCCATAAGAAGCGGTTTTCCGACAAACAGGCCCAATCTCGGGTGGAAGTGGCAATTTACATGCAATAAAGGTGAGTGGGAGTGACTTTGCATTCCTTTTCACGACCAGTTCACATGGGAGATTTGAGTTTGCATTTAGACTTAAGTTAACTGACCTCCAAGCATAAACAAATTACAAAAGCTTCTCATTCTAATGACCAGTTCGTATAGAAGACTCAAGTGGGCAGTTAGATTTCAGTTAACTGACCTTCAAATATAGACAATGGACAAAAGCTTCTCATGCTAACTTGCACTACGCATGAGAAATTCATTTCTAGGGCTTGGACATAGACCTAGGGTTTCACACTATAAAAGGTGCAAGCCTAAGAGCACCAGGAGATATATAGAGAATCATACATACAGAGGATCTTTATCAGATCAGAGAGACATCTTTTTGAGGAGATATTTCAAGACTTGGAGAGTTCTCTTTGAGATCACGTGTACGGTGGAGCTCTGACGAATCGAAGAGCATAACACCTACTATCTTCAACATCAGATTATAGTCTTTGACCCATAGCTTTGGGGCAAAGAGGGCAAGGTTTACTTTAGTGGCCACTATCTTGGATAGTGGCCCACATGCTTAGCTTAGATAGACATAGCATCTTTTATTCTATTTTCTTATATCATTAGCATAGATTTACATGATTTCATGGCATAGTTTTATCATATTTCTGTTACATTATTTGATTACTAACAACCTCATCCGGGGAGGCAATCTCGAACACCTAAATGTGTGTTGTTGTTTCATTGCTTGTAGGGCCACAAGTACATCAAACGAAGATTACAACATACGAGAGCAAAAGGGATCCCTCTAGGAAACAGACCTGGAGAAGGAGGCATTTGTAAGCCCTCATACATTTTCGTGTGTGAAACCGAGAAGATTTTATAAGCGCACCACCTCTTCGTGGAAGGGGCACTCCTTGCCTATTTGTAATTTATAGTATCAAAATGGGTATCCCTAAGAGGGACCGACATGTGACATTATATTACCATCATGTAAATAATGCATTACATACATTGCATCAACATATCGTGACATCATCACAAAACTTCCAAACTTGTTTTGGCCATATCTCACTCATCAAGACTCGGATTGAGCTGAAATTTTGAGGGTAGATGCCTGAAAAACCCTAGAATGTCTCAACCAATTTTTATATAATTTGGAGCAACACAGATCCTATAACATCCCTATGTGTGAATAAGATATTTTGCAAGCGGCTATGTGAGGGTTTCATCTGGGTTGAGTGCAAGTAGCTCCAGAGGTTGGTTTTTAGGGCCTTCGGGCCCTATCGGCCAATATTTTTGTGGTTTATGCTCAATATTTTAGTAGGAAATGTTGTAGGGGATCCAAGATGGGTTGGAAATTTATCTTTCAATAGATCATACTCTGAACTTGAGTGACAACAACTTTCAATTTTCTACACAAAAGAAAAGTGAAAACCATACCTTTCCACATCATCTAGGGCAAGGATTAAAGATATCATGAAACAAGTTTCAAGCAGTTGATCAAAAAATGGCTCATATCTCAAGTGAATCTGGTGCTAAGGTGCACCCACAAAATAATTCTATTGTGAAAACCCCTATCAAGGGTAAGAATTTTGAAGACTCAGTCCCAAAAATAAATTTTAGGGATGCCCTTCATGGTGGACAGTCGTAGCTCAATGCTAAAATCAATCTTAGGGATTTCCATAAACCTCTAAGAATACCTAATATTGATCCCAGGAAAATAGAGTTAGGATGTATTAAAGCAGCTTATGGAACTCCTATTGTTAAGCTTGATATGGGTAACATTCAGACTGGCATTGAAGATTTGGAAAAAAGAGGACTAATTTGTTGGTTCATGGGTTTTCATCCGAGTCTATCTACTTTCCAAATATGGGTGGCAAAAAGCTAGAAAACTAAAGGTGAGTTACAAATCTCTATTTATCCAAATGGTTATTTTTTTATTTTATTTGCTAATAATGAAGACAGAGAAAACTTTTCAAGGGGGTCCTTGGTTTTTTGGAAGGGCAGGGCTTTTCATGAAGCCCTGACATACTAAATTTAAAGCCTAAGAAGAGATGCCTTCTATAGCTCTCGTGTGGGTTAGACTCTTTGGCATCCCTATTGAATTTTGTAATCCTACTATTTTTTCTTCAATTGGAAACTCTTTAGGAAATTTTATGATGACTGTTGATTGTACTCAAAATTTTGAACATATTATTTATGCTCGAATTTGTGTTTTAATGGAATTTGACAAACCCCTACCTAAAAAGATCACATTACAATTTGGGGAAGACACTTGGGAGCAAGTAGTGGACTATGATAAAATTCCTTTTCATTTTATAATTTGTGATGAATATGGTCATTTGGCCAGTGCTTGCCCAAATAAAATTCCTGATCAAAAGAAAGAAGATATAAACTTAGCAGGTTTCCAAATACCTAAGAAGAAGAACACTAAAAAAAAAACCAGTTATGAAGGATCAATCAAAGTCATTTGCTAATATTGAAGCCTCTTTTACATAAGATTATTTCCCCAGAGCAAGGGGGTTATGTGGAAGGACTTCAAATAGTAGATGAGATAGTTATTGGTCAGGAATCCATCCATTCCATGGATATGCAAAATTCTCCTTCCATGTTCATTTGGTTAGACTTATCCAAAGCTTATGATAGAGTGTATTGACACTTCCTTATCAAATTTTTGAGGCAATTTGGTTTCTCTAAGGATTGGATGGATTGTATTATGGGATGTATCTCTTTAGTTTCCTACTTAGTTCTTATCAATGGTAGGCCTTCTTAGTCATTCCCAGCTTCCAGAGGTATTAGGCAAGGTGACCCGCTATCCCATTATTTATTCATCATTCTTGTTGAATGCTTGGGTAGGACTATAATGAAAAAGAGGGAAAACAAAACCCTTGAGGGAGGTACCATTGCTCATGGAGCTAGACCTATCTCTCATCTTCAATTTGTGGATGACTCTAATATTTTAGGTAAAGCTACAGTTAAGGAAGCTTCTAATATTAAGCAAATCATTAGCTATTTTTCTAAGGCTACTGGGCAAGGCTACTGGGCAGTTGATCAATGAAGACAAATCTAAAGTTATTTTCTTTCACTGCTCTGCTATACAGGAATCCATAGTCTTGGATAAATTAAGATATAAGAAGACCTCTCTTCCAATAACGTATTTAGGTATTCCCATAAATATTCAAAGGCAGAAAAATAAATATTGGAATTGGTTTTTGGACAAAGTCAAGAAGAAAATTGGAAAGTGAACCAACAAGTGGCTTTCTTCTGGGGGTAGAATCACCTTGGTAAAATCAGTCCTTCAAGCTATTCCTATTTATGTTTCTTCTATTTTGAATATCCCAAAGGATGTTTTCGATAATTGGATCAAATCAGTCATTGTTTCCTTTGGAGTGGTACTAAGGAGAAAAGAAAATGGGCCTTGGTGAAATGGGATACTTTATGTCTTCCTAAGAGTGAATGGGGGTTAGGATTTTGGTCTTCTATTAATAACAACAAAGCTTTATCTGATAAATTATATTGCAGGATGTTGCATAACCCCAAAGCTCTTTGGGCCAATAATCTCTGTGATAAATATGCTGAGAACAAAAGTCCTGAAGACCTTGTTCGCTATCAACTTCATACCAAAGGTTCTCCTATTTTAGTAGTTCTTAAGACTGGTGAGGATTTGATAAGGAAAAAATTATTTTGGATCATTCATAATGTTCAACAGGAAAAGTTTTGGACATATTCTTGGGATGGTCACAAGCCTTTGATAACTCAGTTTCCCGATTGGAGGCCTTGGATGGAGGAGCTTCACCGAGCTAATTGGATAAAGGTGGCTAATTACTGTTGGTACCATACTGGTAATTCAAAGGTTGGTAGATATTGGATCCCTATTAAGGACTGGCCTATTAAAATCCCATAAAGGCAAAGAGAAGATATCCAAGGCATACTTCATATGAGATCCCTCTCTTGGTCCTATGAAAAATATTGTTTTGGATGGAACACTACTAAGGGTGAGTATTCAGTTGCTCAAGGTTATTTGACCTTATGCCATAATAATCCCAACCATTCTTTTGACATATTTTCTCGATTGTGGGCTCAAAATCTCTGGCCTAAGGTGAGGTTCTTTAATTAGCTTTTATTGCATCGTAGGGTGCTTACTGGTGAGAAACTTATGAAGTGTGGTTTTCATGGCCCTTTTAGATGTGAAATGTGTGAAGAGAATGTAGAAAATCTCAACCATATTTTTATTGAGTGTACTTTAGCCTATGAGCTATGGAGGAGAATGGCCACTTTACTTGGCTTAAAATGGTCCAATTTTTTTACTTTTGAACATCTTTGGAGGGATTGGCCTAATCAAGAGGGTGTTGATCATTTTATTAAGTAGTTAGTTTGGATGGGTTCTACCATTCTTCTTTGGAATATTTGGAATGAAAGGAATAACCAAATTTTTAATCAATATAGGAAGGATATTCACTATATTTGGCAAAATACCATAGCCAACTTAGTTGAATTAGTCCATCAACTCCTTAATCACCCCCAAAAATCCCACCAAATATGGGATCAAGTGATGCAAATATTGAAGATTAAATATTCTAAGGGCAACCAAATTAAAGGGAATGTGAGTATTAGTAATATGGATAGGACTAGAAATTGGCAAAATCCTCCTAAGGATTTTGGAAAATTCAATATTGATGGAGCCTCTAGAGGGAACCTTGGAAAAGCTAGTGTGGGAGGAATTGGTAGACTTTCAGATGGCTCCCTGGTTTTTACTTTTGCTGAGAATTTGGGTATTCTTTCCAATAACCTTTTTGAGGGGTATGGTATCCTCAGAGGCCTTCAGGAGGCTACTAATGTTGGATGGGAAAAGGTGTTAGTTGAGTCTGACTCTCAACTTATGATTAATCTCTTGAAGACTCCTAAGAATCATAAGGTGGATTGGAGAATAAAAAAAATTATTGAGAAGATTCAATTAATCCGGATGGGATTTTTGAAAATTGATTACAATCACATGGTCAGAGATAAAAACAAGAGTTTTGATGCTTTAGCTAATTGGGCTTTGGACAAAAGTGATATTACTTTTTATGGCCACCCTCCTATATGGTGGGATTCTCAAATTAGGGAAGCTCTTCTTTCTATCATTTCTTTGGATGGCTCTAGTTCTGAAGGTACCTAGTTTCTTCTTGCTCTTTTTTTTTTAGCTTCTATTTGGTTCATTTAGTTTTTTTAGTTCCCTAGCTCATTCTATTCTTTATTTTGTTTCCTCTGTTGATTCTTGCCTTAATAGTCTTCTGGTCTAGATAGGTCATTGTTATGTTTAATTTTTTTTCTTTTTTCTTTTTTGCTTTTTTTGTTTAGTTTTTTAAGGTGGGTGGGTTCTTTTGTTTTGTTTTTTTTTGTGTGTTCTTTGTGTTGTTTTTTGTTTTTCATGTTTTTTTGTTGTTTTGTTTTTTTTTATATGTTTTTTGTTATTGTTCTTGTGTTTTTTTTGTTCTTGTTCTTGGGTTTCTCTTTGTTTGTGTTATTTCGTGTTTTTATGTGTGAGTGTTTTCTATGTTTTTTGTTTTTGTTTATTGTCTGTTGTTGGTTGTTTTTTATTTTATTTTTTTTTAATTTTTTAGGTTTTGGTTGTGTTTATTTTTCATGTTTTTTTGGGTTATGTCTTTGTAGTGTTTTGTTGTTTTTGTCTTGTTTGTGTTTTGTTATGTGGTTCTTGTGTTTTTCTATGTGGTTTGTGTTGTGGTTTATTTTATATTATTGTGCATGTTTTGTTGTGCTTTTATTTTTGACACACTCAAGGAGCATGTTTTTTATTTTATTTCATTATTTTTGTTGTTATTTACTTATTTTTAAATTGGTTTTGTGTGTTTGTTTGCTCCTTGAGTATGTCAAAGGTGGTAGGCCAGGTCCGAGTCCTAGGCATTTTTGGTGGAATGGATACCCCTGCCTCCTTGGGTATTACCCAAAAGTGGCATCCCTTTTGGTGTGTTTTTCACAAATAAAAATAAAGAGGGACCGACGTGTAACCGAGCTTCAATATCAATAAAGAGATCCGTCTTTTGTTATTTCGTGTTATATGCTTTTTCCTCTTGTCTTTCCATTTTATCTTTGGTATTTTAAATAGCATTGCAAGTAGGGTTTAGAAAAGGGACCAGTACATGTGTTCCTAGGGTCGCTACATTATCAACATTGGCCCATAGTATTATCTACGGTTGTCAACAGTGGCTAGTAGATCTAGCTGCTCTGAGCATCAACAACTAGAGTTTGATGAGATTAATCCTTCATTTTAGCCATAGATTTACCTTTCTTAGTATGCATTTTGATTAATTAGGCATATATTAACCATATTACATGCATTTCCATGGTTGATTAGTTGATTAATAGGCATATTTACTTACATTTATGTATTTGAAGCTTTCCTTTACATGCTTTATACATTAGTTTCCTTTATGCTCAATATACAAGATTATATGCATTTCTAGGTTCCTTTACATGATTTAAGCCATGTTGCATGCTTTAATATCAATTTCCTAAGCATATCTATGTATCTTTATGTATGTTCATGATTTATTTATACATTTTCTATGTTTCATACATTTTCTTGGAAATCAACCTCATCTTGAGAGGTTTCATGTGCTTCTAAATGTGCTTTGTTGTTTCCTTGTATGCAGGTGACAGATCTCTCAAAGACAAATCATCTTCAAGACTATTCCTCTTGATATTGGAGAAGGAGGCATCTTAGTAAGCCCTCAAGAAAAGTTTGAAGACCTTAAGATTCTATTGAAGGCATCTACCACATGAGTTGGTATCACAATGGTCAAATCCCTACGAGGGATGTTCTTGTAACCTTGTTGTAAAGAGATTCAAAATTATTAATAAATATGAGAATATTATTTTTTTTCTCTTCCTTATGCTTGGTTAATTGATTGATCTTGTCTTTTGATAGCATATTATCTAGTTGTTAGACTTTTAAGGCTCCTTCAATTTAATCCTAAATAATGCCATAGTGGTGGGATTTCCCTACTGGAATGAGATATTCATTTTCTCTCTTCTATGAAATCTTCATCAAATCATCATACATAGTGATTCATCACATGCTAAAAATGAATTGCTATCATCTTGATTCCCTAAGAAGACCACTATGACTAGACTGCTCCATGGGATATATATGTACAATTACTATTAATGGTTGAAGTCACAACTATAATAGGACCTACCTAATAAAAAAATTAAATATCTTGAACTATCCAAATCAATCATCTTAGTAAAGCGACTCATCGCTTTCATCACTTGTCCTTTCCTTATCGACTCATCGCTTGAGGGGGTAGTCATATATCATTAAATTCATAATAAAAATTAATAATTAAACGCTCAATCATTGCTCAGTACATTCGTTCAAGAATCATTGCCAAAGACAATCATGCATCCTCCTTGCTTGGGGAAAAAAAAAAGATCAAAAGAAAATTCAAGAAAACCAGTAAGGTTATCTCCTAATAGTTGCCAAGGCTAGGATTAGACTTAAGCTTATCTCCTAATAGCCGCCAAGGCTAGGATTTGACTTAATATTATCTCCTCATAGCTACCAAGGCTAGGATTAGACTTAAGCTTGTCTCCTAATTACCACCAAGGCTAGGATTAGACTTAAGATTATCTCCTAATTTCCACCAAGGCTAGGATTAGACTTAATCTTATCTTCTAATTGCTACCAAGGTTAGTATTAGACTTAAGCTTATATCCTAATAGCCACCAAGGCTAGGATTTGACTTAATCTTATCTCTTGATAGCCACCAAGGTTAAGATTTGACTTAAGCTTATCTCATAATTTTCGCCAAGGCTAGGATTAAACTTAATCTTATCTCCTAATTATCGTTAAGACTAGGATTTTGACTTAAGCTTATCAAAATCAAGTTCTTCAATTTATCAAAGGTAATGATTCAACTATGCATGCTCTTTTATGATTGGGGCATCTAGCATTGACCAGATCAATGAACATCAACAAACCTATAATATGATGTTAGGTTATCTATTTTTTCTTAGCATTGTGTTTTCCCATAATGCATCCCAAAAAGGGGCATATGTAGACACCTAAAATACATCATGTTTAGGAGACTACTCATATGGGCACCTTTGTAGACCATATTAATGAGATTGGACCTTTCTAAGACCAAGCAGTGGTTCTAACCACTCATTTTAGGTAGTCTAAGCCTATAAAACCTTAGTCGCTGGTGGCATCAGTGACTAGGATCCTAAACATTAATGATAAGAGTTTCTAAGAGAAACCTGCCCCTAGCCACATTGAGCAAGAGTGGATAGCCCTACAAAAAACTTAACCTTCTTGAGCCAAGCAAAATAAGTTGTAAAAACCCAAATTGCAATATTTTTAGAGTAGTTTTGTACGAGGAAGCTTCCAAATGATTCCTCCCAATTGCTCAGGCCAACTAATTCTTGATCTTGGCTTCCTTGAGAAGCCAATATTGGGATTTGGAGTCTATTTATAGACCCCCAAAGAGGTAAATAGGGAGACACATTGAATGTAGCAAAGCCCTGTTGAACTAGAGAGCCAATTGCAACCCTTGAGGAGTGCCAACATGTTGTCCATTTGGATAATGACACCTGCATTTGAAGCAATAGAGTTTCCAAGAGCTTGAGGAGTAAGCTTGCCATTTCACACCAAGCCATTAGAAATTCACAACAAATCATCCATAAATATGTGTTCAAACACCCAAGTGACCCTTGACCATCAATTCCACAAACAAATTGAGCATCTACAAACCCAATTTCAAGAGAAGGATACTTTTCCCATGGACATTGTTGTCAACAATGGCCCACAGTCTTAACTATGGCTATCAACAATGGATAACAAAGCTAGCTGCTCTAAGCATCAGTGGCTAGGGTGATAGATATCTCTAGGTACAAAGCATCATTCAAGACTATTCCTATTGACATTGGAGAAGGAGGCATCCTATTAAGCCCTCAAGAAAATTTTGTGATGTAGGAGCATCCAACAACACTAGCAGTAGAAGCATCGAGTTTCGGGAGAGACAGTGCTGAGGAGTCGGCCAAAGAAGAAAAAGCAGCTAAGGAAGATACCTGTCGTGATTTCACGACGTGTCGCAAAATCGTGACAAAAATTGGCAAGGGGCAAGTCGAGCAGAAGGGGCCATGATTTCATGACATGTCACGAAATTTTTACCCATGATTTCGTGACAGGTCACGAAATCGCAACAGTTTGGAGGAGAGAGAAAGTGCAGCAGAAGGGGGCACGATTTCTCGACATGTCATGAAATCACGACAGATTTCGAAAGCGAGCGAAGAAGCAGAAAGGTGTAGCGAAATCATGACGTCACGATTTCATGACGTCGTGAAATCGTGATGTCAAGGCAAGTAGGAAGAAGATGTAGCAGAAGGGGGCACGATTTCGTGATAGGTTTCGAAGCGGAGGACGGAGCGGCAGAATGGTCGCGATATCGCGACGTCGCGATATCGCGACAAGTTTCAAAGCAAGGGACGCAGAGGCAAAATGGTCGCGATATCATGACATGTCACGATATCATGACCAAATTGGGAAAACAACGCAGGGAGCCAGAAACGTCGTGATATCGTGACATGTCGCGATATCGCGACGGAGAGAGAAAATGGCACGGGAGGAAGAGAAAAAGATGGCGGGAATGGTATTTTCAAGGACTGTTCAAATTTGACACATGGCACAATGTGTAGTTGAAGCGGGGGATTCCAGAAGCACGGAAGACGAGAAGGATGGGCGCGCAGGGTATTCTAACCAAGTCAGCAATGGTAGAGACCGTGCGGGAATTTAATCGGGTTGGTGTCCCGATTTTTGAAGTTGTAATTATTTGGGTTGGTGAACCCATTTAGGCGGGAAGTTGTTGCGTGAGAGGGTCGGGGCCTCTATAAAAACCCATTTTCTTGTATTAGTTGGGACGGTGGATCGGGAATGCACGCAGGAGTAGAACGGGAAAGCTAAGCCAAGAGCTAGCTATTGTAAAGCCTGCGGGCTGTTTGTATGTGTTTTTAGATTAATGCAAGAGAAAATTCTGAAATTGTGTGAGTGTGTATGCGTGTGTTTCCCGGTGCCCCATCAGTGGTATCAGAGCGGTAGTTCCTGAGTGTGCAACAGATCCGCCGAAGGTGAGGCAGCTGCATCAGGACCTGCGGGAGGGTTCTAAGAGAGAGTGAGTTCGGTCTTTAAGTGCGTAAGCAGATTCATCGAGCAGGAGGCAGTTTATGCCAAGACCCGATAAAAAAAAAAGGGGTGAGAAGAATGCATTCCCAAAGAAGACGGGACAGCATGGAGGATATGGTTTCGGAAGAAGAAGTCTTAGCTTTACAAAAATAGTTGAAGGCCCTTCAAAAAGAGTGGCTCGGGATAAAGTTACGGGAGCAAGAGGAAAGGCAAAGAAGACGGGAAGAAAGAAAGAGGAAGAAAGAAGAAAAATTAAAGAAAACCGCATGTGAGGAAGAGTACAGACGGTACCGGGACCTGCTCGGAAGAAGGCACAGATTTTTCTGTGCAAAAGGAGGAAATACAGCAGGCTGCAGAAGAAGTTTGCAGCAGTGGAGAAATATGTCCGATAGAAGACAGAAGTATGGACCGAGAGGTGGGGTTAAAGTAGACTGCTGAGGCAGAGATGAGTCCGGGAGTGTTGCAGGAGGCAGCAACCGGACCAATCAGAAGTGAATATCACTTCTCTACGTACCCCAGGTGTCTGATGCAGGAGCATCCAACAACACTAGCAGCAAAAGCATTGATTTTTGGGAGAGACAGTGCTGAGGAGTCGGCCAAAGGAAAAAAAGTAGCTAAGGAAGATACCTGTCGTGATTTCACGACGTGTCACGAAATCGCGATAGAAATTGGCAAGGGGCAAGTCAAGCAGAAGGGGCCACGATTTCACGACATGTCACAAAATCGTGACCCACAATTTCTTAACAGGTCGTGAAATCGTGACAGTTTGGAGGAGAGAGAAAGTGCAGCAGAAGGGGGCATGATTTCATGACATGTCATGAAATCGTGACCCGCGATTTCGCGACATGTCACGAAATCGTGACAGATTTCGAAAGCGGGCGAAGAAGCGGAAAGGTGTAGCGAAATCGTGACGTCGTGATTTCGCGACATCATGAAATCATGACGTCAAGGCAAGGAGGAAGAAGATGTAGCAGAAGGGGGCACGATTTTGTGACATGTCACGAAATCGCAACAGGTTTCGAAGCGAAGGACGAAGTGGCAGAATGGTCGCGATATCACGATGCCGCGATATCGCGATGTCGTGATATCGCAATAAGTTTCAAAGCAAGGGACGTAGAGGCAAAATGGTCATGATATTGCGACATGTCGCGATATCATGACCAAATTGGGAAAACAGCGCAGGGAGCCAGAAACATCGCGATATCGCGACATGTAGCGATATCACGACGGAGAGAGAAAATGGCGCAGGAGGAAGAGAAAAAGATGGCGGGAACAGTATTTTCGAGGACTGCTCAAATTTGACACGTGGCACAATGTGTAGTTGAAGCGGGGGATTCCATAAGCACAAAAGACGATAAGGATGGGCGCGCAGGGTATTCTGACCAAGTCAGCAATGGTAGAGACCATGCGGGAATTTAATCGGGTTGGTGTCCCAATTTTTGAAGTTGTAATTATTTGGGTTGGTGAACCCGTTTAGGTGGGAAGTTGTTGCGTGAGAGGGTCGGGGCCTCTATAAAAACCCATTTTCTTGTATTAGTCGGGACGGTGGATCGGGAATGCACGCAGGAGTAGAACGGGAAAGCTAAGCCGAGAGCTAGCTATTGTAAAGCCTGCGGGATGTTTGTATGTGTTTTCAGATTAATGCAAGAGAAAATTCTGAAATTGTGTGAGTGTGTATGCATGTGTTTCCCGATGCCCCGTCAGTTTGAATACCTTAAGAGTCTATTGATGGCATCTACCACATGAGTTGTGAATTATAATATGTATCACAATGGTCAAATCCCTAAGAGGGATGTTCTTGTAACCTTTTTGTAAAGAGATTCAAAATTATTAATAAATATGGTCACATTCTCTTATTTCTCTTCCTTATGTTTGGTTAATTTATTGATCTTATATTTTGATAGCATATTATCTAGTTGCTAGACTTTTTAATCCTCTTTCAAGAAGAATAGGCCCGCTCGACCAACATTGCAAGATAGTGGAATAAACATAGAATGATTGACTCATTTATTCAACATTGGAATATAGAGACAATGTAGAAAAGAATATTAAAAGCCTAATTGGTTGAGAAATTATAGAAGTAGACATCATAGTTTACATAGCCTACATAGTGAACTAGAATCCAATAAAAGAAAAAAATTGGTTCTTTAGAAAATCTAAGCGGTTCTCTTATGAAGCAATAAAAGCCAGATGAAAAAAAACTAATTCTCTAAAGTAGATAAGTGGTTCTCTATTGAACCAAAAATGCTATCCAACAAGGTTAATAAAATAAAAAGCAGAGGTAAACCAAGAACCTTGAACCAAAATGAAGCAGAGGTAAACCAAGCACCCTAAACTAGAAGCAAGACTAAGGTAAACCAAGCATCCTGAGTGCATGAACAAAAAGCAAGATGAAGGTGAACCAAGTTTCTTAAGTGCATGAATCTAAAGCAAAATTTGGAAGACAAACTAGGAACCTGAGTGCATTTGGAAGCAGAACATGGAAGGTTGGAAGGGAAGGCAAACCAGACACCTTAGTGTATGTTGAACAACTAGAAGTTGGAATGTTTAAATGCAAGGCAATAAGAGAGGAGACATCCATACAAATACAAGCAAGCACATAACATTAGGGTGTTACACCAACCATTAATAATAGAGCTAACTACTTTACCACTGATTCATCGTCAAGTAACAACTAGTTTATGTAGCACACATTATTTTGTTGGGAAAAGTTTAAATAATGTGCTAAGGCTAATTTTGGAGATATAAGGTATCAGTTTTTTATTATTATATTTTAAATATTGAAGAAAGTTGAAAATTTTAAAAGCAAAGGAGATATAAGGTTTTAATGATTTTTTAATTTTTGAGTTGGAGTGATTTTTGAAGTATTAAATTTTTTTGAGGTATTTGAAACTTCTAAATTTTTTTTAAAAAATTGAAAAACTTCAAAAATTTTGAGTTTTTTAATTTTTGGAGATTTTGAAAGTTAGAAGTTTTGAAAATTTAAAATTTGCAAATTTATTACTTAGGGAGTTAAAAGCTTTTCTACATCAAAATTTAGAAGATTAAAATTTACAAATTTCATATTTAAGTTATTTGAATTAAGGATATATAAGGTTTACTACTTCAAAGGTTTGAATGAGTTCCATTATGTCAAACAATAAAATTTTACTTTTTAAATCTCAACTATTGAAAGGACCAAATTTTGCATCATGGAAAAACAAAATGAAATCAATCCTAGTTGTAGAAAAACTCTGGGATATAGTAAGTGGAGCAAAGATAAAACCTCGTGAGGATTTAAGAGAAATTCAAATATTTGACAAAGGAGATGCAAAGGCTCTCATGTTGATAACATTTGGACTAATTGATGAATACAACCATATTTAAGTGGAGCGTAAAATTCTACAAAAGCATGGAATACATTATGAAAAATATTTGAAGGTAAAAAAAAAGCTATTGTTATGAACCTACAATCCCAATTGTATTCTTGAAAGGTCAATAGCAGAGAAAATATAGAACTCTTTATTTGTAAAGTAGTAGATATAAAAGAAAAATTATTCTCTGGGATAAAAAGTAGAAGATAAATTTCTTGTCCAAGTAACATTAAGGGCACTTCCAAAAAGTTACAAGCATCTAGTCACATATTTGCAAG
The DNA here is from genome assembly GCA_028583015.1 of Wollemia nobilis. Lineage (NCBI taxonomy): Eukaryota > Viridiplantae > Streptophyta > Pinopsida > Araucariales > Araucariaceae > Wollemia > Wollemia nobilis. The sequence goes on from JAQPPZ010004643.1 coordinate 1,151,892, forward strand.
TCTTAAGCAAAGAGACTATATTTGATGACTTAGTTAATATTCTTTAGGAATATGAAGTAGAAAACTTAGTCAAATATGAAATGACTAATAATACCTTGGTATCTAAAGAAAATATACCAAGTAATATACCTATGAAATCCAAGTATATATCTAAATGAAATTCGAGATATTGTCATATATGCAAGAGAAAATATCAGACTACAAATGTTTATAGATATAATCAAGAAAATCTAATGAATATGAATCATGGAAACCAAATGAAAAAACCAGTACAACAAAGACAATATCAATATCAATATCAATATCGATATAATCCTCAATAACAACATCAAATTTAATCTCAATAACAACAATTCCAATATCATCCTCAGTATGAATATGGGCATCAACAACAACCTCAACTACAATTTAGACAAGGAAATCAAAAGGGAAATTTAGTTCAAGAAATTCATGATATAGAAGAATTAGAAGAAACATCTAAAGAAAAAGAGTTCAAATATTTTATAGTAAAACTCTTTGAAGATGTACATTTTTCAAATAATTATGATGATACTAATATTGCAATTGCTATAGAACATCAAGATATAGGAATTTCAGAAAAATGACATGGTAAGATCAAGATGAACACTGAATATAACTGATTAAAGAAATAGAAGAATATTAGGAAAGTACATAAGAAGAAATAAAAAAGATATACAAATCCAAATCAAGTACCTAAACAAGAGGTTGATGAATCACATGCTCCATACAAAAAAATAAAGATAAATATCTAGATTGAAAACTAACGTAATTAATAACTAAATAATGTAATATAGGAGGGTGTTGAGGAATATTACATTATTTGGTACATGCTAATGTACCTTGATGGTATAATTATAAATATGTAATATATTAGGGTTGAGTCTATAATTTAGGTGTGTGATTTATATTTCCCCTTTTATGTAAGTCAATGTGGAGGAAATGCAAGTTAGAGTGCAAGTGTGGATTGAGAGAATGTATACAAGTGTCATGTATGTAAGAGTGTATATATGTAATGTAAGGATATGCACAAGTGTCTTAGATTAGGAGTGCATGTATAAGTGTAAGAATCATGTAGATGTGTGCAAGTTTCTTAGAGTCAAGAGTCCATGAAGAGTCATGTATGCAAGTGGTAAGAAGATAAGCCAAGATTCATGAGACTTGTCATATGAAGAGCAATATTCAGGTATGTGAAGAATCACATTAGTATGGCTATATTATAAATACAATACTCCATTGAATGTAATCGAAGAAGAAGAAAACATGAACATCGGATTATAGAGTTGTAATGGGAAATAAAGGAATAAATTTTGTATGCATTTTGAGCAATTAATATTGTAAGTTTTATTCATGCATAGTTCATGAATTATCAAGCCATTTACATTCATATTTAAATATGTAATTGAATGTTATTTGCTTTATTATATAGGCCTTGATATACATATTAATTTTCTCAAATATATTATATTCTTCTATTATTATTTTTACCTTTAATATTATGGCTATTTTATATTGGACCTGTGATATTTTGTGGTATTAAGGCTTAAAAATCTAATAGATAAAATGCTATTAGGAAATATATTGCTACAACCCTAACATAGCCGACTATGTTAGGTTCCAATTGCAATTATTATTTTCACTATTTAGAATAGGTTTGATTTATTGTTTTAAGGACTCTTCATCTCGATTTTTATTCCAATTTCATCTGTGCTATTCGCATAGAGCCTTTACGATGAGGGAGTGCCCACCTCAAGTGGCTACAAGATTATATTCGAACTTCATTTGATTTACTTCTAAAATTGCATACTTCTTCTGGTTGTATATCATAGTTGATTATTAATTGGGTTGAAATTAATTATAGTATAATTGTGGACTAAGAGAACTCGTAAGAGTGTCTCATCAAGTGGTATCATGAGATCCAGGCAAGCGGGTAGGCACGATTTTTTCCACTCGTAGGCAAACTGTGCAAAGGAGAAACAAAAGTCCATCTTTAGGCATGGATCGGTGGAAATAACTCCCAAAAATGTACGTCTGTATACGTTACAAAAGAATTCATAAAGGGAGAATACATTATTCCTATGTATCCAACTATAGGCCGACCACCACGATCACCCAGAAGCCTGCACAAAAAAAAACAAGATTCAAAAAATTTTAGCAAGCAAGCGGACCAATTATCAGGTGAGGCGAAGGCAATCAGATGCCCATACATTTCAACAACACCAAGTTCGATGAAATCCACATGAGAAATCACCAAAGACGTCTCTACGTATCCCTGCATAGTCGCATGAATGCCATCCAATCAGAACGAGCGAAATAAAAAGATTAAAGGGCTAAACTAAGGTTCATAATATTTTTTATTTTGTCGTCAGGACATATATCCCACATTGGGAGTGTGTAGGGTGAAGTGTGGTTTATAACATGAAAAATACAAGGAGTAGAGTGTAAATTCAGTCATACAACCAACATCCTTCATGCACGCATAGCCTTGTCCACATGTCCTTCCATATTAATTAGTGTGTTGTCTTTGGGGTATCTTCATTGTGTTGTGTTGTGTTTCATCTTTGTCGTGTCTATCACATCCAGTACTAGCTAAGTCTTGGTTGTGTTGATGTTGTTTCATCATGTACATTTTTGTCTCCTTATCCTCCATGTTTTGGTTGTGTCACATTGGGTGCGGCTTAGTCTCCTTCCCTTCTTCGGTGGTTCAGTTGTCCCCTATGTCATTTCATCTCCACATTGGGTCTCACATGTCCAGTCGCCAGCTATTATTCACGTCTCGTGTGTCCCATCCATCAGTCTCTGGCATCATCGTATGTTACGTGGTGTCCTCGGGTCCCTCGCATCTTGGGTGGTCTAGTTCTCTCACATCGTCAGTCAAGTCCAGTTCCAATGTCGGGTATTGCCTAGTGGAGTCCTCAATCGTGTCAAGGTAAATCGAGCATCAATCTGTCACATTACTGTCAAATCAGTGTCAAGCTTCAAGAAAATTGTCATTGCTATCAAAGCAGTGTCAATATGTCACATTGCTATCAAGAAAATTGTCAAGTTGTTATCCAAAGTTGCAAAGCAAGCCAAAAATTCAATCCACATCACAGTTGGAGTGATAATTAGGTGGAAAATAAACCAAATTTTTGGGCAAATTTACCGATTTTTTTGCAAAAATTGGAAGCTCCTAAACAAGATATTTTGGAAGGTGCATGAACAGAAGTTGGACCAAAGGACCTGATGGATGATTAAATAGCTTGGAAACTCCCAACCACAATGCAAGAAGAGCTCGTCGAAGCCAAGGTACAAAAAATTCTCCTTCTCCATCCGGAATTGGTAGTTTTAACCCGAGTCATCCAGTGGTCAGCCCAATGGCATCCAATTCTTCTCCAGATTCCACACAAGAACACATCACCCAAGTGGAAGGAAATCATCCAGTCATCAATGATGAGTTGTTAAAAGCCTTGATACTAAATCTTCAAAGGATGACTGAAAGTTTCAACGCATCTCAAAAACCGCCCCAACCGACTCCTTCTAGTTCCAATCACTGGAGTACGGAGGTCTACAATGATGACTATACATGCCATAGAGGTCAAAATAGTCAGTCTTTGACTCACAATGGTCACCAGAATAGTGAGGATAGGGGTAATGAAGAAAATATGGAGCAACAAAGAGGGTTCTACAAACCCTATCAAAATAACAACCAGAGACAGAGAAGTAACGAGGAACAAGATAGAAATAATGTCCACCAACCGAGAGGTCCATCGGGCATCAATCATCCATGCATTGACATGCCTACCTTTGAAGGCCAGGATCCACGTGGGTGGATTGCAAAAATGGAGGGCATCTTAGAATTTTACAAATTTTAGGGCATGGACAGGGTCCCTTTTACAACAACCAAATTTGGCACCGAAGCTTATCAATGGTTTACATGGTATAAACATGAGGAGCCTCAAGCTGCATTATATTGGGATACTTTCAAAAGAGCCTTTCTTCATAGATTCGACAAAGGGCCCATGGGTTCCTACACAGTACGATTATTGTCACTCAAGCAAACAGGATCAGTAGGGGCTTATATTTCTGAATTCACCAGTATGCTTTCCTATGCAGAAGACCTACCCCAGGACGTGGTAGTAGCAGCCTTTCGAAATGGATTAAAAGCACATATTAAAGTGGAGGTAGATCTACAAAATCCATCCAAGTTGGATGAGTGTATAAGGATTGCTGACTTAGCAGAAACCAAGGTGAACATAGGTTCATCCACACGACGGGATGCATATGGTCGACCTCCATTCCGCAACAACTCTTTTCATAGAAATGATCAACCATCATGATACTTCTATTACAAATGTCATAGTCAACATCAAAAATATCAAGCATGTACACCACGACAAAATTTTCAAATAGAATATGCCGACTAGGAAGAAGAAATAGAGGAGTACGAAGCACCGGAGGATCTCCCAGTTGAGGACCAAGAGGCACATGACGAAGTTATCACTGAGGAGGATACCATGACTATTTCAATACATGCTCTTATGGGGTTATCTTCTCACCATACAATCAAAGTGGCAGGTTTCATTCAGAAGCAATGGGTGATGGTACTAATTGATTCCGGAAGTACTCACAACTTCATCGATGCACGTCTTGCAAAGACTCTGGGTCTGCACGTCTACTCTTCTAGTCAAGATCGGTTTCAAGTCAGAACGGCAAGCAAGGAAGTTTCTCAATGTCTCGGTAAGACATCTCCAATTTCACTACAAATGGGTACGTATACTTGGCAAGGTCCTCTTTTTGTTATGGAATTAGGAAATTCAGAAGTCATTTTAGGTGTTGCATGGATGGAACAATTAGAAACCACCGTAGGTTTTAATCACAAACATCACTTTGTGGAATGGCAAGCCAATGGGAGAACCATCCGTCTTCAAGGACTACCTACACCTCCATCAAAAGTTGTAAGTTCACATAGCATGGAAAAATTGTTAAGAAAAGAAGGTGGGGGATTCATAGCCCGAATCAACTGCATTGAAAAATTAGAACAAACTATGTCGAAAATCAAAGCTGAAGCTCTCCAAAATATTGTGACTAACTATGAGGAAGTTTTTTAGGAACCCACAGGCCTACCTCCCAAAAGATCTCATGACCATGCAATACATCTAGTGCCTGGTAGTCTTCCACCCAATGGTCGTCCTTATCGATATCCCCAACCCCAAAAAATAGAAATTGAGAAGATTGTCCAAGAAATTTTAGACCAGGGTGTCATCCGTCATAGTACTAGTCCTTATTCCTCACCTGTCATCTTAGCTCGTCGAAAAGACAATTCTTGGCGTATGTGTCCAGATTTTCATCCTCTCAATAAAATCACAATCAAAGATAAGTTTCCTATTCCTGTCATTGATGATTTACTAGATGAGCTACATGGTGCTCAATTCTTCACCAAATTGGACTTACGTTCAGGGTTCCATCAAATCCGAGTTAGGAACGAGGATATTCCCAAAATAGCATTTCAAACTCATGAAGGTCATTATGAATTTTTGGTCATGCCTTTTGGTCTCACTAATGCACCATCTACATTCCAAAGTCTTATGAACCAAGTGTTTCATCCATTCCTCCAAAAATTTGTTCTAGTCTTCTTTGATGACATACTTATTTATAGCAAATCATGGAATGATCATTTAGTACATGTGGACAGAGTTCTCCATATCCTTCACAAAGAAAAGTTGTTTGTCAAAAGATCTAAATGTTCCTTTGGTGTTCAAGAAGTGGAGTACCTCGGTCATATAGTATCTCACGAAGGTGTTAAGGTAGATCCCAATAAGATTAAGGCAATACAAGATTGGCCCCTACCTAAAACCATAAAAAAACTTCATGGTTTTTTGGGTCTCACAGGTTATTACCGCAAATTTGTACGTGACTATGGTAAAATTGTGGGTCCGCTCATGACTCTTACCAAGAAGGATGCTTTTCATTGGTCAGTCATAGCTACTAAAGCTTTCAAAGCCCTTAAGGAGGCCATGTGTACGACTCCAGTTTTGGCCACTCCGGATTTTCACAAACCATTTATCATTGAATGTGATGCTTCAGGAACAGGTATTGGTGCAGTACTAATGCAGGAGGGTCACCCCTTGGCATTCGAAAGTAAACAACTTTCAAGAAAAATTTTGGGTAAATCCACTTATGAAAAAGAAATGTTGGCTATTTTACATGCAGTAGAGAAATGGAGGCATTACTTAATCAATAGCCGCTTTGTTATTAAAACCGATCACAATAGTCTCAAGCATTTTTTAGAACAAAGGTTTTCTTATCCAAAACAAAATAAGTGGTTGACTAAATTATTGGGATATGATTTTGTGATTGAATATAAGAAAGGTAAAGAAAATGTGGCTGCAGATGCATTATCTAGAAAATACGAAGATGAAGTAGTTATTAATGCCATTTCAGGGCCATGTTCGCAATGGGTGTCTCAGTTACAAGATGAATGGTTGTCCAACAGTGAGACAACTCACATAATTCAAGAGTTATCTATGGGTTCTTCTAAGTATCCTCTTTTCACATATGATGACCAAATATTACGTAAGAAGAATCGTATTTACATTCCTCATAATTCACCAATCAAAGTACAGATTCTAGAAGAGTCACATGCTTCCCCTTCAACAGGACATTCAAGGTTTTTAAAAACCTACATACGGGTTAAACAATCCTTTTGTTGGAAAGGATTAAAGGCAATGGTTAAGCAATGGGTAGTTGAATGTGAAGTGTGCCAACGCAATAAGGGCAAAATAGTCAAATCACCAGGATTACTTCAACCATTACCTATTCCAGATCGCCAATGGGAACATATTTCCATGGATTTTATTGAAGGTCTTCCTAAGTCAGACGGAAAGACAGTAATTTTTGTGGTAGTTGATCGTCTTTCCAAATATGCTCATTTTCAGGCTTTACAACACCCATTTTCAGCAAGCAAAGTGGCCAAGGTATTTATGGATTCAATTTTTAAATTACATGGAATGCCCAAAAATATTGTAAGTGATCGTGATCCCATATTTACCAGCAATTTTTGGAGAGAATTGTTTCGACTGAGTGGTACAAAATTAAATATGTCTTCTGCATACCATCCACAAACAGATGGTCAAACAGAGGTAGTTAACAAATGTTTGGGTACCTACCTAAGATGTTTTGCTCAGGATAAACAATATCAATGGAGTCAATGGCTGTCATTAGCAGAATGGTGGTACAATACGTCTTATCATTCTTCCACTAAGATGTCTCATTTTGAAGCATTATATGGAACTAAGCCACCAACCATGGCCGATTATGTACCAGGATCTTCCAAAGTGGCTCAAGTCAATGATTGGTTACAGACGCGACAATCCTTGCTCACTATTTTGAAAGAAAATTTGGTCCACGCACAGAATCGTATGAAGCAACAACTGGATAAGCAACGTTCAGAACGAACGTTCCATATTGGCGATATGGTATTCCTTCATCTTCAGCCCTACAAACAGCTATCGTTAAAGCTCAAATCTAGTCAGAAGTTGTCACCATGATTTTATGGTCCCTATAAAATTATGCGTCGCATTGGCGAGGTAGCATATCAACTGGAGCTGCCCCAATCCTCTCGCATACACCCAGTATTTCATGTCTCCTGTCTCAAACAGGTGATTGGCCAGAAGGTATATTCCCAGATGGAATTACCAGTGTTGGATGAAGAAGGGCGTATCCATCTACAACCAGAAGAAGTGCTACAAACTCGATCCCGTAGACTCAGATCTCGTCACATCCAAGAATTTCTCATCAAGTGGTAGGATTTACCTGAAGAAGATGCAACCTGGGAATCTGAAAGTATTTTCCAGTCATTTCCAGCTTTGAGGACAAAGCTTTCCGAGGAGGGGAGTCATGCTACAACCCTAACATAGCCGACTATGTTAGGTTCCAATTGCAATTATTATTTTCACTATTTAGAATAGGTTTGATTTATTGTTTTAATCATCTCTTCATCTATCCTTTTATTCCAATTTCATCTGCGTTATTCACATAGAGCCTTTACGATGAGGGAGTGCCCACCTCAAGTGGCTACAACATTATATTCGAACTTCATTTGATTTACTTCTAAAATTGCATACTTCTTCTGGTTGTATATCATAGTTGATTATTAATTGGGTTGAAATTAATTATAGTATAATTGTGGACTAAGAGAACTCGTAAGAGTGTCTCATCATATATTATCAACAAATTTCATAATAAACATCATTTTATTTGCATATATGTATGTTTTTTTTTCTTGAAAAAAGGGGTTGTACTCAGGTCCCCCACCCTTGACAAATAATAACTCTCTCCTTTAGAGTTTGTGAGTTACAAATAGATTCAATTATTCTTAATTGTATTGATTTATCTAGATACCTATATATTTTCATTAAATGTCTAAATTCTTGATTTTCATTTCCAGATCTTCTTCAATTTTCTTTGCAAATACAAATATTCTAAAATTCAACATCCTTCTTATAAATTTTCTTGTAGCAGCCTTCACAATACCAAAGATAAACCTTTATTCTCTATGCACTACATCTTAGTAGAGTTCTTTTTTTTTAAATATTGCATAATAAAAGTTCGCTTTACCAGCTTTGGACCGTTAGTTTTCTACTTGAAGCATAAGTGCAACCACATGAACTATAATATAAAATTATCAATCTAAAAAAATTGAAAGTTCATGATTAATTCTTATCAATAAATATGTGCATAGTAACTAAACTATGGGTCATTATATAATACATGTGGAATTCATTTTAATCCCAAATAACCAATTAAAAAATTAATAATAAATAGTTTAGCAATTTCAAAAAGTTGAAAGTTCTAGTCCACACTCTATCCCATAATCCAACCAACAACAAATAAATCATCCATTCAACCATGAAATCAATCTAATATCTTCTTCTACTTTGTCATACAAAACTTCTACTCGCTTCATGAAATCATAGTTCACATTACTGAATCTAGAATATTAGTTTCCTCCAATGCATTGATCTATATATAGATTCCCCAAAATAAGGAATTTGAGAAGAGTAGGAGTGAGTAATAACTTGAAATATAGTACAAAGGACTAACTATTGGCTTTTTAAGCCTTACTACCACAAAATATCATAAGTCCCAATATAGCCACAATATTAAAGGTATAAATAATAATATAAGATTTGTATACTTATTGTAGTGTTAAGGGATTTGGCCTCTCTTTTAGAGGTCCAAGGTTCAAACCCCACTCTGTATGAGGGGACTAGGACCCCTCATAAAAACCTATGTAAAATTATTTAAAAAATAGAATAGGAGAATAATATATGAACAAATCAATATGCACATCAAGGCCTATATAATAAAGAAAATAAAATTCATTTTTATAATAAAATATGAATGTAAATATCCTAAGTCATTCATTATCTATGCATGAAGAAAACTAACAATATTAATTGCTAAAAAATATTTATATTAGTATTTATCCCTTTTCTTCCTAATACAACTTTGTAATTTGATATTCGAATTACATATTCATGGAGTATTGTCTCCATAATATAGACATAGTCATGTGACTCTTCACATAATTGACTATTTCTTTCCATATGACAAGTTCCATGATCTTTGGCTTATCATCTTACCACTTGCATACAAGACTCTTCATGTTCACTTGACTCTAAGACACTTGCACACATCTACATGACTCTTACACTTATACATGCACTCCTAATCTAAGACACTTGTGCACATCCTCACATTACATATTTGCACTCTTATATACAAGACACTTGTACACATTCTCTCAATCTACACTTGTACTCTAACTTACATGACACTTGTGCATTTCCTACACATTGCACTCATAAAAGGGTAAACATAAATCACACACCTAAACTATAGACTCAACCCTAATCTATTACATATTTACAATTATACCATGAAGGTACCATGGGGATACATTAACATGTACCAAATAATGTAATATTCCTTAACACTCCCCTATATTACATTATTTGGTTATTGAAGACTTTAGTCTTCAATCTTGGTCTTCATATTTATCTTCAATCTTCATATGACCTTGCATTGCTCATGAATCTTTGATTGAGATTCATATTCAACTTCTTTGAGTTTTATTACAAGTTCTTCATCATCTTGAATATTAGGTTCATCGTCTTGCTTGAAATTTGATCTTTCATCTTCATTATTTAGATCTTGAATCTTTGTATCTTCTCTTTCTTGTTTGTGAATTGCTTGAGCTTTTTTGTTCTTTGACTTCATATTTATATGCATGAATAGCTTGAACTTCTTCTTCAACTTTATATATATATATAGCTCATTCTTGATTAATCTATAAGATAAATTTGGACCATAATTGATCCATTTTTCTTTTCCTTATTTTCTAAACTTTATATCATAATATATTTTTCCTTCTCGCATTTTAGAAATTGAACACTTTGTTCTATTTTTAGGAATTACTTCAAAAATAAGTTTATGAAAAAGGTTTTCTAATATGAATAATAGAGTCCTTTTAAATATTCCACAATATTTTCCATTGTACCAAAAAAAATGTTGGAGACTAAGATTTCTTTCCACAAAATATGCATGGATAAAGATTCCATCAATCAACCTTTTATGTCCAATTCTATTGCAATAATTACACTTTAACTGAATATAATGTCCTTTATTTGATTTATGATTTCTTGTTAGTACTTCAAGTTCTTTTGTCTTCTTGAGAAAACAACATAACCATTGATGTACTATTAAGGCTATTCTTCCTTTATTTTCCCTATAAATAAGTTGCAAGATTTGGTAATCTATGACATTCTAAGTAGTTATAGATTTTGTGATAGAATCTATTTTTTTTTTGGTAATTATTATAGTAGATTAAAAAAGGGTTTTTATAGAGGATCCCAAAACCTTATGTACAAAATCAGCCTTGCATCATGCCTCCTGGCTTTATGTATAAGCCTATTACAGAAATCGTAACCCCTAAAAAAAACTTGATTACATAAGCAATGGGCCTAGGGCATCAATCCCTTGAAACTGAACACCAAAACAGAAATCCCGCCCAACGGTAACAGTAAGCATGAAACAATCCCTCTCAGCGGGAAACAAACAAATAAGAAGGAAAGTAGTTTTGGAGATCCCGCCCAGCGGGGAGTAGCCAAAAACCACCATCGAGAAGATCCCGCCCAGCAGGAAGCAAAGAAAAACCGTTACAATAAAATCCCGCCTCGCGAGAAGCAGTCAAAACCACCACAAACAGTCTCGCCTAGCGGGAAGCAACAGGGAAATCTCACCATCCGAGAAAACAGCAAAAAAGAAAGGATCCCGCCTCGTGGGAAAACTGGGGGATTTGGCGGATCTCGCCCTATGGATAAACCATCTCGCCCATCGGGAAAACATTTTGTTTAGCGATAGCCATCCTGTAGGAAGCCGATAGCCAGCACAGAGAGGATCCAGTCCATCAGGAAGTGACCAGAGAGTTGCACCACAAGGAACCCGCCCCGGGAAAATAGAAGAGGATCCCAGCAGCAGGGACCAAGAATCTCGTCCAAGCACAAAGCCCATCAAGGATTCACAAGAAAAAGGGGGAAGCTGTCCAAACCCTAAACCGTCACCTCCACCGCACCGAGAAACGCAGGGGACCAAATCCATGCGAATAACCTACAAAAAACCCCAGGGGGAAGCCTGAGGGAAAAAGGGAAGGGATCCCCAACCAAACAAGGATCCCTGGGAAGCACCAGTCCAAAAAAACAACCAAGGAAACCCTAGCCGATCGGGAGGGGCACAGATAGTGGAGAAGGATATCCCCCCAGGAGATCATCTGCAAACAACAACTCCCCGGGAGGGATGACCTGGGTTGAGCCAGGGACTAGGCAGGAACCAAGAGCCATGGGAGGGGGAGCAGGGGAGGGACCAGAGCCCTTCCCTCTCTACTTTCTTCCCTCTCCATCTCTCCTCGTGATAGAATCTATTTTTGATGTACTATTAGATTGAGATTTAGTAGCAACAAGATCTAATTTTGAGCTCTCAAGTGTATTTAGTGATCTTGTTATTTTCTTCTTTTTATCAAGATCATCTATCAAATTTTGAAAACAAAACTTTAACTTGTTCAACATTTCTTCACTATCTTTATTGAATGCATTTCTAATAATTTATTCCATGGTATGAATCAATTCTATGATTTATTTCCTTCAAAGTAGAAAATCTTATAACTCCCAAGTTCAAATAATAATTCAAATATAAAATTTGAAAATTATAAAATTTATAATCCTTTTATGTTGAAAACCTTTTAACTCCCTAATTGGATTTGGAAATTTTCAAAATTTTGAAAACTTCATATTTTTCAAAATCTTCAAATTTCAAAAACTCAAAGTTTTTAAAGTTTTTCAAAATTCAAAATTTGTAAAACTTTAAAATAACTATAAACCTATAATTCTTCAAAAATCACTCCAAATCGAAAAACTTAAAATATCATTATCTCCTTATATCTCTAACTCTTAATTTTTCAACTTTTTAAATATTAAAAACTCAAATAATCAAAAAACTTAAATTAACCCTTATACCTCCTTATCCTATAACCTTAGCGCTCAAATATTATTCAAAACTTATTTATTCCCTCCAAAATATTTTAAGCATTGAATATAATGTAATGTTCATTACTTGATGAAGCTCAATGATATTATAGTTGAACTGATTCCACTTTCGATATTGGTATAACATCTAATGCTTGCATACCATATTACTATCTACTATCTTTTGCATGTATGTTACTTTGCTCCTCATTTCTCCTTCTCATATGGTTTTTGGTTTCTTTGGTGATGCAAATATTGGTTTACCTCAACTCGTGCCTTTGTCTCAAATCCTCCTTACTCTTGTTTATTCCTTTATGATGAATCGATGCCTGATTCCTCATTGCTTTTCTTACGCTAAGTTCACCTTGATTCTTTATTTCACTGTGCTTCAACTAATCTAGATTACCTCTGGTAAACCCAACCATTTGGTTTACCTTTCTTCTCTAGATGTAAATTGCTATTCCACCTTGATCGAAGCAATTTTTGTCCATCTCCTCCTTAAGTGACTTGATCCTAGTAGTGGGTGGTTAGTTGCTTATGTTCTTTCCTAGTTTGGATATTTGAATCACCAACAACTTTATCATAAAGTATTCTTTTCAAGAATTGTTTCCAATGTGCTTTCTCTAGCTTAGAATTATTTCTTTACTGTATGCTTTGATTGTATGCCTTCTTTGGCTCTGTATTCTTCCCCTTGCTTTGTATATGCTTAACTATGGCTTTGTATGCCTTCTCTAGTTACAATGTATGCTTATTATAACTTTTTATATGTTATCTTACTCTGTGAAATGATTCTACAAATACCTTATATATATAGATATATATAGATATATATGTATGTATGTATGTATGTATGTATGCAGGTCATTTATGAATCTTCCTTTATATAGGCTTCTTGAGCCTTTTCAATACTGCAAGCCTCTTTGGCCTTCTTCAATAATGCAAGTCTCTCTTGGAAATTCTTCAATGTAGGCCTCTATGAACCTGCTCTTCATTATAATTGTTTTAGACCTTCCTTAATGTAGGCCTCTATGGACCTTCTCTTCAGTGCAGGTTTCTTAGAACTTCTTTTACTATATAGGCTTCTTTATCTTTGCTCTCATTTTTTCTCTGTACTACTTCTATTCGCTTGTTCTTCTTTTTTATTCTTTCTAATTTTTGCTCTTATTTGTTCTACTACTTTCTACTTGCTTCTTCTATTATCTTTATATACATAGAAGTGGAAATTCTTCTCTATATCTTGAGTTGGTTCTTCCTCAATCTTCAATCTTCAGTATTCAATAGTTTAATCTTCCATATTTTATCTTTAATATCCAATTTTTCTTTTGATTTTGACCTTTCTATCAATCTAATTGAGTCCATTTCTTCATTATTTTTCCTTCAACCAAGTGGAAAGACCCTAACCTTCAAATTAGGGTGACTAAATCATTTTTCTTTCAATCTTCTACTCAATAAGACCTTTAAAAATTAGAGTCCAAGTTTGCACTGCCTTCAAAGTGGACAAAATCTAAATTAACTTTATCAAAAGTGGAAAAATTTAACTAATAATGGTGGTTCAATGAAATATATCAAAATGGACAGAGTCAAGTTGTATTTCTGATACCACTATTGGATTTTTAAGCCTTACTACCACAAAATATCATAGGTCCCAATATAAAATAGCCATAATATTAAAGGTTAAAATAATAATATAAGAGTAGAATAATATATGATCAAGTTAGTTTGTATATCAAGGCCTATATAATAAAGCAAATAATATTCATTTATATAATAAAAAATAAATGTAAATGGCCTAAGTCATTCATGAACTATGCATGAAGAAAACTTACAATATTAATTACTCAAAAATTTGTATACAAACTTTATTCCTTTTCTTCTTGTTACAATTTTGTAATATGATATTTGGATTACATACTCGTAGAGTATTGTATCCATAATATAGCCATATTATTGTGGCCCTTCACATATTTGACTATTTCTCTACATATGACAAGTCCCATGACCTTTGGCTTATAATTTTTCCACTTGCATACAAGACTCTTCATATTCACTTGACTCTAAGACACTTGCACACATATTCATGAATCTTACACTTCTATATGCACACTTAATCTAATATAATTGTGCACATCCACACATTACATATTATCACTCTTACATACAATACACTTGTGCAAATTCTCTCAATATACACTTGCACTCTAACTTACATGACACTTGTGCATTTTCTGTACATTGCACTCATAAAATGGAAATATAAATCACACACCTAAAATATATAATCAACCCTAATATATTACATACTTACAATTATACCATGAAGGTACCATGAGGGTACATTAACATGTATGAAATAATATAATATTCCTCAACATTAATAACTTCTAAGGAAGGTCAGATCTGGGTGCAAAAAAGAAATAATTCTACACAAATTTCTAGAAAATGTAGGTGATATACTATACATAATATTATTTAAAAGCTAAGCTTCACCTTCCCATGTGTCCAACATCTAACAACATTAGTTTCCAAAGATGTCATCATTCATGTCTATAGAAGAAGAAGTTAAAGTTGTCGATCCTTCCTACAATTTTTTGGAGGGAAACCTTCCCTAACTACAATCTATAAATAATAGGAGTTTTAGCATTGTAAAGTATCAATAAGTTTTATAAACTTTCCCTTAATTTCTATTTGTATAGCAAGTACACATATATCTGGGTGATCTTGCGTGCAACTTGAACCCCTACTTTTTGCATAATCATTGTAATACTTCTACTTGCACATATATTTCTTAGAGGCCTACACATCCATTTGGTTCTCATGCTTAGCTAAATTATTTTCTACTCAATTTCCTTATCTGTAGATATGTTTCTATTTTTAAGATACTACCTCTAACAATAGTTGATTGACATAGAAAAATATTGCTATTTTTATTCTTATCCCAACATTTATTTTTCTTGATGATTTTACTAATAGTTTGTGAATCCATATTAATTGAAATATATTTTTATCTATCTTCAATGGCCTTGTATATTTATAGTTGTTAATTAAATTTCCATATGATCTTGAGTAAGTGAGGATAATTTGTCTTTGTTATCTCAAAAAATACCACCTTCACAATTTTTCCCTAGATTTGGTTTAGAAACACAATCAAAATTAATTTTGATAAAGTCATTTGCTAGACATTTCTATTTTACCATAGATTGAAGCAAATTTTTTGTGTTAACTTCATTGTTACAATTTATCCTTCCATATATTCAAATCATTCAATCAAGAGACTAGCACCTTTTCTCTTCACCTAAGACTTCTCATTATGAGCACCACGCATATAAAAATTTTGTAAGAGAATCAATGATATGAATTCAAATTTGGGCATGATTTTGAGGTTAATTTTAAAAATTATATTACTCATTTTAAGCCATAAATTTTAATAAATAATGGTAGGAAAAATCCTCTACAAAATACATGATGCTTTATCTTTGAAATAATTTATCCAACTTTCTATTAACTTTTTGAATGTTCTATTCAATATAATGTCATATTTTATAATAATCTATCCTAAAATGTTATAAGAAAAGGGAAAATGAAGAAGTAAATCCATGTCTCTAGATACTTCTCACATAAGGAACATCTAAAAGGTACATGATATCCTCTTCTTTGAAAACTCTCACAAATAAAAATATTACCTTAAATTTATTTATTTTATTAGGTAAATGAAGAGGTTTTAAGGATCCCCAAACTCGAGGATTTTGAGAGGGACCCACAACCCATACAAAAATATCCAAAGGGTTACCTAATAGCTAGCTCTCGAAGGAGGAGACAAAAAAGGGTAACTAGCCAACTAGGAGAAAAACCAGAAAAGAACAAAACCAACCCTCTTGTAAATAGTACAACAATGAATACATCGAAGGATTTGAACAGCATGCCCTAGATAGGGAGTAAAATAAAAAATAAAAAACCACAAGCCCAACCAACTAAAGTACAAAATTTAAACCAAAGACAATGAGCTATAGCACCAAAGTAGGCCCAATAGCTAATATGATCCACGAAAACATGCAGACTAGAATAACTTAAAATTTAAAACTATAAAGTACACTCCAAACTGCATCTTTCCTCCTCAAGGCATGTCTTCCCATCACATGGTAGCAAGGAGGAAGCACCACTTCAAAATACAAATAGGAAAAACAAGAAATTTAATACTAAAAATTGTTGCTCCAACAATTTTTTCCTTACACTGGAGAACTCCATCAAAGCATAGATGGAAAAGGTAGCAACAAGGAGTACCAGTCCCATGTGAATAAAAACCTTAATGAAACTCTAGATACCTACACATCCACTAGGAGGAAAATGAGGACCCCATGGAACTTCCCAATAAAAAATTCAAAATTGACCGTTGAAACCAAAGTTTGGAAATTTGCTCAGAAAAATAACTACTCTAAACTTTAGTGAACCACAAAGGCTAGGGAACCTTCCCAAGACCACCCAAATAGAGCCAAAGTGACCCAATCTAGAGCCAACCAAGAAAAAATGATAGATTATTTTGTATCAAGACAACACATAATCACCCAAGCGGGTAAGGGTAGGAAAATGACCCTACCTTATGGCCTAATAAAACCAATGATATTACCATACCCAAAAGAAAAAAGAAACAAATCCACTCAAGTCCCCCAACAAGCATCCAAATCAAGAAACAAGGCAATGCTCTAGCTCCCAACTACAATTTCCACCAAGAAGAACAAACCCTAATGAAAATTGTAGGTCCTTGCACCTCCACTAGGATGGAAAAGAGAACTCCACTAAACTTCCCAACCAAATGAACAAAATTGACCGTTGAAACCAAAATTTGGGAAACTTGCTCCAAAAAAATAGCTGCTCAAAAATTGAGTGAACCATAGAAGCTAGGGCACCTCCCCAGGACCACACAACAAGAGCCAGAGTGACCCGAGCTGAAGCCAACCAAAAAAAAATACATTATTTCATAATAAGACAATACAAAATCACCACAACAAGTAAGGGTGTGGCAAATGGCCCTACATCTTGGTCTATAAAAATACAGTGATATTACCACACCCAAAAGAAAAGCGGAATAAACCCACCTAGGTCCCCAACAAGCATCCAACTCAAGAAACAAGGCTACTCTCCAACCTTGGTCACTAAGAACGAAACCCTAGATCCAAAATGCTAGAAAGAAGCAACAAAATCACTAAAAGAAGAAAAACAAAGCATCCTGACAACCAAAACTTTCCAAAATGGACGTCAATGGAAATATCTCATTGGAGAACGGCCTTGGACTAGTCTATCCATATACCCATCAACAAATTAGGATATTAGGGTTCCTTCAGCTGAAAAAACCTCCTTCCCTCAACCCCTAGGGTTCCAGTTGGCCAAACTTCCACCATGTAACCCCACCTACATTAGTAGTAAATAAATACAAATAAAAAAACAAGCAACCTAGAATTATCAAATATAGGAGACTACCCCACAGTATAGTGAGATGTTGAAGATCCTTCAACAAATCCAACCTCCTTTTTCCAGTCCCCTCCTAAGGTTCCAACTATCCAACCTTCCTTCCAAAAATATCCCTATAGAAGTAGATTCGTTATCTAAAAAGGTTCATGCTCCAAAAAGCTTCTGAGTTGCAAGGTTTTTGTTAGGATCCTACTATAAAATAAACTTAAATAAACACACTCTCACACAATTGCTTGGAAATAAACTCACATAAACATCATATTAATATTCAAAACAAAATACACATTATAACAAAAATTTGCATAAAGGAACAATCTCACAATAAGATAGAATCGTAGGCCTCTTCGAGGGGGCAACCTCCTTCAACACTTCATTAATTTGCAAAAAGATGAATACATTGGTGCCTTCTCGGGTATTTAAAGAGTTCCCTTCCATGGTTGGCTTACATGCAAAATGCCACCTAGATTACATGCATAATGCCACCCGAATTACATGCATAGTGCCACTCGAATTACATGCACAATGCCACTCGAATTACATGTACAAGGCCACCTTACATAACCTATCTACCATGTGTTACATAAAAAGGGTGCCATTTGTCATAGGCACTATATAAGCTAAAACGTAGAAAATTACAAAATATTAATCATGGGTACTACCCACGTTATTTAGGAATTATTACATCATAGAGTTGTTATATTAAGGGTTAGGATGGGATCCTAACATGTCCTTCCCCTTGAAGAAGCTTTTTCCTCAAAGCTAAAATGAGGAAATTATTGTTGGAGTTGGTGGAGAGATTCCAATGTAGCATCTTTAGGTTGAAGCCCACACCACTAAACTAGGATCTTTGTAATTGTATGGTTGTGAAGAGTGTGAGTCCGACAATCCAAAAACTACTCAGGTGTAAGTAATATGGAGCCTTCTTCATCCAATTTAGGAAGTGTGGATTGAACCTGTACCTATGTGCCCACAACTTTATTGAGAGAAAAAACATGAAAAATAGGATGAAGCTTGGAAGTAGGTGGGAGCGCCAATTTGTAAGTTGTGGGGCCAATCCTTTGTAGAACCTGGTAAGGACCACAAAATTTTGTAGCAAGCTTCTGGCACCTACAAATTTGTAGGGATGATTTTTTGTACGGTTGCAAGCGAAGGAATAACATATCACCTACATCAAAACTACACTTCAAACTATGTTGATCAACTTGTTGGTGCATCCGATTCTAGGCCATGTTCAAATTTTGCTTAAGTTGGCGAAGGACCTCGATGTGTTGACTCAGAGTGTTGTCAATGGCCTGGACCTTGGAGCTTCCAGGAATGTAAGAGGAAGGCATAGGTGGAAGGCGCCCATAGACTACTTCAAATGGTGTGAGTTTGGTTGTGGTATGATAGGAAGTGTTGTACCACCATTCACTCAAGGATAGCCATTTGGACCATTGAGTGGGATGATCTGAGACAAAGTAGTGAAGGTAGGTTTCCAGGCATTTATTAACTTCTATTTGACCATCCATTTATGGATGGTAGGCTGAACTCATTTTGAGCTGAGTCCCCTGCAATTTAAACAAATCTTGCTAGAAATGACTAGTGAAGGTGGGATCACGATCAGATACAATGGAGGTGGGCATGCCATGAAGGTGAAATATGAAGTCAAGAAAAATTTGTGCAACAATGGATGTTGTATAAGGATGGGCAAGGGCACAAAAGTGAGCATATTTTGAAAGGTGGTCCACTACCATGAAAATAACTGACTTGCCTCCAGATTTAGGAAGCCCTTCTATAAAGTCCATGGAAATATCAGTCCAAACCTGATCTAGGATAGGCAATGGTTGAAGAGTGCCTAGAGAGCACACTATTTCACCTTTCATCCTTTGACATGTGTCATAGGTAGAAACAAAAGAGCGGATGTCCCATTTCATACCTTTCCAAAAGAAGGTGCGCTTGAGTCACTCATATGTTTTAAGGAACCCTAAATGGCCTACAGAGGGAGTGGCATGCAATTCCTTCATGAGGAGCTCTCAAAGTGGGGACTTATGAGGTAGAACTAGGTGTTGATGGTAGCATAGATCATGGCCATTCCAATTATATCCTGGTGCAAAATCTAGATCATCCATTAGTGAGGCTATCAAAGCTTGCAAATTTGCATCCTGACGTGCTTCTTGATGCAAGGAATCAATCCATTGGGGAAGTGGTGCTGAGATGGCACACAACATACTTACGGTCTCCATTTAGCGAGAAAGAGCATCAGCCATAATATTCTCCTTTCTCTTTTTGTAGGTGATATCATAATCATAGCCCATGAGTTTAGACACCCACTTTTGTTGGTCAGGTGTGGCAACTCTTTGTTCCAAAAAATATTTGAGACTTTGATGGTCGGTTTTGATGGAGAAGTGACACCCAATGAGGTAAGGTCACCAATGTGTGACTGCATGCAATATGGCTAACATTTCCTTAGCATATGTGGATTTCCCAGATTACGATCATAGTGTGCCTTGCTATTAAAAGCCACAGGTCATCCTTATTGCATCAATACTACCCCACTACCATTACCAGAAGCATCACTTTCAATGACAAATAGTTTAGAGAAATTTGGCATGGCTAAGACGGGAGTGGTGGTCATAGCATGCTTGAGTTCAATGAAGGCTTGGTCAACAGGCCCTATCCAAGTAAAGGAATCTTTTTTCAACATGGAGGTGATGGGGGTAGCTATATTCCCATAATTGTAGATAAATTTGCGATAGTAGCTTGTAAGCCCTAAAATCCTTGAAGTCCCTTGAGGGTACGAGGTTTCGGCCACTCTTGAACTGCTTGAATCTTCTTAGGGTCAACCTTGATGCCATCCTATGAGACAATGTGTCCCAGATACTCTACTTCAATAAGACCAAAGGAACACTTGGACCTTTTAGCAAAAAGGTGATGGGTAACCAACAACTGTAAAGTTTGATCCACATGATTGAGGTGCTCTTCCCATGTGCGGCTATAAATCAAGATGTCATCGAAGAACACAAGGATGAACTTCCACAGAAAGGGCTGAAAGATGTTGTTCATAAGACTTTGGAATGTATAAGGAGCATTTGTGAGACCAAATGGCATTACAAAGAATTCATAATGACCTTCATGAGTGTGAAAGGTAGTTTTGGGGATGTCCTCATCCTTGAGCCGGATCTGATGGTAGCTAGAGCAGAGATCAAGCTTGGTGAAATACATGGTCTCGTGTAGTTCATCGAGTAATTCATCAACCACTGGAATAGGAAATTTATCCTTGACCATAGTCTTGTTGAGTTATCGATAGTCAATACATAGGCACCATGAGCCATATTTCTTGGGAATAAGTAGGACAAGCAAGGAGTAGGGGCTAGTACTAGGTCGAATGACACCAGCCTTGAGTAATTCCTGTACCAATTTTTCTAGTTCTGATTTCATGGCATGAGGGTACCTGTATGGCCTGATATTTGGTGGTGCACTACCCGAAAGCAATGGGATAGCATGGTCATGAGAGTGACGCGGTGGTAGTGTAGTTGGTTTTGCAAATACAACATCATGTTTGTGTAGAACTAGTTGTAGGTCTGATGGAATTTCAGCCATTAGTGAAGTGGTTGGTTGGATGGAGAAGATTTGTACAATGACCCCATGTTTTGATTTCTTTATAACTTTCTCCATATGATTGGACCTAATGAGGAGAGGTATTCCTATAGGGGAGCCCTTGAGTAAGTGTGTTTGTCCATTTTGGGAGAATTGCATCCAGAGTTCTGCAAAGTTCCAACTGATAGTGCCCAACATACTCAACCATTGAGATCCCAAAACCATATCACATCCTCCCAACTAGAGGGCAAACATGTCTTGCTTGAGTTCATAGTCCCCTATCCTGATCTTGACATTGTGACATTTTCCTTTACAAGGTAATGTTCCCCCATTGGCTACCATGACCTCGAATGAATTATAAGTGTGGATATAGCAATTTGTCTGCTTAGCAACTCTAGGATCAATGAAGTTGTGTGTGCTTCCTGAATCAATAAGGATGGTAAGACGTTGGCCCTTGAAAAATCCCATAGATTTCATGGTTTGTGGAGTGGTAATGCCTGCAAGAGCATGGACTGAAATCTCTGCCTTAGACCCCTGTGTATCTTCTTCCTATGGAGAAGGTGTTTTAGGGGGGTCCTCATCCTCATCACTCTGGTCAGTGTTAGTAGGCTCCTCAACATCTATCAAGAACAATATTTTTTTTGCACACTTATGTCCTTTAAAAAACTTTTCATCATAATTATAACATAATCCTTGGGCATGACATGCATCCATCTCCTATGTAGTCAGTCACTTGGGTGTAGTAGGTTTACTATCCACTAAATTTTGGGTTCGAAAAGGAAATGAAGGTCGGTTTGGAGGAAACCACGGGGTGCCTTTGGTTTGAGAGTTTAGATTCAGCCAGACGGGCCAAACTGATAGCTTCCATCATGGAATGTGGTTTCAACATCTTTACTTCAACTTGGAGATCCCCTTTTAACCCACTGATAAAGCAACTCGTGAAGAACCCTTTCGTCAATCCTCTTGTCTTATTGGCCAATTTTTCAAATTGAGTTTGGTAATCACGGACTGAGGATGTTTGTTGTAGTTTGTTCAAGGCCCATGTGAAGTCCTCATACTCACTAGGCCCAAATCAGGTCAGTAGTTGGGACTCAAATTCCTCCCAAGAGAGATTTGGGTTGGAATTATGTAACCATTGGAACCAGTGTAGAGCCTTAGATTCCAAATTGAAGGAAGCCATCTGAACTCGATGATATATGGGAACATTATGAAGTCTAAAGAATTGATCAACCCTACATAACCACCCATCAACATCCTTCCCATTAAATTGAGGGAAGTCCAATTTCAAAATTTTAAAGGATGAGTCATGGTCATTCCTTGTAGAGTTTTCAGCCTAGTGTTCTATTTTGAGTGGTCCCTTATGTGACTGGCTACCCACATTTATCAGTGTTTCTTCTAAGCGAGCACTAGTGGCCTCATGATCTAGATGAAGACCTTGGACATCTTCCCTTATGGATAAAATTCCCAAGTTAAAATTCTCGATGGCTTTGGTTAAGCAATCCATCTGTTCTAGCTCTTTTTGATGTCCACGGGTACCTTGGGCCATTTTGGAACCTTTTGTGACCAGTTACTAAAATCAGAATTGGGTTTTAGGACTTACTATTTTTAGTAAGTGTCCAAAAAAGTGCTTGGGTGCTATATATAAAAATGATCATATCGAAGAGGTGGTCACAATGAGCTATATCCCACAACACTACTTTTGGGCACCCCAGACTTTTTTTTCTCTTGTTTTGTCGAGTCTAACGGTGTTTACAGTTTTTGATTTTGAGCTACAGTGCAAAAGTTGGGTATTGGAGCACTATCTATAATTGGTCTCTGGTCACTCGCTCACTGTTTTTCTCAGCCTGGACAGTCTCTCTGACACTGCTTCCCTCACTAGTCTGAAGATTCTCTATATTGTGTAGGTTACTATTATGACAGTTCTGTTCTGACACTAAAAATTGCAATCTCTGACCTGACTGTGCTAACCTGACTAACCTCACTGTTACTACCACTGTAAATTTGACTGTTATTCTCCAAACTATCAACTTAATCATCACCCTCATATTCTATCCCGAATCCATGTAATGTATGTTATTTTTTTTGGTAGAGGATTCCTTTCTCATATGCTCACTTTTGGGAATCCGGAATGTAGGTTTACAAATAGGGAGTTTTGGTTTATGATTTTGTTGCAGGTTGAAGTTTTAACAGAACCAGGGTATGCTAAGTAAAGGAGTATGTAACACCCATAGGCCCTCTGTTATACCACAGTGATGAACAATAGTGCTCGAACCAATATTTTAGGCCACTACCCAAGGAGGATTCCACACATACCCTTAAGCACACTATCTGCCTCTCTGACAGTATGAGAGGGTAATAATCCAGGATGTTGTGTCCCATGGACTATGGATGATACAAGTTCGATAAGCTTCTTCCTGGATAAAATTTTGTTAACCCTAGAATGGTCTCCCGATACACTCAAATATGCATGGGAGCTCAAGTCCGTGCATTAGTTCTGTCTAAGGCCTGGGTATTGGAGCCTGATTGCCCATCACTTCACTAGACGATGTATGGGTTATCTATCTTAGCCAATAATGATAGATCCTTCACAATATTTTAAAACCCCTGGAACAGGGTTTCTACCTACTCAACTAAAAAGGACTATTTTTTTTACTGGTATTTGTTTTTTTTTTTTTGATAATAGTAAAAAAAATTACATGAAAATAACAGAGGATTATACCTAACAGGCAAGAATTGTTACTGTTGCAGCAAAACTTGGCCCTGAAAAGTGCTCTAATACCACTTGTTAGGATCCTACTATAAAATAAACTCAAATAAACACACTCACACAATTGCTTGGAAATAAACTCACATAAACATCATATTAATATTCAGAACAAAATACACATTATAATAGAAATTTGCATAAAGGAACAATCTCACAATAAGATAGAATCGCAGGCCTCTTCAAGGGGGCAACCTCCTTCAATACTTCATTAATTTGCAAAAATATGAATACATTGGTGCCTTCTTGAGTATTTAAAGAGTTCCCTTCTATGGTTGGCTTACATGCAAAATGCCACCTGGATTACATGCATAATGCCACCCGAATTACATGCATAGTGCCACTCGAATTACATGCATAATGCCACACGAATTACATGCATAGTGCCACTCGAATTACATGCACAATGCCACTTGAATTACATGCACAAGGCCACCTTACATAACCTATCTACCATGTGTTACATAAAAAGGGTGCCATTTGTCATAGGCACTATATAAGCTAAAACTTAGAAAATTACAAAATAGTAATCATGGGTACTACCCACGTTATTTAGGAATTATTACATCATGAAGTTATTACATTAAGGGTTAGGATAGGATCCTAACAGTTTTCAAAAATCCCTCTCAGAGCCGCGATCTTGAGTAACCAAACATTATTCCAAGGGAAATATTTGGAAATAAAAAAATTTAGATTGATCTAAATCCTTATATCCCAACTTGAATGAGTACCCACCAACTTTTGATAAATTTTAAATCAAATCATCCTTATGCATAGGTAAATAAAGATCTTGAAGTGTCCTTTGAAACTAATCCTTCATTTTTTGAGGTGCTCTCATTCAACTAGGTTGATAATAAAATTCCATGATTTGGAGTTTTTTTTTTAGTAATACTTCTTATATGCATCTGTTGTGGGGATTGAACCCAGGTCACATCACCAATAATGCAAGTGGCATCCTTGCCGATAGACTATGCTCACATGGATTGCTCACACTAATATAATTTTTGACCTTTTAAAGTTTACAATCTAAACATGCACAAGCCGATGATTGCCATTTTGGATAAAAAAATAAGATATGACTTTGAATAAGCGTCAAATAATTTTTTTATAAAATTGCCCTCATTGATTGACCATATAAATCATTTTTTGATCAATAATCAGCTATTTTATATGAAGTTGATGGTAAGTTTTCAACTTTAAACCTTAAAATATCCATAATAATTTATTGTAAATCTAGAGCAATATTAATAAAAATATTCTAACAGCATAAGAATCTTGATTTAAATTCCAAGACTTGACTAATTGCTCTGGATGAACCAAAACAAAAGTATCATCAAGAAGTTAAAGATGATATTCAAAGGGACCATTTGCTACAACCTAAACACCTTTTATTTTTCCTTCCATTTTTTTCCTTTGTGAATATCCTCTTCAATGCCTCAACAATAATAATAAATAGATAGGGAAATAAGTGGGTCACCTTGGTGGAGTCCATGGGAAATTTAACGTATCCAGTAGTGAATCCATTAATAAAAACATATTTTGGAGAGCTATAACAACATCTAATCCATTCACAACAACCTTGATCAAAACCTTTTTTTGAACAATATCATGTAGAAAATTCTAGCAAACCCTACCATATGCTTTTTTCATATCTTATCTATAATAATATTTGGTTATTTTATGGACTCCTGTGTAATTACTATACCATAAAGAATTTTTTTTCCATGAACAAACACACCTTATTCCTATGATATAACAAAATATATAATGTTTTTCATTCTATTTATGATATTTTTTAAAATTATCTTATACATTGTATTAGAAAGCCTCATTGAATAAAAGTTATCAAAATATTTTGTCTCTCATTTCTTGGAACCAATGTAATAAAAGTTGCATTGATCTCACTTATTATAGCCCTATTTTTTATCCACTTCAATCACAACTAACATATTACTCTTTGATAAATTTTAAAATATTTGAAAGAAAATTATAGCTAATCCAACAGGGCTAGGTTCCTTATTAGAATGAAATGAGAAAATTGCCTCTTATAGCTCTTCCATAGAGATCCTCATTATCAAGCTTTAATTTTATCCTCATCTAACATTTGATGAAACATTTTGTAAAATCCTATCTTAAGCCTTTTATTTTGACCAAATTCTAAAAGGATATGTTTGAAGTAATAAATCTCTTTTTTTCTAATGTCTTCTTCCTCAATATTTATTCCATTTGGAGTTGAAATATTTTTTGTATGATAAAAAGGACTATTTTTTAGTCTATATAAGGGAAAATTTGGTATTTCTATCCCATTTATTTGTTATAAAAGTGAGCCCAAAGTATCATAGGTCTATTATTTTAGGATCATATAAATAGAGCAAATAATCTCATTCAATAATAACATCAATATTGCACAAAATAAAAGCTTTTTTAATAATCTATTACAATACAAAAATTATTACATTCTAATCACATAACTGTTGGTCCAAAACCTGCCTATGGTTGGTTACTGCACCCAAGACATGTCAAACATTGAATGAATTATTAAACTACAATTTTTAACCCATACAATCTGAAGAGAAGGTTGGTGTAGACACCAAAAAGTTGCACATTGTCCCTCTCCCCATTTCCATGGTCAATCAATTTGCAAAACCTTCAAAAATTGCATAAATTGACTAAAAACCATTATTCACTATCCTTAGACCATTTGGGCTGGCCAATCCCTTTCCTACGCTTAAACATGGATCTTTATGTGACCTAATATCAACTCAACTAAGGTTGAAACCCTCACCATGGTCAAAAAGCACTTTATGGGAAAAAAGTCAACACTTTTGGTCAAATTATGCTTTATGGCTAATTTCATACTTAATTAGATCTAATATTGATTTAATTAAAAGCCTCCACCTCACCTAGTCTACTTTGACTAGCCTAGCCTTCCACCTCACCTAGCCTAGCCTATCCTAGCCCTGCCACATCTCACCTAGATATTTCTCCCTCACACTCCCCTGGGTCATAAATGAAAGATGGAGACTTTTGCACCCAAAAAGCAATTTTAAAATTAAAAGATATTTCAATAAAGGTGATTATTAATGACAAATCAAGATCTTTTTAAAATCATAATTACTTTTGTATGGGTGAGGGATTCTCTCACCCAACCGCACTTATGACCCATGACACCTCAGGGGACACCTCTTTGGTGGACATCTCACCATTGCCACCTCACAGGGGACACCTCATCCCCTTTCTCTCACCTTGGCCCACTCTATAAATAGAAGGTCATTTTCACCATTTTAGGACACAACTCACTTTTGCATACCGAAACTTTGCCAAAATCACTACTGCCATTGCATCCATCACACAGCCATCATACAAGCATCACAACTTTTGCATATCGAAACTCTGTTGAAATCACTACATCTATTATATCCAATACACATCCATCTCACATCCATCATACGAACATCATAATAATTTTGTCTCTTGCATAATTGATTTTTTTTGTGAGTGAGACAGGTTGATTTCCACATCAAAATTGTAGTTTCAGAAGCTCAATCGGCCAAAATACACATCCAGAGCCAATCCGGAGCATCTAGGGAGTCTATCTGAGCATTCTAGTCCGAAAGCGACTGTTTCACACCTCACACATATGAACCAGTTGGTTTGCATACCTAGGGTGCTAACCTCTAAAACTGGCACCAAAATCACCAGGACATGTAAGAATAGCTTAATTTTTAGTATTTTGTTGTTTTTAGCAAGAAATTTCATGTTTTGAGTAGTTTTGTGAGTCATTTTGTCTATATAACCATGGGGTTTTACTGAGGAAAACCCCCCAATGCACTAATAGAATTTTGTAGGTTTAAAAGTCTAGCAAATCACAAGAAAACATTCAACAAGCGGTGGCCCACGAGCAAGAAGCCCACCTACATCGATGGACCCGAAAGGACTGATCTTGATGCCTTTGTACCACATATAAAAGGGCTTCCTAAGGGAAGACCCTATTGTAGCTTTCAAAGTAAAATTGTAAAAGGATATCAATTCTTGTAACCCCATTTTATGATTATCAATACAAATGCGGAAGATTCTTTGATATTGAATGAATATCTTAGTGTCTTTTTTGTAGTTTCATTCTGGAATGCCTGGTGGGACCCCCACCAAGCATAAGCTTAATCGCCTTCTAAAAAAATTATGGTCTATTTTGTATGGAAGGTAGTTGTCATCTTTGAAAGACACCTCAAGCCAAATCACAAAAGGTTCACCGGTGCACCGGTGAGCTTACAAAGAGAGGAGTGAGTACACACTTGGGCATGTGAATTCTCCAATCTGCCTCAAACTACTACTTGATACCCATGTATTGGTTCAGACATCCACAACCAATGGCAAGGTAAGTTAGGGGAGGTTAAGAGACTCATGTTCCCAGGGATTGTGTGCCCCCATACCTAGACCACAAATTGTCTCTTGCCACATTGTATGCAAGGTTAAAGCGTCCTTGTATTTTTGTGCAGCAAATCAATAGTTAGTTTATTTGTTTTTTAAAAAAATTATTTTTGCAAAAAGAACTTAATTATATTTCCTTTTCAAAAATCAATAGAATCAATTTATTTTTGCAAAAACCACTTAATCAGATTTCCTTTTCAAAAATCAATAGAGTAAATTTATTTTTGTGAAAACCACTTAATTAGATTTCCTTTTCAAAAATCAATAGAGTAAATTTATTTTTGTGAAAACCACTTAATTAGATTTCCTTTTCAAAAATCAATAGAGTAAATTTATTTTTGTGAAAACCACCTAATTATATTTCCTTTTTGATATTCATTAGATTACATTTGCTTTTGTTAAAACCAAGTAAATAGATTTGCTTTGCAAAGGCATCATAGCATAGTTTATTTTGAAAAGGCATTAGAGTATCTTTGCTTCTAAAATAGTACTACATAAAAAAACATCACACACTCACGTCCTATTTAAACGATGTAAGGAGTTGGGTTTCATCTCTAGCCTGAATTGGATTTCATCACCAATTCACCATCAAATTTTAGTGAGGTCTGGGACTACTCTCCATTGGCTCACCTCTGAATTAGTCACCATAGTATCCCCCCAGGTGGATCATTTCGGCATTAATACCCAATCGGTCCTTCCCACTTTGAGTGTTGGTTATCTAAAATTCATCACTAGAAGGTACCTTTAGAGTGCGTAGTTTTAGAAATCCCCTTTACCACAGGGCTTTTCAAATAATTGGTGGGTGCAATTTTCATTACTGAGGATGCCTTAAATGTGAGGGTTAAGCGAAAGCATGGGTATGTCGGTAGCACCACATTGACAGTGCGACCTCTCTTCATGAGAGTTTATTTGAATTATTAGCGTATTTTGAGTTTCCTCCCTTTGAATATCATTTTACTGTATCGTATTTCATCTAGGTTGCCACTCATCCATTGGAAACATAGTTCTATTTTGTGCACTTTTCGATGTTGCAAAAGGTTTTATGCTACAACATACCTGTTTCAAATTAGAATATCATCCACTACCTTGATTTTATTCCTAGGACATAAATTCTATCATAAAAACACACAAAAAAACCAAAAAGAAAGAACTTTTGCTTTTTGTTGAGTCTCAGAAAAAGTGGTTA
Organism: Wollemia nobilis; assembly: GCA_028583015.1. Classification (NCBI taxonomy): domain Eukaryota; kingdom Viridiplantae; phylum Streptophyta; class Pinopsida; order Araucariales; family Araucariaceae; genus Wollemia; species Wollemia nobilis. Next base: position 1,181,890 of record JAQPPZ010004643.1, read on the forward strand.
CAACAACACATCAAACATGCTATAACTCACTTATTGATTGTCCCATAGTTTCATTACCATGATTTTCACTGCACAGTTGTTTTTAGGTGATTTGCTCCCCCCAGTGTGATCATCCTACACTCAAGCTTATTTTGCATGATTATGTGTGAAAACTTAGTGTTCAGGCTACAAAACTAATTCCCACTTATTTACACAGCACATTGAGGGTATACACAACACATATTTGACCCTCTATTATAGTTTTGGGTGGTCCACACCCCTAGAGTGTGAACCATTTTGGTCCGCACCCCTAGAGTGCGAACCTATTGTCAGGTTTCCAAATTGCACATACAGGCCACAAAAATCCTCCACAACACATTTCTAACCTCTATTCATCATTTTGGGTGGTCCACACCCCTAGGGTGTGAACCTATTTTTGAGGTTCAAAATCACACACATAGGTCATAGAGGTACTCCACAACACATTTTAGACCTCTATTTTCCATTTTGGGTGGTCCACACTCCTAGAGTGTGAACCAAATTGGTCCACACCTCTGGAGTGCGAACCTATATTTTTTTCCACCAAACAGTGTCCCAAATAGTCACAATCACTTTTAGAGCTCAGCTTTCACATCTTTTGGTTGTTACCACACATTTTCACACATCATCATGCAAGATTCTCATCTTACCCCTTCTTCTCCAACCATTCCATCAGGGCACTCAGATATAGACACCTCTGCCCATTCTCATACTCCTTCTGCTTCCTCATACAATTCCTCTCCACCTCCTACATCATCCTCTAGTATTTCATCCTATGATAATGTTGTAAGACATCATATTCCCATGGCTAATCCTTCACCTTTCTCATATATGCACCATCATTCTTTCTACCATGCTCCTCCTCATTCAATATCACATATTCCACCTATTCTTCCTCCACTCCAAATTCCATTTCACATCACCCAATAGGTTGGAATTTCTCAATCTTATCAACCCCCATTTCCACATTCTTCATATCATCCACCTCCATATTCTTCTTCATATCGATCATCACCCTCCACCATTGGCATTCATTCTCGTTCTAGTTTTATACCTCCATATTATCCATCCATTGACATGCGACACATATTGGCATGTCTCAATACACTTGAGTTGCACATGATCCACTTTCCATGTCATACATCTATCAATAATCCAATCATGATGGGTTCCACTATTCTCCCTCCTCCACCAACCCCTCATCCTCAACAAATGGGCCCTCCACAAACTAGGAAAGCCTTCAATCCATCACTGCCTAGTCCAAATACCATTCACACACAACATCCTCCACATTATCCTCATTCTTCCACCACTCCTTCTAAGACTCTATCTCAAACCTTCCAACATTTGCATTGCATAGGTCACTTAATTTTACCTGAGGTCAAATTGCCTGATCCAAATCGTCCAACACCCAAAGGGTACAATGAGCACAAATTTTGTATTTATCATTGCTAGCAAGGGTATGATATCAACACTTTTCATCTTTTCATATGTCTAGTACTTAACATAAGAAATGAGGATACAAAACAACAAACCAATCATACTACTTCCTCACATAATAATGAAGTGCAACTCCAAATCCATTGCCCCATCCAGTCCCACAACTACCACATGTTCATACTCCCACATCTATTACCCCATCGTGGCAAGTTCATCATGCCCATGGCCACACTTGTTATCCAAAGTGATAGCCATTCCCATATTATGACTAGCATTTCCCATCCTCTGAGGTGCTATCCTCCAAAAACATAGCATTTCCTTTAGATTTCACTAAGCACCCCTTCTTTCCTTGTACATATTCTATCTTCCTTACTTCTTTAATTATTTCTTCCCTTCCTTCTTCATCACCCATATTCTTCCACTAGGGGGGAATTTTCCTCCTTATCAACCAAATGCTACACTTGGGGAGCTCCCCCCCTACCACCTTATTTTATCCAATTAAGTGAGTTCTCCTCATTCCACCTCATATCTCATACTTGGGAGAGTTTCTCTCCTTCACATTTGTCTCCTACAATTGGGTGACTTTTCATCCTTACCAATCATCCTCTATAACTGGGGGTCTTTTCATCTTTTCAAATCACCTCAACATATTTTCTTCTACTCCATTATCATCATCCCATCATATTCATCAATAATGCCACTTTTGTCCTTTCAAAAGGCCTAAAATTATGCATTCATCACCTTTAGAAGAAGGGTCATCTTTGACCTAAATTTTCACCCATCAAATCACCTCCACATTTCTCAAAAATAATACAATTGGATCAGGCTTGAAAATAGATTTTCAAAGGTATAATATTTGTCCAATTTTGACACCATTTGGTCCTCCAAACTGCAAAAACATTGTACATGGGTCAACCAGAAAAAGTTCACACCCCACACGTGCGAACCACTGGTTCACACCCCACACATGCAAACCAACTAGTTTGCACCCCACCTGTGTGAACCTAATTTTCCCATATAATTCACCATTTTATGCATGGATATTGATATTTATGCTCACATTTCACATCTTCTACATATTTTCACCTCTCATTTTTCATATTTTTCCTCATCTACATATCTGGAGGAGTTTCATCTCTCTCCAATCCACCTTTCACACTTGGGTGGAGTTGTCTCTTCCTCCAACACCTCTTTCATACATAGTGGAGATTCACATTATCCTACCACTTCATTCACACTTGGAGGGATTCCTCTCTTCCTCCAACACCTCTCTCATACATAGCGGAGATTCATATTCTCCTATCACTCCATTCATCATTGGAAGAGTTCTCATCTTCCTCAAAAATCTCTTCCATACATAGCAAAGATTCACATTCTCCTACTACTTCATTCACACTTGGAGGGATTCCTTTCTTCCTCCAACACCTCTTCCATACATAGCAGAGATTCATATTCTCCTATCACTCCATTCATCATTGGAAGAGTTCTCATCTTCCTCCAAAACCTCTTCCATACATAGCGAAGATTCACATTCTCCTACCACATATTCCAAAATTGGGGGAGTTTTCACACATTCCCATACATTTTCCACACCTATGGAGATTCATCTCCTTCCACCACATCTTTTAAAACTGGGGGAGTTTTCACTCCTTTCCACATAATTCTCCACATCCATAGAGGTTCATCTCCTTCCACCACATATTCCAAAATTGGGGGAGTTTTCACTCCTTTCCACATCATTCTCCACATATTGTAGAATATCACCTTCTTCCAACACATTTCACTCACCACATCCATCACTAGGCACTTCACAAGGTTACATCCTTTACCTTACCTTCACCTCTCACCCCACCACAATTTCATTCACCCATCATCTGCAGGTTCCAGTACAACCACCACAAGTACTGGTTCCACAACCTGCTACTCATTTCACTCATAAAATACTAGGGCATCAACCATCAATGCCCACCCCACCATAATTCCATTCATCCCCACCACTCCTCATTCCACTTTAGCTAGTTCTAGTGTGACATCCATATGCACTAGTCCTACCATCCACAAATCCTTTCCTCCATAGTAGGTTCCAATACAACCGCCACAAGTATTGGTCTCATAACCTACCACCCATTCCATTTAGCAAGTACCAGGGTAACAAACAACCAATGTTGGTGCTCCATACACCACTCCTCATTCCACTTCAGCTAGTTCTAGTGTGACATCCATATGCACTGGTCCTACCACCTACATCCCATTCATCATTTGTAGGTTCTAGTACTACCACCACAAGTACTGGTTCCATGACCTGCAACTCATTCCATTCATCCTACACCAGTACAACAAACCTGCTTCTGCGGTAACCTTGACCACATGTCCAATCCAAATTTTTCCTAAAACTATTTATGTATGTATAACTAGAATGGGTATGGCCTCGAGAAATATGAACAAGGGTGTCACACCTACATTCATCCTCCCCTACGTAAACCTACTGACCGATCCGGTATTGGTTACCATCCTACAACAATCAATACACTTGAGCATGAATTTCAGCATCTTAATCTTGATCATATCAACCTCTTGCCTAATAAGGAATTTAAACTTAATCCTATGACATGCAACTCTTCCCCACATTCCACAATTGATATTCCTTCCACATTCTTTCCACCATCCTCACCGCATGATCCACTCTCCCCCCATGAAGTTGAAACCCTTGCTCACCACTTCCACTCCCTATCCCTCGATCCATCGCTTATAGCAGATCCACATTTACCCAATGATCCCCCTTCTTCACCACCACCCTCTATTCCATTATTCCCTATTAAAGACTTGCCACCACATTCTGGCTCGCATTCTCATTCCCCATCACCACCTATGGTGTTAAACCCAGGTCATAATCAACCTTTTATGGATTCATTGTTATCCTCATCTGATTCATCCCAACCCTCATCACCTATATATCCTATATCTAGCACTTTGGTCAACATGATCTCTATTGACTTGTATGCTCTGCTGTGATATCCACATCATCCCACTTACATCCCACCTTCTATCCCTAATTTCATCACTCTCGATGATACTATGAAACCCCCATTGCTACTGAATTCCTCTCAACACCCCACATGCTCCACTTCACCAATGCACCTTTACCTACCATACCACATCATATTCCATGGATAAATCATACAAATATTTATCTAGATGATGAATTCTAGCATCCTTAATCCATCGATGACCTCCACCTCATCCCTACACCTGTCCAACTTTATGATGGTTTTCATATGCTTGTTGAGGATACCATTAAAGTTGACATTGGAAATGATTCGGAACACCCTTACATCATATACCTCACCATCAGTTTATCTGAATATGAGCATGTCCTTTATACTAATTTCCTTAGGTCCTACATTAAGGTGTTTGCATGGTCCTATATGGATATGTCTGTCCTTGACCCATCGTTAGTCGTACACAATATCGTCTTGGATGACACTGCAAAACCTGTTCGACAAAAATTGTGTCGTATGCATCCCACCATTGCACTTATGGTTAAATAGGAGTTACAAAAAATCCTTGATGTTGATTTCATAGTACCTATTGATTACCCTAAATGGGTTTCAAACATGGTTCCCATAAGCAAACCCAAAGGGGGTATCCACATTTGCACTGATTTTAGGGATCTTAACAAAGATTGTCCCAAGGACAATTTTCCACTCCCTAATATTGACACTTTGGTCGATGCTACAACCGGACATGAAATGCTGTCACTCATGGATGGTTTTTTCAGGTTATAATCAAATTTTTGTCAATCCAATAGACCAACACAAGACTTCTTTCATGACCCCCTGAGGGACTTTTTGTTACAAGGTTATGCCATTTGGCCTCAAAAACACTAGGGCAACTTATCAACACACCAAGACCTATATATTTCATGATATGATGCAATAAATTGTTGAATACTATGTTGACGACCTCATAGCCAAATATAAAACCCATGCTCAACATATTGAGGACCTGCATCAAATATTTGATCGCCTCTTGGAACATAATGTATGATTAAATCCTAAGAAATATGTCTTTGGTGTTACCACTGGAAAAATCTTAGGATTCATCATTTCATAGAAATGCGTTGAATTAGATCCCACCAAATTCTAAACTATCCTTGACATGCCTCCCCTACGAACCTCAAGCAGTTACGCAACTTACAATGCAGGATTCAATCCATATGGTGATTCATCGCCCAACTTTTTGACAAATGTCAACTGTTTAATCACCTTTTACAGAAGGGGGTACCATTTAAATGGGATAATAAATGCCAAGCCGTATTTAATGCCATCAAGTCCTACCTCACATCTCCACCTGTTCTCATTCTACCCCATCCTGAATACCCATTTCACTTGTACATTTCTACTATTGATGTCACCTTGGGCACACTTCTGGCTCAAAAGAATGAACACAACAAAGAGCAAGTTGTATATTATATCAGTCATACATTAATTTATTATGAGATGTGGTATGCTTACATGGATAAACTTTACCTTATCATTGTTTTTTCTACCCAAAATTTGTGCCACTACATGATTAGCCATACTACCTACGTAGTTGCCCATGATAATCCCCTCTACTGCATGATGAGTAAGAGCTAACACAATACCAAAATGGCCAAATGGATCATGCTCCTCATGGAATTTGACCTCAAATTCTAAAGTCAAAAATCCATCAAAGGCCAAGGCATTACTGATCATCTAGTTGAGGCTCCATTACCTAGTGATGCACCATTGCTTATCCAACTTTCCAATGATTCAATATTTCATGTAAGTGAAGTCGAAGAGCCAGTTGAGCTAGAATCCAATATTGAATTAACCTTGTTCTTCGATGGCTCCCATTGCACACATGTTGGGGGTGCAAGAATAGTCTTTTTCACACCACAAGGGGAGTCCCTCCCCTTTTCTTTCAAGTTAAGCTTTCCATGTACCAACAACAATGCTAAGTACAAAGATCTTATCCTTAGCCTAAAGCAAGCACTCTCCATTCACATTCATTGCCTAGATATATTTGGATACTCTCTCCTCATTGTAAATCAAATCAAGGGAGAGTGGCAATGTCGTCTCAGTATTGCAACAATATAAACAAGTAGCTGAGGATTTATTGGCCCAATTTGAGTGGTATGACATCACCGCTACCCTGCACTCCACAAACCATTTTGCCAATACCATGGCCTCCCTAGGCTCACTCATTCTACAAAACCCACTTTTTGACACCACTCACGTGTCCATTCACACCCTTTTCCACTCTACCATTTCCAACAAGCCACCTCCTTGTGACGATGGCATCAATATCGTCGAAGATACACCACATGACCCATGGTTTTCCCAATTCAAGGACTACATCAAGCTTGGTATTCTCCCACCTGATATAAATCATACTCATAAACAAGATTTTAAATTATGTGGCATTTGCTATACATTGCTAGGTGATATCCTATACAAACAAAGTTATGATTCCATTTTATTGAATTGTCTTGAGCCTTTCAAAGCCCAACGCATTACTCAGGAGGCTCGTGATGGTACTTGTGGTGGCAATTTCAGTGGCATGGCCATAACCAAATGCATTCTATGGATGGGTTATTACTGGCCCACAATGGAGCATGACTGTTGTGCCTGTGTCAAAAAGTGTATCAAATGCCAACATCATGCTAATATTACACACTTACCTTCTCAGTCTCTACAACCTATTCAGTCAATGTGGCCCTTTTCACAATGGGGCTTGGATCTCATTGGAAAAATCACACCTGCCTCATATGCTAATCATAAGTTCATGATTCTGCAATCGAATTATTCACAAAATGTGTTGAGGCTATCCCATTAATTCAAACAATTGGTCCTAAAATTATTGATTTCATCACTCAACATATTATTTTTCATTTTGGCATCCCATCCAAAATCATCACAGACAATGGCACTCTATTTAAGAATAAGAATGTTCATGCACTATGTGAAAAATTCAACATACAACATAGTTTCTCTACTCCATACTACCCACAGGGTAATGGCCAAGCAGAAGCTATAAAAAAAACCATTTGTGCCATTATTTGCAAAATTGTTGTAGAGTCACACTATGATTGGCACAATAAAATTCCACTAGTACTATGGGCCTATCGTACCAATATTCATACTCCAACTGGGGCAACCCCATTTTCACTTGTCTATGGCACTAAGGCCATCATGCCCTTGGATCTTGAAATACCATATTTACGGGTTTCCATGCAAGAATTCATTGATGATGACACCATCCATCAGGCTAGACTTGACCAATTGACCTTGTTGGATAAGCGTCACATTCATGCTATTGAACACACATGTGTTTATCAAGACCATATCCGACGTGCCTAAAATTCCAAGGTACACCAACATGACTTTCAATTTGGAGATTTAGTACTCAAATAAAACCAAAAAATTACTATCCAACATCATCATCTCCATGATAAATTTTCATTGAATTGGCTAGGCCCATACATGGTTACTCACAAATTTGGATCTGGGGCATATCATCTAGCCATGTTGGAAGGCATATAAAAACTTGAGCCCATTAACATTATTCATCTACGAGCATTTTACACCTAGTTGTAGGAATTGTAGCTCATCATTACTTGTGTACATGTGTATATAAAAACAACAACAAAACAACAAAATATACAAAAATAAATAAAAAACAAACAAAAACCACTTTACCATTTTTGATGTTCGAAGACACTAATTTCACCTGCATATACATTTAAATATACTTGATCCATTTATCTCCTCCCATCCCTACTTCTTCTATAAGTGAATTTTGTATGGTCACACTTCGAGTGGCTACATACCTTTCATTGTTCCCTTTCCTCTCTTCCTTTTCTCTTCTTTCTTATCTTATTTTCTTCTAGTTACTTGTCAATGTTGTATGGTCACACTTTGAGCAGCTACATACCTTTGATGGGTTTCTTTTTTTTCCTTCTTATATTATCTTATTCTTGTTACTTTTTAATGTTGTATGGTCATGCTTCAAGCAACTACATACCTCTGATAAGTTTCATTTCTTTTCCTTTACCCAGTATATCTCTTCTTTTCTTCCTTACATTCTCCATTTGCATATCATTCCACCTCATACCCCATTCCATTTTCCATAACATTGGGGAAACTTTGTACATAAATACTTGATTTTTGCATCCATGTAGGCATCTACATATATTCATTGTAAATAACATGTGAAGGGAATTAAAAATGCACATGCTAGCATACCAAATTGATGTCCAAAATCCATTTTTAGAAGACAGAATTAGAGTTGTGTTTTGATTGCTTCGGCCACAAAAAGTTACATAATAAACCATCATCCAAATTTGGCATATTTAAAAAATACTTTTAGGATTCCCTTGGTTACCTTGCTCTCTTTCCTGGACTTACATGCACGTCTTACATATTGATAACATTCTAGAAATGGGGTTTATTTTGTTGCATGCCAGCTAATGCTTAGAAAAAATTACTTCACTCATTAAATCATTCACATAATGTCTTTCAAATCGGAGGAATGAAAAATGACAAGCTCCCCCCTCTCCCAGAATAAAATCCCTTGCTCTACAGCTAATCTGAGCAAGTATCCAAAAAAATAATAATAATAAAATCCCTTTCTATACAACTAATCTGAGCAAGTATCCTAAAATAGCAAAACAAAGAAAAATCCCTTGCTCCATATCTAATCTAAGCAAATATCCAAAAAAAAAAGAGAGAGAAGAAATGAGAAGAGTACTACCCACAAAGAGATAGTCATATCATAGAAAGCAAAAAACAAAAGCAAAGGCCTCTAGAGTATTACCCGCTTGAATCGCTACATTCCTCAGATATTTATCGATGAGCTAGCTTACAGGCAAAGTTGGCATGCAGTTACAAACCACCCTCTTCCAGAACGGTGAAATGAACATCACTTTACACACACAAATCCAGGATTGAGGTCTTGTTTACCAAGATAGCCTAGAATCTATTCAAGAAGTTTTGCTTAGTTAGTCAATGGGTTTTATTACTTACAAACTGTAGTGTTAAAATCTCCTCACTACAACCTTCATATCCAACTTCCTCAAAAAAGCGGAATGGATTACATCATATGATTACTACAATGATGCAAATACTTTCTCCAATCGATACTTCTACACCTCTGCATACTTACATTGTCATGTCTCATCCTATGCATACTACCCCAATACACACATACATAATATAAGCATTTACACTCCATATGCATATCATCCACTACATGTTTGCTTGTCTTGCATGCCTTACATGTTACTCAATCATTCACTTTCATCCTCATTACATCATTTTTTATTCTTCTAATATAAAAGATACCATATTTCTTACATACTCATACATTCACCTATATACATGTTATCATTCATATCACACACATCTACTTCTATCAATTCCCACACCTATGCTATATTCATACATTCACATAATTCTCCTACACATATAGAAAAGCAAAATTAGAATGTCATACAACAAAATGCGTACTCTTTTAGGTACCTCATCACATGTACATAGTATGTGTATATACTCCTTATTCATAAAATAATAATCATTTGGCCACTAACAAAATATCATTCAATCATGCTGCTCATCGGGAGTCTCTCCACTCCCCTTCGAGCCATAAGGTACTGATCCCCCACAACCCTTACATCATCCACATCCTCATGTAAACACGAAACCTTCCCTATGATCTTATCTATATTATCTATTCTAACATCTAATGCTAGTATATTTTTATCATCTGCTAATCACTTCACTTCCTCTAAGGCTATCTCTAGCCTCTCCTCCCACCTTGCCTCTTCGCTCTCCCTCCATCTCTAATCCACCATCCACCATCCATACTGAGGTTCAAATCTCCCCCTCCATATTTTCATCCATCAATTCACCTACTCTACTTCCATTGTTGATTTCTCTACAGTCCATGCACTCCCTCTCACCATTCATCCCAATTTCCCTTTTCAAAAAGGCTTGAAATTATGCATTCACCACATTCAAAAGATAGGTCATATTTGAATAAAATTTTTACTTATCCAATCACTTTCAAATTTCCCAAAACTACCACCATTGGATCAGGCTCGAAAAAATATTTCCAACGGTATAAGTTTTATCCAATTCTAACACAATTTGGTCCTCCAAACTGCCAAAACACTGCACATGGGTCAACTAGAAAAATTTCGCATCCCACCCATGCAAACCAACTAGTTCGCACCCCATCCGTACGAACCTATATTTCCTACTCAAAATTACTTCATATCCATTCCATTTCCTGTTAATTTCTGCCAAATCATCAATTTTTTGCTGATTTTCATATAAAATTATGCAAATTCTCTCATTACTCTTCATCAACCATTTCATCATCAATATCCGTCTCCTCCATCACAAATTCATTGCTTGAGGGGGTAATCATCCAACACATCAGAAGCTACCTTGCACTTGGTCAAATAACCAAACATCAAATCATGGATATAACAAATGCCTAAGAAAATTTTTGCTGAAAGTTATATCAAGTCCTCATGCTAGGATAGATAAAAAATAATGAAACTTCTATTCTCAATCAAAAATCCAATCAAAAAATAAATAAATGTTTGACAGACCTCAAAACTCCTCCGAATCTAGATACCTCATGGATTCCAATCTTCATAGTGGCAGGTGTAAAACCACTTGTGAATGAAGATCCTGAAAGTTCTACCCCATGGCTCCAACGGTTTGTCAAATGTTGTCAAAAGAGCTCATCAATCAATCAAAAGAAAAAATAGACAAAGGTATTTGTTCCTTCCATAATTGGAACATCTTAAATTGATCATAATGCAAGGCAATCTTACACCTTCCTCCAAAATTAATCATTACAATACTACAAAGTGTTGTATCCAATCACAAACCATTTTATCAATGTGCCTCTCTCGCAATCATCCACAATTCATCAATCGCAAATTCTTTGTCTTCCAAATAATCCCATCAATCCATGTCATTAGTTTTTGTACTAAACTGTATTTTTACACAATCCAGTATAAAAGGGGCAAAATGTAGACACCAAAAAATCACACATTGTCCCTCTCCCCATTTCCATGGTCAATCAATTTGCAAAACCTTCAAAAATTGCATAAATTGACTAAAAACCATTATTCACTATCCTTAGCCCCTTTGGGCTATCCAAGCCCTTTCCTATGCTTAAGCATGGATCTTCATGTGACCTCATATCAAATCAACTAAGGTTGAAATCCTCACCATGCTCAAAAGGCACATTATGAGAAAAATTCAACACTTTTGGTCAAATTATGCTTTATGGATAATTTCATACTTAATTAGATCTAATATTGATTTAATTAAGAGCCTCCACCTCACCTAGTCTACTTTGACTAGCCTAGCCTTCCACATCACCTAGCCTAGCCTATCCTAGCCCTACCACCTCTCACCTAGATATTTCTCCACCTCACACTCCCCTGGGTCATAAATGCAAGATGGAGACTTTTGCACCCAAAAAGCAATTTTAAAATCAAAAGATATTTCAATAAAGGTGATTATTAATGACAAATCAAGATCTTTTGAAAATCATCATTACTTTTGTATGGGTGAGGGATTCTCTCACCCAACCCCACTTATGATCCAGGACACCTCTTTGGTGGACACCTCACCATTGCCACCTCACAGGGGACACCTCATCCCCTTTCTCTCACCTTGTCCCACTCTATAAATAGAAGGCCATTTTCACCATTTTAGGATACAACTCACTTTTGCATACTGAAACTCTTTCGAAATAACTACTACCATTACATCCATCACACATCCATTACACAGCCATCATATGAGCATCACAACTTTTGCATACCGAAACTTTGCCAAAATCACTACATCCATTGTATCCAATACACATCCACATCACATCCATCGTACGAACATCATAATCAATTTGTCTCTTGCATAATCCCTTTTTTTGTGAGTGAGACAGGTTGATTTCCACATCAGAATTGCAGTTTCAGAAGCTCAACCAGCCAAAATACACATCCAAAGCCAATCTGAAGCATCCAGGGAGTCTATCTGAGCATTCTAGTTTGAAAGTGACCGGTTCACACCTCACACATGTGAACCAATTGGTTCACACCCCTAGGGTGCTAGCCTCTGAAATTGGCACCAAAATCACTAGGACGGGTAAGAATAGCTTAATTTTTAGTATTTTTTTTTATTTTTAGCAAGAAATTTCATGTTTTGAGTAGTTTTGTGAGTCATTTTGTCTGTATAACCATAGGGTTTGACTGAGGCAAACCCCCCAATGCACTAATAGGATTTTGCAGGTTTACAGGTCTAGCAAAGCACAAGGAAACATCCAACAAGCGGTGGCCCATGAGCAAGAAGCCCACCTACATCGAGGGACCCAAAAGGACTGATCTTGTTGCCTTTGTACCATATATGAAAGGGCTTCCTAAGGGAAGACCTTATGGTAACCTTCAGGGCAAAATTGTAAAAGGATATCAATTCTTGTAACCCCATTTTATGATTATCAATACAAATGCAGTAGATTCTATGATATTGAATGAATGTCTTAGTGTCTTTTTAGTAGTTTCAGTTGGTTCCTTTAGGAAGTTCTAACTAGTTGAATAGTAATTAGGGGGGAGAGAAGAGAGTGCTTGAAAGGAATGCAAATGTAGCCGAAGCTAGAACTTGATATGGTGCAAATTAAGCAACAACAAGAAATGAAAAAAACCATGAAATGGAGCCACTACCATGATCTCTTAACAGACCAAACAATTATTTATCATACATAGAACATGGTTAATCAATATTTAGCTTCACAAATTAGTAGTTCCAAGACTAAGAAATAAACATGAACAAAAATCTAGAAATAAGAATTGATATCATGCATATTTACTTAGCTAAATTAGAAAAACCCATCCATTCATACATACTTGTCTACAAGATTTTTGAACTAGAGGTTAAACAAAGACCTTTATTATATTTTCTCTTTCCAAAAGTTAAATCCATAAAACTTGTAAATGCCTAAGAGTAGACCTTTGAACAAGAGGTCGATGCTCTTATTTATAACCCTTTTGGTTAAAATATCTAAAATATATTACATTAAAACTGTTATAACAGACTTCCAGGTGGCTAAATCGATAAGACATACATCATGCAGCAGTGTTAATCCTAAACAAAATAGGACGTGCATTAGACATTGAGCCACTGATTCGAGCGATTCATGCATGCCATAAAGTGATGGATGAAGTTTGAAATTGCAACCACTCCTCATTCTTGAACTTGCTTGGTACCCCTTGATCTGCAATAGCTATAGTAGCAGGATCATAGTCAAAGGTTTGATTTAATTCGAAGCATGATGATCATAACCTGGTGTCACATTGCAATTTTGTGAAACTTTCTTGTGATTGGTCTCCTTTGCCTACATCCTTGGAGAATTTTTGTCATATCATGATTTCATGAAACTTTCTTTCACTTGGTCTCCTTTACCTTCATCCCTAGTAGATTCTTGTCATATCGTAATTCTACAACACTTTCTTGTGCTTGGTCTCCTTTGCCTTTGTCCCTGGTGAATTCTTGTCTTGTCGCAATTCTACGATACTTTCTTGCACTTGGTATCCTTTGTCTTAGTCCCTAGTGGATTTCCATCATGTCGTAATTCCACAATACTTTCTTACACTTGGTATCTTTTGCCTTTGTCCTTGACGGATTTCTGTCATGTTGCCATTCTGTGATACTTTCTTACACTTGGTCTTCTTGTATTTATTTCAACCCTAGAATATTCTTGTCATGTCACAATTTTGTGACACTTTCTTGTGCTTGATCTCCTTTACCTTTGTCCCTGGTGAATTATTATCATATCATGATTCTATGACACTTTCTTGTGCTTGGCCTCCTTTGCCTTCATTCCTAGCAGATTCCCATTAGGTCATGATTTCATGATACTTTCTTGCAATTGAGCCTTATTTTGTTATAGTTTACAAGGGAAACTAAGTGGGTGAGGGGAACACAAAAATCACCCACATTTTGATGACTCACAGGGGGACCTTTGCTTGCAAAGTCTATTGAACCCATATAGTCTTATCCAAACTAGTAACTTTCTAAAGTCATTGATAGATCGCCATAACAAAACATGAAATAAAAGGTAAGTTGAGCGAAGAGGGAGTTGATGTTGGATAAGTAATGCATCTATTTTATCCAAAAGATCAGTAAAGACGAAAGAAAGGATATATAGAGAGACAAGCGAGAAGCTCAAAATAATATATGAAAATCCACAAAAAGGGGTTGCGAGAGAGGAATAATAAACTCATCTTGATACTATCACTCAAAATAGTAGAGGATGGTGTTAGATATTCCATTTATCGAGAACGGGGCTCTACTGGGAACAAACGAGGATACCAAAAAATAAAAAGGGTGGAGAATTTGTATAGGCAAGTGGTAAAAAATAGTATTATAACATTGAAGATAGGGAAAGGAAGAACAAAAAATAAGGGAATTGGAGTTACACAAAATAGAAAAACCTCCAATAACCACATATCTTTATAAATATATTTCGTTGGTGTGACAAGCCTTTCCAAAAAGAACCTACCCCTGTAAATATATTCCATTGGTGTGCAGATTTCTTCCAAGGGTAGATAGATTGCCATGAAGTAGAACATGGTGGTAATCATCTATCTTTCTTGTATCTCTTTACTTGCCTGACATGAATAACCATAAACTTCCTCCACTACTTATACTTCCTCATGTAATCTCCCATCTGCATGATCAGACTCATTTTCAATCCTGAAAGCTTCATCCTTCCATCTCTTTACACCATTTCTTATTTATATAAGATTGAGTTGGGGTGAGCATCCGATCGATGAATGATTGCGAAGACATACCCCATATATTTTGAGCAATCCCTTGCACATTTAAAAGGTGTTCCCACATCAACTGACTGCTTTTCTTGCGTTGCTTCACTTGCTTTAGTATTTCCTAGCATGCTCCTTCCATTCTAGTATGACATCATATTATATGATGTGTGACTTCATCTTTTATTTGCACATGCTTTGGTGGATATATCTTTATTGTGTTGCAATCTTCAAGAGTTCTAGGTGTCATTTCAAAAGTTGCCTACCTTCATCCATTGGGTTACAGAGTCATAGGAAAACTTCACAAAAGGGAGTGTAGGAAAGAAACATGAATTAGCAGTAACATGCTTCATACATTGGTGGCTACATTAGGTAACTTGTCTGATCCTTTTAGAGATTCTAATCTCTGGAAGATTTATCTACTTGATTGATCCCCTACTCATTTGAGGTAAACATACAAATGTTGCAGGGCAAATGCTTCGATCTAGAATAGCAACACTTATTCATAATGACTATAGTCAGTCATTTCATATATATGCCAAATATGTACACAAAATGTGATGTGTATGATCATGTCTAGCTTTTGGGGATTTTTCTTAACCTACCCCATGAATCTACAATGTCTAGACCACATGGTGCAAAATTTTAGCCACTCTTGATGCTCAATTTGTACTACCATCAAATTGTTACCAATGGAATCCTCTTCTATTTTTGGGATAGTTGTATCTTGATTAAAAAAAGGAAACCAAGAATTTAGTCTTGCTCTATCAGTTATGGGAAAGTGCACCCACTCTTCATGCGATGTATGCAAACTTCCATCTGCCTGAGGTCCTACACTATCTATTGTCTATGCATCTATCCTTTGAACCAGTCCTATGTCAAGAAATGTTGCTCCCTAGAAAAGATGATTGTGACTCCTTGTATTTCTTTGACATTGGGGAATTGTTATGAAGTGATCAAAAGGTTTTTGACCTACTAATAGATAATTTACCTTGAGCTGAGTAATGTGTGATTTGGATGAATTGCCAAGGTCAATATATTTCCTCTTACATTTGGGTTTTTTGATGGGGTGCATCTTCAACCCATAGTAACCTTCAAAGCAAAAATGTTGCAACCCTTGGTTGGGAATTGTGATAATATTCTTGGTTAAAGAGATGAATACTTGATCATGTTCCTGAGTTATCTATCCTTCCAATTGTTTGAGCAAGCTTTGGGATAAACACATTTTGAATAATGGGGGGACATCAACAACTTCCACATCTTGAATTATGGCTAGGTCTGGGTGTCCACATATCAACATCGGTATTCTATGTAAAGTCCCTATCCATTTCAACTTTTTCTCTTGGAATTGTAATATGTTAGGCCCCTTTACATCTGGATTTAGGCCCAAGCTCCTACAAACTTCTATTGGCATAATTGTGACTTGAGCCCTTGGCTTCATCATGCAATTATGCAATATCCCTTTTTCTAGAAATAGAGATAGGTAAAAGGGGGAGGGATGATTATTTAGAATGATAGAGGGAGAAGCTTGTGTAGGAGAATTACCAATGGTGATGTCAATCAAATCTACCTGATCAGATGCCAAGAGTTCTTCTTCTAATCCTTCGGGCATTGTAGTTGAAACCTTGACAAAATTATGCAATTGTTTCACCATCTCCATTCTTTGCTCAATTGTAGTGGTAGGGAAATACAATTTCTTGTATATCTCAAACCTCTTTTGACTCGATGTTTGATCTTCTAGGGAGGGACTTAAAATAATTTCTTGACTGGTAGTACCATTGTCCTGAGGTTGTATAGATTGATTATCAATCACTTCATGATCTTCACATTGTAGTGCCAAAGGCTTTATATCTCTTTGTATAGTATTACATGCTATTATATTCCCCATTAGAAGAATGGGATTATTTTTCTCCGAGCAATCTTGGCCTTCTTCAGAATGATTTCCATTATGGGATAGGGGTTTAATCAGGATTTGATCATTTTCCCTCCTTTCATCATAATCTTGCTACCCTTTTGTTTTAAAAATACCCTGGATTCTGCACTTAAAAAATGAGGTTGTTGTATTGAAGGTTCATAGCCTGTAAGATCTCGTTTCCTATCTAGTGAGATTTGTCTATCCATAGCTTTCATTTCCTCTGTGAGTCTCTGAATTTCCATTCTTAACTCTTGCTCCGCTAGGGACTTATATTTCTGATATTCGACGGGGAGACCACTTGTTGTATCTTGATGTAAGTGTGAACCACTATCTCCTAGGGAGGGCACAAAGGCTAAATTATGGAACAAAGGGGAGGAATCTCGGGGTGGTATTTTCCCTATTTGGATCAGTATATTTTTAGCTCTGGTAGCTTCTTTGAAAATTTGTGGAAAATACTTTACTCTGGATTGCTAGATAATGACACTTATATCGGGGTGGAAGGCACGGATATAAAAGAGATATGCCTATGTGGAAGATGGTCAAAATTCAAGAGGGATCCTTCTCCACATTCTTTGGAATCTGATGTTGAAGTCAAAAATGGTTTCATGGACTACCCTTTTAATAAACGAGAGTTGAGTGAGCAGTTGAAAGGGGTATCCAAAATTATCAAAAGCATCAATGAGAGCTTCTACAAGATCTTCCCATGTACAGATACTCTGATCCTCCAAAGTTCTATACCACATTAATGCTTTCTCCTTAAGAGAGAGGACCAGTAATTTTAGCATTACATATTTGAAGGTGATATTATGCATGATAGCTAATGAAGCTACATCTTGGTAGTGTTCAAAGGCGATCTCCTTTGTACCATCAAAGC